>OW052220.1:176146416-177346416 GCA_932526605.1 Nephrotoma flavescens | reverse complement strand
CAACAGACTTCACAAAACGATTTTTTTATTTGACAATAGATAATAGAGTATACAAATTATTTTATTTGAAAGGTACGCTCTTCAAGATCGTATTAAATAAAAGATAATCAAAATAACTTGGTTAAATTAATTTTCTGTAGGGTGTGCGTGAGATTTCACGAAGAAATATTAAACGATTTTTAACTGCCTTTGGCGTTATTCTTGAATCTTTCCCATTTTGGGAAACTCACAAGACCTTTTCAGATCTTCAGATTTTACAAGCTAATTAAACACAGTTTCTGAAAGACTTAATCTATGTTAGTTCCTAGTATTAATATGCACTAAGTATTTGGTTATTTTGATTTTATTTAATTTTATCAGAATTTGGCTTTTTGGAAAATAAGAAGAAACAACAATAAAATGAAAATACCCCTAAAACGGGCGGCAGAGGTACATTTGTAATTCAATTAAAAATGATTTACTTTTCTATGTATTTCCAATAAGATACATATAAGAATCCTATATTATAAAAATAATAATCTAATAATCACCGTTGTTTTGGATTATATTTTTCTTCCACAAGATTTCCAAAAATACCAAATTCTGATAAAGGAAAGACCAACGAAGGCTAAACATATAAGTTTCAGATTTGTAGCTAAATTCCAAAGTAAAAATATTTAAACTTAAAAACGAAAAAGGTACAATGATACCTTGCCGGCCGCGCACATAAAGGTTAAGGTGTCGATATCTAGGCCTCCATAATATTTTCTGCGCTAATGAGTTGGAATGTTGTCCTAAGTGTGGCATTTTTTCGCTGTACTCCTGTATCGTATCTGCTACTGTTTCGATGTTGAGATCACGGTGTATGTTTGTGGTACGTATGTAATAAAGTGCGTTTATCATGCCCCCTTGTCATTCACGCACAAATCCACCCATTCACCTACTAACACAACTACAGTATACTACGTGTACATTGCAAGCTCCATGTTAACCTGTACACAGACATGGGCGGGTGGGCGGTGGTTCGGCGCTGAATTCTGCATTCCGACAGTGGGTCTTAGTCGGGTTTATTAACATCACCGATCGTAATCGATGACGAAAAATCGCTTTGCATCCTGCCTCTGCTGGGGTTCGAACCCAGTACCTCCCGGTCCAGTGGCGAAGCTTTAATTACCAAGGTGAGCCCCACTATTGTATTTCATAGTTTTGAGTAGCAGATGGGTTTGAGTACCATTTTATACTACTAGACTACAGTCTAGAGTTAATTTAGAACGTTTTCCGATAAGCCAATTTATTTTAACACTTGAAGTTCATTTGTAGATGTAAACCTATAGATATTTATTTTTTTCACTTTTTCACATTTTAGCGAATTGATGTTATTCAGCATCGCCGGATGACTGTTTACGAAGAGGAATGTAATCTAATTTGTACCCATTTCTGCTCGTTTGCCTTTATTCTCCAATTGTAAAGCCACTTAGCTTCCAAGTGTTCTTGCTCTATTCTTGATGCCTTATGAGAATTATGCTATATCATCTGTAAATCTCCTAAAACTGTTATATAATTTGAAGTAGGAAAATCCGCAGTATAAATCAAACATAACACTGGGCCGAAGACACTGCCTTGTGGAATCCCGGAGTATATTTCATTTTGCTATTATATTTCACCAATAATTTACGGTTGAGCAGGTAATTTTTAATGATCGCATGATAGTTTGTTGTCTAAAAATACCGCTGACTAGCACTTCCTTTGAGCAAATGAATTTCTGATACGATTCTATGCGCTAGTTCTATGTATGGTTACACGATTTTCTCTAAGTCCTAACTGGTGATTTGGGATACCATAACATTTTGTTCTCGCAGGATTGGTTTATGTTTTCTAATAAACAATTTTTCAAAGAGTTTTGACAGAGTTGGCAATAAACTGATTGCACGATACGAGTCTACTTTTGTTTCATTTTTGCTACATAGGCTTAGTTCAAACCATTTATATTTAATTGGTTGAAATTCAAAAGCTATGATTTTTCTAATTATATCCTTTGGAATAAATACCTTCACTAAATGTTGAGCGAAAATAAATACTAAAATTGGAACCATCAACAATTATGTGCCGCATGATTATATCGGAATAAAGGAAATTGCTTTTGCCACCAATACCAGGTGGTAGCTTTAAATACCAAGGTGCTACAATTAAAATTGTGATATTTTTCAGACCTTATGGTATACTGAGAGGTATAAAATTCTAAAATAATGGAGCAATTAGCTAACAGCGCCAAAACGGTCGACTTGTGAACTTAAATGTTCCTTTCAATCGATATGTCACCTGATCATATAGGAATTAAAAAGAATGTATTTGTGTCCAGCACATACCGATAGTTCTGAGTACTAAGGTGTTTCACCTAACATTATGGTATGATTCAAAACCGTTTCACCGATATAGAATAAATATATTTTCTATAAAAAATTAATAATTTGCCAACAGCACCAAAAGTACTTATTCAAATAAGGTTTGAGGTTTTTTTTAACTTCGAGGTAGTTGTAGCTACAAGTTTTTACTATCTTTCACACAGCATGCGGATTCCGCGTCGAAAAAATTTCTCGTGTTTTGAGGCGATCCAAGAATCAATCCAATTTATGGCTTCTTCGTAAGCAGTGAAGTGCTGCACGGCTTGACATGGCCGGAGTCATCGACCAGAACAAGTGGCAGTCGGAAGGAGCAATGTATGGTGAATATGGCGAGTAGGACATCCCATTGAATCGCCTCTAAAGTTTCGTTTGAGCTTCAATGATCGGCCTAATTGCATCAATTGTCAATAACGTTCTTCAGTGATGGTTTTGTTAGGCTGATGCACCAGATGCACAGCATTAGCTGATTGCCATGAATATTTGGTTTGACGGTTGAAGTTGATGCATGCCCGGGCTTACCCCACGATTTTCTGCGCTTTGGGGTGTCGTACTGGTTGATGCAAAAAACCCTTCCGGTTTTGTCTTTGGAGCAGATGTTCGCACGTGAAGAAACGGTGTTGACGTCTCTTTGCTTTAGTTCACACGGAACCCAATTTTCATGTTTTTGTCCTTGCCCCATACCCATAGTCTTGAGACGGTTTTGAATCGCTTGTTGAGTCAATCCCAAAGTTTCAGGAAGCTCCTCTTGAGTTTGGCATGAATCTTGATCTAATAACGCCTCTAACTCAGCGTCTTCAAACTTTACGGGTTCCCTTCGCGTTCTTTGTCACTGATGTCAATATTGCCACTTTTACAACTGCGGTGACTACTGACATGTTTTTATTAATGAAGCATGTTCCCCATATGCTTCACACAGCAATCGGTGTCCATCAGCTGCAATTTTCTTCGCGAAAATCGTGTTTTGTTGGCATAAAGGTTGACAAGGTTAGAGTACAAAAAATATGTTGTTTACACTTCAGATGACGCTTTAACATGAATATAGTTACCAGATGGCCCGACGCGATTTAATACTAGTTACGCCATCTTTTGCAAATCATTCAAAACTTATTTGTATCGCCAATACAGTTTTCAAGTCGCTACCTACATTTTCGGCTTCTCAGTAAAAAACAATCAAAATCAGCTTACACAATTAGACAATTTCGCAAATAAAAAAAAAATAAAAAAAAAAAAAAAAAAAAATTACCATAGATTACTATACAAAGAAAATTAATAATCAATCATTATCGGCAATTATCAATTTCGAATACTACTGATCTTTATAGAGTATTATCGATTATTAATAATTGTCATGGTCAAAACATTAACAGCGACCAATTGTAACGATTCGCGATTGATCATTATGGGGTTACAGACAAATGCTACGTACAGAAACTTTACAGTAGAACCACAAGCAACTATAAATAGTACTATTATACTATTATATGTAGTTGTTTACGGTAGAACTAAGATTTAAATAAATTTGTATAAGTATAAGCTTTTATCTCAGCGTATTGTTTTTTTAAATAATTAAAATTTGTTGATGCCTAACGATTTATTTTCTAAATACATTGACATTGGAATAAAATTAAATCCAATCTTGATGTACTTAAAAATAATCAATCAATTTTAAAAATGATGTCGCAGAGTAAATTCAATTACTTAAGTACTCAATATTTAATTTTTCTTAAATTCAATTGAATGATGAAGACGGAGTTAAACTAAAAGTGTTGAATGAAAAGAATCGATTTTTCTCGATCCTGTTTACTTGGTAAGAATTTGAATGTAGCAAATTTATGCTCTTTACGACTCTCACCGCATAACCGGCTCTAAAATGCCTCAATACATAGGTATTAACAATTAAAGTACTCGTATGTACGCGCGGTAGTATTTTATATAAATATTTCATCATTTGTTTACTGCCATATGGCATAATTCCAGCAATTTTTATTACAACGGTTATCAAATTTCATAAATCTCTAAAAAACTAATGTTGCCTTGGATACAAATAAACAACTTTATGTATCTCTTGGTTTTACGATACTAGTTTTTGATCATGGTTTTTGATAGATGTACATATGTAGTGTTATGATAATAAAAATAACTTCCAAGGACAGAGGGGACTAACTATAGTTTACATTCCGTGTTATCAAAGGAACTTTTCCCCGAGGTTGTTACACCGTAATTTCAAACATACCGCCTTTTAATTCCATGGCCTTGAGCCAGATATACGAACATAAAATTCTGTGACAAACGTCAACATTCTATCACCAAAAATGTTTATTATTGCAACCATGACATCTGTCCGCTTATCAATGTGATTCATAATCATATTCAATTTGGATTCGGAGCACAAAACAATAATAAAATTTATCGATCATACAATTTCGCAACCAAAAACCTAACCGTATATGGCGTGAGAATTGAATATTTTCATTTTCAGTATGTATATTGTTTTGTGTGCACTAAAAGGTTAAGAAAACGTTTTATATTTTATTTTAATACAAAAACAACTATTGACAATAAACGAATGAACTTGAATTTTTCTTAATTTCAAGTTGGCATAGTATAGGTTTTTGATCGGATTTATAATGATTCGAAAAAATCGTGTAATTGTCGCGTGCATTTTTCGAAGTGAATACTCGTAAATAAGGTGATTTGTGGTACTGTATTTTGTTCCCCTCATTGCCAGCTAAGAAGCGTTGGTGTCTGTAAATATTTCTGTATATGTTCTTGTTAAAAGATTTAGTTTTGCCCAGTGTTGATTTAAATTTAAAGTTAGTCGTTCTATCCTATGATGGTCGCAATTTTACAGTTTAAATTTTTTTCTTAACTTATTTAGTTTTTAGTATAGAGTTTTAGTGCTTTACTTATATCAATATTAATAAACTTTGATTTGTTAATAAACAATTTTTTTTTTGTTTTTTTGTTTCCTTTAGAGAAAATGAAGAACAAAAGGCTGATGATGCGTTTCGTGAGATTATAGCAAGTTGTAGATCGTTAAGTAAATATGATTCTGGCACATTTCGTTCAGCATTACCTCAGGTAAGATACAATTTTCATATTTGGACTTTCATAATTAACACACCCTTACATTCAATTTATAATTATATCGTTGTTCTTACAAATAGGACGTTTTATTTATGAATTATTATAGTGGTATGGTTCTTGTAGATGGTGTTTTTTGGGTTAGTTGAAATTAATTAATTTATGGCCTAACGCAATTAGCTATTCAATGACTATTAATAATAATAAAAATGTGTAATTTTCGAGTATATAGAGTATTACGCCATGTATTAGTATTTTTTATTTTGTTTGTTTTTCATAAATATAACGACAACCCTGCGATGAATTTTTTTGGCATAAAATCTTATAAAAATGAAAAACTGAAAATTATATTGACTTTTTGTCGTTGCTGTTGTTGGCTTTTGCGTAATTAGCTTATTATTCTCTCTAGATACCGGCACGGAATATTATTTATAAATTTTCATTTTTGTATCGCGAACTTGTTTATAGTCTTCAATTGGGCCATTTTTATATATGTATGAGTATACAGTAGTTTTGGGTTGGGAAACTATTCATTTTGTGAATGACAAAGCTGAACGTCATTTTTAGAACGTGAACGATTACGTATAGGCAAATACACTGGTGGCTTATACTAAATTGGATTCTCAATTTGGGTCATTTTCTTCAAGTAAAGTGGTTAGCTTATGCTATTTTAATCGTAGATGATTAGGCTTTAATATGGGTAAAATGAATACAAATATCTGTATAAAGCCTGTATGTTTTTTATAAATAAATATTTATTTGTTCAGCTGACGTTTCAAATAGAAATTTCTATTAATCTTCAAAGCTAAAAAGATCGCAGTGATAATGAAGTTCTTATAAAAGGAATTTTCTTACAAATAAGTTAAAAATTGAAAAATTAATATGGCAAGATTTGAAGATTTTTTTATTGACGTAGAAGTCTTAAACCCTCCCGGCTGTTTTTCAATGTTGATAAGGTTACGAAAACTGTGTTTTGCTCAATTAGCACCAATTCTAAATATTTACTCTTTAACCTTCTCATATTGCACGTCATCTAAAAAAGACTCTTCCCATGTTAGCCTCCTTGCAGTAAGCATATGTTTTCTTTTGGTTTCGCTGATTTGAAGGCTGACATCGAAATGTGCGTATGCCTGGTTCGATTTATAATATATTCAGCTGAGCAGTGGTATGTTTAGCTGACAGACAACATACTCCAAATACAAGTTAAGTTAAGGCCAAATCTTTGGCAACTGTATCACCTTGCTGCACTCGCGACTAGTACTTCGAATGTCTCCGAAAGTTTCCCTCGACTATCACCTTGCATTTTGATCCGTTTATTAAAACTCGATACTCAAATACAACAAAACGACCCATTGTCTACTTCTCCGGATGCGGTAGTACTTCTGCTGGAGGTCTACAAATGAACAATGAACATGGATATCCTTCTCGTAAAATTTCTCAAGGATCATTCTCAGAGAATTTATTTGATCGGATGTGGATCTATTGCTACTAAAACTACAGAAATTTCTCCCTTCATAAGTTGTGGACAAATAATAAAACCAATACCCATCTTCACCAGGCGTTTTGTTTTTTGTTTTCGATAACACGTTGAACGTTTCGTCATATGTTGGAGGAGGTGATTAGGTCATTTCAATTTTCATATTGATTTCATATAGAAGTCTAAAAAAATTCCCTGTCTGTTTTCTGTATCTATTTCTTTTATACAGCGATATCGATCTCTATTGTTCACATTTTCGATGTTAAGCACTAAAGTTGTTGTGACATACTCATTTCTTCCGCCTGCGTAATCGGTTGATTTCCTCATGATTTAGAAGCCTTTCTAAGATTGCATTGAATTCTTCTCCCGAATAGGTTGACCTATAGGATATTCGGGTTTAACTTCACTTGGGACATGAAAGTTCGCAAGCGAAATGTTAAAGTGACGTCATTGAAACCTGAATTCAGAAATATGCTTGGCAACAGATGTCAAGTCAACCACGAATTGACGATATTGGCTGACTCGAATTGAACTTCGTGATTGTTGGTGTTATTACCTTGACACCTTGTAAATCTGTGGCGGCTGTAATTGATGATGTTGTTGCCAAATAATCTTGTATCCTGTAGTGCCAGGAGATCGGGCTTGTACTAAAATGCCTGTTTATAGAGTTAAGAGAAGCTCTCCGTGCGATTTAAGCTGAGTACATTCCACGTTCCGCGTTTTGTGTTTAATTCGTTTTCGGGGTCGTTATTGTTGTCATTCCAGATTTATACGAGGCGTATGTTAAAGTTTCATAACAAATGCTTTTTCCTGGTCGGATTGTTAATTCAACATAAAGACTGTAGGAGGACCGCAGCCTTAAACATTTGGCCTATCCTTGTTGCTGGGTAGTTGTCGGCGCCCACCAAGGCGATGCAGTGCACTTGGTGAAATTTTCTACACAGATGGTACAGGGTGAGTCTTGCGTGATTTCCTCAGTTTAATCTTCAACTTGGCTATCATGTCCGCATAGAAAATATTCCATTGGGATTATTTAAACACATGATGCCACTGAAAGCCTGTGCCATTTTTTGAAAGAATGCTCTCATAATATTCTACTAATAAATTAATCGTTTGGTTCACGGTAGTATATGGCACGGGGCCTTGTTTAAAATAAAAAAATTCAGAGGTGTCATGTTATAGAATAAAATGTGAAGTGATATATAATGTGATATATTGTTTTCGAAATTTAAACAAAATTAGAGTAAGATATATTGTTCACAAGTTATTGGAGAAGAAATAATTTATAAACTGTTCGGCGACTGTTTTGCCAATTCCAATTTAGGAAAAAAGAGACAAAAACTTCGATAAACTAGGTCGATCTCAAGCAAATTTGGAAACATGATCATTTTAGGGTCATGTGATATGCACTAAAACAAAATCCACATGCGAATTGCATTACGAGCTTTGAAAACAATGTGAACTACACGAAAACCACTAAACACACATTAGGCTATATATCTAGCACAGCAAACAATTTGTTGTCGAAGACCTGGAGGCCTATTATGAAATTGGTCGGCAAATACGACTTCATCGGCAAATACGTTGTCGTAAAATCCGATCCGCGATGGATATTCGTATTCTGAAACATATATTATACTGTCGTTTTTAAAATCGAAACTTTCAGTATATACTTGTCACTTTAGTTAAATTTGATTAAAATTTTTTAATAGAGATGTGCACTTACATTTTAAAATTTATTAAATTTTTTATAATAATAAAAAGTATGAACTAATCTATATTCCGTGCGTATACTACAATATCCGTTACCGCATTACTCAGATTTTTCTTTCATAATAGCAATTTCCGCGGCGGATCGTAATTTTTTACGACCTCGGAAAAGTTTCATAATAGGGGCCCTGTTTTACTAGGGCTTTCAATTCGGATTTTCGAGAATACACCTCAATTCTGGAATGCACGATTCCATAACCATAAAATTTCAGAAACCAATTTCGAAATTTCAATTTTTGAAAAACTAAAATTTTACAAAAATATTTAAACTTGGAACACGCACTTGGAAATATGATATTTTGAAAGCCAACAAAGACACTTTGATAACTGAAGGGCCGTTTCTTGCTGCCGATTTGGTTTTAACGTTTTTTTTGTTTTTATTATTTATTTTTTATATTACAACTGATTACAAATCATTTAGTAAATTATCTTTCACATTTGACGGACAGTAACCCAATGGTTACTGCCGTTTCAATTTAAATAATTTATTACATTTCTGTCCCAATTAAATACATCTGCTCAGTTCTAAAGGTCTCTGCCTTTGAAGTCTTCTTACTACTGCATTGGTGGTGTCCAACAAACTTGGTGCCCTATGTAAGTCCCTATGTAGGTTATCATTTCTGATGTACCATGGTGCGTTGACAATGCCACGCAGCACTTTGTTTTGAAAACATTGTATCATTTGTGTGTTTGTCTTTTTGGCACAACCCGAAAGTTGAATATCATAGATCCATACTGGTTTAAGTATTTGCCGATATATTAGCAATTTATTGTATATTGAAAGCTCAGAATTTAGCCAATACATTTTTTTATATTTGATGTTGAATTTTTCTTTTTTTCTTTTTAACATGCTCTTCCCATCTAAGTTTGCAATCGAGAGTCATGCCAAGATATTTGGCCTCTTGACCTGCCGTCCACTGGAGTTCTGGAGTTCCACCGGAATCCAGTTAAGTTTCTGGTTTGTAAAGTTTACGTCAACCGATTTTGCTTCGTTTAGGCTAATGCACTATTTCTTGGTCCAGCTATTCACTGAGTTGGTTGTTTTTGCTTGTTGAAGTTTTGTCATTGCTTCTGATATACACTTTCCAGTTGTCAGAATAGCTGTATTGTCTGCAAATGTTGTTATGGTAGCACCTTCTGTATTTGGCATATTTCTCGTGTACAGGATATACAATACGGGACCCAGTACGCTACTTTGTGGTATACCTGCTGCTATTCTCTTTAGTTCAGACTACTCTCCGTTATATTTTACCCGGAAATGCCGATCTGCGATGCATGATTTAAGAATTTGATATAATTGCTTAGGTAGATCTCGATGCAATTTAAATTCAACTCCTTGTGCCAACCTTTGTCGAAAGCTTGTGCTACATCTAAGAAAATACTGGAACATATTTTCTTTTTCGCAAGTGCGTCTTCTATTACGCCCGTTATTCTGTGAACTTGTTCTATCGTAGAGTGATTTTTCCTCAATCCAAATTGATGTGGTGGAATTAAATTTCGTTCTTCGATTATTGGCTTGAACCTCTTGAGCAGTAATTTTTCAAATAATTTTGAAATGACAGGAAGTAGTGAAATTGGCCTGTTCGACTTTTTGTCGTTTGCTGATTTGCCTGTTTTAGGAATCATAATTACTTCGGCAACCTTCCACTATCTTGGGACATATTTTAGTCTGAAGACAGCATTGATTATTTGAACCAATTTTCGTAATCCCTTCTTTTTATTCCTGTAATGTTACAGATCGTATAATATGATCATCAATTTGGCTAATTGTTGTCTAAATGTTTTCATCTGCTATTTGCACATGTATCTGGCCCTTTTTAATCCCTTTGTTGCTTTTCAAAGAAAGTAATCAGTGTCTTAATGTTCGGTGAGACCACTTAAGTACTTGTTAATAGTTTCGTTCTTTATTTCTTTATAAGTTGTTTCAGTTTATTGCACAGATAATTGAGGATTTTTGTTTTGCGGAGCGCTGGTCCTTTGCCAGGTCTTTCGTGCCTTCCGTTTCTCTGTAACAGATTCCCTGACTTCAAGAGGATTATTTTGATTCCTACAGTATTCGGTATGATTAGTAGGAGAACTTGCCAACTGTACCGTTGTTTAATTGGCCTTGAATGTTTTACTATTTGTTAGCTTAGGCAAGTTATTCTTATTAATTATCATTGTGCTGAGTGTCATGATAACAGGCAAATTGACAAAATATATCCCCTCGCTATTTTTGAGACACATGTAGTCCTCGGTAATCCCTTTCGTTACATAGAAATCAATGAGACCTGGTATTTTATTTTTATCAGCAAGCCCATATGTTGGTTTACATCCCGAATGAAACTCGCAGTTGTTTACTGTTTCCAAAAGCTCTTTTCCTTTACGGTTTGTAAGTCTTGATCCCCAATAGGTGTTCCAGCATTAAATTCACCACCAATAATAAAATTGGAATATGTTACTGGAAATACTGTATTCATTATTATTATTAGTTTCAACTTTTACGGTTTTAACTTGCATACTTACTTTCTTCTTCGATACCAGGTTCTTCATAGTGTTTGACATTCTTTTTCACTATTACTGATGATACACCCCTCGCGTTTCCTCCTTGGTGAACAGCATGATATCATTCATAATCACGTATTTTAAGAAATGAAGTTTCTGTCAAATTGTTTTTCGATATAAGGCATATATCTATATTTTCTAAATCTAATTTTTTTTTTAACTGGAACCTATGGCGCTAGTCCGTTCGCTTTCCAAGTGACAATTGTTAATGTTCTGCTCATTTTAATATAAGAGGGCTGTGGTTTCTTGCTTTTCTAGACGCTTATATAAACCTTCTAGACACCGTTCTTGCTTTGCTAGCCTAGCATTTATGGCTTCTATGCTTCATTACCTTTCGAGAGGGTCATCAGTAATAGCATTAGATGATTGTTTTTCGCCGCGATTAGGTCTTCCGCCCTGTACCTATAGCTGGTGGCTTTGGCTCCGCTTGGTTTTTACTTAATTTGTCTCTGGTAACCTTAGAGTTTTGAGAAAACTGATACATTTTGTTTCTTACCCTTTCAAGTTCTTTGGCCACTTCACACCCTCTGTAATTCGCAGGATAATTCCCTTTACAGTTTATGCATTTTGCAATATTTTTGAGTGTGACTGAAATCTTGGCATTTTTTGCATTGGGGTATTAGCCTCGCATTTTTTTTAGGGGTTCTATTTTAACCCTCATATTTAGTATTGCTTTGATCTTGAATTTTTTTTTAACTTTCTCCTTTTTATTAAAAGTAAGCATAAAGAGATTAAGCCCTCTTTTCTACTTTATTGTTCTCACCTCTTTTAGGATATTAACTGCATCTTCTATTGTATTTGCAGATCTTTAGCCGTTAAGTCCTCCAATATATCCTTCTTATACGTTGGATGAAGGCCTCTGGCCATAATCTTAATTGCACGGTTGTTTTTATCTTCGTATGTGAACCATTCTTTACCTTCCTTATTGAGCTTTGCGACTAGAGCTCTATATGTATTGGAATCTGGTGTATTGATTTTCCACACGTTATTGTTTCACGACACTATTCTGTACTCCTTAGTGGTCACTGATTTCATTATAGTTTGTTTACTGGCAAATCTGTTATCCCGAATACATTAATTGGCGGAGGAGCCTTTTCTTTTGATGGAACCTTTTGTTGTTGATTTTCTTGCTATTGTTTTTGTTGCTGATGTGCTGTATTAGTATTAGTAATACCAGTTACATTAGCTTGCGATTGTTCTCTAAATTCAGGCGAGAATTCTTCTCTTCGTTTTTTGGTAGGTCTTTTTTTTCTTTTCAGTACCCAATCTGTTTCTCTCGTGAGTTCCTCTTCATCTCCATACTGATGACTCGGTATAATAACTGATGTACATATGTATACTTCCTTCGTTATAACTGGTTAGAGGGTTTACAGAAATCTCCATTTCCATTTCTTTGAGCTTCTTTAATTGTTCATTTTCCGTTTTTAGTTTGTCAACTTCGCTTCTTAGTTGGGCTATATATGTTTCTAAGCCACTTAGTTTCCGACACAGTTCAGCGTTTTCATTTTTCTGCTGATTTGCTGAGTTAGTTTGTCTAGTTGGTGATCTTCACAGCTTTGAATATCTTTAACTTCTTGTAGAGAATGGATTAGCCAACTGGGTAGGTAGTTGGCGTACCGCTTGGGGTATTTTCACCTTTTTTCCGTTGTATTCATTGCTTTAATTGGTCAGGTTATACCTCCCAACAATAGGTCCTTGGCATAACTTAGCAACTGCAAGCAGTGCCCATTCCCCGCGACTTGGACGCGCCTCAAGAATTATCGAGGTGCACGCAGTTACAGCCGAAGCTCCCCTGTGTGCCCACAGCCGAGGGACGTTTATGCTGGACAAATTAGAAAGTGCAATCTTGGACGCGGAAATTGAATTCGTTTGGTAAAACGAATAGAAGATCAATGCACGATTATCGGGGACAATTCTAAATTTACATAATGGAAGCTAAAGCACAGTTCGCCCAACAAAAACAAATGATAGCTTAAACCATCACAGTACTCTTGGATCGGCTTACATTCGAAAGGGTTTCGATACCTAAAATTATATATGTCGCTGTTTTGTAAAATAATTTATTCTCTAGTGATTTAATTAAAACGCTCAGTGTCATTTGTTCCCTTCTAGGTAGCTAAAAATTTTAATGTTGATGTAGATAGTGTAGGTAGTGTTTGGGTCGCTTATGTAGTCCAGGGAACATCTGACATCGATACACCTGATTTGTGATTCTACACAGTTGAAACTTATTATATTAGGCACAAGCCCTACGAGATGTACATAATTGTTGTTTAGTCTGTTGTGGATCAGCAACGATCACGTCATGACCAAATAATGCGTTATTATGTCGACTAACGATGAAGTGATTTTGACAGGATAAGTTAATTTCTATTTTAAAGGCACGAGTGTTGGAATTTCCATTCACGTTTTTTAGATTGTCAATATCAAAAATTACTCTATATTATTAAAAACAGATTGGCAAGAATGTGAAATTATTTAAAAAATAAAATGTTGCATTAAAAATATTTTTTGTTATCATGAATGCCTGATAACCCACATTATTAAGTTGGCGATTTATTTCATATTTCTTTTCACTGTTGTTAACAGCCCCAAACCTTTTCTAATGCTTTTCGCTAAAACTTTTTTAAATGATAATCTCGTTTAAGATAACAGAGTGGTATATTTATACAGTGTTCTACCTAAATCGAATGAACCATTAGTGTTTTTAATTACATAATTATGTCAACACTACATTAAAGCCTCACGGTCATGATAAAATATGACGGCATAAAGTTATGACATCGTACATCTCTTGATTAATTACTGAATTAAATTAATAATTTTATAATTGATCTAATTTAATTTTTCTTTTTAGATATTATCAGCCGTATCAGCTGCATCATTTCACATAGTAATCGGAATATCACTAGCATTTTCCGCCATATTAGTTCCACAAGTTGAAGATCCAAACAGTGACTTAAAATTAACACTAGCCGAATCATCATGGTGTGGTAAGTGTCGCTATTAAATTATCGAATTATCTAACCCGCACATAAAACTAATGAATCATATTAAAACTTAGTTTATTTGGTACGCTTTACACAATTAATATTAATTTCGTTTTATTGGGTGGGAAAATGGTTAATGTTTAAAACAATAAACAAGTTTATTGTTTATAATATATCTCGAATATAGTTGTAATTCATTGATCTGGTTGTGAAACTCGTATATGACACAGTGATGATAAAAAATGGTTATGACAATGACCTCGCTTTCAAATAAAAAAATTGTAATAACAATTATATTATTCAATTGTTGTAAATCAGCTGGTTAATACTAGATAGTTTTTTTATGGTGATTTTTATTTGGTAAACAATTTTATTTAAACTGAAAGCGTTCTAAATTGCTATTAAATGGCAATTTGATTGCGTAATATGTTTAGTATGAAATCGTAGATTATACACAGTACCAAAGTGATGAAGAAGTATTATTACCGCGCGCGATATTAAACTCTATAATAATGGCAAATTATCATCTCTCTAAACTTTCATTTCTCTTTGTATGTAAGCGCTGTGTGCTTCGTTGTAAAATAAAACATATAATTAAATTTCCATCGCAATTAAATTCGACCAGATATACATGTGATCGGGAAAAATCGGTTCGAACGGTCAATGCATTCATTGTACTCAATTTAAAATTACAAAATATACTTATTTACAAAATAGGATATTTCCAGATAAAACAACACACATAAATAATAACACATGTTGGGTTTAGAATTTAGGTTGCATGTGAATGTGGAGTTTTAGTTGCATGTGAATGTGGAGGAAGGAGTACATAATTGATTTGTATGGTTTTTATACTATAAATTTGTGATATTTACAAATGGGTTGGGAGATAAATTTCTTCGTATTTTTAATGCAAAAGTAAAATAATGGAGATGGTGAAACCAAATAACCCCGTTCAAGTAGAAGTTTCTCAGATTTTTGCAGTCTCCATTGAAAGCAGGTTGGTATTAAGCGAATCACATAATAGTGTAAATGGGCAATGTTAGAAATTTGCAGAGGAGACTTAAAACTTCCCATATTAAGTCCTCTAACTTTTTAATGAATTCAGTTTTAATTTTTAATTCTTATCGTTTTTGTAATTAAATTAAATTTCTCATTATTTGTATAAGTATATTCTTTTCGAGCCGCATCAATTTTTATATAAATCAAAGTAAAACCCTCTTTTCAAAAATACTATACCATATTGTCATGACTTGATTCCAAGTCCATTTCCCACCAAAATACGAATACAGCAGAGTTGCTGAAAGTCGTTTTGCTTGAATTTTAATATTTTTGGTCACCACATTATGTTAATCATAAATCTTGACAAAATATCATAATATGTTACATACATATTATTATTTTCGGGTTTGTTCGCGCTGGTTATACACATTTTTTGTGGTAAATTTTTTTTCCACACATTTTGTCCCTGTTTTGATAAATTAATACTTTTTATCTGCAGTTAACTAGTTTCCTTGAAGGATTTCCATAAGAGCTATCAATTCTTTTCGAAAAAATAAACCAAAAATCGATTAATTTTTACTATTTTCCAAACACGATAAATTAAGTATTTTTATTTTTTTGGGCTTGGCCTAGCCATATCATCACCAAATTTAACTATTTACTATTCATATTTGCTTTGGTATTTATTTAGATTCTATTAGGAATTTATTTTTTTCATTATCAAAAAAGATAAATACAAATGGTTTTCCTTGAATAAATTGAGTAACGAGCATTTCTTTAACAATTGGCATATTATTTTTATGTCAATTTTATGAGAACAGATTTCGTAGATAAGTTCTAAATTTCATATGTTGCCTATGACAGCCTCAACGTATCGGGAAGGTTAGGTTTCAGTGGTTTGAAACTTAGGCCATTTTTGGCCCATTGTGATACCTGTAATCGATGTGTGTGTAATCGATGTGATGATTGTGATCGATGATGATCGATTTGCATCTAGCCTCTGATGGGATTCGAACCCAGTACCTCCCGGTCCAAGTGCCGAAGCTTTAACCACAGCACCACTTGTTCGGTAACGTATCGGGAAGATAAATTATAAAATCTGTGACAATTCAGAAAAATCGCTTATCTTTTTTTAAGCAAATTTTCAGGAGAACAGGAGCAAGATCGTAAAATAAGATCGACAAATTTAAACGGATTCAAAAATATTTTCAAACATACATACTTCGGCTGTGTGCCAAACTTCAGGAAAATGTCAATATTAAGTAAAATTTTCGATAAATTCAATTATTTTTTAAAAACTCTATGGCAAACTGATCGAAAAATCTGTCCTAAACCGGTTTTACCGTATTAAACGATTTACCTTTAGTGTGGCACACAGCCTAATAAAATCGAAAAAATTTTGTACAAAATTGTTTTTTGAAAAACAAAATTTCAATGAAAACTCGGTGACAATATAAAAATCAACGGTTACATTTTATATAAGACAAATGTATTTATTACAAACTTATTGATAAATTTATTATACTTTTACTAAAAATGAAGTCGTAGAAAAAATATCGGCCTTCGGCTGGCTTCGGGTTGTAATTTCTTCACTCGGGCAATAATTTTCTTTTTTTGCCCTCTTGATTAGTGCCGTGACTTCCATGAGCAAAATATCAGATAGTCGCGAAAATAATAGCCGTATTTTATTATTCGAGCACTATCCAGCGGCCCATTCGCCGCTGAAATTTCTACTGAAACTACAACTATTATTCACTGGTTCGTTATAAAAATGAAAAATAAATGCATCCATAAAACACACATTTATCACCTGAAATATATAATTGACATTTATTTTGAACAAGAATTCATCTTGCTGCGTTTTAAATTTTTATTGTAAGATTAAGTTTCTAATGGTTTCAGAGGATTACAAAATACAGGCCTTTTCAAATTTTGAAAAGAATTTTGAGAACATTGAAATGGATAGCGCTCCCGATAAATAGATAGACAGAGCAAAATATTTTTATGTCGATTTTTAACTAAAAACTGGAGTGAAAAATATTAGTTTGGAGTTAAATAAATTAATGATATGCAAAAATAGCGCCTAAATATAACTTTTGACATAGAAAATTGGGTGTTCCGGATACATAATATATGTATATATATTATATGTGGCGCTAATAAAAAAACACGGCTAATAACGCCTGTTCGAAAATAAATAAAACAATTAATTCACTGTGCTTGAATCGCAAACTTCTTTTTTGTGACATGCTGGGCACCCAGGGGGATGCCCCTAATTCAAGTATTCTGAATTCAATGGCGCTAGTCCCATTCAAAGTTATTCTTCATTTTTGAGATATCGGTTTCGACATATTTGGTCTGAGGTAAAAATTTGTCAAAATATACACTAAGACAAACAACTTAGCCGAATATATCAAGACCGAAAAACCACATCTACATTCACAGTTTTGTGTTATTTTTTTGCTTTTCATTTCGACGAAAAACACGAATAAACATCGCATCGACAAATAGAGATTCTTCTGGTGATTGTTCGGCGAATTTTTCCACATTACAATCAAAAAATGTATTTTCAATGACATTCGAACGATTTTATATTATGAGAAGCGGTCAGCATATTTTCAATATATTTGCGCCAATCATCGATCGGATCGATTGATTCCGAGAGCATTCTTAATAATTCTTTTACACATTTCCATGCCACAAGCTCTCGTTCACTGAGAGCATTTTCAAATGCATCATCGTTCATCAAACGACGAATATCGGTATATCGATTTTGTCTTGTGAGTTACTCATTTAAAATGAGTGAAGCAAAAAGCCCGAATACGTACACAGTTTTTAATACACAATTATGTCTTTGTATTTTTCTTTTGTTCGTATTTGTGTCATTTGTATGATGAACAGTGCCAAAATAACGCGATCCGGACGAATCGGTTTAATTGAAATGGTGCTTATTTCCTTTTCTCAGACATTACGTCTGCTCTCGAGCTGTGGAGTGTCTTTATTTAATATGCTAATATATTTTATATTTAACATTTTTTTATCATATGTATGTAATTTTATATGTATTAATAAAATTTTATAAGTAAATTTATTTTAAATTTCATAAATTTTAAAAATAAAATGTTAACTATAAAAAAATCGATGTATTTTCAACACAACATATGGCGTTTACAATGGTTAACACCCTTTGAGTGCCAAGAAGAGTGCGCGATCGTGCTTCTCAATACATCAGCCGAAATCATGTTGGTACTCAAAGGGTTAATATGAATCAACAAAGAAAGAATGACCGTGACTTGCAGTGCAGTAAAACAATCATACGCACGAAACAAACAGAAATACAAATGCTACTACTATATCTTTCCGGTTACACACATTTCGTTTCACACATTTCGGGACGAAATTGGTACACAGGTCCATTAAGTATTCCTGTAATAAAAACAATATTTGATCAAAACTTAGATTCGAATAGATTCAAACACCAACCTTCTTTTAGTTTCATTCCACTTAACCATGGAAAAATGCGACGCAATTTGATGAATGCATTTCCATCTGAATTCAGCGCTTTTACAAAAAAATTTAACTACTCCAAACTTGATATAAGCTTGATATGATACTGCTACCACAATATTTTTTTTCAATTGGCACAAGTGGAGCCTCAACGATGTTGTCGTATCGCAATCTAATGTTCTTCTCACGTTCCGTTCGTTGTATTGGTCGCCTTTAAAACGTATAGTCCATAAGCACATAAATCACATGTTTGTAGTGTAACCCAATTGCATGCTTCTTAAAAGAGCTATCACTTCTAAATATGCACAAACTTTCCATTGATGGTCATTGTATATTAAATACAATATCAATGATTTTTTCATTGATGCATAAGTTTCCTTTGTGTTTGTGCTGAGTGCAATTGGAATGAAATTTTTTGAGTTGGTAATATAATATCGATTTCGAGAATAATCTCTTCTTCAGTTCCTTTTTTACTGCTATTACATAATTTATTTTGAAGCTGTTTATATACTGTTGCTAGGCGCTGCTGTTTGGCACCTTCTTTGTTTTTAAGTTATGGATAATAAGCCGTAAATTTTATTGGTTTTTGACTCATGACTCATGAGAAGATTGTATACGTACAGTATACAAATGTCTCATGACTCATGAGTCAAATTGTGCCCAAATTTTATACCAAGATCTTCTAACCTGTCTAATTTCGGTACTTTTTTGATTCTGTGCAAAATGGTTAAATTCTTATTGAATTTAGTTTTCCTATGATTTTCAGTTTTTATTTGTTGGGCGACTTGATTTTATGTACTTTTTTAAATTGAGCGAGAAGACTGGGTCTGCAGTCGGATGACTGTAGAAGTTGCATGCACGAAGAGAAGGAAGAAACTTTAGATAACTTCCTATGCTCGTGTCCGGTACTAGTATACAGAAGGCATAGGTGTTTGGGCGTGGACAGTATGGCTAGCTTTTCAGATCTCGCGGACTGTGGAGTGCGAGATAGTACCATGTCAAAAATTTATTTTTGTATGTGTTTTCAACAAACTTACACATTTGTGTTTTCCTTTCAAACTTATTTTCGTCCGAAAAAAACACTATAACTATCCTCACAATTGTGTTGGTTGTTGTACTTCAAATCAAGCGAAATTTTTTATTAAAAACGCCATTACATACTATGATTTTTTTGCTCACACATTTGTGTGGCTTCGACTTAAATTGAACCACTTTTGGTGGATGTGGTTTTTCGGTCTTGATATGTTCGGCAAAGTTGTTTGTCTTGATTTGCGCAACAACTTTGCTGAAGGAAGCATAACGAAAATCTTATTAGTTCCTTGAGCTATAAACGTGAAAATATATTTTGACAAATTTTTGACTCATAGCCAAAGCATGTCGAAAGCGATATCTCAAAAACGAATTAGGTTTACGGGTGCTCAATGAAAATTGCAAATTAGACGTGCGGCTTCGGAAATTAAATCATATACAATTTGTTCACTAAGCTAAGCTTGACGTCTGTTTGTACGACTAATATTAATATTCAAACTTGACGCCCAACTAGGAAGGAAAGAATAATATCTTTTAAATTGGGATGATACAAATATTTCCTCAAAAATTGGTTCGCCAAATTACGATCTTTCAAAAACAAGGTTGCACAAATTCATAACCCAAACCGTTCATCCTTTCCGATATTTAAAGTCGTCAATGCTGTTTTTGTATTGTGTGTAGTCCACGGTAAAGTTCCTCAATTTTGATCCTATACTCGTACAGACGAAAAATGGTGTGTAGTGCAGATGTTTATTGGTTCGTTCAAGCAGAACATAATTATGAATTGCCAAACAAACCGGTAATCTTTCATGAGTGCGCATCACGGGACGAGACTTGCATATTTTAATAATTTGTTCAAAATAGAGAAAAAGGAAATTGTAGACATATTTTTATAAAAATTTGGGAAATTTTGTTATAATATTAAAAAAAATTCTACAAAACATTTCAAAAATTGAAAATTGATGGCTTGAAAATTTCGTGCAGTTTGCGGAAACTTTTAGACAAATCATTCTTGAGTAAACGTTATTTGACGAAACGATCCTTGGGAAAACGGTATTTGGCAAAATAAATTTTGAGGAAAGAATTGTTTCTTGGGAAACGATTTTTGGGAAAACGTACCCGTACATTATATTTATGTAATGAGCAAAGAAACGCAAGAGATAAAAAATTGCTGTGCAAGTTTATCTGGATTCGCATCAATACATACACGTAATGTATCGCATTCGAAATGTTGGTATCTTCTATTTTATCAATATAGTGATGCTGCACAGATGTGACGACGAATATTATACTTTGTTATAATTATGTTTTGTTAGTATAGGTTTCAAATTGAAGAATATTTGTTTGACAATAGAAATATGGAATGTTTTCAGTGTGTTAAAACTAGGATGAAAAATGTATACGTGACAGCTTGCATGACTTTCTTAGAATTTTCTATATAGTATTTATCTTACGAATGGCTATTAAGAAACATGTAGATGTTTCTTTAAATAAAACGTGCTTATGTTGTTGTTAAAGACATTGGAAATTTTTATTACTTTCGGGTAGCATTCTAGTAAAGAAAATTACTTGGTGGACGAAAACAATATATACGCGCGTTACGCGTTATTCAACAATTCGGCGTATATAGTCGTTCTGGATTAATTAGCTTTAAACGACCCATATAAGGAGGATTGTTATGTTGTCCACCCACGACAATCCCCGTAGAATACAACGAGAAAATCTACGATGTACTGCCTTCGGAATTCGATCGGAGGTTAAACAGCCGCCATATAAAAAGCCTTAGTAACACGGGGATCAATTAAATCTTAGAACGGCGCTATAGCTAAGCATAGAATTCCCCCTCTTTATATATTAGCAGTTTGATCCTTTAAGTTCAATTCGCGTGGAGTTCTTTAAAATAGAACCTTTATATTATTTTGACACAATACGATTTTTTATGAAAGTGCTATATAAATTCAAAGTTACACGTCGATATTCACTAAAGTTTTTTTATAAAAATAATACATAAGGAAACACTAATAATTAAAATAAAATTCATCAAACTTTTTATTAAAAAAAAAGTTTGTTTAAAAATAGGATAGTTCCCCAATATGTAAAACTAGCCTCAACGTATCTCATAGTTAGTTATATGGTTCTTTTTATTCCACACTTCCTTGCACCGGTGGTCCTTAGACTGCACGACTTTTTAGATATCCGAATCTGTATCTGTTTTCATGCAGATTTAACTCCATTTCAAAATTCGTGCGTGTTTTGGTATTTTTTATACTATAATCGAATTCTGGTCTATACCTAATATTTTCGATGGGCTTTACATCGTATTGGGCTGGCCAAACCAAAACCTCTACATTATTTTGTCTATACCACGCTTTCACTTTTTCCGAGATGTTTTTTATCCTTATTATCTTTGTGAAACCACCTTGGATGCATTGTATTCTTAGCAAGCCCTCCCAAGTATGTCAACGTAAACGACCGCATTCATCAAATCCATACCACGAAAAACAACTCATAATAACCCTTACTGTCATAATTGAACCACCCTCATGCTTAATGGGTTTCTCTTTGTATTTTGGTGACAAACTTGTACCAATCGGTCTGCAGGAAAAAATAGACTTCCTTTTATTTCTTGGATAATTTTTATCCTGGATTGCGCATTCTGTCTTTGATAAGAGTGAGACGTGCTGTACAGCCACTTCATTTACCACAATATGTGAGCTGCCTAAAATTCTTGCAATTTCTGAAACAGTTTTCCTTCTGATTTTAGTCTGGTCACAGTTTCCCTTTTTATTATACTGCAGTGTTTCAAATTAATAAGGATGCCCTATTTTTTGAACACGGAAAATATATTTATGAATACAGAACACAATTAGCGAATACAGAAATGGTTAAGTAAGGCCAAAGAATCTAGAGGCCTGATTGTACACAAATAAAATATAATGGAGCTTTCAATAAGGGTACCCAATCGAATGTTTTCTCAATCGCAACTACCTAGTTTGATTACGTCCCATAAATTTGCCGATAAAATTTTAAGAAGGAATTAAAGAAACGTGAATTTATTATAAATTTGCTGACATTTTGAACTTTCACCGAGCTGCCAGATGTAGTTTTACATCGTCTAATACCGCATGTTTTTGTTATGACTAAATGTCATTTTTAGTTTTGTTTTTTCAAAATATAATATTTAGAAGAAAAAGTGACTGTTGGTGCAAACAAATTTTGTACGATTAAAGGATAAGGCCTGCAGCTACGTGACATGTGAGTGTGTACGCATTGATAATGAATGAAATTGGTCACTTTAATTAAATTGAGCATGTCCCGGAATATCAAGCAGCATATTTTTTTGATTAATTATGCTCAATCGGAACTACGATCCGCTATTCAAGCAACCAGATGGTTTTTATGTGGGAGACCGGGTGAAATAGTTGTTTAAAGTGATTCGTGTTGTTATGGTTTAATGCCATTTTTCACAACTGTACAACTTTTGTCATTTGAAAATTCGATTGAAAATGAACCACTTGTAATTTTTCCTTATAGTAACAATATAACTTTTATTAGTTTGGAAAATAGATTTAGAATATTTACAATTTTCATCCTCAGTTCCTAATTACAAACTATTAATAGTTTGTATAATAGTTTATAATTAGAAATTGAGAATGAAAATTGTAGATTTTCGAAAGATTTTTTTTCCAAACTAATAAAAGTTATATTGTTACTATAAGGAAAAATTACAAGTGGTTCATTTTTAATCAAAAAAAAGTTTAAAGTGAAGTAATCATTAGTAAAATTGTTTATTTTATTACTATTATGATTATCATTTCATTTTAATAAATTATAATGTGTAACACTTTATGTATTTTTGTGGTGTTTTACATATATAAAATAATTACGATAAATTCCATTTATCGTAAATAAAAAAATAAAAATAACGGAATTAATGAATCCGTATGCGAATGACATTTGGGAAAAGTTATTCAGCAGACAGCAGTTTAGAATTTTTTATGTAAATATACAGTTGTGGCCCTATTCTGGCTTTCGCCGGGAATGGTAGTTGGGAATTAGTGACATTTTTGTAGCAGTTGGGAATTTTTTATTCCCCAAAGTATATTCTGACGGTTACATTTTTTTTTATTGGGTAATAATAATTCCATTTTATGGCAGTGTTGACGTTAATTTTTCGCCAATATTTTTTGAGGAAATATGATTCTTACATTTTTGAATTGTTAATCATTTTCTTACAAATACAAATCTTAAAATGAATTAAACTGCTAATAAGATTGCTATATGTGTTTTAGTTGATAAAAATCCACATAAAAAAATAATTCCCTGTCTGCCAGAATATACATTTGGGAATGGGGAATAAATATTTGGGTGTTAATGCAATTTGTAATTACAGCAAAATACTTTCCCAATTCCTCGGGAAAGCCATGGATAGGGCCACTGGAAACAAAACGAATGCTCTAATTGTATTATTTTACATAATTTTTCATTATTTTTATTTAGTGAAAGTAAATTTAAGTGGACCAATATATATTTGCAGTATTTATATGAACATGTTGAAATTGTAAAATCAAATATAGGCCCATATAAAAATTCTCCGCGGTTTTTTGATACATTTCTGTTTCTCTCTGTCTGTTGGCCAATTATGGTCGCTCTTTCTAGATTGCCTCGTTCAAACGGTCGAGTTGTGCCGTCAATCCAGGCTTTGAAGCCGTTTGTGGAGGGTCATCAGCCTTTGGCCATGAGCGCTTCCGTTTGATATTCTCGTATTTCATCCATTTTTCATCGCGTATAATTCGCTTCAAAAATGGTTCGATTTCGTTGCGTTTCAGCAGAATTTCACTGATGCTAATTCGGTCAATCAAATTTCGTTGCGTTAATTCATGTGGCACCGAAACATCGATCATCTTTTGTAGCCTGCTCTTTTCAAATCATTCCAAACTGTCATGTGGTTGATGTTAAGTGCCTCCGCTATTTCCTGACAGCTTGCGTGCCGGTCTTGCTCCACCAATTGCAAAATTTCATCGACTTTTTCAGTTACTGGCGGACCAGAGCGAGGTGCATCTTTGACATCCAAATTTCCGGAACGGAATAATTGAACCACTTATTTTTACGGCATGTTTTTGCAGCATTTTTACCTTTTTTATAGTAAAAAAGCATGATATAGCGTATTTCTTCAGATATTTCACTCATTTTCAAATCAATATAATTTTTTACACAAGCAACGAATTAGAACCTCTTAAGCACATGTACATTTGAGACGACATTCAATACATGTACATTGTCAGAAGACATTGCTTTATAATAATAGTACAGTGCACTGTTCTAAGCAAGTTAGTCACATATATCGGAAATTGAGTAATTTTAGGAATTGATTAGCGGCACTGAAAATTTTAATCCAAACTAGTGTGAAACGGTTGAGATTCAGTAAGACTTACATTTTCACCATTTACAATATTACAATTTTCATTTAATAAAACGAACTCGATTGGAACTTCAAAAACTTCATTCTATAAATAAATGAGCCACGGTTTGAATTCAAAAATTGGTCCCACACTAAGCGACACAACAGAAACGGTTTTAAATTTGTTCCATCCTCTTTACCGTTTTATAAATGTCCTAGCCCTAGCGGATAATTATAATTTATCTACAAAATCTTTGTTTTCTGTTTTTTATATCGGCCGCTTATGTTTCGAAACAATGTTACTTAAATATATGGAGGCATAAGGGTAACTTTCAGCTTAGTGCAGCTCTTACTTTGGTACGGTTATAGGAAAAAGATAAAAGCGGGCAATTGAATGTTGTTTGGATGATTACAAGTCCCATTGGTAATTTTACAATGAAAGTTATAGGTTTCGTTTACGTTTATTGTCTTGTAGTGTAACATTCAATACTTACTCATAGCTCGATTATGTTCATAAAATCACAATTAAATTTTCTTTAATATCCACTA
This sequence comes from Nephrotoma flavescens, assembly GCA_932526605.1. Lineage (NCBI taxonomy): Eukaryota > Metazoa > Arthropoda > Insecta > Diptera > Tipulidae > Nephrotoma > Nephrotoma flavescens. The sequence continues at coordinate 177,320,682 of OW052220.1, read as the reverse complement.
AAACCTTTATCAATTTGGGAATTTTATTAAAGTGATTTATATTTTTTATTGTAAACAACGTAAATGGCCATGAAATAACAATTTCGATTTTTATCACTTTCCCTTACGGTGTGTTGCGATATGTTCTTTTGACTGTCGTAGTAATTACCTATCCACAAGATTTAAATATTAAAGTTACGAAAGCGCAGCATAATGCCGTGTATGACAAAGTTCTGTGTTATTTTTTTATTATATTGTACGCAAAATTCTTCATGTCACAATTTAAAAATTTGAAATGACTGAAAACATATATTGCGGGGCGGGCTATTCATTAGCAGCTAAGTAAAGCCTTTAACGAGCGAAGGAAAACTCGCTATATCTATCAATCGTGGTGCGTTACGATTAGATACCTTTAAAATTATATCCTAAGTCTTTATAAAACAAGCTGATTTTGGAATGCTTCAGTTCACTGCAAAACATTTCGCGCAGACTTAATGATGCAGACATCACAACGGACTATTTTTGGTAAATTATATATCCAAAAACTTCTTTTTTATGAAAGTAATGATTCCAATTGCCGCTTCATGTGGTATCGCAATTTTTCTATGTTAGTTTTCACGGCAAAACCAACATTAAATTTTTTAACTCATTACTAGACAAAAACAATAAAATAATTAAAAAAAAAAATTAAAAAATTCCCAAAATTTATATCACAAAAGCCTACATACAGTAAATAAAACTGAAAGGATGAACGAAATGACCCACACATGACACACTTGAGAATTAAAATTAATATTTAGTTGGGCCACCATTATGCGTGGATTTTACATTGAATATTTTTAAAACAATACTGGGAAACCGAAAAGGGGTGAGTATACATATTAAAATTACGTTAGAGTGATAAAGATAAAGAAATGTTGCCATAAAAAGTATTGAGTTTCATACTTTTTATGGCAACATTTTCCCCGCTTATTGCCAGTAAATTTTACTGAATTTTTTTTTTGTTTATCTCTAACAAGTAAAGGATTTATATTTTTATCTCGTGTTAATTTTACTGAAAAAAATAGTTTCACTGTGGAATTCACGCATTAGACTCTATAACAGCGCTTATTTGCCTGGGCATTGATAAAACCAGGTTCTCAGTAATCGCTGCCGAAATTTCAGCGCGAAAGGACACTTTTTAATGAATCCCTATTGGTAATCCTATATTTTCAGTCCCTTTGTTCCAGTTCATACCAGATATGCTCTATTGCATAAAGATCCGGTGACTGGGAATGCGGATGAAGTTGTTTCGGCACATTATATAGAAGCCATTGTCTTACTGCCATCGCCGTGTGTTTTACGGATCATTATCTTAATACAAGATCCACATGTTGCCTAGTCCTAAGCAATCGACGGACGGTTGTAAATTGCAACGCAATATGTTAAAATACATTCGGTAATTCATATTACCTTCTATAAATATCAATTTTCCGGCACCGCAGCTGCATAGATCCCCAAACCATTACATTGCCACCGCCGTGTTTAACGGTGGGTAGCAAATTTTTTGGAGCCATATCTTGGTTAATTTTTCGCCAAATTTTTCCCCCTCCATCGGATCCGAGTATATGAAACTACTTTCGTCAGTGAAAAGCACTTTGCTCCAAAATTCAGTGCCTTCATTAACGCATTTTTCCAAGTTCAAGCGTTTTCTGCTTATTTACTAAACTTTTAAATGGTTTTTTCCTTGACATTCTTCCATTAAACCCTTCGCGTCGTAAAATTTGACGAACTGTTTCGAGATGAACATCCTTACCAGTGCACTATTCCGAATCAACCGCTTTTTTTGGAGCAGTAATCCTCGGATTGGATGCCACTTTTTTAATTATGCTTCGAACATCCCGTGCGTTAAGTTTTTTAGGGCGCCCAGATCATTGTTGTATAATTTTGTATAACTTTTATTCGGTTCCCGTAGCTTTATTATTAAATTTCGTATTTCGATTGACACTTCCGTTCTACGCACCATTTTTTAATGCCAAAAACGAAAAATTTTTCTCACTCAAGAGGAATGCAAAGTTAATACTGAAAGTGTCGATAGACGTGCCTAGGTATTTATATAAAAAAAGTTAACGGTACTTTGCAATAATTCGAGAATAAATAGAAACATGCAACTTTTGTGATATAAATTTTATAAATTTTTTGAATTTTTTGAAAATTATTTTTTTTTAAATTTTTTTGTTCAATAATAATTTTCTTTGTTTAAATATATTATTTAATTAACATTACAATATTTAGTTCGTTTCATTTATCTCAATTTTGTAAATTTTAGTGGTGTATGTAGACTTTTGTGACTGACTGTAATTCAATTTATTTTAAGGAATCTCCTTAATTCTTAAGAAATAGTGGGTTTTTAGTTTTTGAATAGTAAATCCTTAAATTCAAATTGAAATAATTTTCTCAGTGCAATGGTGAAACCTACCATTGCACCCACCCCGGGCCGCCCCGGTGGTAAAGTGGTCAGCATGCTTGTTCCAGCGACCGGAGGTCCGGGGTTCGTTTCCTGGTGGTGACAAGGAAAAAATTTCACGGCTGGTTTAGGGTCAATAAATTAATCACTCATTATCCGAAAATGAAACACCATTTGAGGCGGCCAAATTCCTTGATGGGATATAGTGCCAGAGAGACAGAGAGAAATGGTGAAAACCCGAGTAACAAAGTAAATCGAACGAAAATTTATATTATGAAATAATTTAATATGTTAAAGATAACTAAAAAGCTATGCTTGTAGCTTCGCGGTTTAGGTGTCGGAGCTTGATAGCTATCAGTGGTTAGGATTGAATAAGAGTAATTCCTGTACTATTGTACATGTTTATATAATAAAATGCTGAAAACCATGTGGTTTGAAATTGTAGATTATAATTGCTTTGTTTGTCTATGGAGAAAGGGATTTACCCCCCGAGATAAGTACTGAAATGCAAAAACGTGTTAAGTTAGATATTGGAAAGCGATTAACTTTTTTCAATCTTATTTTTATTTATTATTATTTTTTTTCGTTCATTCTCATTCAATAACAACGGCGGATTATCCAGTGAATTTAATTAATTAATTTAAATTTTAATTTAATTTTTAATTTAATTTTTTTATCTTATTTTTAGAAGTCATTGATTTTGTCCCAAACTTATCTTACTTATATGTATCTCACTCACTCACTCAAAATAATAAAATTTTATTTACCGAAACCAGCCGACGAAGTTAAGAATCATAGTTGATTCCTTGGAGAGCGTCGATTGCTCGACCAGTTATTTGAAAAATATATCGACCTTTTGCACGACTGGGCTGTTTAATAATATAGGGTTTTCCAATAGGAATGATATGATTTTTAAGTGACGTTTCGGCCATTTGTAATATGTCATGATCTGTCATTTTTTGTTTAATTGTATTCAGTAATGTTTACAATTTCATCATGATGAGATATACGCAAGAACAACGTTTACAAATTATTCAATTTTATTATCAAAATAATTGTTCTCCAATTGCAACTTTTCGTGCGCTTTTGCCATTTTATAGTCCTAATAATCGTCCAAGTGTGCTCGCTACTCGTCGAATTGTTCAAAATTTTGAGCGTGCATTTGGTTTACATAATGTTCAAGTGCCAATAAGACAAAGAAACGCTCGAAGTAATGCAAATATTGCCGCCTTTCAGGGTAAGTGATGCTGAAGACCGTAATTTGTCGATTCCAAGGCGTTCTCAAAAATTGGGACTCTCTCAAACCACAGCTTGGCGGATTTTGAGAAAGGATTTGGGTGTGCATCCAAATAAAATTGTTCTCACTCAAGCCATTGGACCACCGTAAACATCGTGAAATTGCTGATTTTGCCTTGGAACAACTTGAAAACGATAACGGTTTTTTTAAGAAAAACATCTTATCCGATTTGGCTCTTTTTCATCTGAGTGGTGCGGTAAATGAACAAAACTGTCGATTCTGGTGCAAAGAAAATCCACAAATTATTCATGAAAAACCATTACATTCACCTAAATTGATAGTTTGGTGTGGTTTTTGGTCTGGTGGAATCATCGGTCCGTATTTTTTCGAAATGAACCTGGTAACACCATTACTGTCAATGGAGATCGGTATAAATCGATAATAACCAACTTTTTATGACCGAAGTTGGAATAAGTTGATCTTGACAACATTTGGTTCCAACAAGACGGGGCTATGTGCCACACAGCAAGTGCAACAATTGAATTATTGCGAAAAAAGTTTGGAGATTCGATTATTTCAAGAAATTGTGATATTGAATGGCCTCCAAAAAGTTGTGATTTAACACCATTAGACTACTTCTTGTAGGGTTATTTGAAGTCATTCTTCTTTAGCAATAAACCAAACTCTCTTCAAGCTTTACAAGTCAATATTGAACGTACTATTCATGACATACGACTTGATTTAGTGGAAAAAGTGTTCGAAAATTGGGTTCATCGAATTCGTTCCTGCAGAAGAAGTCATGGAGGCCATTTGAATGACGTTTTATTTAGAACTTAATTGTATCGATTGTACTTCACATTAAATAAAAATCATTTCAATTTCGTTAACAATTAGTGTGTTTTTTTTAAAGAAATATCACTCTTATTGGAAAACGCTTTATTATTGTATCTTTTGGATTAAAAGTTAAATATCTATATGACTGGTTATACTTTCCTCTGAGGAATTTCCCAATCCTCATCATGTCAAGGCCTGTTATCCCTATGATATAATACAGTTATAATAAGTTGCTTAACTTCGAAATTATTTTACACCCTTAAATTAATTAACTATTTAATATTTAACCAGTTACATTTTGTGTCTGTTCTTTGGGTAGTCTAGACACACAATTCCACTTCAAATACAATATCATAACCACATCAATCTTGTTGTGATAATGAGCTGCGCCTTAATCTGTCCAGGTAGTCATTGGTCCCTTTACACTAATCCACATTTATGTAATACTCTGACACTCCATCTAAATTTAATAAATCGACGGTCATCCTACACGAACGACCAAACTTCATATCACTTACACACCGGATATTTCCATTTGCAATCAATTTTTGATGTCTCTGAAGAATAATAATTAATTTACTTATACATTTTATAGTCAACCACTAAAATGTAAATTTATTAGATTATAACAAACAAACTAGAAGATAATATATACATAATATACATAATAGAATTTTCTAAGAAAATACAAAACTTCAATTACAACACACATCATCATAAATAATTTTTATTTTGCTGTTGCCGCATGACCGGCGCGGCGTTCCATTCATTTTCATTTCTATAAATTGCAAAAATTGAAAATGTATCGTGTACATATGTCGTGTTGTTATCTCATAAAAATAAGAACAAAATAATTGTTACTAAGACATAATAATTGATTTTAAACGATTATTGCAAAGAGGTCATTAGATAAATTGTGTAGAGTGGCATCAATCTTCACGCCCAGTAGGTCAACAAAAAATCTATATACGAGTACGCGATGAAATGTTGCCTAAATTGTTTTTAGTTTTTGTGCGTGCGGTTTCTTTATTATGTGGGGACCGCCTAAAAATCGATTTGTTAGAACAAAATGATTTTTTAAACAGATTATGTATTGTGTCTAGTCATTTCGAACATTCGCACAATAACTTAAGGAAATTGACATATCAATTAACCATTACCATTTCTTTGTGAACGATTTCTGTGTCACCACTCACCACATCGTTCATATAAGTAAACATAATAAGAAAAACAACTCATTTGTCATCATCACATATTTATCGTATACATTTTAGCCATAATAATATGTGCAGTTACATAATGTATCCTCTTATCATCGCCTTGTATATAATCATTGCTTTGTTGTAGTCATGTGACAATAATTTTAAATTAAGAAAATGTTTTGTTTTCTTCATTAAGCCATATGCATGCAAGCATGCATAATTGAATATGAAAAATGATGTGAGACCGATCGATGCACATGCCTCTAATCGAGAAAATTTTTATAACATCTAATTGATTTTGATTTTATTATTTTAATTAGAAAAATTTAAAAATAGTCACACATCATTAGTACAGACAAGTTCAATGGCAATTAAGCTCAGAATTATAATTGGTAGAGTACATTAGTCGAGCTCTGCGCTTGTGTGTGCGATAAGACTGTATACTTAAACATTTTTAAATAAAGAAAAAGTTGGTCAGAGGTCGAAGTAAAACAATTTATTGTGTCCGATTTAATTATAAAAAAGTGTTAACAGACATATTTTATAAATTCTTAATTATTCCGAGTTTTTCTATATAGTTAAAACTATTTCCTGGTAATAAAAGTATATAAAAGATGTATTTCTTATACTCATTGAGTCATAGTAGAGTAAATTCTGAAAATGGTGCTGAAATAATTGCCGATATTGTAAAATGCAGTTCTTTAAATAAATATGTAGATCAAACTTTGTAAAATATTCTATAGTTCGGGATTTGACACTTCACTGAATGTTAATCCTGGTACATCGTACAAATGATTGTAAGCAATAATTTTTTTCGCTGAACAGACCACTTAAACGTGTATAGCACACTCTATACATTCTGGTGGTATATCTCGACGAGCGAACTTTTCTTCTTTTCAGCTACTTTCTACTTAAACAACCAAATTGCCAGATTGAGCGCTTTGATAGAGCTACTTAATCGATCACGGTGATCGCTCCATTCTACCTCACCGTGAGAATCATTTTACACCATATTTCGTGTAAACGTTACGAATAAAAACCGATATTATGGGAATTAGTATGTATACTCACACAAATAGAAAACCGATTACATTTGTTTTATGCTTATAAGTAAACGTATACGGTCTATTTAATCGTTTTTGTGCATTTTCAAACAAAATTCGTCCGTCGCTCATGCAAAGTGCAACTGGGTATCTACAAAATTTCTAAAAATCGTTTTATTATCTAGCTAGGGGTTTTAATTACTATTTATTATACCGCAAAACGAGTTAACGTCATAATATTTTGTTGCAAAATATACAAATTATTGAAAATGAAAATTATTTAGTTCTATTAATGTGATAATTATTGTCGTGATTACAATAAAAACACACTACAAAATTATCTTGTAGATAGACAAAAATTAACAATCAAAACTCTATTTTATTTTGTAGTTAAACACTAATGAATCTACGATTGGAAATCACAGTATATTTTTTTGGCCGGCAGTATTTATTTTTTTAAAAAAATATACTGTGGTATCCACTTTGAACACAGCTTTGTGATGGACAAATATTCATGCAAAACCACTGTGTAACCACTGCCTTCTGATATCCTTAAGGTGTCAGTTATCTCACACAACTTAATTTTAAGGTCTTCCAACAGTTTTGCTTGAAGGGTATTTTTTACCATCAAAACACGGTGTTTAATCATACACATGATACACATATACATTTAATCATCAACACACAAAATTCAGTTTTCCCATTGTTTTGAAAATAACAAAAGTGGCGTACCGAAACAATTGTAACTTGTAAACTACTGCAAAATGTATATAAAATATTCTATGTTCTGAATAAAGAAACGAATAACTTCAGCTAAAGGTGTGCTGAGAAACGCTTACGATGATTTTATGAAATAATTGTTTTAAAATTAACAATGAACCAGATGGTACAAATTTGTGGAAGACCACCACATGCTTCACTAAATGGCATAGTAACAAAGGGTCACGAACCTAAATGAGCATTTCAAATTAGGCAGAATAGATTCAGACATCAACTGTCAAATTAAAAGTGGAACAGTCCCTCGTAAATTAAATATTCATACCTCACATTTTTACCATAAACTATTTTGATTAATAGTCGAATGTATTGTCAATGTCATACCGAACTTAATATTTCGTCGTGCAAATCACAATGCCTATATTATACACACATTTTTGTACAGCAATGACGAACGTGCCAAGTATTAAATTTTATCAATTGCACACAACCTCGTCCTTTAGTCAAAATACAACATAAAAAATTATAAAGCAAACAAATCAATATTTCATTTCCTTCCAGCAGCAGCAGTGTCAAACGCCTAACACATTTCCTCCTAATTTTTTTCCAATCACCATCAAACGAAGCCAACCAAATCATCATAATATTCATTCGATAAATTTCGCGCACGCAGAGTACACACTACTAGGCACATTTTTTGTGTATTTAAGAACCTAAACGACATGTACAAAATTTATTTATAGCCAAATTTTTACTCGCTGTACTAATTCGTTTTGTATTAAAATTAATTGTCAATTTCATTGTCGTGCGACTCGTAACATGCTCACGTGATATTATAGTAAAATGTAATTACTAAGTCTTAAATCATATACACACGTACATATGTATTATTATAAGTGTACACAATTTACGTTACAAAACATTGGACCTTGCGAGAATTAAAATCGCAACGCAACCTGATGAAACGATTGTTCACTGACACATCAATCCAAAAGTGTACAAAACTAACAAAATGATGTAATCGAAAATTTGGCAAATTTGTTTGTTGTGTTGTGGTAAAGGAATAAGAAAAACAATTTTTCACATTTTCAGCCCGCGAAAATTGTGATTCTATAAATAAAATGAGTATGAGTAGTACTATGCTTGTAAACGTAAAATATTCGTCAGCTTTTCTAAAGGGTGTTCCATCAGTTGGTTTTTTTAAGCTCAAAAAAAATATTTATTGTGCGGTGGCAACCCGGAAATTTTTGGATACATGAAAAGTCAAGACTACGCCACAACGCGTTTTGTTTTCTAAACTTATTACGAAAATAATGATGATTTTGGGCAACAAGGACGTTCTACATACAGATCCTGGAATTCGCAAAAGTGTTGAACGTTTTGAAGAAACTGGATCAGTTGCAGATCGTAGAGCATATGAACACCATCGTCCAGTTCGTACTCGGTGATGGTAATAGCTGTAAGTAATTTCAATGGTACTATTCCATGGGGAAAAATATTACCAGCAAATCTCTCAGTAAAACTTAAACGAGACAAAAATATAGATCGACTATTTGAGAGAAAGGCGCATCCGATTATAGCTTGTTGAGCATTTGCTGAGCAAATTGTTGTTGTGTTGCCATAGTTTTTCATAAAAAATATTTAGTATTTTTTAAAGTAAGCAAAACGAAAAAAACCATCCCCACTCCTTTTTAATTTTATTTCTAAAATATTTTTATGGATATAACATTTACTTTTTACGCTATTTGCCGTATGTCATTTTGTTGATGTCAAAATTTCTCCAATTTTTTCTACCATAAAATAAAAAATGTTTTGTTTCAGTCGCTCTAATGTAAATTTTAGTTCTTATCTTTGTCATATGTTCAGCAAAACTTTTCTGTTTTCTCCATGGAATAGTACCATATATGCATCCTTACAAATAAAGGCCTTATTCCATGGGAAAAATCTACCGTCAGCAAAAAAAAAACGACAAAAAAAATATATATTTTACTGATTGTGTACGAAACAAAAGTGTTGTCAGCAAAATTTTACTGAAAAAATAATTGTGATGGTGTTAGTGTGCCATAATGCTGCTATAAAAAATGTGAACAAAAGTATTTTTTATGACGGCATTGTTCACACATCTACAAAAAATGTATGTAAAGATAAGAAATTTTTCTTACACTAATACCAAATAAGTTGTTCGCCATTTTTATAGCCAAAAAATGTCGATTTAATTTTTTTTTTCTCGAGTTTAAATTTGTTAATGTTAGTGTTTCTTGTGGTACATATATAAAAATTAAAATATATAAAAAAAAATCAAAATGTACGAATGTACAAATTAAAACTTTTATGAAATTTTTAGGTTATGCCAAAATGTTAAACCATAAAATTTTACTCTTAAAATGAAATAAAAAATATTTCTTTTCGTTGTCACTTGGAGGTTTAAGGTTTGTTTTGTTTCGCGTTTTATTAGTAAAAAAACGCAGTCAGCAAATTTTTTCCATGGAATTAAAGCATAAATAAACAATTGAAGCCAGTATAGACCATCAGCAACGTCTTCGTTTTGTTGATTGGATGCTGGAACAAAATGAGCGTTTTTCATCAAAGAAAATTCTAAAGTCAAGTGGCCATCAAGGTCATGCGATTTGACACCGTTAGATGATTTTCTTTGGTTTTTTTTTAATTAAGTGTATAGCAATGATCACAAACAATTCAAGATCTTAAGAACAACATTCGAGCTGGATGCAGGCCTGTAACAGGAGCCATGGTGGTTACATGAACAATGTTGCATTCCATACATAAATGACATAGCACCAACTTTCATTTTCAATAAAAAAAATATAATGTATGTGTTTTTTTTAATAAAAATAACTAACAGATGGAACAATTTTTATTTAATTTATAAATGGGGGCAAATGGGTGGATTTGTGTGCGTGATTATGGTAAAATTAATAAAGGTTTGGGAATATAGCTGTCCTGAACAACGTCGGTTAAAATTTCATTTAAATATTTTTGTAAATGTTGAGAATTCTAGATGTATTGTGATTCATGTTTTGCCTTTCTTTATTTAAACCGCATCGGTTATACCTATTTCAACGCGGTCTGAAATTTCCCTACTCAACGTGCAAAGATGCAGAAGGGGACTTCCAAGCCAAAAAATAATCTACGGGCCTAATTACAGTGTTATCATTGCGCTTGATGAGGAGGCCCAAGCTCGATCTTTTAAAATAATCGACGCATTTCGGTTCTTTTTTCGAAACGAAAGTATTACAAATCTCTTCACACACTTTTTAGTTAGTACGCTCCACCAATAGACGCTCGTCGCTTTCGGGCTTAAATCTAAAATTATGAAGTAATTTCAACTTTCTATTATATTTTATATTATTGTAGTCTTCTTTATTAATATCTTATTCAATTGGTAGTATTTCGGTATATTCGTAGCAGCAGGTTCTTATATTAGCTCCCACTAACAGCTCGGTATTTTCTTTTGCAACACAATGTTCATGCGTATTGTACTCACCACTAAATATTCCTATGTTTTTAAATATTCTGATCATACGTCTCGAAGACGCCTTTAATTGACAGTCGATGGATGTGCTAAGCATCACAAGTGCTGCACTTAAGAACTAACCTCAAGCTTTTTCGAGGTTGCGACCGACCCATTCTAGGATTTACAAATAAGCCATAACTAGCTATTGAAACTAGAAACAAGAGTTGTGAATAAAAATAGATTATTTCCCCACATATGAAAAGTACATCGGAAATCTCAATTCAACTTGTTATCAACTGTTAATTGAATGAAATCGCAAACGAACGCAATTTTAAATCATGCATCACTAATATCACGTAACAACTAAATAACTAAAACATAATTTGTAATGCATTTTGATCGAAATGGAATAAATAACAAATTTACTGTCATATGATAAGAATTTTTAATTGATAACGAGTCGCAATTGAAAGCTTATGTCATCTTTCATTTCACAGAACAATTAATTTCAAACTGCTATATGATTAACGTTTTACTTATATTAATGTGCCTTTAATTAATCTTAATCGTAACAACAATAACAATATATCGTTTTTATATTATTTCCAGCTTCAATTATTGTAATAGCGGTCCCAGTGGGATGCCTTTTCGCTGGTCTGCTCATGGAATATTTGGGCCGTTTAAATACGATCAAAATAGCTGTGATACCATGTATCATCGGCTGGGTGCTGATAGCCACAGCGCAAAGTTTTTCTATGTTACTGATCGGTCGTATATTAACCGGTTTGGCGTGTGCGATTGGTACAAGTCCTGCTTACGTTTATATCACAGAAGTTGCTCGACCTGAATTACGAGGTTCCCTACTTACGTCATCACCAATTATTGCTTCATTGGGAATGGTTATTGCCTATACCAAAGGTGCCTTTATGACATGGAGATTTGCTGCATGGTGTGGCATTGGATACTCTTTAATACCAGCAATTTTAATACAAATATTTGCTTCTGAATCACCAGTTTGGCTCGTGTCCAAGGGACGAGTTGAAGATGCGGCCAAATCGTTAACATACTTGTATAAATACTATCCGCAACCGGAACATACTGTAAGTTTGAAAAACGCGCATTTAAAAAAGATATGGTTATGTAATTTAAATTTATTTTTAGACGCAAACACTGGCCGATATGCATCTCCAAGCCCTACAACGTGATCAGGAATCAAAATTCATGACAAAAAATTTCTCGAAATCAGATTTTACACAAATTGCGGAGTACAATAAGATCACTTCATCAAAAATGGCACACTTTAGAAAACCAACGGGCTACAAACCAGTAATACTGCTATTTTGGTTGTTTTTGATTCAACAATTCAGTGGAATATACATCACTCTCTTTTATGCGGTCACATTTATCCAAGATATTGGTGCTAAAGTTGATCCGTTCTACGCTTCCATCTGCATTGGATTAACACGATTTATAATGTCGCTGGGTAATGCGTGGCTCTTAAAACGATTTAAACGCCGACCTTTAATTATGATTTCAACAATTGGGATGGCCGTGTGCATGAGTGTTTCTGGTTTAGTGACGTACTGGATCAAGGATGGCACTACAGATCATACTTGGATTCCGGTTGGATGTATATTAGTTTATGTTTGCTTTTCGATGATTGGACTTCTATCGATTCCATGGACAATGACCGCGGAATTGTATCCCCAAGAAATTCGTGGAATTGGTCACTCCATTTCGTACTCATTGGGAAATTTCCTTATGTTCTGTGCCGTACAAAGCTATCGCTATTTAGTTATATATTTAGGTGGAGCGTGGGCCGTTCAGTTTTTCTTCGCCGTTGTATCGGTAATCGGATTTGTGTTTGCATTATTCTTCTTGCCCGAGACGGCTGGCAAAAAATTAGAAGATATTCAAGCATTCTTTGAACCAAAGAAAAGTAAGAAAGGTAAAAAGAAGGGCACATCGTCGAAAGCACAACAAAACTCATCCTGCAGTAAAAAGCCAAATTTAGCGACAGTCGAGGAAGCTGAAAAAATGATCAATAATGATAACAAAGTCTAAACTCCGAGCCTGAGCCTACATATATAGCATTTTGCTATGTACTTAAATTTAATTAATTTACTATATTTTATATTTTACAATATAGATAGGACGTACATATTTATAAGATGTTAAGCGAAAGACAAAAACAATATAGAATTTATTTTTTTTAAAGTATTTAAGAATTTTGTTAAGCTACAATCTACAAAGAAGAAATTATTATTTTTTATATATTAAGGCTTTTCATATTTTAGCTACTTATGCATAACTTATGTATTCTACTTAATAATCTACTTAATAATTTATTTGTATTAAGTACTTGATTAATTTAATTTACTATGCAAGAATATAAAAATTTCAAAATTTATTTTAGAAATGATTATAAATGACAAAATAAGATTGAAAAAATAAAGAAATCGTGAAAAATGTTTTAATGGTTTTATTGTGCGGTTATATTTAGCAAAGATTCAAACCAAACTTTTATTGAATGAATTACAGAATCCCGCTTTATTTTTGCATATGCTGTATTTACACCAAACAGTGGATTTTCAATAAAAAATATGTTTTTGTTTTTCATATTACATATTCGAAAATGTTGAAACTACGCAGAAGACTGAGTGAAATAAAACAAGTTGCATCACAACTTAGCAATGAAATCCCTAAGTTAAAGAAAGAAAATGGAGAGCTGAAGAAGACCAAACTGATAGAAGTTCTAGAAAATACTCTTACTAACTATAATGAAATCAGCACACTCGCTTGCACTAACGCTGAGTTCAGTTCCATATAGATGATGAACTTGCAAGAGAAACCGATTGGATGCATAAACAAAAGAAAAGGCTAGCGAAAAAATTCTCGCCAGAGTTTGAGGAGCACTCGTAAGCAAAAGTTAATGAAACTACCCAACCAGTGTGTACCTCAACACCACCAGTAACAAGAACAACGTAAGATTGCAATGAAGACTAAGGCACCACCGCCAATTAATGTGATAGGCATTACTGACTGTGAATATTCAAGCTCTAATGAAATCAGTGTCCACAAACGACTATAGAGTTGTGGCACTAAACAATAATATTATGAAGATAAACACAAGAGATCCCGATGCATGCAGAGCTTTGGCCACAAAGCTCACTGAAGGTAAAGAGTGGTATGAAGGTAAAAATAACAGAAATTAAAGTTATGGCCAGAGGTCTTCATTCCACCTGCAAGAAGGAGGATATAATAGAAGATCTCGAAATGAAAGAACTGCAAATTGAAGACGCTGTAAACATCCTTAAACGGGAGAAAGTTGAAAACAGTCAAGGCAGAAACATTAAAAGAGGGCTCCCGCTATTCATGGTCACATTCAACGAAAGCGAAAAAATGGAAAAATAGAACCACTGAAAAAAACACGAGATTAATACCTCAATACAAGAAAGGCCAAGGTTATAACCTTACTAAAAGATATTGCGCGCCAGACGTTAGGTGAGTAAAATGTGCCAGCAGGCGCAACGCGAAAGACTTCCATTAGTCGAACCAAACCTGCAAGGTGTATAAATTGTAAAGGTTTGTTGGGTGTTACAAACTACAGAGGATGCGAAGTAGCGGTACAACTGCAAAGATTAAGTAATAAATCACGCTAATCGACTCAAAACACTAACACCAGTGTAAGAGAAAGGATTCCAACTGTAACTAGAATGAAGGCACAACCAGATTCCATAGGACCAGAGAGGAGATCAGAATACTATAAAGAAAATCCACTGGAAATAATATTTCAAAGTATAGAAACGATAAATACATGCCTTGCAAAACAAGAACGATGTCTAAAAGCTATATATAAGCGGCTGGATAAACAGGAAGCTACGAATGAGCTTACATCAATGCTATACTAATCAAATGAATAGAACACTGAATTGTTATTTGGAATGCGAATGGATTACCTCAGCATGTTCCAGAGCTAGACATTTTTTAAACTTAGAGAAAATAGATATATGTCTTGTATCAGAAACATTAATAGACGTGACTATGAATGCTACATCTTATTCATCCAGGAGGAAACGCTAGGGGTTGATTTGCGATAATTATTAGAAATAATATCAAACATTATGAAATCCCCCCATTGAGGAAGAATTTATGCAAGTTAAAACCATAAAAGTTAAATCAAATAAAAAAGGATGGCTACAGTCGTCTTTTTAAATCACTAGGATCAAATTTTGTCATAGGCGGCGATTTTAATGCTAATAATACCTATTGGGGATCTAAACTTACAACCTATAAATGGAAAGAGTTATCTAATGCAGCTCGCGAACACAACTGGCGACAACACAATTTCTCTCTGGCGATAAACAATCACATTGGCCTGCTGACATACATAAAATACCAGCTCTTGACTTCATTGGAACAAAAGGAGTTTTAGAGGACTACACGTGTATTGAAAATAGACAGATGACCTGTGATTATGACAATGGTACAATGATAATAAAGAAAAATAACTTGCCTAAATTAACAAACAATAAAACCAATTGGGATTTATTCAAGAAACTAGTGAAAGAGCGAACAAATCTCGGCGTACCAATTAGAACAGATATGCAACTAGAAGATGAACTAGAAGCATTTAATAATTCAACAAGTAGCTCGGGAAAGCTCACGAATTTCTCACACCAACACCACAAGGAAGCACAACTATCCTCTTGAGGTCAGAGAACTAGTTAAAGAGAAACGGAAAGCTCGTTGCTGGCTGGCTGCAAGTTCGTGCTCCGCACAACACAAAAATACCCCCAATTTACTGTGCAACAAATTAAAACAGCTAATAATGGAAATAAAGAACAAAAGCATAAATAAGCGGCTTCGAGGTCTTTCTGAACTAAAGGATGACGATTACTCGCTTTGGAAAGCTACGAAGGGGGTATAAAGAACCAACCTGCATGTGTCACCTATCAAAAATTATGACGGATCCTGGGCTAAAAATGTCAAATAGAATGTCTCTCTTTGCTGCTTATTTAGAAGAACCTTTTCAACAGTTGCCGAGATATACAGCAAATGAAAATACAACGACCGTAAAAAGTAGATCATCTTAACATAAGACATGTGACCTTATTGTAACTTAAGACTGAAATCAATAATAACTTACCAAGTATCAGAAAAGCTCCAGTTTATGACTTAGTTACTGGGCAAATTTTGAAAGCCTTTCCCGAGAATGGTTTGCGTACATTAATTTAAATGATTAATGCACCCTTTTCGGATTGAAATATGTTCCACGTCAATGAATGGTGACTGAAGTAATTATGATTCCTAAACCAGCAAACGAAAAAAATCATAAAAACCGATATCATTATATCAGGTGATAGCAAAAATATTTGAAAAACTGTAGCTGAAGAGACTCAAACATATTATAGAAAAGAGATGTTTAATTCCACCATGCCAAATTGGGTCTACAAAAGATCACTCTGCAGTTGAACAAGTTCACTGAATAACCGATGCCATAGAGAATGCACTTGAGAATAAGAAAATATGCTCCAGTATTTTCTTAAATGTAGCTCAAGCTTTCGACAAAGTTTAGCACCAAGGGCTTTAATTTAAACTGCATCGAGACCTGCCTAAGCAATTTTATCAAATTCTTAAATCCTACACAGCAGATCGAGATTTTAGAGTTAAATTTGAAATTGAATATGTACTCTGAACTAAAATGGATTTCAGCAGGCATACCACAATAAAGCCCTGAAAAGGGGATACGAATGATGATTTTCACCATGTTTTTCAAAATTCATTAGTCACAGTCATTTTCAATTTTTTTCTCAATTGGAAATGTTGGTATTTTCTCCAATAAGATTTTTACCCCATTGACATTCCCAAATAAGCTACGAACCCGATTTTTTGTTATAATAATCAAATAACAGAAATCCTAGAGATGTTCACGGGCTCACGTTTATACTTTTGGATAGTTCAAAGTTTCGGCTGATATTTATTGCGCCATACACGACTCTGAAGTTTCATAAAATAATTTGAATAAATTTTCAAATTTCACCGATTCTAGTCTCACCTACATGGCCAGATAGATGAGATATAACTCTAAACCTGAATGACAAATCAAGATTAAACTTCATACATAAGCTTTGGCTATAATTTGAAAGATCCAAATGAGTTTTGGCTGAAATCGGTCCCCGGAAGTGGTAGCCTCAATATTTTGACAATATCATTAACAAGAAAAAAGTTTCTCAAAATTTAAGCGGAAATGAGGCTTCATATTACTCAAGCTTTTACCTTAAATTAGGATGTCACAGTGATATTTGGCGAAATTGGTCTACATGAAGTGACAGCTTCCATAGGAGTGTTTTCGTTTTTAGCAAATATTTTGAAAAGTAAATGTCAGTAGGGACGCTCGAAATTTGTTAGGTTATAGCAGCCGTGTTGTTAAAGCAACATCTGTCAGATTTGTTATGAATTGTGCAATTGATAATCATCAAATTTTATTTTCAAAATCAGTACTCTATCCTCGCCACAACCGTCCTGCTAAATCGACTATTCGACGTTTGGTGGCCAAATTCGAAGCGAACGGTTCCATAAATAATTAGCCAACACTCGTACCTCACTGAAACGCAATGTGAAAGTGTACGGGAAACCCGATGCCAGTTAATTTCTCATCGTTCACAAAAACTTGAAGTTTCTGCGATTTTAACTTGACGAATTTTGCATCCAAAATCCAGTCCGGATCTATCGAAACTTTGAACTAACCAAAAGTATAAACGTGAGCCTGTGAACATCTCTAGGATTTCTGTTATATCCCTTTTGTGATTTACTAACACAATTGTGCGAGTACGGCAAAAGTACCATGTCAAAAATTTATATTTGTATGTGTTTTGAACCTACTTACACATTTGCGCATTGCTTTCAAACTTATTTCGTCCAAAAAAAACACTATAACTATACATACAATTGTGTTGGTTGTACTTCAAATCAAGCGAAATTTTTTATCAAAAAACGCCATTACATACTATGATTTTTTACTCACACATTTGTGTGTTTTGGACTTTAATTTAGCCATTTTTTTATTTTTATTGGTTGAAAAAGGGATATTTTGATTATTATTATAATAGATCGGGTTCGTAGGTTATTTGGAATGTCATTGGGGTAAAAATCCTATTGGAGAAAATACCAACATTTCCAATTGAGAAAAAAATTGAAAATTATGAAGTTTTAAATTTTGAAAAACATGGTGAAAATCATCATTCGTGTCCCGTTTTCAGGGCTTTCTTCTTCACACTATTGATAGGAAATTTTCTGACCTATTCAAATATATAAAAGAGATCCCGTGAACATTTCTGGTATATGGGATATAACCGTAAACGTAAAAATGTCGTCATAATTAGATCCCATTCACCACACACATAGGGTTTTGACGGATGTATCTCACCATGTAGGTGAGCCCCTGTGAACATCTCTAGAATCGGTGATATAAAATTTGAAATTTTATTAAAATTCATTGAATTTCTAAGTAGCCTGTATGGCATAGTAAACATCATCATAAATTATCCATGTTCACAACCATAGTTGTTTAAAAATATGCTGGACTAGTTAAAAATCATCATAATTAAATCTTGTTCACCACACACCTGCGGTTTTGATTTAGCTATTCGGTCATATAGGTGAGATCCCGTGAACATTTCTAGGATGGGAGATATACAAATAGAAACATTGTCTAAAATAGCTTTTTTTAGAATTTAAAAAAATAGTTTTACGATTTTCTCGTGTTTATTTCAAATCATTAGAAAATTATTTACAGCGACACTATGAAGGACTTAGGGACTTCTCTAAAATAAATGTTAAAGTTTAGCTAGAAATTTTCCAATTTCACCACAAAACAAATCCAATTGGAATATTTTTCAATTTAACAGTGTAAATTTTTAGCATGTATTTTATAATCATATCCTGAACAAAATCAAGATTTACGATTTATGACAAATCATGAACTTTCTTTCCCGGTCTATAAATCATAAAATTGTTAGAATGTTCGTAGTCAACATTTGACAAAATATTCTTTCAGTTATGTGGTATAGACATACTTGTCACATACCGGATGCCCAAAAATTCTGCATAATGGAGTTTCTCGCTTAGTGGAATGATAAAAAGAATGAATAAACAATGTGTAAAGAGTCGATACAAGAAATACATGCAGGGTGGGCCAAAAGTCACCATGGGTGCTGTTCACTGCAAATCATGGTAGTCGTTGTTAGAAATGTCAAATACCATCGGTGTCACTCGGTAGTAACTTTTATCGCAGTGAACGACATGTAGTCATTTTTTGTCAGTCTGTCAATTTTAAATTATATTCATAATATATATTATAGATTGCGTGCCTATAGAAGTCCGTCTATAATTATCAATAAAGAGTGAGAATAATAAAAATAAAAATTATTCCTATGAATGTGGACCATGGATAAACTAATAAATAATATTGCAAATATTACCAAATTAAATATGTTATCTTTCCAAATTAAATATATTAAATTGTTAAATTATACATTATTCCCAAATTAAATATTCAAATTAAATTTTTTAGTTGAACAAAATTGTTTTCTTCATCAATTAATACTGAAATTCCTTATCCATTTTGAAAATGGCAAGAATGACAGCTGCAACATTCATTAACAATACTCTCAACTGCAGTTAAAAATGTCGTTTGGAGTCGATAACAACCTAAGCAGTGAACACAAAAGTTGTCGTTTGGTGTCGGTGACAACCGAAGCAGTGAACGACAAATAGTCAAAAAAAGTAACTTTTTGTTACTTTTCGTCGCGCAGTGAACACAACCCATGAGGTTTAAAAATTTACTATTTTGTTTCGTTTATATATTTTTTTTATTTTTTTTTTCAGATTATAAAATATACAAAATGGAATTGTCTTTACACTAAGTATGGAAAATGATGTCACTTAAATGACCCCCGTTTTCAGCTTCGCAATGATGGGCTCGTTTTAGAACATTTTCCATAACATCTTTCGAAATTTGTGGCTGTAGCGTTCAAATTTCTGCAACAATGTTGGCTTTGAGTTCAAGGATTGTCTCGGTCTTGCTCGCATATACTTGCTCCTTCAAATAACCCCAAAGAAAATAGCCGGGTGCTGACAAACCGGGCGAACGCGCTAGCCAATGAATTTCGGAATTTCTGGAAATTATTCGCTCTCCAAAAATTTGCCTTAAAAGTGCAATTGTATCTCGGGCAGTGGCTCCATCCTGCTAAAACCACATCTCAGGTCTATTTTCAAGATCAGGATGTACAAAATGTTCTTTCATAAACCGATACCGCTCTCCATTTACCGTTACAGCACTTCCATCTTCATTTTCGAAGAAGTAAGGCCCACTGATATTTTCAGATGTAATGTCACGCCATACTGTACACCTAATGAGGTGCAATTGGCGTTGATGAATGGCTCTTAGATTTTCAGAACCCCAGAACCTGCAGATCCGCTTATTAACAAAGCCATTCAAATGAAAATGACCGTCATCACTCATAATCAGATTTTCAGTAAAGTTGATTTCATTTCTGGCCAACTGTTGAAATTTAACTGCAAAATTTAGACGTTGCCGATGATTTTCAGGTTTAAATTCTTGGAAATATTGCACCTTATATAGGAATAACAGTAAATCGTTTTTCAAAATGCGCCGTAGTGACGTATGAGACATTTTTAGCTGAGCAGAATGCCTTCTGGTAGATGTTTGTGGTGTTTCGTTTACACTTTGCTCTACACGTTCAATATTTTCCGCAGTGCGAATTAAACGTGGTCTACCGGTTCGAGGTAAATCTCTTACGGTGCCATGTTGGTGGTGACGATCAACCAAGCAACGAATCATTGCTTCAGAGGGCAAAATTCTGCGTTAAAATAATTGATCGCTGATTTAAATAATAAAATTCTAATATTCTGGTTCTTTGTTCAGTTGTGAATATCCCCATTATTTATTTTCCAGGTAATATTTATATAATCTGAAAAAAAAATATAAAAACGAAAAAGTTATTAAATTTTTTAACCCCATGGTGACCTTTGTGGCCCATCCTGCATATAAATTGTAGATGTTCTAATCGCGATGGCGAAGTCAAATTATGGATATTATTTAACTAAACGCAAATCTTGGTTTGAAACTGAAGCTCACCGAATTTAATGGCACGTGTGTTCATAATCCATCTGGACTCTCTTCTGATGATAACGATCTCACAAAACAAGGTGTTTTTGGTCAATACACAGCCTTCTTTTTAACAATTGAATTTCAGAAGCGCGGTCCCCCATGTGCTCATATCTGAATGACTCTTCGAGCGTAAGAGAAGTTCATAAGTGTGATGCATGACCCTTGCGGTACTTATAATTTCAACGCCCTATATATAAGTAAAACGGAAAGTGCAAAAACAGTTCCGATAGAAGTTTCTGAACGACACAGTAGCTATAACGTTCACGGTTGTCCACAGTACCGTCGTCAAGGAAGATTCGCTGCTGTCTGAGGTTTTCAAATGAACAAACGTTATATTGTGCGTCACAGTCCATACCTATTGCTCAAACGCACATTAATGTAGAGGTATGTACTTCACTCGCGGCTATAAAGTGTATTTATAAGTACATATTCAAAGGACTTAAGTGTGTAAATGTCGCCATTACTTCAGACGGAAATCAGTGATCGAGTCAACTGTCGACACGTCAGCGTTTCTGAGGCAATCGATCGCCAAAAGGGTGGCAGATGCAGTGATCAATTATTGCGCAAAATCACGAACAATTCAAGACCATTTGGCAGCAAAGTATTCGTCAACGGTGGTGATTTCAGACAGATACTTCCAGTAATACCTCGTGGTAGTCGAGCAGATATTACTCCGTGCTGGATCAAATAACCTCTTTGTGGCGGCACTTCAAAAAAATAACGCTAACAGCTAACAAGCGAAGAGAACCCAGCAACTACACAATTAATGGCTCTTGATGGACTTGGCGAAGTTGGCAGATTGCAAAAATTTCCTACACTACGTGATCCTAAAGTGAGAAATAATTCATTTTTTTTTCAGAAAAAATTTAGAATGCAAACTTAATTGATTTAATTTTCGGTGAAAAGCCCGGCGATCCAGCTAAGCGATGAAGAATTATCCAATCGAATAATCGTCGGTGCAACAAATGCTCAAGCCGTAGAAATAAATCGAGAGATAATACGTCACTGGCCAAGCCAAGCTCCACAGTGCCCACAGCGCGGTTTTCATTGATCCAAACGATGTACTCAATTTTCCATTGGAATTTCAACATAAGCAAACTGCTTCAGAAACGAATCGTCGCACTCGTGCCCTAACATTAACAGCAAGAAAGAAATCTGTTGGTAACAAGATGTACAACCACTTGGTTTGCCAAACTGTGCTATTAATATATGAGACAAAATTTTGAAATTTGCAAATGATGATTACACCATCCTTCCGTTCTTATATGTAAATTTTAATTGATTTAAATACCTCACACCTCCTATTATTATTACTCCCAAAACGCAACTGTGTTCTGCGGAACAGTGTTCTGGCAAAATGCAAGAGCATGAACCAAGGCATTGAGTATAATTGACAATTGTTTAATATTCAAAATTTTGTGATCAAGAAACGGGGATCTAACTGGCTCGAAAGCTATAGATAACAACAAACAAAGTGAATGCTGTTGTCGATCTCTTCAAGGCAGGACACACAAGGAATGAGGTGTAAATAGAGTGTTCAGACCATGAACATGACCACTAACCGGTTAAACCATGAACATGACCACCAACCAGTTGAATACAATTTCGTAGTATGTTAAAATAATGTATTGAGCATAAAATAAATTTATGCTTAAATAAGCATATATATTACGAAGACACAAACTTGCTTTACTTTAGGTAAAATGCAAGAAGATATTTTTCGTTTTATTGTTGTAATCAATGTAATAATTTTATATATAAACCTTAATATTTTAAATAAAAAACCAGAATTAAAATAACCTTTAACTTCTCAACTATAGTTGTTTAGAATTAGTGGACTAGCTCCGACCCACCGTAGGCGCACTAATTCCTAAACAAACATTGGTCCTTCGAAGCCAAGCAACAACCGGCGACCTAATCAACGTTGATTTAAACCATCAACGTTGAAATACAACAAAAATAAAAAAAAACTGTACAACAACCAGCAAAATTAAATTTATCAAGTCGGATAAATTCATTGATGAATATAATGGATAATCTGTTACATGAACAACAGGTCACTAACTACAAGAAAGACGGAAAGGATCGTAAAACAAACAAATACCTTCGGTCAAAAATTATTGAATTACAAGGCCTATACGACAACTATTCCGAAAATCACGAGAAAATTCAGGCCTGCACTCCAGAAATCGAATCTACACACGGATATTTTCAAGAAAGAAGAAACATCGTGGAGACCTTCAACAAATTCATATCCAGGGGTTATATCAAGAAATAGGCTGAAGAAATTATGATCACAAACAACAGATCAAGAGCAGTTTAAACTTAAAACTGAGAAACATAACAGGATGATGATGCAAATCATGGAACTTCATGAAAAAATTTGCATTGCATCTTCAGAAGACGATGAAGCACAAGAGAAATATTTCATACAAAACCACTATGGTAACATAAAACAGCAATACGACCGGATATCCATAACAATAAGTACAGATCTAGAGGAAAAAAGTTATGACATAAAACCCATGGAAATTGGCCCACAAGCCGTTGAAATTCCAACATTAAATGGTGATTATATGAAATGGACCGGATTTGCTGATACCTTCAAAAGTTTGGTTCCCGAAAACACGAACCTAACAAACACATACACAAGATGAATTATCTGAAAACCCAAATAGGTAGCCCAGCATAAAAATTGTTAAGCCACTTAGAACCCGCTGGTGAAAATTACAGCCTGGGAAATCTTACCAAATAGATTTAACAACAAAAGACTACTTATGACAAATCTGCTAAATTATTTGCTTGGTCAACCAACAATTAGCGTAGAATCTGCGGCTGCCATCAAACATTTACATGATACATCAACTGAGAGTTTGTATGCTATAAGAAACACCGGAATCGACTTAGAAACATGGAATCCATTCATCATTTTTACATTATCGAAAAAACTAACTAGGTAATGAATCAAGGACGACATCATCCCTTATTACATTCACCAGCGCCACACCAACAACCAACAACAACTCCACAACAGTAAACGATAGACCAACAACTATAATAACTCAATTAGCCACCAATAGAATAGAAAGAGACAATGTGGAATATCCATCAAGGCACGAACATACACTTTTAAGTACAGCCTTAGTAAAAATCCAAGACGGGAAAAACGGAATTGAATATCTTAGAATGTTAATCGATCCAGGATAACATCGTTCAAATATACGCTTTTTGCGTGTAATACATATGTATATATTTTTGAATTTAAATATTTAATACAAACACGTAATATTCCAAATTAAAACACGAAATATTTTTTGTACTACGCCAAATGTCACAAATATTTTCAATAATATTGATCATGTAATAGTGAAAATTAATGATGAAGTAATGATGCTAGATTTAGGTAGTATTGTCATTACACGTAATGACAATAGTATTGACTATGTAATGGTCGCTGTATGTAAGACTTTTTTTAAGCCTACTAACCGTGCGATTCTGACGTATAGTCATAGAGCTCTTAACTACTATTTTTTATATAACTAAGAGATTTCTCTTACTTAAGACTTTTTTGCGATTCTGCACGTACTGATCAGTTAAGAGGTTCTCTTAAAAACCTCTTAGCTTAATACCTACCAAATAGGTCGTCTTAAACATCTTAAATGATACAATTTTTACTATGTTGCATGAAAACTAATAAAAATGACGATTGTGTAAATAAATAATTAAATAAATTATATTTTACAATACACAAACTGGATTTTAGATGTATTATTTTTATAAAAAAAAAAATATTCCGACATTAGCATTTCGGGCGGATGTAAATATTTTGTTGTTGTTTATTTTATGCATTACCCATATAATCAATTTTTTGTATAATTATTTAATTTGTCTAATTTATTACAAAAATATGAATATTAAAACATTATTTTTCACAAAAATATGTCGTATTTTATCGTTTATTTAACAATAAAACAACAATTTCAACGGCTCGCATTAATAAAAATCACAATTGACAGGTCTCCAAAAATATTTGTAGAGTTTTTAATAGAAATTTTAAGAGTATTACTAACAGAATACCAATTAAGAGATTCTCTTACAAAAATCTATTAACGAAAAACCTCTTTACTGTTAGCCTCTTAATAGTCTTAACGTCAGAATCGCACGGTAAGTCTATGCGCAGAATACGAAAAGTGTCATAATTATGACTAAACTCAAAACAAAGTCAAAACGTCTTACCTAAGATCATTTTCTAGTCAGTGACTGTGCGTCAGAATCGGGGTGTTATTTGAATAAGTATGTCCATCGAGCAATAAATATATAAGAGAAATCAAGTAGTGCAAATTTTATAAGCCAATTTTTCCGAGGTTAATCTGATTTTATAGTTTTAATATATTTACATACACAATTTTTTTTTTTTTAATATTTAATCCATATATACGTATCTTATAAACATATCGGCATAGTTATTTTATAGTTCATTGTTCTTGTTAGGCTTATACAGATTGCCAAAAGTAAATTAGATTAACCTCGGAATCTCTACATCTCTTATTTATATTTTGTTTTATGGTATGTCTACACAGAAATATCCCCAAAAATGTGTCTTGACTAAATGTAACACCTGCACTTTTTTTCAAACCTAGTGGCAACGACCAACGTGTCAATGTCAAGACACTGATATATAACTCATGGGCCGACATGTTGTAACTATCACTATTTTCGCTTCGACGAAAAAACCGAGCTACTGTGATGAAAATTTAAAAGTTTACATGAAAGAAAAAAAAAAATGTTTACTTCCAAAATACCGTTATTCTATCGAAAATGCATCGAAGCGAAAATAGTGATAGTTACAATATGTCGACCATGGATACGGCAAATATAAAAAACTGTGGTATAAAAAAACAAAACTAAAAATCGTAGCTAATGTGCAATAGAGAAAGCAAAAATGTGTCTCTCTTGTCTAGAATTTCGAATTTTCGGAAAACAAATTCAAATTAGTGTCAGTTAGACTAGAAAAAAACAGTTGACATACACTCACTGATTTATATAACTCTATAAATGTATTATTTATTAAATGGCGAAGCTATGTATGTATGCTAAATTTAATCTTGAAAAAAATCAACTTTGCTTATTTTATTTACGTTAGACATTTATGTCGAATTTTCCAATTGTTTTTGCCTTTTGTATGTTGTTTATTACAGATATGTACTTCATATTTCAAGGGACAAATACGAAAGAATTATTTAATATTTTTTGAAATTAGCAGTGTTTTATTTATTAAATTATGATTTAAAAAATTAATAATTTTGTTTTCTGTCTATCCTATGTTTATTAGGAAAAAGAAAACGATTTCAAATAATTTTCGGAATTGTCTTGGTTCCAGTGCAGCCCTTTACATTTTCGGTAGTAAGATTTTCGAATAAGAGGTGTATATAATACAAGCGAATGGAATATAACTAAAAGTTGTACCATATTTTGTTGTTGTTTTCTATGGTAATTTAGTTTTGTGCCGTATCCATGAGTTATATAAATCGGTGTGTCAAGAAAAATTTTCTTCCATATAAAAGAAATTGCATTTTGTTTTCTCTTATTATGTCTCAAATAATTCGGTACAATGAAATGAAACGACTTGACCGACTTATCAAGATGGCGTCAAATAAGTCAATAAGTGTGAAATAAGTCGGTGCAATGAAAACGATTTTGCTTTTATTTCAAGATTGTGGGACAAACCCGGTAGCGCAAGAATTCGAAGGTGACTAGTCTCTCGGTTAAGTCCTAATCAGGTGGGTTGCCGGTAGCGTTGGGTTTTCCGGAATCTACAGATTTAGAGTTAATAACGTCACAACCGAGAATATTGGACAGTAAGTTGTGACTCTGCAATTTTCCTATAGGCGGGGGTCAGCCTGTCATCAGGGAGTTGCAGACACTGATATATAACTCATGGATACGGTATAAAACTAAATTACCATAGCAAACGACAACAAAATATGGTACAACTTTTTTTTTATATTCCACTCGCTTGTATTATATACACCTCTTACTCGAAAATCGTATTAACGAAAATGTAAAGTAAGAGCCGCACTGGAACCAAAACAATTCCGAAAATTATTCGAAGTCGTTTTCCTTTTCCTAATACACATAGCATAGACAGAAAAATATTCAAAATTGCTAATTTTTTAAATCATAATTTAATAAATTAAACACTGCTGCCTATTTTAAAAAAATATTTAAATATTTTTTTCGTATTTCTCCCTTGAAATATGAAGTACATATCTGTAACCAACAACATGCCAAAGCCAAAAACAAATTTAAAATTCGACATAAATCAAACGTAAATAAAAATAAATAAATATCGCATTGCATCGTCAACTGTTTTTTTTTATAGTCTACTATACTAATTTGAATTTGATTTTCGAAAATTCGTAATTCTAGACAAGGAAGATAAATTTTTGCTTTCTCTATTGCACATTAGATACGATTTTTAGTTTTGTTTTTTATACCACAGTTTTTTATGTATACCGTATCCATGAGTTATATATCAGTGGTTGCAGAACATTTAGACATTTGTTAATTTCTTCACAGAAGTTAATCCAAGAAGCTTTATATTCTCTTTGTGCTGTTAAAAATAGGTCGCAACCCAATCAATTTGAAGGTTAGAACTTTTTGCTCTATTCTTAAGTTTTCAGGTAGTTTTCCTTAGTTTTTTAAAATTTGAACGCTAAAAACGCTTATTTCTAGCCTTTTGTTTGGTAATAAGACCAACAAGTTTCTCAAACGATAAAGGGATTGAGGGCGTCTCGCCCAGTCAAATTAGTAAATTAGTGGAACTTGGAGCTCAAAAGAGTAAGCTTCTCTAGCTTCTTAAAGCTCTAGCTTTAAGAGGTGTTCTTTTAAGGTTTATGTTACCATTAGTCACTTAATTGAATACCAAATCAATAATTGACAACTAGAGCGGAAACTAATATTCATCATTTCACTCCCTTAAGAACTCACTAAAGTTGGCTTATACCATTTATCGAGCATTTCAAATGGAAGACGACCCTCATTGTTAACTTTCGAGCTGCCCCACAATGAATGATGAGCATTAAAATCGCAGTCTACCACCAGGGGTATCTGCTCATTCCTGCGCCACTCAACAAGATAAGTAAAGTCATCCGAAGGTGGAGGTGAAAAAGCGTCGTAAGGAAGATAAACTGATGCCGTGACAAGCACAGTCAAAACGTCAGCTGAGCTACATTCATGGATAAGAGTTGCACTGATATTATGAGAAATAAAAAAGCAAGCACTAATCTTGGCATCAGAAACCTTGTAACAGATCCGGCCAACGTTGTTTTCAAATCCAGAGATAGCACCATCAAGAAGGTAAGGTTGCAAGAACCACACATGTTATGTTCAATAATTAAAATAAATACTCTCAATATAATTAGAGTTAGTCATTAAAAATGTATCGCATGATTTACTGTATAGCTATAAATTAAGGTCACGTCACGACAACATCCTCATCGTATTCATTTTAAATTTGCATAATTTTTATAACATAATCATAAAAAAATATTCCACAATTATGGAAAATGCGAAAATCATCTTCAAAGGGAACCATTTCCGAACAAATAATTTTATAAAACCAAACAACAAATAAAAAAAAAACGCAAATAAAACGACGGAGAGTATCAGACATGCGTCAAATAATGCCGGCGAAATATCCAGTAACAATAAAATTTCGCATTCTTTCGATATGTTGATATTAATTCTTGTGCCTTGTGTGCTTAATGCTAATTTTTCCCGTTTCTCCGTAATCAAATTGCGTATTCTTTGTATGAGTCTCTAAGCCATCGATTAAAGATTCGAAAAGATAATTAGATTTGTGCTTCTTTTGAGATTTTGCCAGAATATTGATTTTTCATTCTCTCCTGTGTCTCCCAAATTACTTGAAAAAACGTATCAAAATACTTTGAAAATATTTTCCCATCGGTTTAACCCTCTGCAGCTGGATTCGTAGCATACGTGTTCATGCCCTACTATACTATTATTTATTGCATGACTTAGGACAATTTCAAGCTTGCATGCAAACCTTTGCATTGTATGTTTAAAATTATTTTACCCTTTAATCAAAGGCTGTATACATTTACAAATAATAATTATTCATCGCAAAGTTTTATCTAGGCCGTATACAATTTTTCCACCCCTCAAAAATTTGGTTGAAAAACATCGAAAATGAGAAATTTTGTAAGAGGCAAAAAGCTTCAGCATTGTTCGAACATGCTTGTTGGTTTCAACTATTCATACCCCAAGACGTGTTGACGAACTCAAACTATCATAACATAATTTTTAGATTTTCCGACATTCCTAGCGTTGGGTCTACTCGACTCGTATCGTATATATAGTTTTAAGGAGAAGATGGCTGTGTACTCCGTGTATGTAGTACATGCCCATATGAAAAGTTTTGTTTATGCCGGAAATCCTGGGGAAATGTATAAACCTAAATTGCAAAGGTTATTGACCGAGTTTTCTTTATGTTTACGAGTGTTTATGTTTATTGTGCGAGTATTTGTGTACGACATGTATACAGCTCCGCATTTTTATGTGTTACCGTGTCAAATCGTATTTTTGAATTTCATTGTTTGTGTGTAGGAAATTCGATCGATTTTCGAGTTTTTTGTTACTTACAGCAAATACGTAGTGGAGTAAAATTATGTAATGTTTATTTTGATTGCGAGATGCACGTTTTGAAATTTACATTTTATAAGAATCATGCAACAAATTTATTTACTCACGTATACAGGTCCAACATGTGGTATATGGGCTTATTTCCAGTGCTGCTTATACATCAACGCTGTTTATAATAATAAATGAAACATTATTGCTTTAGATACACTTGTTCGAACTTTTACCTGAAAATACATAAATTTCTATCGTAAATAATCAACAATTAATGTTTGAAATGTATCATAATTTTCATTAGCCATGGATGTGTCTATCTGGCTGAAATTTTGACTCGCTGTCGACATTTTAAAAATGAGAACATATTTTTTCCAATTCTCGATTCAGCGAACTACTTTTATGTCTGTAATAAAAACATTAACTAAACCTGGCAGTGTAAATGGAAAAGGAGTAATGGGTGTTTCAAGGCAACAATTACTGAAAGTAAATACGGCCTCAAATGTTAAAATTGCAATCTATTGTGATTTCGCAAGGATTTAGGTAAAGTCATGGCAATACCATTATAACGCACTGGTCACATGTATTAGCAACAAAATGCTCAGTCTGGAAAAATTATATGGTCTGCTGAAAGTAAATCTAGTTAGCGAGTCATTGATTACACTCCGTTTGTCGTTGTTGCAGGTGGATCGCTTCAGGTATGATTTTGCATACGAAAATAAATATTAGTAGGTTGCCAAGTAATATAATAGGTACCGCTAGAAGTTATGGCGATTGTGAACTGCTTTAGGTAGTTGAGCAAAGACAAAACCATAAATGAACGGTATACGTTTAAAAAATTATACAAAATAAGGATGAGACATTCCGCCATTTTGTGGCCGGTGCAAAAATATAAATTACATGATAGCTTGTTGGTCGATAAAATCATAGTTTTTTAAAATTTAGTTTTTAATCTTTGCAGTGTGTTTTGGGGCCGAAGCACTCCCAACTCTTTCTCAGTTCGCTTTTCACATCCTGACCGTACGCAGTCGTCTGCCAAATCGGTGACGTATGGGTATAGGTCTGATTTTATCACCATTTGTACATGGCATAGCTCCCTGTCTGCATATTGGCATGGAAGATGGGTCGGCCGATGAATTTTACACTCCAAAAGTGGGTTATAGTTATGTTCCATCTCATCACTGTTGATGAAAATTCCCTTTTGCATCTTGCCCCTATTGGGTTTCGAACCCGGTATCTTGTTACGAGTGACACGAAGCTAACCCACAGATCTTATTTAAAGACGCAGTGGTCTTTCTCACAGTGATTTTGCCGACTAGATCTCAAAGTTTTGAGTCGTGGGGCGCAACCTACACCGTGTAGCAGAATAAAATAAAAAATAAAAGCAAACTAAAAAAACGGTAATTAAATTGAAATGCCACCAGAATCCGTTGACTGAAATTTGAGAATGTGAATAAAATGAATAATAACCGAGTGTGCTCACCCAGGAACGACCAGTTCTTCCCGAGCGACAAGTACAGTGTCTGTTGAAGAGGGGGGGGGGGGGGAGGTGGGGGTTAAATTTGAAATTAAAATTGGAACCCCTATTTTTTATTGTATATTCGTATTCTACGGCTTGGTATGTATATGATTTTTTGAAACATGTTTTTCGATTCATCATAGATGGTAATAGCGATATTAAATTATATGCATACGATTCCGTAGTACGTTTGAATTAAAATTAACACGTTTTCAATGTAAAAATCTGAAATTTGTCTTGCAAATTGCATTTCTTAAATTAAGAAAAAAAATATAAAAAATTAAATAAATAAATTTTTTAACATGTTTCAAAGAAACCTTACGCACTTTAAGCTGTAGAATCCGAATCTGCAATAAAAAAAATAGAGGTTCCTATTTTAATTTCAAAGTTACTCCTATCCTACCTACAAGAAGCGGAGGAGGAGTGCTAATTTTAGCACTAATGTATGTCCCTCCCGGAATGATTAAATTTGGATAATGGACTTTTTTTCGTAGAGTCCTTATTTTCCGAGATATGAAAGTTTCAGCTTAAAAAAATCACTCAGTATATCTGAGTCTCAATTTCGTACGCAAAATGACAGCGCGAGTTGTCGAGGTGAGCAAGATTTTCGTGTACATATACGGTGTATAATACACAATTTTATATTTGTATTGTGTATTTTCCTCTCTTGTATACTTGCATTCTATTTGTCATTTTTGTGATGATAGGTACCAAAATAAATGGATCCGGTTGAATCGGTTTAATTTTTTTGATACTGACGTCTACTCACCTCTTCTATTCGCTTGCTTTTGAGCGGTGGAATTTTATGTTTTTAGGATTTTATGTTTTAATATTAGTTTGTATGCTTATGATTTAATATTTAGATCTGTGAATTATTTTCAAATTAATTCAAAAATATGAAAATTGTGAAATGTTTACGAATAGAAATGTCAATCAAAAAATAAAAAATCAAAACATGATCATGCGCATGCGTCTCGCTTACTAACACAATCAAGATGCTCAGTACTCAATTTTTCCGGTTTGCTCACCTCGCGCTTGTCGCTTTTCGTACAAAATCGACACTCTGGTACTTATCAAATTAATTACAATACACATTTATACAGACTGATTATTTGAATACGATATAATTAAATTTAAATTTCCTTTTCATTATTTGTTAATTGCAAGAAAATGAAATCAATACAATGCAAATGTACAACACAGATCAAGAAGTTGACGCTGAGTATTGAGAACTATAAATGTCCGGGGTAGTGACATCTAGCGCATTAAACATAAGCTGATTGGGTCTTTTTTTATATGAAATTTTAGCACGGCATACTTTATGAAAATAAAAATTAACATACAAAAATAGTCCCAATCAGGTTAATTTTTTTGCCGTCAGATCTACAAACAGTTCTCTATATGCGACTTCTCAAAATTCCAAACTAGACTCTGTTTTTTGAATTTTAAAACTAAACTAATAATTTCTCGAAAAAATCTAGAAGAATATTTTTTTCGTTTTCTTCGTGAGCGTCACTTGCCCACCCTTTCTTACCGCGCATCAATCTACACGCCAGAACGAGAAACGTACTATAAAAATAAATTTCTATACTTTTACTTGTCGCACACACGCACAAGGTGCACATTGCTCTCGCTCCATAGATTTCTCGATGTTTACGTAATACAACAGGGGTGGGTAAAAACAAAACTGCATATTAAGGCTTTTGGGCAATTAAAAACCTTAATGTCAATGCCACGGGGTAGATGGTAATGCCACCAGTAAAATGCATTAATTATTTTATGGTAAAGAAATTAAAAATTCAAAAACAAAACCACATATGAAACAATGTTATGACCCCTCAAGGTGTCGTAACAACCTCTCAAACGCCAAAGCTTTAGCCACTGTGCCGTTTGGTCGGCAAAAAATCATAATTGGAACTCTTTCCATAATTGGAAAAAATCGACAGCAACTCAACGTCCGCCAAAAGCAAAAATTTTTATTGTAAAAGAAATAGAATCGGTTAGCAGACGTTCTCCAGCGTCAAGTGTCAAAACCAGAATTATGTGAGGACTTAATAATAAACTCAATGCAAGCCATACAAGATTCGTGGATAATTGGTATAACCAAATTCAAGTAGAAAATTAATTGGTTAAGATGAAGCTGAACTCCCGAACTCAATATTATAATGCGTCAAGAAAGAGAAAATTAATTAATTGGTGAAATTAGTGTTCACTTGAACTGCCAGATTAAGAACAGCAAATTAAATGTAACATTCAAAATAGTTGATGAAAAAGTAACATCAAGTTTAGTTAAATCTAAATAGGATTAAAAAGGACTAGGACTAAAAGGTAGGGCTTAAATGCTTTGTACTAATCAAAAATTCGTCGATTAAATAAAAAGCATTAGTATGAAGTTTTATTCCGAATATTTAATCAGCCTGATCTGTAGAGATACCAAATTTTGGTGAAATATAGTTTATTTTTATCAATACTCGTTATTTCCGGTAAAATTTATAATGATCTGAACTATTTTTGTTTGCAATTTTTAAATTCTTTTCATTTTAACTACTTTACAAACTATTTGCAAAAATTGAAAAAGCTTTCCATAGCAGGTGCGAATTCCGGTGAACCGATCTCGGCCAAAAATCACTGGGGTCTCCAAATTTGTGGAAAAAGTTTAAGTATCAAGTTTCATCCCGCATCAATTGGGCTGTGCAGGTTCCGAATTTTTGTTGATAAACGGTTTTTGTTAAAAATCATCATTCTCGCTTAAATTTTGGAAAACTGTTTTAGAACGGTATTATTGCAATTTTTATTTACAATCTTTTAGTTTATTGTAGTTTTTCTCGTAAATGCTGCATTTTTCAAAATATTTACAAAAAACGATAAAGCTCCTACGAAAGCTATCTCTTCCGGTGAATCGATTTCGGCCAAAAATCACAAGAGTTTTTTAGAAACCACTTTTTTGACTTCGGCGATATAGCGAATGGTAAATCTGCAAAAATCTCAAGGTCCAAATTTTTCATGATTACTACGTAAGCAAAGCTCTGCTGGGAGGAGAGTCTCAGAGAACGGGGGAGTGGTTAACCTCTGTTCACCAAATTCTGAGTGCCTAGGATACCCAGTTAGGGAATGGCGAACTGATGGCGCCATAAAACCATCGACCATAACCTCGGTGAACTGAGCATCACGTCTCCCTGTGCTCCCGGGCCTCGAGGTAGTGAGTGGGGAACCCTATAAACGGTAATCCCATGAATGAAGTGGGTCCCATTTGTTTGGGATATCCATATGAATGGGTGAATGAGTGAGTGAATGTGGGAGGAGGGCGAGGGTACGGGGGGTGGGGTGCTCGGTAAACCAATGGGCTGGATTAAGGTGTTACGCGACCCGTGCTGATGATCGGCTAGACTGGGGGCCCATTTAACAAAGCCCAGTCGTGAACGGAGCCCTCTGGATACCTGACGACCTCCAGTTGTATTTAGCCTTGCATGCGTACACGGATCTCTGCGCAAGTTGACCTATATTTCTCCGATACTCGTGGGAGAAACATGGAAAAAACAAAGCAAATTAAAATTAAAGGGGCCGGCACCCTGCAAAAACCGGAAGAAGTTAGCAACTCTAACCGTAAAGGTGGGGCTTCATCATCAGGGTTAAGCGACACTTTGGCATCGAAGCCAGGTGGAAGCGGAACCGCTAAAGGAAATAAGGGGGAATTGAGGGAGATCCCTCAGTCGAAGCGTCGATACCGGGAGAGACGGTCGGCGTATAGGATTTTAGAAAAACTGGCTGCGACCCCTGAGGGGCAGCTTACAGTAGAACAACGAGGATCTGTGGCATGGGGTAAAAAAACTGTCGGCCGTGACAGCTCGGAAAGAGCCCTTGTGTCTAAAAGACAGAGGTCCCAGGAAGAGCTGGAAACGGGCGAGAGTAAGCGAGCCAAGGTTCAGGTAGATAAGACGTCGGGTGCTTCTAGGGATCAAAAACTGAAGCTATTCAGTGAGATCCTAAAGGAGCACGTGCTGGTGCTAGCCGTCATTGACAGAAGTCAGGAAGATGGGAGCATCACGTCAGAGAAATGGAGAGTAGTGTTTAATGCAATAAACCATTTTTCTGCGGATCCTGAGAGAAAATCCGGGATCCCCCCGTCCAGCAGAGATGCGGGATGGTACCAGGGGCGCATGAAGTTGACTGCGTGCTCGGATCAGAGATCGGTCGACCTTTCCAAAAGGGCAATTGCCGAAGTAGGCGAGGTGTGGCCGGGCGCGAGGCTTGAGGCAGTCTGCAGGGAGGAAATCCCGAGCAGGCCGAGGGCACGTGTTTGGCTACCAACCGAGCCGGATAAAATAGAAGAGATCCTCGAGATCATTCAGGCCAGTAATCCCGATCTTCCAACGGAAGACTGGAGGATTATTAAGCGAGAGGAAGCTAAGGGAGGCTTTAGATTGGCAATCATGCTGATCAATAAAGAATCCCTGGCTTCCCTTGCAAAATTAAAGTTGGTGATCAACTTTGGGTTCGGGTCGATCACTCTCAAAGTATATAAAAAGGACGAGACCGACGCAACTGCGAAAGACCAGCCTGGGGGTGACGGCGAACGGACCTATTGAGTAGAATGCGGGGCACTTTTATAAATATAATTATAATAAATAAATAAACTTTAAATTTTATTTTTAAATTGAATATTTTATTTTTGTTATTATATTTTTAACTCGGTGTTGCTCCGGCAATGTCCCAAAATTGAAAAAGCAGAAGAATTATATTTTTTTATTCTTCTTACCAAATTATAACGAAAATAATAAAACTGGTTTTCACTCCCAGTTTACATGCACCAAAATATTTGGGTGCACCCTATATAAATTATGTTTTATTAAACATAAATGTTTGCAATGCCATCTCTTATGCAATGGCTTGATGTATGTGTTGATGCGTTTTACATGACTTTGGGTTTTGCAAAATCAATACGAATTTTATGCATCTCTAAATGATGTGATTGTAGAGGTTATTGCAATGCGAAATTTTTGTGTAACCAAAATATAATTTTTCAATTCTATTTTGCTTACACAAATTCGTATGTACAAGTGTTGTTGTACGATTACTATGTACAAGTTGTTATGTACATTATTTATATATACAAGATTGTTGTATATAATTTAGAATAATTCTTTAGATGGATAATTGTCGATTTATAAAGAATTAGGTGAACGGAGGATTGTCCGTTGAGAATTAATTGTGCGGAGTTTCTTATGGTTGAAGAAACTAGCCGCTACAGACCCAACAGGAGACGGTCAAGCAGGCTGAGGACGGCCAGGAAAGTAATGCTTCGGCTCTGGGGAGCATAGTTATGGGAGGTAGCCTTCTCTCTCTGGAACCTGATGGGGACATCCTGTCAGGCTCTCGACGAGAGGAAGACAGCTTCCGGAACAAGGAGATAGATAGACGTTACAGCGGTGAGCGCTGAGGTTGGCTGTGGAAAGCTATGGCTAGCCTCAGCCTATATGGATCGCGAGAAGGAGGTTCCACCGGACAACCTGGGGGAACTGATCCGGGAAGCAGAGCAAAGAAGGGTATGTGTTGTACTCGGATGTGATGTAAATGCGCATCACACAATCTGGGGAAGCACAGACACCAACGAGAGGGGTGAGTTATTTTTTGATTATTTATTAAATACCAACCTTTTAGTTTGCAATATTGGACGAGAACCGACATTTATTGTTAAAAATCGACAGGAGGTTTTAGATGTCACCTTTGTGTCAGAAACGATCTTTCATATGATCAGAGGGTGGAGAGTGGCGAAAGAGCACTCATTCTCTGATCATCGATATGTAATTTATAACCTCGACATTAAACCTGTTACCCGGAAATCCTTCAGGAATCCCAGAAGGACAAACTGGAACAAATATGGAGAGGTGTTGATGGAACTACTGCCGCTGGAGGTTCCTGGACTTCCGGCGACAGTAGAGGAATTAGATGGTTGATATTGTCACAAAGGCATGCAATCTTTCATTTAATGCTGCGTGCCCCCTAATAAAGCCTAGGGGTAGGCAGAAACCGATATGGTGGACCAAGGAGTTGGGAACATATCGGAGTGTGTAGGAGAGCTTTTAATAAAGCTAAGAACACAAGGGAGGTTCGGGATTGGGACTCCTATAAGGAGGACCTCAGAAAGTACAAAAAAGAGTTGAGGAAGGCACAAAGGGGGTCTTGGAGACTCTTCTGTTGTAGAATGAAAGAGGTCTCTGAGACTTCTCGCCTTAGGAAAATTCTAGCTACTAACCCAATCAGTCCTAGTTATTTAATTAGACCAGACGGGTCATGGACAACTTCAAGTGCGGAATCATTGGAGCTCCTCATCGAGACCCATTTTCCGGGAAGCTTTGAAGACTCGACAGAGCCTGGAGCTAATCGAGTAACACCTTCAATAGAAATGGAGGGCATCGCGGATAAGGAGCGAATCCGTTGGGCGCTGAACGGGTTTAGACCTTATAAGTCGGCGGGCCCGGATCGGATTATACCAGCAGAGATCCAGAGGAACTCAGCAGTCATCCTCCCCTGGCTGGAAGGAATCTTCATGGGATGTCTGAAACTGGTATATATTCCTAAAAAATGGACAGAGGTCAGAGTGGTCTTTATCCCGAAATCAGGAAAAGCTCGTATGCCTATCCAAAGGATCTGAGACCTAAAACTTTATCATCCTTTCTGTTGAAAACCTTGGAAAGGTTGGTAGATATAGGTATTCGATCAAAAATTGAGCCCAGGAGTTGGGCAATGTCGCAGCATGCGTACTGTAAGGGAAAGTCGATGGACACAGCTCTGTACGATCTAGTACGCATGATTGAGAAGTCAATTTACTCGCAAGAGTTCTGTATGGTAGCATTTCTCGACATTGAGGGTGCCTTTAATAATGTTAAAACGGAGGCGATCATGGAAGGATTGCTATTTTTGAACGTGGACTACCCCATATGTAGGTTGATAAATCAGATGCTGGTAAGCAGGATTATTACATCGAAACTGGGGGAGGCCACCATTAGAAGGCGGGTGGTTAGAGGAACCCCGCAAGGAGGTGTAATGTTCCCCTTTCTTTGGAGTGTTGTGATGAATGGATTGCTCTTAGAACTGGAGGGAGAGGGGATAGGGGTTGTAGCGTATGCAGATGATGTAGCGATAGCTGTCTCAGGCAAATATCTGGATACGATTAGGGATGTTATGCAGAATGCACTCCTGATCGTTACGAAATGGGCCTGCAAATGTGGATTAGGGATTAACCCCTCCAAGACAGAGCTGGTACTATTTACTAAGAAATATAAAATTCCGGTAGTCAGTCCTCCTACCGTGAACGGCACTAGACTGGCTTTTGCTGACAGAGCGAGATTTCTGGGCATAATCTTGGACAGTAAGTTAAGCTGGAAGCCTAAAATTGTAGAAAGGGTGAATAAGGCTAATGTAGCCATTTACTCGTGTAAGAACGCCATAGGGAAGAGATGGGGTCTAAAACCAGAGCTGGTACACTGGCTCTATACCGCTGTGGTAAGACCTGTGCTGATGTACCGGGTGGGTGTGTGGTGGCCAGCTCTGGAGAAGGTTACTTATAGGAAGATGTTGGAGAAGGTGCAAAGAACGGCCTGTATGCTTATAAGCGGGGCGCTTAGGTCCACACCTACACGCGCTTTAGAGGTTATGTTCCACCTTATTCCAATCGAATTTTTTGGTAAGCAGATGGCAGCCAATGTGGCTACAAGGCTCTCGGCTGTCTCTCAGTGGAAGTGTCTTCAGGCGGGACACTCAACGATAGTTAGATCGCTTAGGGAAGAACTGGCGAATCTAGATTATATTAAACCAACGTTGTGCTTCGATAAGGTTTTCCGGACCATCTGTCCTTCGAGAGAATCCTGGAGGAACGGATCAATACTGGAAAACGAGGCACTGCAATTTTTCACGGACGGTTCTCAGCTAGACGGCAAAGTAGGAGCCGGAGTCTTCTGTGAGAAGCTTAATGTTAATATTTCCGTTCGTCTCCCTGACTACTGCAGCGTGTACCAGGCTGAAGTGGTGGCGATAGGCGAAGTAGGGACATGGTTGAAGCATAACGTGGTATCCGTTAGAGATATCGCGATTTATGTGGACAGTCAGGCGGCGGTCAGATCGCTAGAGGCGGTTTGTCTGAAGTCACGGGTGGCGCTGGATTGCCGATCATCTCTTAAAGAGATGAGCGAGTATTTCAGTATCCAGATAATCTGGGTCCCTGGTCACTCGGACATCACGGGAAACTGCAGGGCGGACAAACTAGCTAGGTACGGTACGACTCTCCAGATGCAACCGGAAAGGGCAGGTCTGGGGAGGCCTATAGCAGCGCTTAGATCGGCGCTCAGCAAAAAGGCAATCGCCTTGACAAATGAGAGGTGGACCAACACCCTCACGTGCAGGGTAGCAAAACAGGTTTGGCCAAAACTGGACTTGCGGCGCTCCAAAGCACTAGTATCCCTGGGAAAACGAGAGTTAGGATTGGTCGTAGGGATACTGACAGGACACTGCCTTTTTGGGGAACATGCAAGAAGGCTGGGTCTACAGACGAATGACTTTTGTAGAAGTTGTTTAGACGAAGAGGAAGAAGAGACGCTAGATCACTTCCTATGCTCGTGTCCGGCACTATCATACAGAAGGCATAAGTATTTAGGTGTGTACGGTATGGACAGCCTTTCGGAACTCGCGGGCTGTGGAATACGAGATATTTTACGCTACATCAGTAGCTCTGGATGGTTTCAGCAGGAGTAAAGGGGAGATAGGATCCTGTGGTATCACAATGGGCCAATACTGGCCTAAGTGTGCGATAGCAGCCACTCTAACCTAACCTAACCTAACCTACGTAAGCAAAAGTAACATAAACTTCAATTAACTCGATAGATTCTATATTTACAGTCAAGAGACGAAAAAATATAATTTATCGTTAAACAATACTACTTACTGTTGTATTATAGAGCGCTAATTTAGCGAGTAAATTGATGCTCAATCATAGATCAAATTTAGTTAACAAATAAAATGAAGACTACAATACAAAGCGCCGAAAATATTTTTTTTTTCGTGCACTCAGAAAAAAATATGATAAATACATAACTGCATTTACCATAATCCTAGTGTTCAGTCCGACCAAAATAATAAAAATTATCATGATATATTTTATCAGCTTTTGTCATAAAACGCACTCATTTATCACAAAAAAAAAACCAAAAATATTTTCGATTCTGGCTGTCAAAATTTATACATTTTATTTCTAATGTTATTGCGCTATGATTTTATATGGACAGGAACAACATTTTGTTTGTTCAACTTTAATGTTATTTCGTATTAACAATAATACATTAAAAACAATGTAGTTAAAATCAGTGTCTGGAGTAAACTCAAAAAAATATATTGTCTGTGTATGATTTGTGTGTGTAGTTTCTTTTCTGTGTTTTTGTTCAATCTTCAATGTCCATTTCATTTTCTCTGATGGCGGCCGCATGAAATGTGTCTCGACTCGAGCCTCAGCTCAAGTTAAAAATGAGTGATATATATAATGCCAATTGTTGTTGTAAATTTTTGTTGTTGTTGTACCGCCTTTTTGAGATCACACATTTTTAAGTTTTTACTTTGTTGGCTCGGCTCGAGATTCGAGAGACATTTCATGCGGCCGCCTTGAATGATTGATTAGGTGCGACGTTATGTGGTTAAAATTATATTCGTGTATTCATGAATTGGGCGAGAAAATATGATTTCCTTTACACATATAAATGCCATCTAAAAACAAAAAGTTTTTAGCTCAATCAATTATGTGCAAATCTCTGTCGTAAATTATAATTGAATGAATGTTTAAATGTGTGAATTACTATGTGTACTCCCCGGGTTTGTTTTATTAGCTAAGAAAAGTTGTGAAGTATTAAACTATTGTGAAATACACTTAAGCATTAGTATAAATAGTAAATTTTTGTTATGACAGCGCCAACAATGTTTTGACGTACAGAATCAATTTATAATTATTTTTTGAATTTGGTTGTTCACTCGGGTTTGACATAAAATTATACGGAGTGAAGTTAGGGTCACAAAAAATATCATGATAAATTTTATCATTTTGGTCGGACTGAACACACCAAATATCATCATTGTATGTTAAATACTATCATTTAAATGATTGTTTTTATCATACTATGATTGATTTAATTATACTATGATATTCTTGATAATTCTTCTTGATCTTCTTCATCATAACAATGATGACTCAAAAAATTTCTTTTTCAGTAATCATCATTGTTATGATGAAGAAGATCAAGAAAAATGATCAAGAATATCATAGTATGATAAAATCAATCATAGTATGATAAAATCAGTCATTTAAAAAATAGTATTTAACATACAATGATGATATTATGGTAAATGCAGTCATGTATTTATCATATTTTTTTTCTGAGTGTAATCCTCGGCTTGAGAACTCTTGTCGATCGTTTCGCTAATCTCGGATGAATCTGATTCTGATGTCAGCGAATTCTATCGCCCAACTCTGATTTGAAACGTTACGTTGTTTTCCTGGAGGGTATAGCTACAACTTATAGCTCTGCAACAATTTCAAAACTCTTCAAAAACAGCTTCGCATTCTGCTATGTAGTTTACCTGGCGAAAAACGCCAAGTAGACAAATATGTTTGATGGATAAATACGGAATAACTTGACTCTCGATCCATATAAATTTTTTTCATTTCGATCTTTTTCATTTTCGCCTGTGGAATCGACAATATCGCTTCCTGGTTCTCCTAGCAAGAAGCGTTTTATATATAGAAGGTCAAAGAAGTGGAGTTCGCTATTAGACTGTACACACCGGATGACTCTATTTATGTTAAAATAAAAAAACGGCACTTATTAAATTGGCACTTGACAGCTCAGTAACAAAAGCAGAATAAAGAAGAAAGTAACAACTGCACTGAAACAAAATGAGGTTTCTTCCCGTTTCCTTTGATGAACAGCTCAGGCACAGTGTTTTGTGCGTATGTGATTATTCGTATGTGAAAATACTGTATAGGAAAAACTTTACTTGGCTTTACAGCTCGAATCAGGGTCACTTCGTTAGTGCGATTTAGTAGACTTTGAAAGTAGGTTTGTTATACTGAGAAAATATCAGCCACGTTTGATCTCAGGTATCTATCCGTGTTTTTGATGGCTGTGGATCTTGAATGGATATAGATGGAAGTCTCTATTAAGATTTTTGGCATTTGCAAAAGAGTTCTTGAGTTTCCGTTTCTGCTTACAACCTAATGTTTTCGAAGCAATTCCTCATAAATTCGCGCTTTTTCTGTCGAAGAAATTTGGATGTGGCTTTGTGGAAAGTTCCTAGTGTTGCGAGCCAAAAATTATTCACACAGCATTCGTTTTCGAAGAGTTGATTGCACTGATCTTCGAACAAATCATAACGTGATCTTGGTAGTTTTCTTCAAATTGTATTTTCCGCTGCTGCGATTATAGTTGACTGGACAGTTTTCCACTGCTGCTGGATATTTTGAATGGGGCTTGTGGTTTTTATGGTCGCTGTTAAAATCAGCGCCTCTATATGATCTAACATCAGTTACACTATAGTGGAGTTTTTTTTTCGTGATCACGACGTGATCAATTTCATTTTCCATTCTTGCATCATTCGATCACCAAGTAACCTTGTGGATTTGTCTATGTTGAAAGAACGTACTCGATACGACAAAGTTATATATCATAGCGAGTTCGGCGACGCGTTGGCTGTTGTTGTTGCTGAGCGCTTCAGCCGCTTTTTTTAGTCCCACGATGAGTTTGATGTCAT
Organism: Nephrotoma flavescens; assembly: GCA_932526605.1. NCBI lineage: Eukaryota > Metazoa > Arthropoda > Insecta > Diptera > Tipulidae > Nephrotoma > Nephrotoma flavescens. The sequence goes on along the minus strand of OW052220.1, from coordinate 177,277,596 downwards.
GATACGGGATGTTACTGATGATGTTTTCCAGTTCAACAAAGAATGAATCTTGTACATCATATGGTTTGTCTTCAGTTGACAGGGCGGAGGTCAATAATAAGCCGCTACTCTCACCGGTGAACGGGAAAGTAAACTCCAAATTCACCTCTATTCTGACGGCCGCCACAGAGTGTAACCATTGTTGGTATTATGGATCTCCCAGATAATCTAAGCTCTTGAAGGTCTTGGAAGGCTTAGCCATGTTCCCAATTTCATGTTCTCAATTTAATTGCGTTGTCCGTGTGCTTTTTCCGAGGTCGTCGTTGTGATTTTTTTATTTATTTCGCTGGTGCTTAGTTCCCATGCTGTCACCCAAATTTGTATTAACTGTAGTAATGACTGATTCACGCGGTGGCTATGTGGTTTCCGTTTTTTCTCTCTGTGTTACTCGCCCTCTTGTTGTGATGAATCCGATAAATTAATCCGAGGTTTTTTATACGGTTCATAACCAGATGGTTTCTTGTGAGATTAGATTATTGGCGCACCGCTCAAACCACCTTTCACGTATGTGGGTCACTTAGTGGTGATACATCTTAATGACACCCAATGTACGACAGACGCCCGCTTCAGGAGTCCCTATCATGGAGAACAAACGCAGATTTGGTATTGCAATTAGAGTCTATGACTATAAACAGAATTTCCTCTCCTCGTCTTCACTACCACCTGATTCACTTAGCGTTATCCAGGGGGTACTGCGCGGAAGTACTAATCTAAAAGTTTGCCTCTGCATCCATACCAGCTGAATTGGTAACACTTATTGTATTTTACAAAGCTACACCAAATAACGTCGACCAAACATTTCATTTTCATGTATTTATAATTCAATTGCTATCCGGAAATCAATTAAATCTCAAATGCATAAGCAAATCGATGACATTTTTATATTCTACAGCACGCTTCGTATCGTTAGCATAATTTTCCGTCTCATTGATTTTTTGCTACTAACAGCGATTACGCCTTCAAACCATATTTTCATTCAACAATAATGCAATAGTCACAACAATTTTCCAAATCGTGCATTACACCTGCATACCAACAACACGCGATAAACCACCATCACTATGAATTTATCCTTTTTTGAGGGTGGTATGGGGCGTTTAAACCAAAACAACAAACCAGTTCCAAAATTTCTATATTTTCCCCTCGTTTTTGTATATAAGGTAGAGAGAGAGAGAGAGAGAGAGCGATTCGGAGAGGGTAAAATACATCTCTGATTTTCCACCACTCCAACGCATATGAACTTTTTATTTCTGTATACATTTTTTCGATGTTTTCCACATAATGATTCAGTCGTAATCAATTTAATTTCACAAAAAGTTGTTTTACTCGAAGCTTTTCCATTTTGGAAAAAAAATTAAACCCAAATACAATTTAAAAGTAAATAGATGTAAAAATTGTTTAATAATTAATAAATCAATTTTGTTTTGTTAAAAGGAAAATATTTCTCTTGCTCGTGCCACTAGCGTTTTTAAAGCAACTTTGCGGTTAAATGTGAGTCACAACACAATTTTAAGGTGTGCGCTCTACATATATACCTATACGACGTATAAAGTGTTTGTATAGTTCAAAGTGGTTTTTACTAAAATATTTTTCGGTTTATTTAGGTAATGGTGAAAATTCTTAAAAGTTTTGTGGAAATACAAATAGAAAAGAAAAGAAAATTTTTATTTTTTGTAGTCTACAGGTAAGACCAAAGTTGAATTTTGGTTTTATAGCAAAAAGTGGTATTTTCTTGTTTTTGGTGCCAAAATATTTAAATTAATGTGTTGTGTGATTAAATAAATAAATAAATTAACTAAATATTGTACAAATTTACATAAAAGGATATATAACATAAACAAAAAGTGCAACATAAAATTTTAATTTGTAAATTTAAAGTTTTCGAACCACTTCAAAAGCAACCAGAGTGAAACGAGAATAATTTATACGTTAAAGGTAGGAATATTCTATTTGAATTTTCGATACACTTATATAGAAAGGTACTCGTACATTGCACATAAAAATATATTTTATGTAAAGCGAGAAGAACATCAATGATTTATTGGGGCATGTAATTATGATTGGCTCCGACGTATGTATATATGCAACATAAACAACACCAACATGTTAAATTTTAAAAATATAAAATCGATTTTACTGTAGAAATTTTTTACTGCCTTTCGACAAAACAACAAAGCTAAATAGGATAGTGTGCCGTAGGGATTTCTGTACTCGTATGTAGATAAAGCAAGGAATAGATTATGAATAAGTAAATAGGTTTTAATTACATGCGAATACAACATTTTTGGTGTGTGTGGGTGTTTACTTTATAATTTATTTTTACACTTTTCTCTGACATTTTATGTTGTTTACACTTTCTTTTCATCCGTGTGTGTGTGTAAGTTATGTATAACATACATTATTTTTGTTGCATATCTGCCGGCCAAAAAGTTCATGGTTTGTAATGATTTCTACAGAATGATATAGAAAAATACTCTTATAAGCTTTCCACCCAGCGTTTTACCGATTTATCAGATTTAAGGTCGAGCCACATAGTTTTCGTTCCGTTCCGACCTTTAAGTTGAATATGTCAAAATGTATCAAAAACCGAAAACATGCTCACAATGTTAAGTTTAAGGCGGAACCGAACCGAAACAGTTGATCAAATTTCAATAAAAACTTAAACAATAACCTCAAATTATTTATTTTGGCGTTTATGGTTATCGTTTTTTTTGTCAATGTGTAAATCTTCACTCATTATTAAATCAATTGATATGAAATTATAAATAATTGATTTAATTGAAACAAACTTGTGAGAAATTAAAAAGTTCGATTTATCAAATAACACTAAAACAACTCAAAACGAAACGAAAGCTATGTGCGTGAGAATTTAAAAAAACTTATTGAAAACGAAACGAATCGGAACGGAACGAAACCTATGTGCCTCGACCTTTAGTGAGGAGATTTAAAAATTCGTCTATTGTCAGTGTATGGTTAAAATTTTTTGAAAATTTTATATATTTACCCTGCAGCGAATCATGTTAATGTGTTCTGCGTCCGACGAGTTTTGTTTTCGAAAAGCGTTGTCCAAATTTTTTTTCGATGGAATTTCAAGTGTCGACGAGAACCCTCGGGAGATTTGAATGAACGTTTTTAAAATTTTTAACATTTCTTCATTTTGAATATATTTAGTTGAGTTGTTGTACGTTCGAGATAAAGGTTTTAAATAAATATTAACCCACATTTCTAGGAAATTATAATTTTTTTTTTTCAGATTTTTTGTAAAACGTAGTTTTGGTAAATGACGAAAAGTGTATGGGGTATTGAAGCATTGGAAATACGTAAATATTATACAATTTATCTAAATTGTATACTCGACGATACTTTGATCAAACAGCACAAGCGACATTTGGGAAATTTTACAGGAGAAGGAAAAAACGATTTTTATTTAATATTTGAACAAAAACCACCAAATATTATTTTTTATTATATTAGTATTTATTAGGTCAATTTACATGTTTATTTTTTGCCAATTTCGTTAAGTATTCCGCGAGTTTTAGCTTAAAAACTACATTTCAGTCGATTTGATGATACTAATTGATTTACGCTAGATGTCGGTTGAGGACTGTTGTGCTTTTGGCAGGTTAAATAAAAACATTTTTTGTCGTTTGTTTCATTTTCATAGAAAAATTAAATGTATTTCAATTAATCACAAAATTCAAAACAAAATTTTCTTAAATACAAGATGAAAATAATAAAAAGAACAAAAGCTTTAAGTAATTTTAATAATTAATAATTCATTTACTTAAGATTATAGATTTAAAGTATTAACACTTACTTACTTGTTAACATTGTTAAATTTATCACAGACGTTTTAGTCTTAGGTATCTAGTTCTTCTATGGTTTCATCTTCATCGGTTTCGTTTAGTACATCTCGAATAGACGAATTTGTTAGCAGAACTATAAAGTCATTATGATACATTTCCGGTATAATGTGTTTTGAGCACATAGTATTAAATCGTTATATTTGTTTTATGTTAATAGGTAGTTCCGAATTGTAGGCTATACGAGGAAACTCAGATTTCCTTTTCATTTCTCCTTCAATATCACTTTCCGAATATGTATCCAAAATAATTTTAGAATTTTCAATTTTTAATTTTTTTATGTCCTTTAGTTGTACTTCCTTGAAAGGTTTATGAATACATTTAATTTTGGAATTCTTCGCAACCATTGAGGTTCAACCATAAAAATCATTAAACTTCATGTTCTCAACTTCGAAGGGATTTGGATTTTTTCTTGGATTTCTAATTAGTGTCGGGTATTCTTTGTATGACCAAACAGTTTGATTTTTTATATGGTTTTCAATAACAGCATGCATTGAATCAACAGGCATATACGTGTACCCTGTAACTAAGAATGATAATGTGGCCTCCTTAATATATTTAGCTGCTGATATAAATTGCTTGATCATTCCGATAGTATATCGGTTTTTATTTTGTCCTGCACAATTGTCTCAATAAAGTGATAGTTTATTAACCGTTTGACGATTATCAACCAATTTTAAAAATCTCCAAAGATTACTACATATTTCGTTGGCTCCGCGTTTCCCGTGATTTTCACTCCATAAATAACAATGGCCGTTTCTGGTGGTTGATTCATATACCGTAAAGTTATAAACGGCAAACTTTAGGTAATGCCCTAAAAGCATACTATTGCCTTTGGGTACATTAGGACCTTTTGTAAATCAAAAGAACAGACTAGAAGAGAAGGATTTGTTTTAGCTTCCGACTGTTCATTTAAAAATACCTGCTTTAACTCGTCCTTGTGTCTAATGTGAGCGGCATATTTGTCTTCTAATTCATTTGTTTTATGAAGGGTATTTTGGTAAGATTCGCACTTCTCGCATTTGTCCTTTTTCGGGTTATGTATTCCAATATTGTAGTTTGATTTAAAAGTTGTACGAAACAAATCTAGGATATGATAGCTTAATCCTATCTCAGTTTGACTCTGCTTGTACAGTCTATAGTTGCGTTTTTTTGAAAATGCTGCACTAGACCGCAATAAATTATATTTTGGTTTTTTAAACAAATTATATAATTTTAAAATATTTGTGCTTCGTATTCACTGTATCGAATCCTAAAGAACTTATATTAAGCCCATATCATGCATTATATTGTTAAATAAAGTTTATGTTTGCTTGTTCTTAACAACTCTGATCTACTCTTGATATTATGTAGAGTACAACCGAGTTCATCAAAAAATTTAATAATTCCTGAACTGACGAAACTAGGGAAATTTTTTAGTACACAATTTTATGATTGTTCCTTACTTCATTTTAGAGACAACTGTCATTTTATTTTCGTATTTTCTGTATTTGGGGATATGCCGAGTCAGATGAAATATAAATAAGAAATGGACAAATTTAATGGACAATACGGTTATGTCCGGTTTATATTGGATTTCGTTCCTGAAATGTTTGACGTTTCTCATGGGGCACTTCCATTTATAACCTACGAAGAAATGAAAACCCCATTATACTGTACATCGACTAAAATTGGCGGTACATCATCAATTATTGTGTTCAGAACAACACATGTAGTTTACCTGAAATTTAAAAGAATAAAACACTACTGTTGATTAATGGAAATTTTCTGCTTTTTATTAAAATTTATTTTTCATAAATTCGGCTTTTCTGGATTCTCAACTTTATCGGGTGACTATAAAAACAAAAATGTTTATGCGTTCCACAGATTGTTTAGTAGTACTTCCAATTTTCACCATTTGTGCTTTAGCTTTATGTTCTTTCTACAGTAACAGTGAGAGCATCTGAACGAACCGAGAGGGAATCAATATTTCAACTAGCTGTTGATACGACGGGAAAGGTCGCGTTCCCATTACAACTGGTCCCAATTTCGAGTTAATTTTAGCATCGAGTCGAACATTACGAATTAAATTCACAATCCAGCAATCTACTTTCTTTGATTTTATGTTTATTTTATCAACCAACATATACTTAAGGTAATGCATTTATGGATTCACGGTTTCCAAAATTTTCTCGTGTAGTTCTTTTTTGTCATATATCGAAAAAAAAGTATTTCAATGCATAATTTGTATAGGTTATGTTGTCATCATACATACTTTCTTGTCGCACAAAAATTCCAACAACGGAAAAGTTAAATGCCGATCCAGATATTTGCTAGTTTTTGCCGTTAAATCGAATTTTTCCATCATACGAATTACTGATTTTCCACATACCGTCCAAACGGGAATAATAAAAACATATTAGAGAAGAATAACTAGAAATAAAAAAATATTAGAGTATTTAATTCTTTTGTAATAAATTATTAAGTCACTTTTGTGCTGGAATTCACTTACTACATATAATCCATTCGACGATATTCTTCAGTATACGCATAGTTTAAATTGAGCGAATTAGTATCCGCACTGAATGCCAACGAATCGGAATCCTGTGTTGTATTATTATTAAATATTGATCGCATATCACGTATATTTTTTTTTTGTTTTCGCTTAGCTGCAGCATTCCAATTTGCTTTAACCGCTTCACTGGTTCGCATCATCTGTCGTCGCTCCGTGTGTGATCCCTTGCCGATGGCCTAATTTTCCAATAAGATGGTCCAGACGGGGTCGGTACGAATATTCCAATTTTCGTCGACGCATCAGACGGTTACAATGAATCAAATACGGTTTGGGTGCGTTTAGCACCCGCCACTTATTCGCAACTCTTCCACTTGTTCAATTTCGGCATTTGCATTGTATGCCAATGTCATACGCGGTAGTTCCATCTCTTGTGGCTCATCCATTTCAGCTTGATTATGAAAATCATCACCCATAAATCCATTATCACTACCGCTGTCATCTAAATTTATGTTACTATCACCTACGGTTGATTGCAGCATTCTGAAAATAAAAAGATCGATAAGAATCGCTCCCTTATTTAGATGTTTCCAGCCAAATACGTACTTATTCATGTCACACGGCGTATCACTAATATTATATTCCCTAAAGATTATCAGCCGTCCAGCCTTTTGTATATCACATAAAAATTTTCATTTACAACGGGTGCGTCCTCATTGAGTATAAATTTATTTTGTGTAATATCCCAGTACGGATTATCGTAATCAAATAAAATTTCCGATTTATTCGATACCAGCATATTTAGAAAAGCTCGATTCGAAGTTTCGAACTATTCATATCGCTTAAATCGGATTTTATATCGGCAAATACGGGATCCAATAAAGCTACCTTATTTAGTTTACCATTTATCGTTGCTTTACATTTTCACATCACAGCACTCAAATTTTAAACTTAAAAACTTATTAATTAGATTTATTATTGAGTGCAACTAAAAATTTATAAAACATTTTTGTTAAATTTAACTAATTTATTATTTATTTCGTAATTTGTTTTAAACGTCAAAAAGATTGACTTGAAGTTAGTAAAAGTTGTTGTACTAAAATGTTCCTTTCATCGCGGTCTCGAACAAAAGATTTCAAAAAAACGCAGCATATATAAGTTGGCTATTGTGCCGATATCAGAAGGTAGGTACTTTTTGGTAGACGACGACCGGAAGTTGAGAAGGAACAGCAGGCAAACTTGAAATAAATTGATTCACATGGAGTTGCTGAGATTGCGTAATACTTCGATAATTCCTGGTTTTTGGGGTGTTTTTAAAATGACATCAACATCTTTAAAGTTGTTTGCTACAGTTCGAATTCTAGCAGCGGTTATATTCAACGTACTCATCAAAAACTGTTTACAAACTGATTTTTTTTATATTTTCTGTTGGAAAAGTTAAGCTATAAACTAGGGTACATTTTCGAGCTGTCGAATGTTTTACTCGTTTTCGTTTAATTGACTTCTTTTCTATGCAGCTGTTGAGAAATTTATCTTTTCCCTCTTGCGTTGGTATAAATTCCAATAATCATTGAACAATCGTTGTCTAATTTCACTAGTAATGCTAACGCAATCATTATAACAATTCGCTTGACCTTCGTGTGACCTGATACTTCGGTTTCATTCTCTGGATTATGATATATTACAGGCGAAGCGATTGACTACATAGGTTGGCTTCGATATCTAAAACAATTTGAGTGGCTAGAATTACCTCATGGTGGTCATAATCTTGCATGTCACAGTTTAAAAATTCAAATTCTAAATGGTCTTCGACATCATTGATTTGTTCACCTCCCATTAAATTAGGGACAGTTATACAAATAATTTTTTCATTATTTATAATTGAATTATGAGGTTGTTCGGTTTCGATTAGAGCTGCTGTTGATATGGGAACATCTGGTGTCATATTCTGCAAACCAGCAGAAGATTTGCTAGGAGTTTCGCTTTTTTTTGTGCCAAAGCCTATTCAACAAACAGTTTTCCTCTTGAGCTCATCTTTCTCTGTATCAAACCACAAATAACACAAACGACAAATTATAAAATGTATGATTTCCTAAATCTACTGTGTTTATAAACATTAAAAGAAATTGACACGTAACATTTCAAACTTTAATGTATTTATGACTAACTGATAAATGTATAGGGTCTCATTTTTATTTTTACTGTTAAATAAATACAATTAAAATTGCGCCAAAATCGTTTGCAATTACTGTCGCTTATGTGTTTTTTTATACTTTTTCCCCAAAAACGCAAACGCCGTTTTATACTATGAATTTAAACTAATAATTTGATATTTAACCTTCGTCCGGCGGCATAATTTTACAACGCTAAAAGTATTTTACTACAACGCTAAAACCTACTCGATCCCCTATATCTGAAGAGGCTGGAAATATTTTTCTAAAATAAGGTCTGATTGGTCCAGCAAAAAAATGTAAAGATCTCACAAAACTTTAACCCTCTCCGGCTTCTACAAGAAAATTTATTAGTATTAAAAACGGTACAATTGCACCTATTCCGCCTGACGAAGGTTAATTCGAGTCAATTTAATTATTATTTACATTTAATCCAGAAAATACACTTTCATACACATTTGAAACCATTTAAACTTACCGAATTAGCAAAAATATCTAATGTTTTAAATTGTTAATGACACCGTCAACACTTTGCTTTTTACCACCAACTTGTGTCGTTTACCTCAAACTAAAATAGTGGTTTATGTCGTTTTATGTTATTAAGAAATTTTTTTTGTTGAAAATAACGGTGTTTTTCTATCAAATATTACTTTCTGTGTAAACAGTGAGATATAGCAAAATCAGCGCTTTCTAACGATACCAAAAACAGAATTTTCGAAAAATGGCGCTGGTTCTGTTTGATTAAAGTATCGTCGACATATTAGGGGGCAGGTGGTTAAATATTACCAGAACAATTTTGCTCGTTCATAAATTTATGAGTAACTCATAATTAACTCCCAATTTGATATGTCATTTTTTTAAACAAACCACAAATTTATTTTAACCCCATCAAAATATAAAGAGTTTGGGTTGTTCGACAAAATAATATCATAATTCTTAAAACAACTTGTTACTCAATCACAATTTCAAAAAGCTCAGATATGTTACATAGAATATAATATGATTCGATATGATATATGATATAATAAGAGACGTACAGGCCAACCATTATGACCTGCATCCTCTCATTAAAGGTAATATAAGGAAAATATTAGTTAATCTCAGAAACGACTAGGGCGCCACGCAGCAAATTCATTATATAACTACTAAGTTAATAAATTATTTATATGGTTTATTAATTAACTACACATCACATACACGCTCTATATAGATAAGAATGTTAATTTATGAACGCCGGTTTGAACTCAGATCATGTAAGAATTTAAAGGTCGAACAGACCTAATACTTTAAACTTCTACACCTAAAATTACTCTTAATCCAACATCGAGGTCGCAATCTTTTTTGTCGATATGAACTCTTTAAAAAAATTACGCTGTTATCCCCAAGGTAACTTAAATTTTTAATCAATAAAATTGGATCAATTAACCATAAATCAATGTTATAAAATAATAAAAGTTTAATAAATTTTATTGTCACCTCAACAAAATACTTTTTTTAATAAAATTTAAATAAATTCTTTATAAATTATATTATAAAAATATAAAGTTCTATGGGGTCTTCTCGTCCTTTAAATTAATTTTTGCCTTTTAACAAAAAAGTTAAATTCTATTATAAATTTTATAAAGACAGTCAATATTTCGTCCAACCATTCATACAAGCTTCCTATTAAAAAACTAATGATTATGCTACCTTTGCACGGTCAAAATACCGCGGCCCTTTAAACAATTTCAGTGGGCAGGTCAGACTTTAAATAAAACCAAAAAGACATTTTTTTTGATAAACAGGCGAATATTTAATTTGCCGAGTTCCTTTTAAAAACCTATCATTTATATTTATTTATACATTTAAATATACTAATTTTATCATTATTTCTTAACTTATTTTGTTAAAATTAATATTTTAATAAAAATTTAAAAATTTAATAAATAATATTTAATAAAAATATATTATAACATACTTACAATTAATGTCTATTTCTAAACCTATAATTATTTACTTATACAAAACTTTATAAAAATTTATCTTAAAGCTTATCCCTTAAAATATTTATATTTTTAAATAATAAATTAATCAAGTAATTTATTACAATTAAAAATATATAAATTAAATTTATTTCTTAAAAAACTAGATATATTTAAGAACGAATAACGTTTCATTTCTAATTAATAATTTTTAATATTTATGCCACAATAACTAAAATAATTAATTAGCTCTCTTAAATTCGAGAAAAATATTTATAAATATTTTTTAATTAATAAACCCTGATACACAAGGTACAATAAATAAAATTTTCTTTTTAATTAATTTATTTTCAATTTATTTCATCATTCTTTCACAATACTAATACACTATTATAAACAATTATTTTATCATTAAAAACTACACAAACTTACAAATTAAAATTATTTTTATTATTTAAACAATTACTTAAAAATTTAATAAGATTTATTTATCAATTTAAATCGAATTGCACGAATTTCTTTTCAATGTAAATGAAAAACTTTACTACTACTACTACTTACTAATTAGGTATAGGATTCCAAAATTTCATCATATCTATCGTTCTCAGTCATAACAAGACTGGAATAATAATTCAATTGGCATCCATCAATGGGTCATCTCATCTTATGCTGCATAAATCTGCTGCACTAACTCCCCACCCTACACTTGCTAATCCGAGGGATATAAGTATGTTCGTAAGAAATCGACAGCATATTTATACGGCTCCCTGAATTAAAAAAAGCTGACTTAAAAATGTTGTTTTTTCGGACTTAAAATCAGCGTTTTAAATTCATTTTAAAATTGAGTTAAAATCTGTAATGAAAATGAAATAAAGAAGCTGATTTTATTTATGCATATCATAAGTCATTTTGAAAATGATTTAAGAAGTGTGTTTATGAATGCCATAAAATGTGTATTTTTAAGTCATTTAGAAAATGAAATAAAATGTGTATTTAAGATCGAAATAAAATGTAAAAATATATAACAGTAAAAGCCTAATTATCCTGCATTCAATTAACCGGAGCACTCAGTTAACCGGAATTTTCATTTTTAGAATTTTTTTTGCTTTTTCCTCTTTCTTTTCTCTTTCATAGTATTTTTTAATTCATTTTGAAATTTGCAATTGTTTTTTGCACATTTTCATTAATGAAAGCATTATGCCTCAACCAGTCAGACTTAAGAGATTAAGTTACACGCCGATTGCACCACTTCGGTTAGTGCTACAATCACCAAAATTGTATAGACTTCTCATCACAAATAAACAACTGACCTCTAAAATTTTGGTGGTCGTACCGCTCTCCTAAGTGGTCCAAAACGGAGCACAACTTAAGCTCTTAAGTCTGACTGGTTGAGGCATTAGTTGAAAATTTTGAATGGCGTTTCATATTACAGTTACAATTTTCATATTATAGTAAAAGCCCGATTATCAGGCATCCAATTAATCGGAACACTCAGTTAACCGGAATTTTAAGTTTTAGGATTTTTTTTACTTTTTTCTTTTTCATAAAGTATATTATTATTTTTTATTGTTCTAGGATTCATAGAACATATACTTTCCTTTATTTTTTTTCTCTTTTATGCTGGAAACACATGTGCAGAATTCTGCGTGCGTCAAAATTAGAATACACTAGTGTATATGGTTTAAAATACATGTACGACGCATGCCATGCAGAATTCTGCACGTTGTCTCTATTTCTAATTTGACTGCGCATCTGTCGGTGTTGACAACATGAAAAAAATAAAACTAAAAATCGTCGGCACTTTTCACACTAAATTTTAAGGATATTTTCGTTAATTCATCCCGAACATTCCGAACGTTTTAAAATTGACAGTAATCGTACTTTTATTCATTCTATGTTTTCTATTCTTTTTTTTTGTCTATTCTTTTATTCATTCGGAATTTTCAGAACGCATTCTTTTTGATCTACATCAATAGGTAGAACAAAAAGAATATTCTGTTTTGAAATGTCAAGCTGTGATAGTCCGTGTGCAAAAAATTTATTTTTTCTTGTTTTTAATAAAACAGCATAATATAAATATATGTATTATATATGTATATGTATATAATATTTGTATATTATCTATGGTTCAACAAAAGTAGATGCTACCAAAATAAAAACAAGTCGCTGCTGTGACAAAGTATTCTGTTTATTCTATTTATGTTCTTTTATTACATTTCGTTCGGAATGTTCTTAGATCACGTGATCAATATTCTATTCCTTCTATGAAGGAATTAACGAAAATACCCAATTTGTCAAGGTGGAGGCGAAAATTACAGAATTTATGAAAAAAAAAAACAATTTTTATACGATACAAGACATTTCAATTGCAAAAATATTTATCTGTGTGACAAAAAGTTGATAGCTTGCTTTAACTCTAAATAAAAAATGCCGCACACAAGTGTCAAATAATTCTGCTCATGTGTTTTACGTGCAGATCTGCATGCGGTGCTGCATGCAGAAAATCTGCAAATCTGTTTTCAGCATTATGCATTATTCTATTTGAAATGAATGTGTAAAGTCGTATTACATAGTTAGGTTAGTGAAATATTGGATATATGTATTATTAAATTTTGGGTACTCGTATACATAATATGTATGTATTTTGTATTTGCAATAAATTTGAAGAACTGATGTATAAAAAAATTGTTTTCTGGTAATTAATTTGAAAATAAACGAGAATCCTAAAAATAATGAAATTCAGCGAAATTCTTTAGGTTTTTACTGTAGTGTATATTACAGTAAAATTCCTGTTATTCGGAATGCTTGGGGATGAGAGCATTCTGGATAATAGAAAACTCCGGATAATTGAATGTTTCATTAAAACTAGAAATTTTAGGAGAATTTCGCGTGATTTCATTATTTTTTAGGATGCTCCTTAACTTATTTTCAAATTATATGTTCAAGTTGAAGCTAAAATTTTTTCGATGAAGTTTTGTAACAGAATTTATTTAATTAATTCATTCAGTATTAATTGGTATTAATTGGTAAGGGAAAAATATTAAAAATATTTTAAAATTATGTACCAGAAAACAATTTTTTTTATACATCAGTTAATTGAATTTATTGCAAATAATAAATACATACATATTATGTATACAAGTTCACCCAAACGAGTACCCAATATTTAATAATACATATATTCACTATTTCCCTAACCCTAATTGGGGTACGACTTTGCACATTCAATTCAAATAGAATAATGCATAAAACAGAAAAAAAGTAATGGAAAGTATATTTTCAATGAATCCCCGAATAATAAAAAAAATAATTTCTCCTCTGAAAGAGAAAAAATTAAATTCCAAAAAATTTAATTCCGGTTAACTGAGTGTTCCGGTTAATTGGATGCCGGATAATCGAGCTGTTACTGTAGTATGAAAATTAAAGCCACTCAAAATTTTCAACTAATGCTTTCATTAATGGAAATGTGCAAAAAACAATTGAAAATTTCAAAATGAATTAAAAATGGATATTTTAATTCATAATTAATACACAAATAATAATTCACAAATGAAATTTATGAAGTGCCTGTTTTTTATCTTTCTCTACAATACAACAAAAAACTGTAACAAGAAACCATTTTCTTAAAAACGTGAAATTACACATGCATTTCTATGTGTATTAAAAACAAATGTAAATTTTATGTTTATAATGTGAAAGAAAATATGCCTTTTTTAAGTCATTTTGAAAATGAATTAAAAAATATATTTGTAAAATGACATAAAATATGCCTTTCTTGTGTCATTTTGAAATAAAATTTGTTTTTGTAAAATACCTTTGTTAAGTCAGAAAATTTGTTAAAAGTATGACTTAAAAAGGACCCATTTTTTCATATAAAACACCATTTTTAAGTACACCTTTTTAATTTCAACTTTTTTTAATTCAGGGAGCCATGTTTATACACATGATGACTTTATAATTTTTAGTCTATTGACCTGTTTACTTAGAAAAATTTGACAGATAAAATATTATCTGTAGGCCACACAAACTATTAAAACCGTATATGGTTTGTGAATTTTGCTTTTTTTAATAAATTAAATTAAATTAAATTTAATTATATGTGTGATATGTTATTTATATATGTGATATTAAAATAAATTTAATTATTAGTAAATTAAACTAAATTGGTAATCAATAGAAAATATATTTTATAACAAAATAAAATGCAATAACAAATATATTTTTCATTTTAATTGAACATATTTTTAAAAATGTAGCAACTACAACCTAATTACAAGAATGTTTGGCCTACAGATAATTTTGACGTTTATATTTGACAGATAAGTAAACAGGTCTATTGTCGCTATTAAAATTTAATTTAGTATTGTCATATATTTAGCTACACTATGCCACAATCATTTGGATATATGTATAATACAAAATTCAATACTCTTAAATTTTTATTTATTTATCTTCTTTTGAATACATTACACATAAATTATTACATATAAAGATTTAATTAAAAACAAAAAAAGAGCCAATTATAAACATTTAAGATTTAACTGTATAACATAAATATTCAATTAAGTAATAAAAATTAAAAATTTGTGGTCATATTACAGTTGTAATCTCTTATCCCGGATAGGAACCAAGCACACAATTCATCGATAAAAAAATATCAACAAAAAAAAATAATTTTTTAGGGGAAACTGGAGAAAGCAAAGGCTGCTAAACTTATTTTGGTTTTAAAGTGAATCATAACCATCAAGAAATATTATTTGGCTACATGAATTAAAAAAGTCTGAATTAAAAAAGTTTTTTTTTTCTGAATTAAAATAAGTGTTTTTAATTCATTTTAAAAATGAATTAAAGTCAGAGTTGAAAAAGAAATAAAAAAGTTGAATAAAATGAATTTAAAAAGGCATTTCTTAATTCATTTTTAAAATGAAATAATATAAGCGTTTTTTATTTCGTTTTATACATGAATTAAAATATTTTTTGTAAAATAAATATATATTTAAACTGTTAGGAATTACGAAATGCGAAATAATTTTCTTTACTGAATCCTTCCGATCCTTACATTTAAATTTTTTGAATCATTAATAATCTCTAAGGCAATGTAAATCCAAGCAAATATTATTTTCATTAATGTAAATTTTTTTGGAATTTTAATTTAAATTTGGCACGTAAAAATTTGGAAAATTTTTGATTTGTATTTTCATTAATGAAAAAGCAAATAAAACTGTTGATTTCCAGAGACATTTTCATTCCTGAAAATCAGACATTAGAATATCTTATTTTCATTAATGAAGATATTTAACTAAAATTAATTAAATATTAAATAATAAATAAACGAGGCAACAATTATAAAAATAGAAATCTATAGAAAACAAATAATATATTATATTACATTTAAATTCATTTTTATTTAAAACTAAAATGAAATAAAATGTGCCTTTTTTAATTCATTTTGAAAATGAACTAAGGTAGGTGTTTTAAAAATGAAATAGCATAAGCCTTTGTTAATTCAGTTTTGAGTTTTCTCATTTTTCTAAATCGCTTTTTTTAATTCATAATTTTATGTTAAAAATATGAATTAAAATAAGTCGCAGATGTTCATACAAAAATCAACTTTTTTAATTCATTTTTAAAAAACTTTTTTAATTCAGACTTTTTTAATTCGGTACCCCATATTATTTATATAGTTTTGTTTTTTGGTCACCCAGTAAAATCAAAGGCCTGCTTATTTGGAATTTTATGGATATTTAATTAATTATTTTAATCGATAAAATTTGTACTTGGTTCCTCCCCTGGGACGGGATTTTGTAACATCACAATCTTCGATAATTTATCGAAGTTTATGTCTCGCTTCTCTAGAATAAAATGGAATACCCTTTCATATTTTATATCATTTTCAACCTGCTAGATTAAAAAATGGTGATATATCTTGATTATAACTCGATTTATATCACCAACTAGTTTGTTCACAATATTTCAACGAAATTAGAGAAAGAGATAATTGTCACATTTTTTCTAGTAGGTTGTGACAGCAAAATTAAAGAAATAATTAACAAACGAAGCAGACGCCGATTTCAGTTTAGGAAAAAAAACATAAATTACGATAAAGTTTCGAAAATGTGATGTTACAAAATCTCTAAATTATTATACCGGAATTGTATATTCAAGAAGAGAATTAGATGATATTTGTGATCACAAAGGATCAGTGGGGAGCGGTGGGAGAAGCTGATACACATTTCTACAATATACAATTTCAAACGCGTTTATCAATATAAACGAAAAATAAACATAAATTTAAAAGATAAAAAGCTTCAAATTAATTAAAAATAATATGAAAACACATTCATTTCAAAGTGAGAAAAAGAAATTCAATATCATCTATTTCCTTAAGCCATGATATCACACTCCTCAAAAAGGATGAACGATCGGGAATTTGTTTTAAACTCTTAGGTAGCTAATTATAAATTTTAGGTGTCACAGAGGTAAAAAATCGTTAACGTGATTAGAGTTACGTAATGAATAACTAGTTAAGTTAGATCTCTGTAACCACTACATATAAAGAAAATTTTTAGAACTTTATATACGTATGAATATCTCAAAGAAAGAAAGTTTAAATTCTTAAATAAAGGTAACGACGAAGTTAGTTTCGGTTGACGGCATATTGTTATTACAATAAAGTTTTGTGCTACTATTAAGGGCTTTAAGTGGGAAAAATATATACCACCCCAACAGTATAAACCATATTGAAGATTTGACTGGACAAGACGAAAATAGATATATCTAAGAACCGCTTCGGGTTAAATATCGCGCAGTAGATATAGATGTCGACTACAAGATAATAAGTAGTTTTGCAATAATTCAACATGACTCTTAAAACTAAATCGATTATCAATCGTTACTCCTAAATCTTTAAAAGAATCAACAACGTCAAGCACATTACAAGAATCAGAACATGTAAAATTATTATGAAAACAGCCAGAGGAGTGATATACAACATTATCGATGTTTGGTGCTATTGCAGATAATTTGATACTCATAATATTCGTTTTAGAGCTACGGATCATAGTAGGTCAAACCAGCGTCTAAGAATCCAGCGTCTAACAACTTGGAGCTATGTATAAACCAACCCCACATCATGAGCAAAGCCAACTGAATGTAGAATTGGAAATTGAATTTATATAAATCAAAAATAAGATTGATCCAAAAACTGAGCCCTGTGGTACTCCGCACTTGACTCTTCTAAAATCGCCAATACAGCTCGAAATTTTGACCCCTTGTTGTCTATCTAAAAGATAAAAACGGAACAAGTCATTCAATATGCTGCGAATTCCATCTTTATCTAACTTTAATAATAATAAGCCATAATCCACAGAGTCAAATGCTTTTTTAATGTCTATAAAATTTTCTGCAGCAGATTGATCATTATTCAGCGACAACACAATACGGTTTACAAGCTCTAGTAGCGCATCCTGAATACTTTTACCCTGTCTAAAACCAAATTGACTAGTTGAAAAAAATGCATTTTGCAAGAAATGAAAGTAAACGATTTTTGATTATTTTCTTCAAAAGTTTAGAGAAAATTGAAAGTAACGAAATTGGACGATAATTACCCAATTTGAGAGAATCACATTTTTTATAGAGTGGTACTACAACAGCTTTCTTGAGAACCTCAGGAAAAACACCGCTTGACATGCTAAGAATACAAATAAAAGATAAAACAGGTGAAACGAGCGGCCCAACAGATTTGATCAGAGAATTGCTTATGTTATCGTAACCACAAGCCATTGAATTATTTAAAGAGGTAATGATATCGTGTATCTCAATGTTATCAGCTTCTAATGCAGTTGGAGTTCTACGCGCGATACTATACCTTTAAGATCCTCAATGACGTTAACAAAAATAATTATTAAATTTGTTTGCAAATTTTAGTTCCTCTTCCAGAATTTCATTATTCTCGGTCATTATGGGCGCAATATGGACTTTTTCCCTATTTACGTTTAAAAATTCGTTTACAACACGCCATTGAGTTTTAAATTCTTTTTTACAGTTGTTAAAACGTCGGTAATAATAAAATTCTTTTTCTATCGAACTAGCTGAATTTATTTTTTTCTCTAAGATCTTTATCCTATGAATTAATTTAATGTTTCTGGGATGCTTCCGTTCGGACTTTAAGAGTTTATTTTTCATACAATCATTTTAAACAATACAAAAGAAATCCATGGACGGATTTTTTTAGTTTAACCTGTGATTGCTGAACTATAGTGCATTCGGTAATATGAGGTGAAAAGGTGCCGAGAAATTTATTGTATGCTTGATTTGGATCTTGTTCAGTAAACACGACGTGAATTCAATTCTCTAGACTCAAAACCTAGTTTAGAATTATTATTTAATCTAAAAAAAATGTGGTCAATAGTACTCGAAGAAGTATTAGTAACTCTAGTAAAATCTTGAATTAGAGAGATCAATCCAAATGAAGACATCATTTGAAGATATTTATTGACATTTTGATTCACAGAAATTGAATCCGAAATATCAATATTTAGATCACAAATGATAATTAAATTTTTGGTTTTAATACGACTTAGATAAACTGTAAATTCTTCAATAAATTCTAGCACTGACGATATACTTCAACGACGCAAAATCTCTCAAAATCGATTGCAAAATTAATCCTTAATATACATCACCAGTTTTTAACGTTTTTCTAACAAAATTGAAACTTAAACCTAGCCTCACATATGCTAGAATACCTCCGGCTGAGTAGGTTAGGTTAGGTTAGGCTAGAGTGGCTGCTATCGCACACTTAGGCCAGTAGTGGCCCATTGTGATACCACAGGATCCTATCTCCCCTTTACTCCCGTTGAAACCATCCAGAGCTACTTATGTAGCGTAAAATATCTCGCACTCTACAGCCCGCGAGTTCCGAAAGGCTGTCCATGCTGTACACACCTAAGTACTTATGCCTTCTGCATGATGGACACGAGCATAGGAAGTGATCTAACGTCTCCTCCTCCTCTTCGTCCAAACAGCTTCTACAGAAGTCATTAGTCTGTAGACCCATCCTTCTTGCATGTTCTCCAAAAAAGCAGTGTCCTGTCAGTATCCCTACGACCAATCCTAACTCTCGTTTTCCCAGAGATACAAGTGCCTTGGAGCGCCGCAGGTCCAGTTTTGGCCAAACCTGTTTTGCTACCCTGCACGTGAGAGTGTTGGTCCACCTCTCATCTGTCAAGGCAATTGCCTTTTTACTGAGCGTCAATTTGAGCGCTGCTATAGGCCTCCCCAGACCTGCCCTTTCCGGTTGCATCTGGAGAGTCGTACCGTACCTAGCTAGTTCGTCTGCCCTGCAGTTTCCCGTGACGTCCGAGTGACCAGGGACCCAGATTATCTGGATACTGAAATACTCGCTCATCTCATTAAGAGATGATCGGCAATCCAGTGCCACCCGTGACATCAGAGAAACCGCCTCTAGTGACCTGAGTGCCGCTTGACTGTCCACATAAATCGCGATATCTCTAACAGATACCACGTTATGCTTCAACCATGTCACGACTTCCCCTATCGCCACCACTTCAGCCTGGTACACGCTGCAGTAGTCAGGGAGACGAACAGAAATATTAACATTGAGCTTCTCACAGAAGACTCCGGCTCCTACTTTGCCGTCTAGCTTAGAGCCGTCCGTGAAAAATTTCAGTGCCTCGTTTTCCAGTATTGATCCGTTCCTCCAGGATTTCCTAGAAGGGCAGATGGTCCGGAAACCTATATCGAAGCACAACGTTGGTTTAATATAATCTAGATTCACCAGTTCTTCCCCTAGTGATCTAACTATCTTCGAGTGTCCCGCCTGAAGACACTTCCACTGAGAGACAGCCGAGAGCCTTGTAGCCACATTGGCTGCCATCTGCTTACCAAAAAGTTCGATTGGAATAAGATGGAACATAACCTCTAAAGCGCGTGTAGGTGTTGTCCTAAGCACCCCGCTTATAAGCATACAGGCCGTTCTTTGCACCTTCTCCAACATCCTTATGTAGGTTACCTTTTCCAGAGCTGGCCACCACACGCCCACCCCGTACATCAGCACAGGCCTTACCACTGCGGTATAGAGCCAGTGTACCAGCTCTGGTTTCAAACCCCATTTCTTCCCTATGGCGTTTCTACACGAGTAAATGGCTACATTAGCCTTATTTACCCTTTCTACAATGTTAGGCTTCCAGCTGAGCTTACTGTCCAAGATTATGCCCAAAAATCTCGCTCTATCAGCAAGAGCTAGTCTAATGCAGTTCACGGTAGGAGGGCTAACTACCGGAATTTTATATTTCTTAGTAAATAGTATCAGCTCTGTCTTGGAGGGGTTGATCCCTAATCCACTTTTGCTGGCCCATTTCGTAACGATCAGGAGCGCATTCTGCATAACATCCCTGATCGTATCCAGATATTTGCCTGAGACAGC
Organism: Nephrotoma flavescens; assembly: GCA_932526605.1. Lineage (NCBI taxonomy): Eukaryota > Metazoa > Arthropoda > Insecta > Diptera > Tipulidae > Nephrotoma > Nephrotoma flavescens. Next base: position 177,256,624 of record OW052220.1, on the reverse strand, counting down.
TATCGCTACATCATCTGCATACGCTACAACCCCTAACCCCTCTTTCTCCAGTTCCAACAGCAATCCATTCATCACAACACTCCAAAGAAAGGGGGACATTACACCTCCTTGAGGGGTTCCTCTAACCACCCGCCTTCTAATGGTGGCCTCCCCCAGTTCCGAAGTAATAATCCTGCTTACCAGCATCTGATTTATCAGCCTTATTATGGGGTAATCCACGTTCAAAGGTAGCAGTCCTTCGATGATCGCCTCCGTTTTTACATTATTAAAGGCACCCTCAATGTCGAGAAATGCTACCATACAGAACTCTTGCGAGTAGATTGACTTCTCAATCATGCGTACCAGATCGTGCAGAGCTGTGTCTACCGACCTACCCTTACAGTACGCATGCTGTGACGTTGCCCAATTCCTGGGCTCAATTTTTGATCGAGTGTCTACATCTACCAACCTTTCCAAGGTTTTCAACAGAAAGGATGATAGAGTTATAGGTCTCAGGTCCTTTGGATAGGCATGTCAGCTTTTTTCCGATTTCGGGATAAAGACCACTCTGACCTCCATCCATTTCCTAGGAATATAAGCTAGTCTCAGACACCCTCTGAAGATACCCTCCAGCCAGGGGAGGATGACTGCCGAATTCCTTTGGATCTCTGCTGGTATAATCCGATCCGGGCCCGCCGATTTATACGGCTTAAAACCGTTCAGCGCCCACCGGATTCGCTCCCTGTCCAAGTTGCCCTCCATCTCTAATGAAGGTGTTGTTCGATGAGCTCCAGGCTCCATCGAGTCTGAGTAACTATTGCTAGAGTTAAAATTTGGAATGCTAGAAACTTCAACACTACCAATCCAAACCTCTGAGCAAAAAGTAATATCAGGCAAGGTGGTATAGGAATTGAGATGGGCAAAAATCTTATCACGAGTTTTTCGTAAACTACGAGAATTTTGGTGAGTTATACACAATGAGTTTTAACCTTTGGAAGTAGAGCAAATATTCGTTGATGAGAAATTTAACAGTTGAGTATGATCATCACAATTTACATTAGACATCTAAAAAGAAAAAATTGTTAAGCAAAAATAAAATTTATAATTTGTGAAGGTCTTCCCCGTCTCTGATTTCCAGTCTATCACTCCCATCAGTTTTCCTCATGAATATCTTCGCATTCCGTACCTAAAGATGTTTACCACTCTTTTCCGGTTTTGCGGTTCTAGCTAAAAAATATAATTCACGCAATTTGAGGCTTATAGTTTCGTTGATGTGAATAGCGTTGTTTGATTGAAAGCCACCGTCCGACGCCTTAAGATGTTTTTCTCTGTTTATCGATTTTGCATTGCTGTAACTTTCTCTTTTGAATTCATATTTTATTCTATGATATATAAAATGTTCAATTAGTTTACAATTAATGTAACAAATGATGAAATAATAATAAAATAGAATGAGGCTTGTTCTCGTATAAACAAATATCACCTTTTGTAACAACCTTTATCCTCCAAATGAGGGGATAATTGTTGTTAGCAGAATTATTACTTGTAGCATACCTTGGTGCGGTCGACTGGTCTCCGGCTATCACTCGTCGGTACGGCGTGGGTGGTCCAAGGCTACAAGTAATCGAGAAGTAACCGCATTATAATACTAATTGTACTGTTTTGAAGTTAACATCACACCACATGTCAGTTAACAGACCTATTTTAGTTTCAATCCCTGATTTTTAATTTAAGAATTCATAATGCCACTATACAGCAAAACCGAACACGCGGAAAAACATAATGTTTACAAAAACTAACAAAATTATAGAAAATATGCACCAATAAAAAAAAATATAATAATATGTGATAAAATGAAAAAACTTGCCCACTTTCCTTCAACGTATATATTCGTATATGCTGGATAGCAACCTCCGTTGTGTTCTATTCCAAAAAAAAAACCGCTTCGCTGCCAAACTGCAATCACTCGTGCACCCCAGATTTCAATCAGCTGTCAAAATCATCGTTTTATCAGAGTTTTGTTTTCTTTTTACTGACCGCCGAATTATGTGCCGCAATAAACCAATTCTTTCATTAGCAGAATTGAATGTGTAGTATGTGTTGCTGTTAAATGTTTTGTTTTGTCTTTACTACGTTGAGTTTGTTTGTTGGTTATTTGTTGTTGGTTATTTGTTGTTAGTCTATTATAACTCATAAGGTTTTTTTTTTTTTAAATTTCTATTTACACACAGAGGAATCTTGTATTTGGTTTATTTAGCAAGTATATTAGTAAGATGTAACTTGCCTGTCACTAAAAGTTCGTTTATTCACTTGGAATTTTAACACATGAACCGAACCATGATAACTTGACATTGTCACTTGAAAGAAAACAATAACGGCCACAAATTTTTTTTTCTTGTATAATTAAAGTATATAATTTATTCAGATATGGATCATATATATTATTTTCAAATTAGATTATTATTATTTAATTTCTTTTTATTTGCAATAAAAATCATATATACAAAATTGTTAAATTTGATTATTTATCGATTTTAATCCACTATAGACGTGAGCATATAACCACACACAATATATTTTTTTTTAGTATTGGTACCGTTAATTACTGGACACGGACTATCAATATGCTTTTCATTGTTTTCTGTTTTTGTTTTTTTTTATTATTAACAATTCATAACTTTTATTTAATTATTTTTTTGCACGAACAAATCACGATATAAAATTGAATATTATTTATTAATTATTTTTATGCTTTTCAATTTTTTGCGGACCACTTTGTTGTTACTATATTGCAAAAAAAAATTAACTACATATGGTACTTTAAAACCAAATTTTGACTTCACTGTCTTACTTTCTCAACTTCACTCTCTCTAAAATTTTTCGGTGTCCGGCAATTTATAATGTCTAGTACCATAAAAGCGGATGAACTAGTTGAGTTGACCATAAACAAGGATGGTATTAGGGTAACAGGTAGGTTAATATGTATAATATAAAGGTGACCAGATTAGTGTCACACTTTCGCTCGCATAGGAAGTGGCGCTAACTAGGCGGTGATTAAAAGGTCAATACCAGCAAAAAAATTGGTTGAAAACTATTTCAATTTGGAATAAAATATATGGGATTGTTGTTGTAAATTTACCAAAGTAAGACCACATGTATCATACTCAGGGACTGTATTTCTTGTAAATACATTAAACATAATAAAAGGAAGCAAAATCTCGCCTTTCTTGGTATATAGAGGGGTATATCTTCGCCCATGATATAGCCTATTATTTAATCATATGATCAATCGCCAAAAGTACAAACAGAATTTTAAAACACATAAAAAGAGACGCTTATACCATAAGCATAAAAAAAATCGCGCACAAAAAATCATTTAAGAAACAAGGTTCAATCAAACCAAACACATGATATGAATTCTGTCATCGGTACTAATAAAACAAAAATGATCATTTATGCGCGCGCATTTACATTGCGCAAAACAAATAAATCGTAAAAATAAATTCTCCAGCAGTCCAACAGTGAGTATTATTATTAACCCTCTGAGTGCCAATATGATATCAGATAGTGTATTGAGGAGCGCGATCGAACTCATTGGCACTCAAAGCGTTAATGAAAATGATGCGATTGAGGCTACAAATTTATCACGGGTACAGAATATACTATATTCTGTGGCGTAAGTATCAAATATTTTTGATCGAATATGCCCAGATCGAGTAAAAAATGTCGCATTTTTCCACGGATTACGTGGTCAGAATGTACCACACCGACAGTCCATCGTGGTTTAATTCAGCCGAGGCAATCCAAATATTTGACAATATCATAATGGATTTAATTCATTGAAATTTAATTCATTCATTCGAAGAATTCCTGTTACAAGAAAGACAGATTATACTCATTTCAACCGTACGCTCAACGAAACAATTGGTGATTAAAGACCGGCAAAACGCTATTGGATTTGTCGATAATATAAAGCGAATCAATGTGGCGAAATCAAAATTGGCGGTACATCACTTATTGTGTTCAGAACAACACTTATGTATGTCGGATGAAATTTACCTGAAATTTTTAAAAATAAAACAACTGTTGATTAATCAAAATTTTCGGCTTTTTATTAAAAGTTTTATTTTCATAATTTCGGGTTATACATATATTAACGTTTTTGGATCTTAAACACTATCCGTATCCTTCAAGAATTCCTTAGCTTTCATTAATGGGGCTACTGCAGCCAGAAATTTGAAAGCTCTTCCGTCATAGTTTCACTAATATTTAACCTTTGGCGAATATCCGCTGTATAATCCACCATACTCGTGCTTTATTCACGGTTAACAATAGTAATTCAATGCATAATTTAGGTTATGTTGTCATCATAAATACATTGTTGTAGCACAAAAATTCCAACAGCGGAAAAGTTAAATACCGATCCAGATATTGACATGTATTTGCCGTTAAATCGAATTTTGCTATTTTAGTTTAATTCTTTACACACAATTACAATTTTTATTACAATTTTTTCTTTATAAAAATTTCCAAGAATTTCATGCGGATGTTTAATATATTTGACGTCTGCAATAAAGAGGCGAATCGTAAAAATACTTCGGCTGCCAGCCGATATAGCATTTCGTACTGTTCGACATAAAAATGACACAAATACGAATAAAAGAAAAATACGATTCCAAAGACATAATTGTACATTCTACAATCTGTAATTCGATTATTTTTTCTTGACTCATTTTAAATGAGTAACTCACGGGACAAAATCGATACTTAGACTTAAATCTTTAGCAAGGTCTTATTTATTTTACCAATAACAACAATAGCAATACGGTTGATGCAGCCAAAGTCAAAGTGACATTTGAAATTGAGTTGAGAGAGCCAATTGAGAGGAAAGTTTAATTATACACTGCGAAGATTTTATAATCGATTTTAATTTTTTGAAAACTACTAGTGCTTCTATTATCTACCTATCTAAACTATTTTTAGTGGTAAAAATTTTTATGTAGAAGGACAAATATTCGACAAAAATGGAGTTATGTCGCTTCTGTATATTCTGTGCCCTAGTGTAGATATGCACATTTATTTATGACAGTTCTGGATCAAGCTTACCCCCACCCAATATGAACTAGATTGATTAAATACCTGTTCAATGATGCGCGCATTTGATTTATAGAAATAAAAGTACTAAAAGAGGGGAATTGTACGAACAATTACGATAAAAAAAAACATCTGTACATGGTGTGCGCAAAAGTATTTTGTTTCTATACTTGCCTTACGGAAACAAAGCAAAGTACATAATCTAAGGTCTGTTCCTACATAATCTAGGGTCTAGACTATGCAAATTCACTGATATTTTCTATCATGGTAACAATGTATGTGTGAGAGTTCTCTATAAACTTTGACACTATTAGCAAATTATCAGGAGGCTATTTCACGATGAATTATCATGAAATTTTTACGAAATGACATCCTTTTGAGGTTATGTTTCATCAATGTAAACTTAACTATAAGAGTGAAGACTTGCATTTTTGTTATATTTATTCAACTCAATCTGTATTCTAATACATAAGGTCGAAATTCGTGACTTTCGTAATTTGTGTTAATTTTCTTCAATATATTTCATTTTTCCAATAGTTAACGTCTGTTCATTATTTGTTTTTTTTATGAATCGACACAAGAATTTAACACTAACTGATGTCTTCACTCTTTGATTTAAATTTATAATGATGAAACATAACCTCAAAAGAATGACATTTTGTAATAATTTCATGATAATTTATCGTGAAATAGCCTCCTGATAGTTTGCTGACCGTGTCAAAATTTATGTAATATACTCAAACATACATTAATACCGTGATATAAAATATCGGTGAATTTGTAGGAATGGGTACAAAGAGCCGAATTTCAAAAGGCAGAATGTCGAAGGGCCGAATGTCGAAGGGCCGAATATATCAAAGGGTCGAATGGGCCAAAGGGTCGATTTTTTTTTATTGTTTTTAGAAATATAATTTTTGAAATTTGTTGTTTTATGGAATATTTTGTAAATTTTTTATTAAACATAAATGAATTTCTTATGATTTTATGTATTTTACTATTTTTCATCTTTGGATATTCATGAAATTCTACGTAGCCAGTCAGCGATACATTTTGGTGAAGCAAAATTTTGTCATGCGCTACCTGATACATTCGGCCCTATGTCAGCCTTCTGATAATAGGTACATGATTCAAAAAATGAAAAAAATAATTAAATTATATAAAAAAATAAAAAACATGTATTTCTAAAAACAAAATCAAAAAAAAAATCGGCTCTTCAACCCATTCGGTCCTTTGACTCATTCGGCCTTTCGACACATTCGGCCCTTTACCACATTCGGTCCTTCGACATTCGGCCATTCGACATTCGTCCCTTCGACACATTCGGCACTTCGTAATTCGCCCTTCGGCCCTTCAACATTCGGCCCTTCGATATTCGGCTCTTCGACATTCGGCTCTTTCATATCATACCAACTTGCATGGTGTAGACTCTACGCCATGCATAGTACGAATAAGAAAGAAAGGGAATAGAACGCATAAAAACCTGTATACAGTTTGTAAATACACATCCCTTTTCTGGCCTGCGATCACAATTGTGTACGTTACGAAAGAGAAACTTCGACCAACGAAAAATGCGTTTCTCAAGGTCAAATTTCAGTACTGATATAATAAACTAATAAATTTCATGCAAATATAATATAATATATTGTAGTTAATATAAATAAAAAGGAACTTCTCCGATTGTGTAATTTGATAAATAAGACTAATACAACACTATAATACACACTAATATCAACAAGCTCAGATATGTATGTTACATAGACTAAACATAAATTTGAATCAAACTTAAAATGAAAATTTATTGGGCAATCAGCCGCTGAACCGATCGTCATGACCAATGATTTAATTTGTATTATGTATGTTTTGTATGCCAAGGACATATCTGAGAGACGATTTTTTCAAAATTTCGTTTACTTCGGGGACCACGCAAACAAAAGTTCGTTAAATTCGAAAAACTCGAATTTCATAATAACTTACTTCCTAACTTCATAATAAGTTTTAAAAATTCGGTTCATTATCAATGAAAAAATTATTAAATTTCATTGAGGTCCGAACACCTTAGAGAACATCGCTATTATGTTAACATTTAGCACACGCACACTCTTTGGAAAATGTGGTGCTTATCAGATGTTCCAGGTAATACATACACATCAAAAAAGGCGTCAAATTGTTGTCGTGACGAGTTAATTATACCTAATACTGAAAATAAATTCGAATATATCCGAAACAATTAAATTACCCCAACAAAAATGGAGAAACAAGAAACGTGGTTTAAATAAAATGAAAGCATCGAAGTATAATTAACCTTGCATGGTAAAAAAGTACTAAAATTTTATAGTTAAGTTTCCATCTTCTACAAGAATTATCCTTTGATACAAAATATTGTACGCGTTAAATCTAGTTAGTTTTAAAATGTTCTTTTGTTTTTCGTAATGTCATGTTCAAATATATTTCATAGTAGTAACACGTTTCGAAGAGGAACTTCGTGGTGGTGACTATTTAGTGTAAATGATTATTCTATGTTAAAATTCTATGTATATAGTTTAAGCTAAATAGAATTGTTGTGATTAGAAATAACGAAATAATTGTGGGTGAATCGTCTACAGATGAAATATTTATAAATTCAAGGTTATGTACATTCTTATTAGATTTGTGTCTTCAGTATAAGAATAAGTCAATCCATTGTTAACTTTTTGGAAATATTGGACAAAAACAAGAGCGGCTTAAATCCCTGAACAGCATGCTATACGATATCGATTGCTTACGATATCTTGAAACTAAGTTACTAAACTAAATCACACCGTAAAAGAAGAAATGATGATTACCCAAGAATTTCAAGCTACCAGAAAGTGCATTCAGCAATGAAGCCGAATTCTTGAATTTTTTTTTATCCCGGGTATTTAAAAAATCTAGAACAATTTATGGAATGTTTACGATCGTACAATAGCTCATTTGTGTTTGCTTTGGAGCTAATATTAAGGCACCTCAATTAGTTCATAAGATTAGAAGAGTGCATCATGAAGGCCAAAAAATTTGTCCATATATACTTGATTGACTCTGATAACGCAGTCTACCAACCAATTGTTACGAGCTCTACTCTACACACTTATAACACTCGATGGTCGAATGGTTAAGGTATATATAGAGTACCAGTTTTTATCACATCCCAACGATCACGAGTTCGAATATAGTCAGAGCTACTAATTTTATTGAGGCGATTATCATTTTTTGAAATTTATTTTTCTTCACTAGTTTCAAATTTGGTTGCTTTAAGCAGACCAATAGTCGGTTTCTCCTTTTATGCGGCGGGGTATCATTCTCCTAAACTTAGTACATATAGATTCAGCCATTTCATTTTCTTAATTATAATTCTTTAAATACATTTTCTTATTTCGGTTAAGATTAATTTGTTTTTGTGTTTTTATTTTTTAATTTTAAATTAGTAGAATGATATCCTTGTTTATAATTCCCCTGAATTATATTCAAAAAAATAATATCTAATAGTTCATTGTGACTCCCCGCGTGCGGCCAGGGAAGGGTGATTGGTCGTTTGGAATTATTATTATTATGCTATTATTCTTAGCAAGCATCGATGCTGTCGGATCAAGTATTCCTCCAATACTCCTGATTGGGAATTGGATTTTAGAATGGCATTCCATGTGGAGAGGAATATGGAAATAACTAAAGCAATTCTATACGGTGGCGGTATAATCATCTTGGGAAATATTGTGATTAACATCGACGTTTATCATCAAAACAGAGGAATTTATGGCGTGGTGGAATGTCCGCGAATACAACTACATGCACCAGATGCAATAAAAGGAAGAATCTCGAACAGTGATAAGCAAGTATGTAAGCGCGAGCAATTTGGGTCTCAGAGACATTTGTAATTTAACCAGCGAACAGTGCAAGTTAAATGAAAGTAAAGGTCAATTAGTGAACAGTAATAAACAGTGAAATTAGTGAATTGTTCAAGTAATTAGAGGTGTTGAAAAGGAGAACGGTACCAATTCAATATTCCGCTTTTCAATATCCCGCTTTTTAAAATACGGCTTGTTAAAATACCTATTTTGCTGAAATATTAAAAAAAAATTCTAATTTTTTATTGGGACATCGGCCATTTCTTGATTGACCTTGGTCAAATTATGGCATGTGAGTTGCATTTTGACATGAATTTTGCAAGCGTTTTTAGAATTTGACCATGCTCAGTATAACTTTTCTATTGCTTAATCAATAATTGTAAAATTGGTATGTAAAATTTAATTTTAATTTTTTTTTATTTGAATTTCGAGCAAGTTCCTCGGAATTCATGTTAGTTTAACATGAAGTTATGGGATTGGAACCTTCTAAATCCCTCCTTATTTCAGCAGAAAGTACGTGCTTGATGACCGGAATGAGGGTAAGTTCGATTCAAGGAACAAGGATGGGCTAATCAGTACAAGTTTTTGTTAGAAATCTAATTTTTTACGGTTGTACCATAAATCACCAATTGACAAAAATCACAACACGATTTCTATTTCAGTCCAAACAATTTAATCGTCGTTTTTATAATGACCGTCGAATGGGGTGCTAGGTAAACCGACGTTTTGCTTCCATTGTTTTATTACAATGTTTTGTTTTATCTACCTTAAAATGTCTTTGAGGCTCTACCTTAAAATTAACTGCTACCAAACTATTGTAATGAATGAATTTTATATATGTCTTTACTTGTTAATTTAAGCTACCAATTAGGAAAATTCTACCTTCCAAGTACCCCAACCATTCGGTGTATGATGCGTTTCCTGATTTCCTCCTATTTAATAGTATTTGCCATTACATACACAAGTTTAAAAGTAGACTATATAAACCACCTTTATATGTTAAAATGTTTTTGATTTTTATTCAAAAACAAAAAGTAAATTAATTTTTTTTTTGTAAATAATTAAGATAAAGTTATAAGTTCCATTACAACTAATCAATAATTTAAAATTTCGTAAAGTTGTGAATTTGTGATGAGATATTCTTTTTACAGTGACGCCTTACTAATTTACTCATCTCTACAGAAAAGGTACACACGCACACCTAAATTGATATTAAATGAAGAAAATTTTCATAAACCTTTCAATGGATTAAATTAAATCTGATTCATATAAATCTGTGGCGACAAACTTATAATATACGGATCCCAAATAAATCTTATACTATTAAGTTTTATTTCAAACACTTAAGTAACGTTGAGTTGCTAGATCACGTAACAAGTAGAAAGAGTAGAGCAAACTAAGACATTATGGTATAATGTTTTGTTACAGGCAAGTTACTACCATAACACTTATAAAATACCATTAATAACCAATCGGTAGTACATATTATATTTTACAGTACTAGTAGTAGTTAAATAGTAGTGAGGCGACGGTGTAGAAACTGTTCATGAAAATGGTTTTTAACGACCTTAATATTAAAATACGTCGGCTGTATGTAGTCTGTCATCATATACAAACGCTTAATGTCTTCTCTATAAATGGAACACAAATTTATGTGCATACAAGATTTAATCTCGTGCTGAAAATTAAATAAATAATGGAACGAAAATCTGAGATGTTATTTTTTCAGGACGAAAATTGCGTATTAATAATATTATGATAATAGAAATTTCTATTCACAACGTGCCAACGTTAATTAAATTTGACATTTTTCGGCAGAATGAAACAATCTGGTATAAGCAAGATTATTTAAATGCTTGATGCGTGATGCGTTATGAATGGATGGTTTATTTACACAAAATTATGTTGTCATTACTGTAACAACAAGGGACATCATGGTTCTCGACTTGCGGATATTTCTCTTGTTTTTATTATTAGGTAGTTACTTACTGTTACTTTATTGAATAATGAAATTTGGAGCAGCTAAAATAAATAACTGCGAGTGATAATATGTGATACTGCATGACATTTATAACGCAGTGCAACTGTTAAATTGGTATCAAACAATATACTACTCCATTCGATTTCACTAAATCATTAAACAAATGGAGGGGTGAATATGTTGTGGCTAATGCCTCAACCAGTCAGACTTAAGAGCTTAAGTTACACGTCGATTGCATCACTTCGGTTAGTGCTACAATCACCAAAATTTTATAGGCTTCTCGTCACAAATAAACAACTGACCTCTAAAATTTTGGTGGTCATACCGCTCTCCTAAGTGGTCCAAAACTGAGCACAACTTAAGAACTTAAGTCTGACTGGTTGAGGCATAACACTCGACTTTATTTTATCCAACTAGTATGTAGATTTTGAATATACCACTATGGTCTAATTTACAAACCCTATGTAAATGGTATTGACAAAATGTAACTCGGTTCTATCAATGCTCCTAGAGTACCATAGGCAGTACTGCTTCATACGTCATCAAATGTATGTCTACAGTTTCTTTTCTGAACTGTAGGTAGCACTAAAGTTCGTAAAAAGTGCTAACATTTATGGGTTTAATATAATACTAGCTGACCTGTGACTGAATAATCAGTCACATGAATATATTTTATTGAATATGATTTTGAGAACCTCTTCGCGCGCATCAGCTGGCTGACCTCAGCCGCGCCCGCGTCCTTTTGTTGTTCCACGTGGATTTGTTTGGCCACGCCCTCCTACTGCTCCACGACCTCTACCGTGGCGATGCCCACCAGCTGTTGGCGCGCACTCATTGTATGGCATCCCGAGTTGCCATCCCACCTCACCGCGTGTGGAAACAAAAGAGGATAAGAAAGCGCGTCTAGACGGGGCTCGGTGATTTTTACAGTCTGGAGGCCGGATGCCGCGCTACCTGTGGCACTATTCTGGTAATTCCCTGGGAATAGGGAATTGGGGAAAGATTTTATATGTAATTTCAGTTCAAATATTTTTTTTCCGGCATACTAAGGAGAAAAGTTTGATGTAAATATTTATAAATTGGGAATATTTTTTCCATATCTAAATTGGCAGGGAAAATTATTCCCAATTTTATTTTGTTTTCAAAAAAATTACCACTAGATTTTTATCTCAGTATGCCACAAAAAAAATTCTAAAATAGAAATTACATATAAAATCTTTCCCCAATTCCCTATTCCTAGGGAATTACCAGAATAGTGCCACCAGACGCTTCTTGTACACGTTTAGAGAGCGCTCGTAAGGTGGCTCTCCCTCGAGAGCGCGAAAGGCAATTGCAACATCAGAAGCTGTCAGGAGATTGAATCGGCACGCGTCCTGATCAGCTGTTTTGATCATATGCATTGCCAGATTTTGACGGTCATGCGCAGTCATCTCGTCCATTGTTCGGAACTTGTAGATATTTACCAGACTGAGCTCAACTGTAAGGGTGCGCACCTTTTCCTTTTCCCGCATGCACGTCCCCTCGACATCGTAAAAAATATCTGCCCATACTTGGGAGCTGAACCGTTTGAGGGCCGTGATGTGCTGACGCGGTGATAGACGGATCCGTGCAGTGAAAAGAAGTATAGTCCGCCAGCACGCTGCTGTTTGAGCTCCATTCCGGTGCTAACCATGGAGGGCAGAATTAAGCTTCCGGATGTTAGGCTTGGTTAGTCTAGGTACGCGAGATTGCGCAGTGCAGAAAGGGACACCTTTCCTTTCCCACAGCAGCGAGTGAAGCCGAGTCCAAGACCTTCCTTCTCCGCCTGGAAGAATAGCGCGCCACAGAACTCGCAAGCCACGCCCATCGAACGTTGATAGCGGATTTGAATTTTCCGAGCACTTTGGAATGCCGCGCGCATCTCATTTCCCACCAGGTTTGAATCTTGGAGTACGCTCACAGGATTAAAATGCTCCTAAAAAGGAAAAAAATTACGAGTTATCAAAAATAAAAAACTAAATGACGGACTTACATCTAGTTTCATAGGAACTGGCTCGCCTCTATTTGCCTGTACGCCGTAATCGGGAAAAGGCTCATGAATAGAATAATGAATAAGATCGCAAATCGCAAAATGTGTCTCTTGAAAACTTACATTAAAATCGAATTGATCTTGCTCCGCCTCTTCGTCTAGAACCTGGTCTTTAAATGTGAGGAAGGCGCCTTCTGGAGATCCACTTGGAATGCTGAGCGCGTCTTGAGAGATCCATGAAAAAGTTTCTCGTGAAAAGTCGGTGTTATGACAAAAACATCAGCAATTTTAATAAATTTTGTCATTGTCACGGTGTAATTCAAAACAAACATATTTTGTCATGACATTCTGGCGTCGTGAACAATATATAAGATGTACAGTATAGAAAAACATTTCTTGGCTTTTACACCTATTTCCCGTGCACGTTCCTTAATAAAACATATATTCTGCACATATATGAAAAAATACCTTTCACCTGATATATGTTTCATTAAGATATGCGCACGGGAAATAGGTGAAAAAGGGAGCACAAACTAAAAATTAAGCGTATTAATATATAAGATAAGTGGCATTTCATTTGACCAAGGAATTGAAATTGGTATTCAACGCAACTTTTAGTCAAAAGAAGCAACCAATGAATTCTCGTTTTTTGTATTATTTTGTTGAAAAACAAATATTATTTAGTTATTAGTATGTATTATGACAAAAATGTTTCAAATTTGTAGAAAATGTCAAAAAAAAATCAAAATAAAATATACAAGATGGCAACATTTAGAACAAAAAATATAATTAATAGTGACAAGCACAGTAACTCAAAAATAGAATTGGAATTTCAATACCATCAACTCTGTAGGAATTCAACGAATGCCAAATTGGCATTGAGTACATAGCATTCTTTTTGTAAATTGGCAAATGAAATATCGCTATAATAAATTAATTCATACGGGCAAATATAATTTTCAATTGATATTAGGTTGGGAAAATATATTTCCATTATTTTTACGTTAATTTAGGGGCTTTATTTAACATGGTTACAATCATTCGTGTGGACTAAAATATGCGCCGTTTTTTTCGATAACTCGTTGCCATTTAAGGCAGTTGCAATGCAATATACCGGTCTCCTAAAACGCCTTGTCCCTATTAGCAAAAAACTGAGATAACCAGTTTTCACAAGCCTCTCTTCAGTTCATTTTTATATCACCAAGAGCGTTTGCCATGGACAAAAAAAGATGAAAATCTCTTGGTACCAGGTCCGGACTATAAGGTGGATGCACAATAAACGCCCAATCAAGCTCCCGGAGCTTCTGGCGGGTCATCATATACGTGTGTTGTTCTGGCTGAACACGTCGCCTCCCCTCTTCGCTAATTCTGGCCGCTTCTAGTCGATTGTTGCCTTCAGTCGGTCCAATTCCTGGCAGTAGAGGTCCAAATTGAGTGTTTGGCCATTGAACAGCAGCTCATAGTAGATGATTCCCTCCCAATCCCATCAAACAAACAGCTTAACCTTCTTGTTTGTCAATACTGGTTGGCCACCGTGTCGGCCGCTTCACCGCCCTCCGAAAATGATGGTTTCCACTTGACATTGTCTGATGTGACCCATTTCTTGTCACCAGCCACCATCCGCTTCATAAATGGTTCGATTTCATTTCGTTTGGGCAAGGATTCCCAAATGGAAATAAAGTGCATCAAGTTTTTTTGCGTCAACTCGTATGGCACCAAAATATCGAGGTTATTTTTGAAGCCAGCTTTATGCATATAAGTGTTAACTTTTTTGTGGTCAATTTTCAGCTCTTGGGCGATACTAAGACAGCTCACATTCCGGTCTGCTTCGATAATTTCCACGATTTTATTGATATTTTTGACGATAGGCCTAAAAGTGCGTAGTGCATCTTTGATATCGAAATTCCCAGAACGGAATTCACGAAAACAAGATTGAACATGGTTGGGTGTGACAGTATCGCCATAGATACCATTCACGATTTCACCCGCCTGGCTTGCGTGTTCGCTTTTATCGAAGAGAAATTGTAAAATATAGCAAATTTTCTCTGTGTTTACCTCCATCATTGACACGCCATAACTCACAACTGAATCGTTGATTAACAATTACGAAAGAATATTAGTACATAAATCCCCCTTCCCAAGGAGTATAAGTATGGTTCACTTTGAGAAATACATCACAAGATATACGCCACTAATGTCAAATAGCAAATTTTTTTAAAGCAATGAGGCCAATATTATCTATCTTACACGTCAAGATTTCGAGAGCGAATAACTCAAAATTTAACATTTTCTGTGGCCCTATTCTGGTTTTCCCCGGGAATAGGGAATTGGGATTAAGTGACGTATTTCTGTCGCAGTTTTGACGCTATTTTTTCCCCATTATTTTTTTAGGGAATTGTAATTCGTATTTTTCGAATTTTTAAATATTATTTTTTCTAATAAATATGTATTTAAAATAAATTAAACTTGTAATAAGGTCGCAACATGCGTTTTAGTTTATAAAAACCAAAATAAAAAAATGTTCACCAAAAAATGATTCCCAGACTACCAGAATATACATTTGGGAACGGGAAATAAATCTTTGGGAATTATTGCAATTTGCAATTACAGCAAAATATTTTCCCAATTCCCTGGGAAAACCAAAATAGGGCCACTGAAGGGGTTTTTGGTTCATATTTATGTGATAAGTAATAGCATCTCTATACAAGCAAAAGTTGAAGCTAATGCCAATTGTAGTTTTGAGCTTTTAGATCAAATTTATTTGTTTGACTGGGCGTACATACTTGCGGGAGCGACTGCGGCACAAATTCTACAGTATCGCACGGTGTTCAGTAAAACTCTATGAGTCCAGTCATACTTACCTGGAATAAATTCTCTACCTGTAACACATAATCCACCTCGAATACATCGCATACATACATTACATAAACCTAAACCTAGAATAAACATTAGCAATTAGTTAATACTTACCTTGTTATTATATAAATTCATTTTGAGTACCTAGAAATTAGTTTAAATTATTATTAGTACAGTCAAACCAAATCATAATATGTAAAGAAAATACATAACATAATTTGTCCTTGAACTTGAACTTCAATGATAATCAAACTAAATTATGTTACGTTATTAATTATTATTATATATATGTATATACTAATAATATTAGCACTAGATAAACGTAAGTTTATTATCGCCACTTACCATTTATTATTAGGGTGGCCAGACGTACTCCTTTTTGGGGTATTGTACCCCTTTTATCATCTAAATTTTTCGAAATACCCTAATTATAAAATTGTAAATGGGGTACGCAAAAATACCCCAAAATAACTAAAGAAATTTTTTAAACTGATTGGTCTAAAATTTAAATTATCTGCACATAGCTATTGGTACACTTTTTTGACAAAAAACATCTAACTTCATTACATTTCTATTGGTATAATTTCTACTACATCATTTATAATAAATCTCTCTCATTTTTCTTTCGAAACGTCATTCAAACGATTAAATAGAGAAACGGTGTGCGTAACCTCATTAATGTATGTCTATAGTTTTAACAAAGTGTAAGTGATTTTAGTAGTTTATAAAATAAAAAATGTCATCGCCGGAGCCGGTATCGGATGAATACAATACAGAAAATGAAAAGGATGAATTATTATCCACATCAAATCCGAAGAAGAAAATGAAATGAGAAAATTATTACAACGAGGAATGGCAAAAAGAATATAATTGGCTTATAAAAGGAAAGGTAGCAGGATTTGCTAGGTGTATGCTATGCGTATCTGAATTTTCAATTAAAAACGGTGAAATATATGATGTAAAGAAACACCTGAAAGGGGATAAACATAGTAGAAACTTTAAAACAACACAAACTTCAACGAAAGTTAACAGTTTCTTCTCAAGCTCGACTTCGGCATCATTCTCAAATTTAAATATTAAAGCTGCAGCAGCAGAAGCTACATTTGTATATCATACTGTGCAACACTCCCATAGTTACAGATCTGCTGATTGCACCGCATCGTTATTGCCATCATTATTTCCGGATTCGACAATAGTTACGGATTTTTCGTGTGGCCGTACGAAAATTGCGAAGATAATTACAAATGTACTGAGCAAGAAATCCATAAATTTAGTGATTACAGATTTAAATAATGACCACCCGTTTTCTATTGGTACAGATGCCTCAAACAAGGGAAACATTAAAATGTTTCCTCTAGTATGTCGTTACTTTTCAAAAACCGAAGGAGTTCAAACTAAATTATTGAGTTTTTTTAACAGTCAATCCGAGACTTCTAAAGATAGTGCAAGTTGTTTGGTTGTTTAGTTTCTGTGGCGATAACGCCAGCGTTAATTTTGGAATTCATCAAAGTGTGTTCGTGGAACTTTGACGTTTCAATAACAATTTGCTGGACATGGGATGTTTATGCCATGTGCTTCATAACGCTGTAAAAAAGTCGAGTAATTATCTGCACATTGATATTGAGTGCATTATTTTAAAAACATACAACCAATTCTCATCGCACTCAAAAAGATTGGAAAAATTAAAAGAGTTTTATGATTTTTGTGACACCGAATATACAGACTTGTTACGACACGTAGTGACTAGATGGCTGACTCTACTTCCAGCCGTTGAACGGTTGTATAAAAATTTTGAACCTGTGAAAAGTTACTTTTTATCGCTCAGTAGCTCTAGTTGCCCGGTAATTCTAAAAGAATTCTTTTCCAACGAATTAGCTGAGGCATATCTATGTTTCTTTGCTAATGTTGGTAATGTTATTCAAAACGTCATCAAAAAATTTGAACAAAAGGGCCCGGTTATTATAGAACTATTTGAATTAATGAAAAACCTGAGAAATAGTTTACAAGCAAAACTCGATGAAAACTCAAATAACTATGATAGATTACAAGAGGTCACCCTATTTAAAAAGAGAGCAAACGCATTTTTGAAAAACATAATTTTATATATTGAGGAACGATTTCCGTATGAAGATAACAAATATGAACTGTTACAAACCCTTAAGTTACAGAAACCACCAGGCTTTGATGATCTACTGAAAATAATCAACAAGTTTAATGTGCAGGGGATTATTGTTGACCAATTATACGAGGAAAATGTCTTATTAAAATAATATGTTTCACAACTCAACGGTACCAGTTCATTTGAAATAGAAAACCAGAATTTTGAAAAAATGTGGATGGATTTTCTAAACGTAAATAATTTTCCTAACTTTGAGAAGTTAATCAATTTTATATTTTCTATACCTCACTGCAATGCAATGAGTGAGCGCATATTTTCGCAAATGTTTTTTGCGTGGAGAAAAGAGCGAAATCTCCTACAAGTTAAGGCTGTAGAAGGCGAGTTGCTCATTAAAACCAATTTTCAATTATCGTGTAAAGATTTTTATACTTACGTTTTGAAAGAGAAAGATCTCTTGAAACAAATTCGATCGAGTAATAAATACACTTAACGTAAATGAATATTCATTATATAATTAATTTATACTATTCTTGTAATTTGAATTTTGAATGAAATAATAAATTTTGAAATTTAACTGATTTTACTTGATTTTCTTTTAACCTAAATATACCCCAAATTAGGTTCGAAAACGTACCCCTTTTTGGGGTATTGTACCGCAACTCAGTTATTTTGACTTAGTTTTGCGTGTACCCCAATTCGAAAATTTTGGTCTGGGCTGGGATGTTCTAACATCACAATTTTCCGATATTTTGTCGAAGTATACGTCTCTTTCATCTAGAATTAATTTGACTTCTGTTTCGTTTATCAATTATTTCTTCTCTATTGCTGTCACAACCTACTAGAATATATTTGAACAATATCTATTTCACTTATTTTCGTTCTACAATCGAAAAACAATTATTTGGTGATAGAAACACAGTAGAAACATCACAATGTTGCAATCTAGCAGGCTGGTAAATATATAAAAATTGAAATTGACATTTGTCATTTGTACATTTGTGCACCACTACTAATGCAACATTGATGACTGCGTTTTATACTTAATATTATAATGTAGTGCCATCTAGTGGCAATTAAGCGATTAGCGATTGATAACCCTCTAGGTTAAATATACAACAATTTTTGTATTTAAGTTGTAAAATAAATTAAGATTCTTGTTGTCATTGTAACCTTCAGAGCGTCGACATCCAGAGTGTCAAAAAATAAAATTAAAGTGAAAAAATATAATTTTTAGTTTATTTCTTTTATTAAAATTTGTACAATAAATTTCTATAGTTTCTACACACAAAACGTATTAAAACAACAACAAAACTAAAAATATTTCAACTAAAGTGCGGAACTAATAGGGGCATAAAGTATTTCACGGAATTTAATTGGTTTTGAGTGCGGGAGCGAGTGTGTCAATTTTTAGTTCCGCAATTCGCAAGTACGTACGCAGCATGAGATTTATTGGTTTTCTTATAAACGCCTAAATGTTGATAATGAAATACTTATACGTACAGTCAAAACAATTATGTATTAGCTTGTCTGCGGTCACACAGAACAAATATTGTTTTTAAGGTATAAAAACAATGTCAATAACTGTTATAATAAGTCTGTTATAACTTGTCTAAAATATTTGTACTTATACTTTTAGGCTGAATTGTTAACTTTAGTTATTGGTAAAAATGAAATTAGGCAAGAATACAGAGAGCAATTTTTAATTACGGTATTTTCAAAGAAAACGTATGCAAATTAATATCTTTACCGCGTTAAATACAGCCGAGGTGGTCGACAAACTTAAATGTCATTTATCATACAATCAAAGACATATTTGGTTGAAAATATTACTTCCTTCGGGAATAATTTATATATAAAAGTTATATATAAAAGAAGTAGGCCAACTGCAGTCAACTCTAAAGCTCAAAACAGAACAAGAGCGAAGGCGGCGAGCGAAATCACTTCTCATATTACAAAACACCGAAAACGTGCATTACAAACCCAACCATCGATGCAGGCGACGACGATTTTTTCGTTGAAATAAATTTAGAGGCCATTTCTATTTGTATCGCCGGCGAAACAATGTTGCCAACTGTTTTTTATGTATATAAGTTGGTAACGTTGCTAACTTTTAGAATCCATTTTGACATAGAGAAAATATGTCGTAATTATGTCGTATGTGAATTTGTGATTGTTTTTTTATCGCCATACGCTGACGCTCTTATTCTGTTAGCTACAGCGATATCGCAGCTATATTTTTTATTAATTCGTCGACGCTCGTCGTTGCCGCCTATATTCGTATAAATATTTCTGGTCAGCTGCATTACAAAAAATTGCTAATCATTGTATGTAAATAAAGTACATATATCGTAATTTTCTTGTAAATTTAAAAGCCAAATGCTTTATATATAACGAATACCTTAAACTATAATTGAACCCCAAACACAATTTAAATTTTAAGTTCGCTACTACAAGGTAGAAGAGAAGGCTTTTCTATTAATCAAAAATTCAAAAAACATAGTTTATACTCGTTAGGTATAACACTCTGAAATTATTAGTGTCCAAGATAAATTGAAACGCCTAATTTTTAGCTGAATTAGCTAAATTTATCGATAAACAGTATTTCATCCGATAAGTGGGCCTTATGCGACCTGTGGGTAGCCTAGTGAATTTTTCTTCGCTTTCTTTATAATTCCCTGGGCTTTCGGCCATTTCTTAGGAATTGATACCAGCTTTATTCTTAGGAATTTATACCAGCTTTTTATAAAAAAATGCTTTAAAATTAAAACTATTCATTCATCCATTTATGGTAAAATTGAAGTTTTGATGGCAGAAAGGACATTACCATCTATGACTGATTGTAGCTTGCTATAATCCATCAACTCCAGTGCGCAATCCGATTTAGATGATTTTCAGGAATTACTATCCACGCATATTTTAAATTATAATCATTTTATAATTGCTTGCGATATAAATTGTAATATGCGTGATAAGTCCCATAAATTTCATAATCTTGTAAAAGCCGACCATTTGGTATCAGTCTCGTTCTCACCTACTCATAACCGTACATGGCTCGATCAATACATTGTCCCAGAAGCAGATTACTTTAGAGTATTGGCGTCTAGTCAACACACTTTGCCTGATTTCTCTGACCATGATTTTCTGACCATTTCTTATAAAGTCGGATCAAAGCGTGTTAAACTGGACTACAAGCTTATCCATGACTACAGTTAGTTAGACTCTGAAAAGATGGTGAATTACTTTTCTGGCATTAACTGAAACTTTTTGCATTCGTCTGATAATGTCAATTTCCTCTTCAAATCCTTTTATAATTGCCTTTATTATATTCATAACAATTGTTTGCCAACTAAAAAAATAGTTAATTGTCAATCGGCTGCCCCATAATAATATTGCTAAAATTATGCTTGCGAGGGATCATGCGTATGCAAAGTTCAAAAGAATAGAATTATATCGTAAAGAACGCAATAGGATAACTAGCTTGATTAGGTCCAAACAAAAATATTTTTTGGAAACAGTAAATTAACCATGAAACGAATCTGGAGCAATTTCAACCATATTGGATTGGGGACTCAGCTGGTCTGGTGTTTCTACTGACTTAGACCCTTCAATTATCAACACTTATTTTTGCAATGTACCCCATTCATCGGTCGTTATTCCATTGCAGGAGATGGAGCGCACAGTCACGGATACTTCTCTCTTCTTCTGCAACGTAAGTGAATTAGATGTTTCCAAAGCCGTGTATCTTATTAAATCAAATTCACCCGGTCATGATAAAATAAACAGTTGTATTATGCGTTCTGAATTTCCTGAAATCTGGAAAATGAACACTGTGATTCCGATTGTAAAAAAGAAGGGTATCGATTCATTGGATAATCTTAGACCGCTTAGTTTAGTTTCCATCTTATCTAAAGTATTCGGGATCATTCTTCGTGATCAAAAAAAAACTCATTTGTCGTGCTAATACTGTTGGATTACTCCAAAGCATTCGACTCTTTGAACCATGTTTTGTTAACACAAGTTGATGCTTTTCTTTAATTTTGACAATAGAGCACTTAAACTTATGTTTAGCTACTTAACAGATAGATATCAAAAGTCATTGTAAATGGAAAAGAATCAGCTCCTGAGCGTATACCTGTAGGAGTATTTCAAGGAACTATATACTTATCCTAACTCTCTTTTCCCTTTTTATTAATGACTTACCACAAGGAATAAAATACAGCAAATATCACATGTATGCTGATGATTGTCAAACTTATCTTGGTGGTACTAGTGAAAATATATTTGAAACGTTTAACATTATTAATCTGGATCTATCCAATGTATTGGCTTGGTTCAAGTCTAATGGAATCTCACTGAACATCGCTAAAACGCAAGCAATTTTGATTTCTAAAAGAAAATTTCCCAGTGATACCCGATATATTTATTGATGGTGTGAAGATTATAATGTTTGCGAATCATGTTAATAATCTGGGAATTTGTATAAATGACAGGTTCTCCTGGGATTCTCAAGTTGTTAATGTTTGTGGTAAGATGAATTCTACTTTGTATGGTTTGAAACTTCATACAAATATCTGCACTAAAAATGTTCGAATTTTGTTGGTTAGATCATTAGTAATTCAAAGTGCCATGCTGCAAGTTACATTAAATAATGCCGTTAGATATGTTAATGGGCTGAGAAAATTTGACCACATATCAGCTAAGTTTAAAGAATTTTTTGGTTGCACTATGATTCAATTCTTTTACTTTAGAGCGTTATAACTTTTATATAAAGTCATTAATAATCGTGCTCCTTCATATTTATACGAGAAAATAAAATTTGGGTCTAATCGAAATGGTAAAATAATGCTGCCTGTTAACCGATCAAATATCTACAACAAATCGCCTTTGTTTACCTCCTTCACAATTTGGAATGAGGTGCCGATTGAGATTAGACGTGTGAAGCCTTTTACTAAATTTAAAAAATTATTGTTTGATTTTATTAAAAAACATTTTAATTTATGTTTTAGTTTATTTTGTGTATACTTTTTATCACTAATTAGTATGGATAGAAAAGCTATGCTTTATCCTTTATGCTAAATAAATAAATAAACACTATATGAAGATTACCTCCAACCAAGGAAGAATAACTACCTCTTAATTTCGTTTATTTCCCACAGATTTCTTAATTTGTCAACGGTATCCCCTCTGTCTAAAGTACGGGGTTCCCGATACGTGTTGAGCTCCATCGAATTCTCAAAAGGTGTTTTGAAGTGAGTTTCAATAAGAACGCCCAGTTATTCCGTGGGTGAATCAAATGATTGAAAGTGATTTGATTCGGAGATCCCTTCCGTTTTATCAAATAAGAGTCTCCAAAACCTTTGTGCCTTGCTCAGTTCTCTATTATAAATTTTACGGTTCTTCTTGTAGGAGTTTCAATTGTGAACCTCCTTATAGCACTTTTAGCATTATTGAACAGCTTTGGTCGGTTGCGTGTCTCAATGACCTTCAACGTATGTTTGATTTGCAGATTAGACTTTCTGGCTAATGCCACGAACCCCTTCTGCTTCTGGGTTAGCTGTCCTCCGGAGTAGCACCTAACCTGTCTAGAATTATAACCGCTAAAAATGAAAGCATTAATGAATCTCTGTTAGTTTGCCCTTATACGATGGTCACGGTAGTTTTTAAAGCGGAGTTAATAAAGATATTTTCGGAAATAAAAATAATAAAATGAGATTTTCGTTTTATTGTGTACATTCCGCAAATTTAATAGGTGCCAAGTTTGCGCCCTTATATTTGAATATATTTGAACTTGGTCATGTGGTATTTTTTTAAGAGGCCTCTCTTTAGAATCTCAGAATCTTTTTCGCCCACGTACCCACAGGTTTGCTTTGTAGGTAACAAACATACCGTGCATATAATGATGTGTTATGGTTCCTTTCTTCATAAAGGCAAGTTACTGGCTTTTCTCCAAGTGATTCCCTCTAGCAACAGTCGGTTGCGCTCTTTTAGCGTTCAATTGTTTTGTCATAAACAAACAAAGAAATCAAGAATATTTGAATTTGGTTTTGAAATTGCCAGATTTCGAACCCCTAAAGAATAATTGAATTTTCGGCTACTAAAGAAATTTTTTGCAAATGTTTATAAGTTTATATTTATAATTTGTTGCAGTAACTGTACATAGCAAACATTTATCTGTAAAGAACAACGTTTCTGTCATTCAATGTCACAATGATGACACAATTAAATAATCGCTTCAAAGCTTCTATTGAATAGCAGATGAATACGTTATTTTGTATTTATCTTTATCTTAACTCTAATATCTTCCCTTTTACATTATGCATGTTAATAATGAAAGCAGCTCTGTAAACTTATGTTTAAAAATTATAAATTCAAATTAATTGTTCTATTTCTATTTATCTGTATACGTACATATTTTCATAAATTGTAGATTCGAGAAATAAAATATTTATTTTGTTTAAATTTACATAACATTTTCATAGATCAGTTTAGTATTTCATCATATATCCGACTCCGAGTTAAATCGAGATTGGGTTTGAGATTGGGCTTGGGTATTTAGGGTACAAAAAGGATTATTCCTATTATCAGCACAATAAATATAAAGCTTGTCAAATGGAGATTAAACCGATTTTATTTAAAGAAGTTAAATTGTTTTCAAACAGTTGTAAAATGAGCTGTCTCTTCGGCATGGTCCTCTTTTTTTTTCAAAATGTTCAACATACATACTTGTTGACTTCTTCGTTGTAATCGTTTTGGTACCACATTATTTTTTTGCCTTTCACAAAAAGTTTTTTTAAATCCAAAAATCGATTACATCCAAATACATAATTGAATTTTTGTCTTCCACTTATATTTGTCCTGTGGCACTATTCTGGTAATTCCCCGGGAATAGGGAACTGGGGAAAGAATTTACATATAAATTCTATTTAAATAATTTTTTTCTGGCATACTAAGGTAAAAAGTTAGTGGCAATTTTTTTGAAAACAAAATAAAATTGGGAATAACTTTCCCTGATAATTTTGCTATGGAAAAATTATTCCCAATTTACTAATATTTACATGAAACTTTTTTTCCCAGTAGGCCAGAAAAAACTGATTTATAGATAAAAGCTATGTAAAATCTTTCCCCAGTTCCCTATTCCCAGGGAATTACCAGAATAGTGCCACTGGCGTTCTTTTTTATAAAAACAGAAACCACAGCAAACTTGTTTCGATATCAATACAATCTTCCGCCTTTTTGGTTATGATTCATTATTATAAAAAGAGATTACTATACAAAAAAAATTAAAAATTATTTTAATGGCAGACAATTTAATGTACATATACGTGGTACCGAATGCTATATTTTATTTGGCAGCACTAGGGAGCTTCATTTCATCCTCATCCCATTTTATTACCAATTTTTCTTATTTAAATATAAATAAAAGTTTATCTTGTGGTTTGCTACATAAGGAAGGAGTTTGGAAAACGTTTTCCACGCGATTATGTTCTATTACTTTTATGTTTATCTTTTCAATTTTATCGTGAAAAAGGTTTGCATCATACGTCATCATCCCAGGAATTATACGTCGTCCTCTAACAACCTTTACAGCGAGTTCATACGACGGATAAAAATCTCGGATTTTACTATCCCATCGTTTTAACCAATTACATCACGTAAATTATACAACGGGCATGCCTCTTTTCATATAAAAAAGTTGAAAATATTGAAAAAAAAAATCTGGGATAGAAAAATCCGAGATTTTTATCCGTCATATGAACTCGCAGTTAATGATTACTTTAGCCAGTTTAGAATACTTTTCGTGTTATTCTGGGATGTGGGCTATTGCAAAATTGCAATTTCTGTAATATTTTCAGAATAAAGGCTAGTACGCAGCTGGCGTGAAATTAAATTTTAGCTGGGGGTGAATTTGCGTTCCGTGAAATAATGAAAATGAAAAGTTTTTTTCATTCGCAATCGAGTAGGTTTGCATTACCCATAAGAAATTTTGATTTCACACAGTAAAATTTTAAATTACGTGCAAATAATTCAAACTACTAGATTGCCAATGAAAAAAACTTTTCATTTTCATTATTTCACGGAATGCGAATTGACCCCGCGGTCTCCAAAATAAATCTGTAGTACTTCGATTTTGTACGAAAAATGACAAGCGCGAGTTGAACAAACCGGAAAAATATATAGTTTTGGTATGGTTGTATTAGTATGCATCAGAGCAGGCGTGCAATCTTGTTATTTTTTTTTTATTTTGGCATTTGTTCTTTGCATAATAATTTATTTATTTCATAATCAACATTTCTAAATTAAACTGATATGCTAAAATGTTGTGATGACTAAAACCAAACTACATACAAAATAACATTAAAACATAAATCCTAGCACCATATAAGCTTCTTCATTCCAATGCTCAAAAGCAAACGAATGGAAGAGGTGAGTGGACGTCAGCATCACAAAAGTTCAACCGTTTCAACCAGAGCCAAGCATCCATTACTGTTTGGTGCGGCTTATAGCGTGTTGGCATTATTGGGTCGTATTTCTTCGAAGGCCAGCCGCCGCTCTCATTTGAGTGAAATCATTTTCCATAAATAACCAGGAGGATTGTACTTTCAAACAAAAAAATAAATTTGGAAACATATTAAGCCGTTTTTGTTTTATTAAATTTTTAAATCTGAACTGCTTATTGGGACACCCTTTACACAAAATTTTTGCCCATCTCACCAACTCGCGCTTTAAATTATTATTTTTTTATAACTTCATTTAAAAATATTTTTTATGTAAAGCATAGTACTCCTACGTTTTTACTAAAGTGAAATTAGAAATGAAAAATTTCACTTCTATTTTCATTTTGTATAGTACTCAGTTCAACCAGCGAAAAAGCCAAGCGCGTTCAATACAACAAAGATGGAGCGCATAAACTCTCCAAATTATTTTCATGTGAAAATAACGCCTTGACATATTATTTTCATGTGAAATTTTGACATTTGTTTGTGTTTGACAAAAATCAAATTTTTAAATACCATAAATCTCTATATTTTAAATAAAAACAATTTAAAATAATTTATTGACATAAAATAAACAAATTCATTTATTATGTATACATTAAAAATAAAAATTCTCCAAATAAAATTTCATTCCTATATCACGTGAAAATAAATAGATTATGGAGACCGCGGTAAATTTTCATTTCATTTTGAACTGAAGCTTAAGTAAAAATAATTGATAAAATGTCAAAAATGTACCATACTTTTGAAAAATGTTTAGAGTTATACAGAGACATCCATTCTCTAATACGAAAAATTCCAATTTCACTAGCCAAACTATGTACCGCAAAATTAAATTCAGCGGTGTAATTTTCATTTTCGTTTTCGCTTGTGTCATTTTGATATGTAACGGGTGTCCCAACAAGAGCTCCGGATTTAATTTTAAAGAAAATCCCATTTATTTTTGAATTAAGCAAACATTTTTATTTCAACATAAAGAAAAATATGTAGTTTCGATTAAACTTGAAATACAACTTCAGGCAAATGGCCAACACGAGGCACAGGGTTATTCTTTTGTATTTTAAATAACATTTTCGCATAAATGTGGCTGTATTTCACCAATAACGCGCCGTATTTCCTCTTTAAGATGTTCAAATGTTTCAGGCTTATCGCATACACCTTTTCCTTCACATAGCACCAACGAAAAAAATCCTTCGGTGTTAGATCACACGATTTTGGTGGCCAATGTTAATCGCCAAATCGAGAAATGACACGGTTTGGAAACTTCGTCTGCAGTAACACCATTGTTTCACGTGCTGTGTGGTAGGTCGCACCGTCTTCAAAAACGTTCAAAAACTCCGTTAAAATGCTTCTGGAAATGTTTAATTCTTGACCACGATGCCGAATGGAAGTTCCTGGATTCTCGGCCACAGATTCCCTTACTGTGGCTATATTTTCGAGTAACTGACAAGGACGGCGACGAACAATGCGTGGCGACGAACAATGCGTCTGTACGTGACAAATGTCAAAAAAATCACCGTACAACTCGTATTAACAAAATGGCGGCAAATTTAAATCCGGCGCTCTTGTTGGGTTTCATTTCACTTCACTATTAATTAATCTGCTAAAAGATTTTCGAAATTCAATTTCTACCTTCTTTCTTAACATTTTGAAACTATTGGTTTTTCCGATCAGATTTTATGATTTCGCTTCTAAAGTTCTGCCGGTATATTGCGGTTGGCAGTTTTATTTGGCTCAAAACCGTTTAACAGAATCCTTATGTTTATTAACGATACCCTCTGTCCATATCGTGTCGGTAGAGAGAGAGAGTGACGTTGAGAGTGACGAGTTAGAACGACCAGAGAATTTATGGACCGGTATTCAGAAAAGCAGGGCTCTTATCCATACCTGTATAAACCGGCAAAACCATACGAAAAATATAGTCGGAGGCGAGAGTCACATCCAGTTCACATCATGTGGGCTGTTTCCCATCACAAGGGGGAGGCCCAAGATTCCTCAGTGTCAGATCTATGCCCATCCTCTCTAGTTTTGGTGGCTGCTACCCACATTGTTTTTTACCCCAAATTCCAGGAATATAACCGTTCTATTTTTAAGAAAATAGAAAAATAATTATTTTATTTTTATTCGACGATGCTGTTTATACGTCGTCAATCCAAAAAATAAAGAGCCTCTCTTGGTGCCGATTCCAGGGCCTGTTTAAGTCAGCCTTGGCAATTTAATTGTTTCAATTATATCAGAATTGTCCAGATCATTCCCGATCATGGTATTCAGACGCATCTTGTAAATTTCTCCATCGTTAATAGGACCCATCATACGCACTAATTTACGCTCAAAAACGGAAAGCTAGCTTTTGGCTGTCCCGTGTTGTTAGCTTCCAAGACTCGCTACCAAAAGTGTCTACTAGTCTTATCAGTGCTTTGTAGATATTTTATTTTGCGCAAAATATAGCAAGATTTGAAAATTTTGATGTTAGTGTAAAATGCTCGTTAACCAGCTGCGATCCGTATTTAAACTCATTCACCTTTTTGTATAATATATCGTCTGTTAAAAATTCTCCATGTGTTGACCTTCTCGCGATAGACATGTAATCGGTTTTTCTTCGTTGATACAGAGGCTGATTTGTTGGGCTGTTATTCCCAACGGGAGCAGAAGTTCTCCAGATGTTATTTCGAAAGCCACCGAGAGCTTGCCTTCGACTATCACTTTGCTTTAAGAGCCATCCATTAATATTTTGCACATAGCTATCAATTTTGGAAGAATGTCCAAATGTGACAAGATGCTCCATGAAGTGTTCCTCTCGATGCTTTCGTATACGGCTGTTGAAAATCTATGAATAGATAATGCACCGGGTTGTCCTTCTCGTATAGCTTCTTTCTAACACAATCCTTCCCTCCACAAAACTGCTTGGTAGTTGCCCAAAATACGTTCACTGCAAATGGATAACTTGCCAGCAACTACAGTGGCCAAAACCTTGTAGCCGGTGTTGAGCAAAGCTATTCCACGTTTGTTGCTACGATTGATGCCATTCTCACCACTGCCTCTATTCTGCTAATTCCCCGGGAATAGGGAACTGGGAATAGGGAAACTTATATGTAATTTTTATTTTAACTTTTTTTTCTGGCATACTGAAATAAAAAGTTAGTGTTAATTTTTTTCAAAACAAAATTAAATTGGGAATTTTCTCTGCCAATTTATACCGTAGACAGACACAAACTAGATAACTTCGTTATCTAGATTATTAAGTTATTTCTGGCTGTCTGTCTGTACACGATTTTTTCAAAACAGAATTATTAAGTTTTCATAACTAGATAAATGCAATCTATCCTGATAAATTAGGCACACTCGCAAAAATCGGGTTACTGTCTGTCACCACAATTTGTTTATCACGATTTTTATAATTTTATTTTCAATCTAGATAACTGAAAATCGCGATAAATGTTGTGTTTGTCTACGGTATTAGATATGGAAAAATTATTCACAATTTATAAATATTTACATCATACTTTTTTCCTCAGTAGACCAAAAAAAAAATATTTGAATAGAAATTACATATAAATTCTTTCCCCAGTTCCCTATTCCCGGGGGATTACCAGAATTAGGCCTTATTATTTTTCATTTTGGATATGATTCTTCGCACATTATCGTAAGATGGAGCGAGTGGGCATGTCATTTTTACATTGATTTCAGATTGATATAATAAAGTTGACGAGAAATAATTTCTCCACGCTCTCAGAACGGTGTTTATGTTTATTTGTAACTCTTCAGATTCGTTGAGAATAGCACTACTACGTTGATCGAAGCCGGTGTTTACAACCAATCATTTAATGTCCAGGTAACTATAATTGAGTTGATTAACCTAAAAGTAAACAATAGCATTATAACTTTAATTAACACCACATATACTTACCGACTACATATTATATACTTGTATATGCATTAAACCAATCGAAATCAACCTAAAATGACGAAATATCATATAAATATTAATTTAATTGTAATTTGTAAATTAGAAACACATGATTTGTACTTACCGTTTCCAAATGTTATAAAATCAAAATCTAATCAAAACAACTTGTCAATGTTCCAGATTTGCTCATTATCATAATATAAAGATGTACTAGATAAAAGCAGCTTAATGAAATTTTGAATGACCTGGCAATTTTTAGTATCATTTACATTTTTTTTTTTTTATTTATTTATTTATTTTCCAATAAAAACTTTACATTTTCATACAGGAAAACATTAATCAATAAAGTAAATAAGTAACAATAAAACAGAAAAATAATAAAGAAAATATTTTTCGCTACATTTATTAACACAAAAGTATTTAAGTAGATATGCAGTAATATAATACAAACAACAACATTCAATGGTTCAATGATGAAACTGAAATTCAATGATGACCATCATTATAGTTTGCTAAAAATGCGTTAAACAATCTCCTTTTCAAATATAGTTTCAGCTGCGAAAATTTTTCATCTCTTTTATTCACTTCCAGACTATTAAATAACTTTAAACCTCTATAAAAAAATACTATTTTGAGTAGTCTTGTAATTAGAAAGGCGGTAGCTCAACGCGCTACGTGTATGTCTTTCAGTTACAGAAAAGTTATGTCGATTTTCATTGAAGAAAACATAGTACCCTATGGTACCCTATGGTACTCCAACTGCTGTCAAAATGTTTCATTGAAAAAAAATATTACCCCGAGGGTAATATTTTGTTACTCCCGGGGTAATTTTCTATACTCTAGGTTTTTTCGTGGAGTATACAATTTTGTTGTTGTTGTTCGCCATTTTTTCGGTCATTTGTCAAAATATACGATGCGTTGGTAATTTGAATATGTAGTGAAATTATAAAAATCAAATATAATAAAAAATGTTCACTCCATAAAACAGTAGCACATAAACGAAACAAATTTAAACTTTTTAGACAGTTAAAGATAGAGTACTAGAGTAGTACATGTTTGTTCCATTGAAACAAAATGGGGGTAAAAAATGAGGGTAACATTTTGGGAGTGAGAACAAATCAATGAAAATCGACATTAATATAAAATTCAGTGCTATATTTCATCAATCTATGTCTGATTTTATAGATTGTCATAATATATTGATAATCCACCAGTGACAAGAGAGGAAGGATTTTTTCGTTGTACAGTAACTTACTTGGAGTTCAAGCCGCAAAATTGTTAACCGCTTTTAATCCTTTATTCTGCAAAATTTGCAGATCCTTCAAATAAGAATCGCTAGATGAACCCCAAATTTGTATTAGATATGTTAAATGGGAATGTATAAAGCTGTAATATAAGGTAGATTTAACATAAGCTGGAATAAATCGCCCAACTCGCCGCAAAACTCCTATGATGGGCGATATTTTCTGTTTAACACTATTTATGTGATTTATCCAAGAAAGTTGCGAATTCATTTGTAATCCGAGATAACGGGCACAATCGACACGATTAATTGTTTCATTTTTAAATTTGATTCCATCAAATAATTGTGCTGGTTTGTGTTTTAAGTAGAATAGTATAAAATTCGATTTAGAAACATTCAATGCTAGTTTGTTAACAACAAGCCAGTTATCAATTATTACCAGATCATTTTCCATTTCACTTTTTAATTGAGCAAGCGAATCTGTGCTGTATGTAAGGGCAGGATCGTCAGCAAATAGCTGTATCTTGCCTTTCAAATTTAAATTGAATATATCATTTATGTATATCAAGAACAGAACTGGGCCCAGTATGGACCCTTGTGGAACACCAACAGAGACATCAGTTCTCGTAGATTCGTGTATACTAATACGAACTGTTTGGCTCCTACCATTAAGGTAACTTTTTAATAAGTTGAATACATTACCCGAGATTCCAAAACTGGCTATTTTATCTAGTAATATTGTATGATTTACACAATCGAAAGCTTTCTTGAAGTCAAGGAATAAGCATGAAGTTGCGTATTTGTTTTCCAGAGACTCATATTTAAGGCAGCAGTGGTAGTGCTGTTGCGTGCCATGAAACCATACTGATTGTTATTGATTAGATAATTCAAATTAAAGTGATCTACTAGAGCTGTGTGAATTATACGCTCAAATACTTTGGAGAAAACTGGAAGATTGGAGATTGGTCGGAAATTGTTAAGTAACAGCCGATCACCAGATTTAAATATGGGCGTTACACGAGCAATTTTAAAACATTCAGGAAATACTCCTTCACTGATCCAACAATTTATGGATTTTGCTAATAGTGGAGCTACGATTGATGCCAATTTTTTTACCAGCTGCGTTGTTACATAATCATAACCAGGAGATGAATTTGATTTCAAATTGTTTATTAAGATGTTTATATCTTCAATATTAACAGTATTAATTGTTGAAAGATGTCTTACCATATCTCGCACTGCCGGAACATTATAATTTAATGATGTTGAATTTGACACTTTTAAACCAACAGTTGCAAAACATGTATTAAACTCATTAACAATGAGTTTGTGATTGGTCATGATGGTATCATTGATTTTCAATTCCACAGGAAAATCATGATAGTTTCGCATTTGGGAAGATGCATCATTCGTTAAAATCTCGTGTATTAATTTCCACATTTTTTTGAGGTTTTCCATATTGTTTTTCAGGTTATTAGTATAATATGATTTTTTAACTGGTAGTTATTTGCTTTTTGAATTCCTTATTAAGTATTTTAAAGTTCTCCAGAAAGAATTTGTTTAATGGATATGTTTTGTGTAATTTGTAATATTTATCGCGAAGTTTCGCTTGCTTTAAGAGACGGGAATTAAACCAAGGTTTTTTGTAATCCGACGTCTTAGCTTTCGTAACGTGAATTACTGTATTCTTCTTAATTATTGCAGTGACATCATGATAGAATGTCATAAAATCAGTAGGGGATGACGATGAATATTTATCTATGACCGTGGTCAGCACTTTGTTGTAATTAATGGTGTTTCTTTCTTGAATTGAACTATACGAGCCCTTCTGTAACAAAAATTTAACGAACAAAAATCGGTGATCACTTAAGCTCGTGTCCCCATAAAAGATATAAAATTTATGTTTTTGGTTAGCTAATACATGATCTAATATCCATCGTGTAGTACCACAAATACGAGTTGCATGTTCATCATTTACTTTGTTTATAAGAAAGTAATTGTTTACAAGAAGAGTTGAATTGTAATTAGAAATCTGTGATTTTGAGCTATCCAAAACGTTTAGGTTGAGATTCCCTATAATAATCTGTTTTTTACTAGTTAAAAACATAACTGATTATACTTTTAACGCTATTTGCCGTAGGCACTTGGCGAAACACACTTATACTTAATAAACACATTTTTATTAATCACTTGTTTTTTGTTCCGCAGAATATTTTGAATGTCTTTCAAAAAGTTTAAAAAATCACTCGATCGATTTCGACTTGTTAGGTCTCTAACGGGTATTTATCCACCGGATAGTCCAACGCGGGAAAATTGGCGTCGCTTAGAGTATATAGGAAAAACGAGCCAACGGATTAGCAACATCGTGTCCAATTATACCAATATTAGTTTTGCTTTTTATAATAATAACACAATAAAGAAAATGATTTTTAACAATAAACCTAGAGTTGATCGCCTTTCCAAATCTGGTGTCTATAGGATCAATTGCAATGATTGTAGTTTCTCCTATATTGGTCAGACTGGGCGCAATTTTGGAGTTAGAGCTAAAGAACATTTATCTGGTTGCAATCAATCAACTTTCCATAACCATTTAACTTCAGAAAATCATACAGCTAGCTTGAACAATTTAGACATATTACATATACAACCCAAAGGCAGACGTTTAGATACCTTAGAATCTTACGAAATTCGAAAATCAATATTTCTTAACCAAAATATCCTTAACGAACAAAGAGAAATCCGGTTCTCACCAATTACAGACCCCGCCCTTTTCTATTCTCACGTACGCAATAATATACCTTGAATTTTGTTACTCAACCTACATATGACTCATCGCCTACCTGCGCGATCCGTAGATTAATTTTTATTGCTTATTTTTTCTTCTCTCCTTCTTTTATTATATTTTGCTTTTTTCTATTATATAACAAAAATTTTTACTAATACAAATCAGTAGATACTCCTGATGATGACCTAACAAGTCGAAATCGATCGAGTGATTTTTTAAACTTTTTGAAAGACATTCAAAATATTCTGCGGAACAAAAAACAAGTGATTAATAAAAATGTGTTTATTAAGTATAACTGATTATGATTTCTAATACCATAGAAAAAAAGTTTAACATAGATTTTTCATTTGTATAAAACGAATTAAATTCCAATGTATTATTGTATTTGTGACTTTATATTGCGCACAATGTAAAATCACAAATACAATCATGACATTGGAATTTAATTTTTACCTCTCGTTTTATACAAATGAGAAATCTATAGTAAACTTATTTTTCTATGTTAATACTAAATATGAAATTTATTTAAAACAATCGTAGTCGTTTGTTTTGTGTGTGTTTATTGTGTGTGCTCGTGCGCGTACGCCTTCTTTTTTTGTTCTTTGTGTTGCCTGAAATCATCAACTAACGCACAAAAAAACCGGCGCGTGATGGTCTATGTCTTGTTTGATGTTCACTGAATTTTCACTCAAGATGTTGATTGTTGAACTGTTGAACTGTTTTGATTGTTTTAGACGTAGGAAAGTTGATAAGCTGAGCCATCATCATCATTCAAAGCGCCTAGGCATGGGATTCGATATACTATATTTGTTTGTTTTCATGCGGGATTTTATCTTTGAGTTAAGTAAAGACATTGCGTAGACCATTTGCGGGCTTATACAAATATTATACAAATGAAAAATCTATGTTAAACTTATTTTTCTATGGTATAAGTATGTAATCATAATCAGTTATGTTTTTGACATCCGATCAACAACAGGTCGGAAAGTATATTCATTTTTGAGTGTTGTTTACATTTTTTAATTAATGGCGAATTACAAGATATATTTATTTGTGGGTTTTCTTCATTTTTAGTAAGTACAAAGAATTTTAATTAATTTTTATGTTATCATAATGTGTGAGTACTTTCT
Organism: Nephrotoma flavescens; assembly: GCA_932526605.1. NCBI lineage: Eukaryota > Metazoa > Arthropoda > Insecta > Diptera > Tipulidae > Nephrotoma > Nephrotoma flavescens. Next base: position 177,221,170 of record OW052220.1, on the reverse strand, counting down.
TTTTGTGAAAACAAATTTTATTATTTTTGTAGAAATAAAAAAAACTGCACACCTAGAAGATGGCACAAAGCCGGAACATGTCGAGGTTATAACAGTATAAATTCGTTTTTTATTTAAAGAATAAAAACAAGACCGTAAAGCCTGTCTAAAAAGCAAATAAATTATCTCTAACGGTCGTATATAAAAAAGCAAAATATAATTTACAATTTCAAGCTGGTTCTGGTTCATATTCGTCGGGATTTTGTGTGCATAGGCTAACAGCTGTACAATCCAGTAATTCATCGTCATTATCCGGATTTCAACTGTAACTTCATCGTACGCGTTAATCGGAATAACTTCTTCAACGCTTCCACCGGGTGGTTTTCGACATCTGCATTAACAGCCAGTAGCGATTTCTTTTATAGAACGGTATCTGTCTCTTAAACTGACAGTTTTGCGTTTAAGCACTTTTTGTTTGATGCTCACATTTCGTCTTTCTACACAGTCGCTGTGTGGATGCCGTGTTAATTGAGAGAGGTTTCGTTTTCGTGTGCGATCCTTTTCTAGTGATTATCTGTCCGAGGTTTCTGATATGCTGGCTTCAAAGATGGATAGATGATGGATATATATGGACAGCATATTTCGCAACGACCAGAAAGTGGTCGAACTCGATGATGACGCCGCGTTTGCTCCTAATATTGTTGATGTAAGTAAAATGCGTTTTGGACACGAGGATGTGGTCGATGGTCGATTTGGCTAACTGTAACATCATCCTTTGATTTCCGAACTCAGGCCTGTCGAAGTAGTTGCTTTGACAGTAATTTCGTTTTCGTTCCAAATTATTTTGATGTTGTAAATCCGAATTAATTATCCGAGGCTTTTGTTGAAGTTTCGTAACAATTGTGTTTCATAGTTGAGGTATTATCCCAACGCAAACCCCCTCTAGAGAAGGAGGACCACAGCCATTACACACTTAGCCTGCCCCAATTAGTTTTGGCTCGCTTCCCGTTTTCCTTATTGTTTTTAATTGTGGCTCTTTTCTTCGAGTTATCTTCCATCTGCTGCAATCTTTGATCAAGATAGGGTTTTGTAAAATAGGCCCCTAGCCGGGCAGATAATCGGTTAACTGTAAAATTTTGATTATGGAATACATAAGTAAATAGAGGGTGTTTGGCAGGTGGACCTGCAAAATTTGTTAGCAGATTGTGGGGAGGGGGTTGGGGGTTCATTTGGGAGCTTTCAAATGGAAGTGATGTCTTAAGTGTCACGATAAATGAAATATGATTTTTTTAAGTTTCTTTTTAAATACCTCAAATCTCACCTTTAAATGGTGATAATTTTTTTTGTTTGTAGTCGAAAGGACACGAAATAACTTTTATTGTATTCTGCAATGTGATAACCAAGAAACGGTAAGACAATACTTGGATGATTCATTCCTAAACTCGTGTTTGGTAGAGGTGGCCTCATACCTTGGCCCGCACAGTCCTCAGACTTCACACCCTAGAATTTCTATATCTGGGGACGTGCTATGGAATTTGTGTACGCAACAATAAGGTACCCACAATATAAATTTTAATTGAAATGATAAGCGTCGCTCTTGAAAAATGAAAAAATGAAATGCAACTCCGCACAACAACCATGGAGATAAGAAAGGCACCTTGCATACATACGGAGTGGAGGAGGTCATTTTGAACAAAATTTAATATACACTGAAAAAAATATATACTCGTACAGAGTGAAAACCATCATTAATAGTATGGAAAATACGTAAAAACTGCGCCGATGCAGGCTTTCATTAATAGTACACAGTATGGTTCATAAATATTACGTAAAATTTAAATTTCTTAAAAAATATTTTGCTCCGGCAAAATGTGGTATTTATGATTTCATTCATAAAGGTTAGTAAAAAGTCTTTTAATACGAGAATGTAATTCGATGTATTTCGTAATATTAACGCCGTAAATATTAGTAACAATTAACGCCGGAATTCATAATATTAAATATTTTCTTCTTGTAATTTAAAACTTATTGCGAAATTGAAATGTGAAATAAAAACTCGAATTCATATTTTTAATTAGTTTTATCATCAATTTTATTTAAAAATTTCATCAAAATATATATAGCTGTAAACTAAAACTTGCTCCTTTGGAATGGGTAATTATAGGTAAATTTGGTCCTGCTCCCATCTTACAATATCCACTAAATCCAGTGAACCAGATACATCGCATCATCCAGGTTAAAATTTCATATCACGTCCAGTTATCGGCGTCATCTAATAATAATATGTAAAATAGAAAGAATGACATTAGATTTATTAGCCAAATTTCAAGCACAAACACAAAACTATTTAGAAAAATAATGAATTTAATTTAGAAACTAGAATTTTAATTTATTTGGTATAACCAAGAACCACTGTATTCACAAGCAGCGCACAATTTCACTTTAATTTATTTATTAACTCAACCTATCACATTTTACACAGTTAGAATTTTTATAATTTTTACCTTATTATTATTTCCCACAGGTTAATATAATCCGCATGCGCACTCGTAATAATCACATTGAATTAAAAATATAATTAAAAAACTCACCATTAAAATTGAAATTAATTATTTAGTTTTTTCAACCTGTTTAGACATGATGCCGATGCTACAATGATTGAAAAATGCAAAAGGGAGTAGGCGTCTTTGTTTTGTTTGATTTTAAAAATTTTACAATCGGAAACTTCAATAAAACGTAAAAATTGTAAAGACCAAAGACATTAATAATATTATATAGACTAGTAATAATTAAATGTCAAGTGAGTAAATTTCAAAGAAAAAAAGAGATAGCCAAAAAATAATCAGTACTGTATTAAGAATTGTTACTAACGAATATGAATGAAGTTAATTACTTGTAGAATTAGAATTTTGTCTATAATAATTATCAACATTCAAGAATTTTATAATATTTTTTAAACCACAACTGGTTTATGAGTCTTACACAAAATACTTAATCGAATTTATACAACAAAATTATTTCGAAAAAGCTATTCAACTATTGCATATAATTCATAAAACCGAACTATTCACTGTTTAACAATTATCAATATAATTAATTAACCCTAGAATCGCATTTAATTATAATTATACATATTTTATAATTAAAATATTTAAAATACTGAAAAAATTCGCCATTTTGTTACCACATATATAATTGAAAACATTTTCGGTACGGGACTGGCGGAATCTATTGTGCATAATTCATATCATCCACAACAAATAATTTTTTTTTTCCGACACATTTATTTTAATAACACACAAATTTAGATACACACAAATTTGATCACAAATTGTATTCAACACACAAATTTCATCATAAATTGCATAAAATTTCAAATAATTCTATTTTGAAAGACAAACAACCAGAAACAAAAGCGCTATGTTGTGGATGATATAGAAATCAAAGACAGAGATATAAATCGAGTTTTATATATGCATCTCGTCGTAACTGTCCACGCATGAAATAGACGATTTTATATGGAGAAAAAGCACGTTACTGGTCTATTTAAATATTATAATGTCTTTGGTAAAGACTACGTATTCATTTGTTCACAAATATTAAAACATATTTCTTGTGATTTACTGAACCATCGTAATATTAAAAAAATTAATAGCAAATCTTTAAACTATGAACTTGTTCATAATTATTACTAACAAATTCATATGGTGTAAATTTTAACGACAAATTCATAAATATTATAAATAAATTGTATTATGCTACGTAAAATAAATTTATTAAAAGTTAATGATTTGGATTCTTACTATTAACGCAATAATCTTTACGAAAAATTTTATTTATTTGGTTTTGTGCAACAATGTGATGAATTTGACGTAAATAGTATGAATTTGATTTAATGAACGAGATTCATAAATATAATGTTCAAGATTTTTTTCAGTGTATAGGGTTTTCCAATAAGAGTGATATGATTTCTTTTAAAAAAACACACTAATTGTTAAGGAAATTGAAATGTTTTTTATCTAATGTGAAGTACAATTGATACAATTAAGTTCTGAATAAAACGTCATTCAAATGGCATCCACGACTTCTTCTGCAGGAACGAATTCGATGAACCCAATTTTCGAGCATTTTTTCCACTAAATCAAGTCGTATGTCATGAATAGTACGTTCAATATTGACTAGTAAAGCTTGAAGAGAATTTGGTTTATTGCTAAAGACCAAAGACTTGAAATAACTCCACAAGAAAGAGTCTAATGGTGTTAAATCACAACTTCTTGGAGGCCATTCAATATCACAATTTCTTGAAATAATCGAATCTCCAAACTTTTCTCGCAATAATTCAATTGTTGCACTTGCTGTGTGGCACGTAGCCCCGTCTTGTTGGAACCAAATATTGTCAACTTCTTCCAATGCCGGCCACAAAAAGTTGGTTATCATCGATTTAAACCGATCTCCATTGACAGTAATGGTGTTTCCAGCTTCATTTCGAAAAAATATGGACCGTTGATTCCACCAGACCAAAAACCACACCAAACTATCAATTTAGGAATGTAATACTTTTTCATGAATAGTTTGTGGATTTTCTTCGCACCAGAATCAACAGTTTTGTTTATTTACTGCACCACTCAGATGAAAGTGAGCCTCATCGTAGAAGATGATTTTCTGAAAAAAAATTATCGTTTTCAAGTTGCTCCAAGGCAAAATCAGCAAATTCACGACCTTTACGGTGGTCCAATGGCTTCAGTTCTTGAGTGAAACAATTTTATACGGATGCAAACCAAATCCTTTCTAAACATCCGCCAGGTTGTGGTTTGAGATAGTCTCAATTCTTGAGAACGTCTTGGAATCGACAAATTGCGGTTTTCAGCAACACTTGCCTGAACGGCGGCAACATTTGCATTACTTCGAGCGTTTCTTTGTCTTATTGGCACTTGAACATTATGTAAAGCAAATGCACGCTCAAAATTTTCAACAATTCGACGAATAGCGAGCACACTTGGACGATTATTACGGCTATAAAATGGCAAAAGCGCACGAAATGTTGCAATTGGAGAACGATTATTTTGATAATAAAACTGTATAGTTTGGAGACGTTGTTTTTGCGTATATCTCACCATGATGAAATTGTAAACAATACTGAATACAATGAAACAAAAAATTACAAATCATGACATATTACAAATGGCCGAAACGTCACTTAAAAATCATATCATTCCTATTGAAAAACCCTTTAAATGAAGATGATTAAAAATTATCAATAACTTAAAAGGTATTTTCTTAAACCGGGCCCCGGCAAAATAGTATCTCTTATTTTGGCCACAAAATGAATGATTTATATGACATGTATAGCATACCGTTGGAATGGGCATAAACTAGAGAAGTTTTTAAAACAAAGATAATTTCAAAACAACCTCTAGTTTTTTTTTAATGCATTTAGAAGGTAAACATTTTACTTTTACACATCTTTTAGGATTTGGAAGCCTCATTACTCATAACTCATTTTTCTTAAACCATTAAACCAATTGTATTAAATAATGATTTATTTAGAATAAAATCACACTGCAGAATACAACAAAAGTTATCACGTGTCTCTAGGACTGCAAACAAAAATTTATGACCATTTAAAGGTGAGATTTTTGATAATTTAAAATAAATTAAAAATATCATATCTCAGTTACCGTAACACTTAGGACATCATTATTTCCGTGGGATGAAAGCTTTCAAATGACCCCCTCCCCCCAATCTGAGAAAAATTTTTGTCGGTTTACCCTGTATAATAAATACGAGTACAATATTCAATTCAAATTGACCATGCAATTTGTGAAACCGAGAATATGTAATAAGCCAAACAGTTAAATGTGGTGTGTAGCATAACTATAAATTTTCTACAACATGCCAAAATATATGAAATTTGTCGCTAGATTATAGGTTTTGTATGCGGAGAAGAATGGATGAAATATTTTTAATTTTATAAATGTATCCAAATTGGCGTCAGCATGTTTTTTTAATTATCGATCGATTAACATAACATTTTTTGACTCTTTCCTACTTACTCGTACCGTAGTTATGCAAACGCGATAACAAATTAGCGATACTTATTTGAATTACTCTAACGACATCACCAAAATATTTTACATAAATAAAACACTTCGCTGACGTGATTTGAAAAACATAAATGGCTGGTTCTTGTGTATTTCGAAACACGTGTGAACCTAAACTAATGAGGTGAAACTTCCATTTTTCAAGAAGCTCTTTTATTTGCCCTAAATCCAAAAGTTTTGACTTTCAATTTATCGCAGAATTATCATCATTAGGTACATAATAATGCTTTCACGTTTTATAATGCAATGAATAAACCATTCCCTTATCCATATTTTTTTGATTTAAGTATATATGTACATGGATGACGTAAAACACAATTTCTTTTGGTAGAATGTAAGGAAAGCATAAAGATTTTTTGTACACAAGTTGTTATACGATAAACTTATGACCGATCACCAATATTTCTAATTAATTAGATTATAATTTTAGACGCTGGTGTGCTAAAAATGTTACACCATGCCTCTTAAACTAGAAACAAACGATTAGTCAAAGAAGCCATTTAAAAGTTTTCTTAAACAAATCTTTAACAGTCTTTACTGCTAAAATATTTTTTTTGTTACTGAAACCATAAAGTGATTTACCGCGTTAGCATAATTTTAATGTATACGATGGCAAAACGATTGTTTATGTATTTTAATTTTAAATTTATTATGGATGAAATTACAATCGCATCTTCTGTTGAATGGTTGTGGTGTTGGTCCTACTTCGGTTATTACTCTTTGTTTTATAAAAAACCAAACGATGTATATACAACAAAAATTGATACTCGTAAGTTGATATTCATTTTGAATAACCTTGTTAGAAATTCGAGATTAAAATATATTAGGTTATCTGCGGATCGTAATTGAAATATATATATTAGGTTATCTGCGGATAGGATTGGCAGTGTTGTGATTATACTTTCAAATGCGACGCGGTCTCGTCTAGGAACGAAAAGATTCTAAATTAATTTTGCAAGTTACTGAAATCGGGAATTGGGAAAAATATTTTCATAGCATTTTTGTCTAAATCAAATGTTTCAGGCCTACTAAGGGAATAAGTTCGATGTAAATATTTTCGAAACGCACGAAGTTATGCACGATTTACATGTTTCAATTTTTTTCCCAACAATTTTTTTACAGAAAAATAGAGCTGCACGCAAATAACAAAAAAATACTAGTTAAAAAGAGACAGCCATATGTAAACAACATTTGCTCAAATTAAAAAGAAAAAAATCCAATTTTATTTTCCTGAAATTTGTTTCGTGCTCCTCTCGCAAACGAAAATCGTAATATACTTAACCCTTCATTTTTTACTGGAAACAAAAATTGGAACATGTAAAGGATGAAACACACCAAGCAGCAGCAGTGAGCAGCAAATTTAAATTTTGGTTTATTCGCTTATTTAATGATACAAAATCATAGTTTGCGTATAAATATAGGTATTTCCATTAAAGGACATTAAGTATTTTGTAATTATAATTGAAAAATTTAAATTTATAGAAATTGTATTGAATGAAGTTGCAACTGTCGCGGCATCAATAGGTTCCACACCCAGCAGCTTCAATTTGCTGCTCTTTGCTGCTACTCATAACCTCGATAAAATTTGCACAATTCAATTTTACTACTAAAACAAAACAATCTGCTGCGATGCTTGGTGTGCACGCCCATAAGCAGCCGTTAGTGTGGATTGCTTGGAATATGTTGCGCTGCTCTTGGTGTGTTTCATCCTTAAATCGTGCATTAGTTGGGAAATTATTTTTTCCTATAAAAATTTTGCGGAGCAAAAAATTCCCAAGTAAGTATGTTTCAAAAATCGTTACACTAAACTTATTCCTTCAGTAGGCCGCCAGAAAAATACAATTTGGACAAAAATGGTAAGAACATGTTTATTTCAATCTCCTATTCCCATAAGCCAGAATAGTGCCACACATTCTACATTTCGATAAACTTATCACTAAGAATTATTTGGTGATACATAAATTCAATCTAGTAGTTTTAGAAATCGTAGATTGGAAATAGAAAACTGTTTTAGGGTATATCTGAGAACACAATGGAATTTAAAATGGAAATAGACAGCGATTTTACTTATTAAAAATGAGACATAAACTACAACATTCCAGGGATTACCAAAATGTGCCATTTTTGCTCACAATGTTCTAAAAACACGCACACCACTATAACAACTTGGGTTACGTTTACTTTGAAATGTTACAATAAAGTTTTTAACTGAATCAAGTTGGTATTAACCACCCAATTTGGGATTCATTAAGTTCCAATTTGGCCTGCATTATTCAATTTTTCGAATACAGTGAAACCATAATAATCCCTAATCTCGCAAATTACAATATTCACTCACCGTTAAAATGTTGGTTTTCCAAATAAACGCAATTGTAGAAATTCGGGTAAATGGTGAGTAACGTTTTTTAGTAAATTCCGAAGCGCTCTCGATGCAATTACCCATATCATTCGTACAGCTTTAAGGCTGATGCCGTTCCAATCCATTAAATTGTGTTTTTAATATGCCTTTTGGTATTACAAATTAATTACAATTTCTTAATGATGTGTAAGTTCGTTAATTTTGTTATCTAATTACGTATCTACAATTAAATGTTAAAGTGTATAATAACAGACTAATCTGAGCTTTTTATTATTTGAAATTTCTTCATTTCTGTGTAGTTTGTATTTCTCTCGATATATTATAAAAAAGATGCTATTAATAAAAAATGAACTGATTTTCAAAAAGAAACACTTAAAATGGATTATCTTTTACTAAGTAAATATTTTTTTATGTCGCCCAAAAAAACATTTTTAAGATCTTTCAAAAAAAATCTAAAAGTATCACTAAAATTTCAATCCTCTTATGAAAATGTTTAGGGGCCTTACGTATTAAATCACCGCCTGTTACGTGTTTCATTCACTTAAAAATTCTATCTCATTCATATAGATATGAAAAATTTGAGCATTTAAGGCAATTGAAATCTTTATAAGAAAATCCAAGGCATATAAACAAGAGATGGAGTGAATTTATAATTAATGAGATTAATCATCATCACTCATAAATACGATGTCGTAAACTACGGTCTTTTACAAATAAAAACTTAAGTTCAATAAAAAAAAATGTTAATAAGATAAATGTAACAAAATATTTTCAACTGACCCAGTTTTCCTATTTCACATGACATTTTTAGTTGTCTGCCTGTCTGATGTACAATTAGATTTAACTTTTTCGTGCGATTATGGCACTCAAGCATCTTTTATTTATAAAGTTCAGGAGAATATTTTTTGTTCGGCAGACTCATGTGGATTTTAAGTACATAAAACATTTGTTTGGAGTAGATTAGATTACAAAAACGTCGATCGTATAAATTTCCCAGAAGCATTATTCGTCTAAAACAAGACAAGATAAAGGTTTAAGTTGTTTTATGTAAGCGCAAAAGGATATTTTCAACACACGCACATACTATAAAAAGATTATGTAACAGTTTTATATTTACATGTTTTATTCGTCAATAAAGTAAACACAAACATAACATAGAATGCGGTAATGAGATAATTACCTTTGTTATACTCGTACAATCAATATGCATGTTTTGATTTTCCATGATAATATAACAGTTTATTACAACTATAAACCAATTGAGCCATGCTATAAGTAAATAATAACCTCGTACCTTAACCCCGAATATACACAGCAAGTACCTATGTATATGACTCCCTTGACATAATTATAAAATGTATGTACTATAGTTATAAAACTAGTGTTTTCCGACAATCTAGAAACATTTATAACACTTTAGCAGCCAACAAGAATTTTTCGTGTTGAAATTTAATTATAAAAAATCAAATCGTAACAAGTAATACGAGCAACATACGAGTACATAACAAGAACTACTAACTAAATTGAATTATTCACCGACAAATGTGACAAAATGGAAATTTGATAAACACATACAATATTTCGTTGGTGTGAAAAACAGGTCAGTCTACAGGAAAATCGAAAACATAGAATTTTTCATTTTTGACATCACCATATCGTCGAGTATAATAGGAGGATAGAAAGGAAAATGTTTACTGAAATGTATTACAATGTAGTACCTGTTCTTGACTATAGTGTGACCGACATCCATTTCATATTTTACCACGATATCATTTTACTTGGTAGAGTTACACTGAACAGGACCTTCATTGTCCTTTAAATAATAAGTTGTTATTCCCTCGTCGGTTTGAAATTATTTTTTTGAATAAAATTATTAATTTTACGTATAATTTTATAAAATTAAATCTCGCGTCATATTTAATTTTATAAAATTATAAAATCAAAGGTGAGATTACCAAGACACGTTGGCGTCTGTGAGAATCATTGGAGTTCAAAAACTCTCTCTCTCTCTTGGATAATTTACAGCTTCGTTGACATCGCAAACCGTATCGATCGATTTGTATGATATCAAGTCGCCTGGCAACGACTGCTGTATCTTGAAGATAAAATCGTCGACGTCCATATTTTTTGCTGTGGGTAATTTTATGCTTCCAGTATTTTCATATAGACATCAACTTTTTCTTCGCCGAAATCTAACAATTGGTTCGAGAAAAAGTCAGCGGGTGGCTATTGTAGCATTTGGACGCTTATGTTTATTTTTTGCTAGACTTTATCAGCATTACGCCACAGTGGTGATGATTTCAAACAATCGTTGATCTCATCAGCGTACATTGAACGTAGAATGACGGGAAGTGTTTGTCTGAAATAGTTTATCGTTGTTTTTTATAACTTTGAGTGTTCTGTTAAACGCCTCAAGAGAATGTTTGTGTGCCATAGTGCATTCATTCCACATATAGTAATTTTGCATTGTTTCTGCATTGTGGCCATGGACGATTGTTTTTTTATGTTGCACACTGCGTCTGGGTTATTTTGAATATGATTTGCAGCTTAAATGCTGTTTTGCTTCCGTCCAATAAAGTTGCTGCAGTGCCAGATGATGCAACGGCCAATGCGATGCCATTATTTGATCGTATTTCGGCGAGAATTAGCGAAATGAGAAATGTTTTGCCAGTTCCACCTGGTGCATCCAAAAAATGAATCCACCTTGTCCCGCCGAAACTGCCAGCATAATGCGGTCGTAAATGATCGTCAGTGGAGGGACATTGCGAGTAGCAATTGCTGCCATTTTTACAGTATCGTACTGCAAAAGTTCACGATTCATTTAGGTGTCCATTAAATCAGATGTATTTCGATTTGGCGAACTCAATGCTTCATTATACATAGCGACGCTGAATATAATAGTTAGCACCATGTACGAATTCGATGCAATATATCGTCAGTCATTGAATCTTTGTGCTTATCCCACAACGTGTCTGCTCGTTCCGGGAAACATGTTGTAAACACTATAGCGAATAGTAGACGAATTTGTGTTGCTGTACCGCCCAATGCTGCTTCAGCAAGCATATCGTCCCAGTGATTGTCGTCTTCGAGCAAGCCGAGTGCAATATGTTTGATACTGTTGTCCATTCAATTTGCGTATATCTTGAAATGACAATTAACCAAAAACAGTCGCAGATAGAAGCACTCAATCTGTCTTGGATTGAATATGGTGGGTTGCTCATCAATTGGTGTGCCTTGCTTACGGGGCTAACATTTTTGTGTTTGATTCCATGTTAAATAGCGTGGTACTTCGGAATAGATTAGTGTTCGTCGAAAGGGCACCGAACGTATCCGCAAGATTACACGATTCGAAAAATTCGGTGAATATAGTTTTTGGCGGATTTATGGCACGCTCAATTGCTGTCTCGTTGGTGAAAAATACGCGCTGGCCGTTTTCAAGATGGACGGCCAAATTTGTAGCTCCTGGGTCCCCGTTGATGAATTGGGAAACCACCAAAGATACGCCAGACAGCTTCATTAGAGCTGATGTAGAGCAGATTAGAGCAGCCCGATCGCTGCCTTTATTCATATACTTGCAAATGTATTTGATGCTCTTCAGAGAACTCCACCATTATCCGTATTTTTTCGACGATATATTGGATGTCCGTTGACTTTTGTGATCGTGTCGTTGATTCAGATCACCGCATGGGCCATGAATCATGTTTGTGATAACAATATCGAACAGTAGTTGATCAGCAGACGGATCTGGAATTTCCGCGGAAATAACCCTATCCATTTCCTCAGAGCTTATTTTGTCGACTAACCAAATTAAAATGTGTGCATGAGGTAATCCTCGCTTTTGCGCTGTTCAACTGAATACATTCAGCAACGTGTGGATCCGAATACGTGTAATTTTGTAATGAAGCTCATTAAAGACTTCAATTTTTGTTTGAACACACGTGCTGTAATGTCACGACGATGTATTGCATTTTAGCCTGATAATAGCAAAAATGTAATCTCGTGCCACTTTGGATTACATGTAAACGTGATAAATAAAGACGGTCGTCCGTCCGCGCGCTCAGAAGTCATAGCATCCTGTATGAATTCTTGCATATGACGTGACTGCCTATGTACGATGATTGTAGAATGATAAAGCAACCAGTTTCGGCGGTGTCGGCGTCGCTCATGATAGCGTCTCGCAAGTGAATGTATTCTTAAACACGCAGCTTCTGTTAATTGTGTGTAGGAATCTCAGTCGTTCGCTCTCTACCTTTGCGTACATGTCGACCATGAATTGTTGACACAGCACACGACATCGCAGAATGACGTTGTCCCAATCGCGTCGAATCATCATACGATACGCATAAAAATCCATCGAGCTCACTTTCTCATTTGTTTCTGGAGACTAGACCCGTGTCGATGAGCAAGCCGTTCAATGGTTCTGGTGGTGTCTAGATTTTTGGTAGTTCCACTTTTACTGATGCGCAACCCATCCTTGCTGACTGATGTTTGAATTTGAGCACATGACAATGTGGGCATTTTTGTCCATAGCACGAAGCGGATGTAAATGCTCGATGTACTTGTTGGTGTTATCGATCATTTGCTTTACGTGTGTTAACTACGAACCGGCGCGCTTGTCTCCGTTTCAATTGTCGTTGTTGATTTCGTTCAGCTCACGTGCTTCTTGTGATTGAGATGCATGCCATTGCGACATACTCACAAACACACATTTTTGTTGTTATGTTGCATTTGTTCGTCTGTTTTTTCAACTCTACTATTTCGCATGTTTGTTGCTTTATTTGTTATTCGGCCCAAATGTTCTCTTTGCATATCTTGCTGGCATTGTTCGCTGTAACACACACACAAATAGACAAAATTGTTGTACTACCCCTACCGGAAAATGTTCATCAAGCCTCAAACACAGTAACGCAAAAACTCTCACAAACATACGAATTACATAAATTTTGATTTAGTATTGAAAAATCTTCAAATTTTATTTGATTGTATGTGACTGATATTTTTGTAAGTCAAGCAATTGATGACAACATAAGTGAAATATTATTTAAGACCTATTCTCATACCTACTAAATATACATAAAAAAATTTATAAAAATCGGTCGAGCCATTTCGGAGGAATGCGGTCGAGCCATTTCGGAGGTAATCATACCGCGGGGGAAATACATTAGTGCAAAAAAATAGTTCCCCACCCCCCGCTTTGTAGGTGGGGCGGGGGTAACTTTTAAACTAAGATAGGAAGACATATTTTTTATTGCAGATACGGATTCTACGACTAAAAATACGTATGATTTGAATGAAATATTTTGTTCGGTTCATGATAGATGGCGTTGTAATCGACGAAAATCAATTTTTTCAATTTATTCTTCTTAGAGCACACGCATTCGATTCTGCAATACGTTTGAAATAAAAAACATCACGTTTTCATTGGAAATACTCGAAATTCCTCATCAAAACAATTTATTCAGTTTTGTAAATCACATTTAATGGTTGTGTTATTTCTTGTCTTCATGTTTTTCGTAATTGCAAAATAAATGATAAAATACTTTAGAATGGACCGTTTAACTGTGCCAGAGAAAATTGAAATGGTTCTGGTTTATGGAGAAGCTAGCAGAAATCTTGAAAATGCTGTTGCTATTTACACTCAACGTTTTCCGGATAGGATTCGTTCACGTGCTTCATTTGGCCGTACTATCAAACAATTTATTACTGATGGAAATGTTCAACCGAAATAGAGGACCCGTAGAGCAACAGTCACTGGAGAAAATAATGAAATTGCTGTATTGGCAGCAGTGGCTCATAATCCTCATGTTAGTACACGAGAAATAGTTCGCGATTCCGGATTGTCAAGTATCATCCATATCATGTGTCTTTACACCAAGATCTTCTTGGCGTTGATTTCCAAAATCGGGCAACTTTTTGTCAATTGGCACGTGAACAAATACAACAAAACCCCAATTTTTTTCGTTGCGTAATGTTCTCTGACGAATCGTCTTTTACAAACCATGGAACGGTTAATCGACACAACATGCATTATTGGAGTGTTACAAATCCGCACTGGCTTCGTCAAGTTGAACATCAGCGTCCTTGGATTGTCAACGTGTGGTGTGGAATAATTTGCAACAAACTCATAGGCCCCCACATTATTGAAGGCAACGTGAATGTTCAAATGTACCGAAACTTTTTGGAAAATGAACTGCTAATATTACAAGAAAATTTGAATTTAGAAGTGAGACGGAACATGTGGTTTCAACATGATGGTTGTCCTGCACACTGTTCGGTGGTGGCACGTGAAATACTTGATCGTGATTTCAATGGTCGCTGGATCGGTAGAGCTGGTCCGATAAATTGGCCCGCCAGATCACCAGATCTTACTTCGCCAGATTTCTTTTTGTGGGGCTGTCTCAAAGACAAAGTTTACAAACAAGAACCAACAACACGTGAGAATATGATTGAGCGAATCAGAAATGCGTGTGCTGAAATTCAACCAAACACACTTCTCAGTTGTGTACAATCATTGGAAATGCGTATTAATAAGTGTATTGAAGTCGCAGGCCATCATTTTGAACACTTATTTTATTCACCTGCCATTTACATTAATAAATTGTTTTGATGACGAATTTCGAGTATTTCCAATGAAAACGTGATGTTTTTTACTTCAAACGTATTGCAGAATCGAATGCGTGTGCTCTAAGAAGAATAAATTGAAAAAATTGATTTTCGTCAATTACAACGCCATCTATCATGAATCGAACAAAACATTTCATTCAAATCATACGTACTTTTAGTCGTAGAATCCGTATCTGCAATAAAAAATATGTCTTCCTATCTTAGTTTAAAAGTTACCCCCGCCCCACCTACAAAGCGGGGGGTGGGGAACTATTTTTTTGCACTAATGTATTTCCCCCGCGGTATGATTAAATTTTGATTATGGACATTTTTTCCGTAGAGTCGCTATTTTTCGAGATATTTGATCGTCTCAGTTTAAAAGAAAAACCCGGTATATTAATTCAAATTTAATTCCAAATAATTTTATTCAAATATATTTAATTTTTTTAATGTTTGAAATGCATATATAAAACTATTCCAATAATATATTACGTACAATATAGGCTTCAACAAATCTGTTTTTTATTTTGATCCTTTTCATAATTATTCTTTTTATATTTCTATTTTTTTGTATAAAATAAAAGTTTTGTAAGTTTTATGTTTTTTTGGTATTTTTTCACCGCATTGAACTTTTTCGATCTGCGCCTTTGCTAAAATACTTTTTTTAGCCAAATCTCCTAATAATTTGTATATACTGGCGTGGCGTTTTCCAGCTATCACTCGCTTCTACGCTATTTTGCATTCGTGGGAAGGTCTCTGAACCAAGGTTAGTTTCACCGACAGCCCTTATTCATATCTCGGTCGTTGACTGTCTTCACCAATATAATTTTTTTTAAATCATGCAGTTTTTTAAGCGTCTTCGTCGTCATTTTTTCTACACATGTTATGGTAATAATTGTAGACTTAATTTGGTGGAACAAAGGCTATACTTTTAATCATTTTGAAATAGGCATCATTTAGACGAATCTTTTGAGAAAAAAAAATTTGGCCGACGACTCAATTGTCTTTTCAAAGTCACAAACTATGCGTTCCGGATTAATATTTTTTGGATATTCTAAGCACATTTTTCGTAAATTATAAAATAATTGACCATATATTGTACTTTTTTGGATTTTTTACTTATCAAATAAAAAATCGACGGAACTATTTCTCCCTCAATACTATCATGTATTGAAAAAAGTTGTCTCGTTATAGATGGAACTACATCGAAAGTTCCATCCATAATCCAACAACTTGAATCACCCAGGATCCTTAAAGAATAAATAGGTCCCATCAAAATAATCTTCTCTTTAAGTCTTCATTTAATATAAATAATTCTTCTTCGACGTAATGGAGATTTTCCGGAATTTAATATTTTCTAGATTTTCAGGTTCCTTAAGTTTATTTTCACGGATTCGGCAATTTTTTGGTTTTTCTGTTACTTTTGTTGGAAGGTAACCACATGAATGGCTTGGTGTATTTATAACAGATTCTCTCAATATATGAGATGGTAATGTGTATCTGTATTCTTAGCACAATGGTTGAGTCTGAACTTGCTAGTGCAACAATCTTTTCGTGTGCTACGGGCTCATGAGAATGGTTTGCAGTATATTTTAAAATTTCGTGTTCTTCTCCTAGAACACGTGTTACCACGCTGTTTTCCTGCTTAAATGGTAGCAATATCCATCGACAAATAATTTTTCCTCGCATAGATGGCGCAACCTGGATGTCCAATTTTCCCACACTTTTCGCAGCAACCGCGGCCGTATCTCGCTAATAAATCGTCGAAAGGTGTACTCCAAGGTTTCAACTGTCTCTGGCTTAGCGGAGTAGACAAGTGACTTAACATATCCCTAAAAAAATAATCTAATAGAGTTAGATCACACGATCTCGGTCGCCATTTAAGAGGACCATTACGTGAAATTAGTGTTTCACCAAATTTCATTAATTGTACCCTGCGCTGTGTTGCATTTTGCACCGTCCTGTTGGAATTGCAAATCAGCAAGGTTTATGCCAGCGAATTGGTGTACAAAAAAGTTAAAAATCATGTCTCTATACCGTTCACCGTTGATTGTAACACTCCGCCCGTCATCGTTTTTGAAGACATATGAACCGATGATGCCACCGGCCCATAAAGCGCACCAAACAGTGATTTTCTCTGAATATAATTGTGTTTCGTCAAAGGCTTGTGGATTATCTTCACTCCAAATCGGACAGTTCTGTTTATTGACGTACCCATTCAACCAAAAGTGAGCTTCTTCGCTGAACAAAATTTTGTTTGGAAAATCGATATCAATGATAAAACTTTTGATAAAAATTTCAACAATTTGCAAGCGTTGCGTCTTATGATTAGAAAGTCTTATCATTATGAAATGGCAAATTAAACTAATGAAAAAGCAAATGTTAGCTGTCGAATCGGTTGTCAAACAAAACAGTGTTGCCATCTAAAAGATCTGAATCTCTAAAAAAAAACGCCCCTCGTATGTAATATATTTATGGTGGTATATTTTGGAAAATAAATGAATATTCACCTTTTAATAGCTGCTAATATCTGATTAATACTGTGTTTGATTATACCGGTTTGTGATCAGTTCTAAGATTAAGTGATATTAATATTTTTTCTAAGATTTTTAATGTTTACAGCGGGTGTATTACGAAATCCCGGTTTTCAAAATTCCAATTTTCAAAATCCCGGTTTCAAAATCCCGGTGTTCATAATCCCGGTTTTCTTTTCTTCTAGTTCTAAAGTCTTTATTTTGAAAAAAATATTATTAATTCGGGCCGGCCGGACTAATAATATTTTAACATAAAAAAAAGATATCTGGCCCTAGTATATTTATTAGAAAAAACCAAGGCGCGAAGTCAGAGGCGGGAGTCGTTTTCGTGAAGTCGGTGCTATTTTATCAGATTGCCTTCAAATGCGAACATATTGCCTTAAAATGCAGATAATTTGGGCTGAATATTAGAATGTACCTTCGAGCCCTAAAGTTCGAACTGGTATGCCTATATTTGTCATTTATGCGTAGTATATTTAAATGGAGAACAACGTCCTTATAAAATGGAAAGTAAATAAAATAAGTGAATTTTGAAATATTGTTTAACATTTTGTTACAAATCCATGGTCCTAACATTCATTTCACTTCCTTATGGGTGTTTTTTTTTGGGTTTTTATTCCATGGTAATGTAATATTTTGTCTGATAGCAATGCCACCTGTGTTCGAACCCTTATCACTTGTTGTACTAATATATTTTGCACCGTGTGAAATTGCCTTTATATGTTAAGTTCCCGCTTTTCCCAATACCATAAGGCCGCGCGATCGTCGAGTAAATGAGAGAGTGAGACCAGCGTGTTACCTGTGTGTGTGTGTGTGTGTGTGTGTGTGTGTGTGTGTGTGTGTGTGTGTGTGTGTGTGTGTGTGTGTGTGTGTGTGTGTGTGTGTGTGTGTGTGTGTGTGTGTGTGTGTGTGTGTGTGTGTGTGTGTGTGTGTTTTTTTTTTTTTTTTTTTTTTATACCGGGTAAAGTGAGGAAAATCTTCAATAAGACGAAGCTTCGATGGGCAAACATCTCAGCAACAGTGATGGATTTCTACCATCTAAAAACCACACACCCTTTCGAACATCCCCCATGCGGAACTATCAGTTAGACATTACTTCGCATGGAGGTGACTAGTTACTAGACTCTATCCTCCTCTCAGCGTCTCAACCTTACATTGAGATTGCCACCGCTATCTAGCCATACCGCGTTGTTCCTCTCTAGCACGCTCTAAGCATCTCAGCTCTTTAAGCACCACTGCTGCCATGTGGCTTACTGCATTCCAATTACCTTCACACACAAGCATTAGCTCCACTATGTTATCAGGTGTCACGGGCTGCCCGAGGATACTGGACAGTTCTATTCGAGTTGTCTCGAACCGTGGGCATTGAAATAATATATGTTCCACATCCTCTTCTGATCCTTTGCAGGCAGGACATTCCGAAGTGTCGGCATGTTTAAATCTGTAAAGATATGCACCAAAACAACCATGCCCACTTAACAACTGCGTCAGATAGTAATTAGTTTCACCATGCCGCCTATTTATCCACTTATTGATGGATGGTATAATACGATAGGTCCACCGACCTTTCACCGAGCTATCCCAGCGCCTTTGCCACTCTATCATGGTTGCAATGCGTTCTGATGCTCTACTTCCTAGGTTTTCTCGACACATATACCACTTCTTCCTTTCCTTTGCAAGTAGATCGATGGGTATCATCCCTGCAATAACGAGCGTTGCGTCATCGGATACTGTGCGAAAGCCACATATAACCCTTAAGGCACCCAGTCGATACACCGATGCCAGCTTGCATCTATACAATTTATTGTCCATCGCATCGCTCCAGATAGGTGATCCATATAGGATGATGGATGTTACCACATTTGCCAGCAGAGTCCTACGACTCTGTCTTGGTCCACCAGTGTTGGGCATAATCCGGGAGAGGGCTGCAGCTACATTGGCAGCTTTCTTGCTCACTATCCTTAGGTGCTCCCTAAAATTTAGACGTGCATCAATTTCGACACCAAGGTATCGTAACGAAGGTTGTGAGGGGATTAAAACTCCGCCAACGTCAATATTTACAGTTTCTATCACCTTCCTACTGGTAATTAGAACTGCTTCGGTTTTATGGTCAGCCAACTGGAGTCCATATGAGATCAACCACTGTTTGATAATTATAATGGTCAATCTACATATCTCCATTATTTCCTCTATGGTTTTCGCGACTACAACAACAGCAACGTCGTCCGCAAATCCAACAATCTCTACGCCATCGGGTACGTTGAGCCTCAAGACGCCGTCGTACATGATGTTCCATAGTAGAGGCTCCAATACTGATCCTTGAGGAACTCCACTCGTAACTTTGTAATCTATGATCCCATCGTCCGTATTATACATCAGCATTCTATTGCAAAAATAATTCGAGATAATCCTCCTTATGTACATCGGTACTTGCAGTTCAAGTAGGGCATTGAGGATACAGTCCCATCTGGCCGAATTGAACGCATTTTTAATATCCAGCGTAACCACGGCACAATACTTTTTAGAACCGTCCTTCCATCTTCTACCTTGTGTTGCTTCCTTTGCGACTTTAACGACGTGTTGAATGGCGTCGATTGTCGATCGAGCCCTTCTAAATCCATACTGGCTTTCGGCGAGGTCTCCGGCCCCTTTCACAGCGTTCTCCAATCGATTATAGATTATGCGCTCTAACACTTTGCCAGCCGTATCCAACATGCACAATGGTCGGTATGCGGATGGCTCTCCAGAAGGTTTATTTGCCTTCGGCAACAGAACCAGCCGCTGCCTCTTCCATCGATCCGGGAATACCCCCTCCCTCAGACATGAGTTGTAGACTTCTCTGAAGTCATCAAGTCTGGCTCGAATGGCGGCCTGTGTGTGTGTGTGTGTGTGTGTGTGTGTGTGTGTGTGTGTGTGTGTGTGTGTGTGTGTGTGTGTGTGTGTGTGTGTGTGTGTGTGTGCGAGGCAATGCGCTCTAGAGGAATATTTTTTGTTATATGTTTCTCGTTTGCATCAATGTAAATTGATACATTCGAAAAACAGAGAAGAAAAAGATTCTTCTAGAACGTTTTGGCGTTGATTGGTGCGAGAATTTTTTTTTGGAAATAAAAAGTCGTTATAATGTAGAGTGCTTTTTAGTCTCGTTTTGGTTGTTGAAGTTTTTCAGACAAGAATACAGTTTTGGATTTTTAATAAAAATCATGGTTTTTGAGTTTTAAAAAGAATCGCCGAGTTCGACATTTTCAAAAAATTTTGAGTTGTACAAAAAGTAAACTAACGTTGTATAATTTATTTTTTTAATTATAAGAAATAAAAGCCTGTAAAGCATTTTGTTGTCCATTTAAATAAAAACAAAAAAGTTAAAATCAAATGTTTTGCGTTGCGGTACCTACGATAAAAATACCGAGTTTTTTTTTTTGGTGTGATACTTGAGGATGGACGATGTGGTGTAAAATTTGAAGAGGAAAACCATCGTTTTAAGTTTATTGTATCAACTTCAAGGGGGCCGCATTTTTCTTTCGTGGTGGGTACCAATAAATTCTCGATTTCGGTTAGATTAGAGGTACTTGTGCACCAGAGTACAAACTGCAAGATAAATTTATTACACCGAAAATTAGAGTGGTCCGAAATATAATTTTCTGTAACGCGGTGAAATAACCGGTGTAACTTCGATTACACAGCTCACTCGTAACGGGTGACCGAAACGAGGCGTGGTACAACGGGTGATACTAATTTTTTCGTGTTTGAAGCGGTATTTAACAGCGGAAGACGCCCAACGGTCCGATTTCGGCGATTATTTCTTTTTTTGTTGTTTTGCGTTAGGATTCCTTTTTACATAAAATGAATTGAAAATTTGTCTCGGGTTGGGTAGAATGGGAGCGGGGATTCCGTTCCGTGTCGGCGTATTATTTGAGGTCCTTTGGTGCCCGCATCCGAAATCGAAACCAGCGCTTTGCGCCGTTTGAATTCGAACGGATGTGCACACCAAAGCACCTTACTCGGTTATCTTGTTCGTTCCTCAAGTTCCGGCCAATGAATTTCGGTGGAACTCCGGGTTTTATTATTTGCGTTTTTTTTCAATTTTCTGAAATCACGGTGTATGCCAGGATACCCGCAAGTCTCTAACTCCACGACCAATCGCATTTCTCCCTGAGATTTAGCCGGCAAAATCACCGTGTGAGGCCTCTTTGAGGTATCAGATGATATCTGCAGTATGGTGTTGAACCATTCTGTAACAATTTAATAATGTTTTATTTCTTTTTGACTTTTGTAACTCTGAAATTTGTTTTCGAATATAATTGATTATAGGGGTGGAAGCCGTTAGTGATACATTTTGGTGAAGAAAGTTGTTATCAAGCAAATTCATTAATATTTAAATTAAAAAAATTATATACATGTTCAATTATATGTCGAATTTCAACTAGCGATAGACATATTTCAGAACTTTATCAAAAATCATTTTAGAAATCTATTTCTATCGCACGTGTAGAATTTCAAGAAAATCGGTTTGGAAATGGCCTAGTTCCATCGCTATTAACTGTTTTATCGAAAAAACATTTTAGAATCCCATTTCGCACCGGTTCGACCGGAACTTTTTTATTTTGATACTTGCCTTTGTAAAATTGACGAACAAAATGCACAGACACAGGAGAGAAAAAATACAATACAAATATATACATAATTGTATATTATACAGTGTACAAAATAATTGTTCATCTCCTGGAGGCTGTTCCTAAACTCTACATTGTTACAACTGTCATTGTTAGTATGACGTATGTGCTTAACAATGATTTTGTTACAAATGTCAGTGATTTTACAGATGATTGACGATGGCGAATAAAAACCTATAATAAAACAGAAAAGTAATCTCTAGTCTCATTAATATGCAGACAATTATTAAACCACATATCCGTAAACTTAGAGTATTAAAAGCATGGTCTTTAAATAATACTCATTTATACGCATAGTACTTTTATCAAACACATTGACCACATAAAAAGGTCATTAAAAAATTATTTTGTTTAGATATTGATGTGAAATAATATTTTTTTCGAGTAAGGTTGACATTTGTAACAATGTTAAAACAAGTTTACGAACGACCAAAAGCACGTGGTCGTTGTTACAATGATAGTTTCCGAACAATTTAGAGCTGTAATTGTTAACAATATCGTAACAATGTAGAGTTTACGAACAGCCTCCAGCTCGCGCTCTAATTTTTGGTATAAAATCGATACTCTGATTACGCCGACGAATCAAAATACTTTATTATGCAAAGTTAATTACTAAATGGGTGCAAGACTCAGTTGTAATATAAATAAATAAATAAAAAAAAAATATTATATCAAATAATTTCGAAATTTAAAAGAAAATTTAAATTTTGACATTTTATTCTTTATTAATGTTAGAGAAATGTATGATGTTTTGAAGAAATATTTTCGGAATCCATGAAGATTCGTTCACACCAGATAATCTGATTGTCAGCTAAAGAAATAAAAAAATGTCGAGTGAAATAAAAAAAACTCCACTATTTCATCTACTAATCATATACTTCATGAAATGCATCCTTACAATACCAACGTCCAGGTTAGACCTGGTCAAGTCACTACAAAAATTCCAATTTTGGTCGGATTAGCGATATAATTGACTTAGTTATTTAATTTTGTGGCTATACACACTTAAAAGCAATATTTCATTAAACATAAGCTTAATTTAATTTGTCCTATTAATTCACTCGATAAAGTAGGTTTACGAAGCTTTAAGAAATAATATCTAAGAAAGCATTATCTGATAAAAGACAAAAAAGTAAAGAAAAAAAAATTATTATAAATGGGATAGCCTCGTTTTACCATCAAAAAGCCAAATCGATTTTTATATTGTAAATAAATTTCTACCCATGGATTTAAAGCTCTTGAATACAAAGTTAAAATAAAAATTTATACAATTCATAAATTTATCCACAGTTACCAGTTTGTCTATTTCCAGTATAATGTGAATGTAAGAATTTAACCAGAAAAGTCCAGTATTACATATATAAATTTTGCTCACTTGCCAATTTTCGAATAAATCTCCCCTATATGCTAATCCAATATCTAACAAAACCCACAAAATTGTTACACAATTGATACAATGTACGCCAGTCTAAATTACAAAACAAGTAAATATTTACAATGCTGCATAGACAGTTAAAACAAATAATCACGCGACATCAGACGAAACGTGACACTAAAGCATCTACAATTCTAACTCGTTTTGTTATGTTTGTCAGTAGCCACGTATAACACAGAATTTTCATCCTACCATCATACCACAGTATTATTATTACAATGTCATTAAAACAACAGAAAATTTTGTTTTCCATTTAGTGAACACTCATACATATTGATACACCACACGCACACAGAGAGAACGATGTAAATGCCTGCATGTAAAATAAATAACAGCGTCTTTAAGTCTGTACCTTAAACATGATAATGTGGGGGGTGGTGGTTTTGGTAAAAAGAGAAAAAACACAAACATCAACAACAAGTAGAAAAAGAATTTCCCATTTTCCATTTTTCACACACACATACATAATACAGTAAACAGTTAAGTGTTTTAATTAGATATATAAACCCACATTCCGCATATCTTTTGTTTGCGGTCTATATCGAAGGATTATTTTAGGTGCCGCACCCATTTATACAACTTGTCATAATACATATGTATATACGAGTATGTACCTACATGTTATGTTTTAGTTTTTTAATTATTTTAAAATTAATTTTTATATTTTGTGTTTTTTACGTACATTAGTACGTCATAACATGATATAAGATGAGCATTTAGATAATTGGCTTTAAGCGGCCATAAAACCTTTATACTATGTATCGCCAGTACTAAAGTCCTCCCGAGAATTGCACGCGTACGAGATATCCTTTTATATTTATAAGCGGCATTCATTTTATGAGATTGATAACACATTTTAGTGCTTCAAATGCCATTAGCATTAAAATCGATATATGTGTTGAAAACTCATATGTATTAAAATGGGAATTTGTTATGTGCAAGGGTATTAAAGACGTTTGTAAATCAAATATAACGTCAGCATAAAAAATCTTTATTGATTTATGGCATTAGACGCCAGGAAGTATGTATGAAACTTTAGGAGGATTTTTATTTTGTGTTCTAATTTATACCTTTTAAATAGACCACGTTAATTTTTTTCGTAATTAAAATTTGTTTAAATTCCAAGCTGCTGTCAAAACATATATCCTCTAACACTCCATTACAGTTATCCTCAGTAAATTCCTTCATCAAATGGAGCTTATGGTTGCCATTTATGTACTCAAACTTAGCATTTAAGTAGTGCTATAAAATACATCATGTGCTGCGTTATTTTGAGAAAGCTGCTCTAGACCGCAATAAATTATATTTCGATTTTTTAAACAATTTACATAATATTAATATATTTGTGCTTCCTATTCACTGTATCGAATTCTAAAGAACTTATTATAACCCAGTGGAACTTTTTAGTACACAATTTTTTGATTGTTCTTTACTTCATTTGCAACTGGAAATTTGAAAAAAAGAAACGTTGTGTAGTATATGTCGGATCGGTTAATACCTATCATATAATAATAATAATAAAGCCAAAAATGTACTTGAGAATTTTTACGGCTTTGAACGTTTATTTTATACATAGACTAGCTGCGACCTGCTCATTCCGCCCCAAACTACTTCGCTCCGAGCAAATACTTTTGTCCTTCACGAAAATTGATTTTAATGAGAGAAAAAATCAAACAACTCAACTCAATTCTCAATAGACGATTGAGTTGAGTGGACATTCCATTCACTTTTTTATCGTATTCAACACTAATGTCTATCGAAAATTGAGTTGGCTTTTGATGAATCTTGGAAAAATCTCTCAGCATGGAAATGAATTGTAGTCAGTTGAAATTCAAAAAAGTTCAACGTATTTTATTCGATTTGCCGGCGCAGAAACAGTGGTATCGGCAAGTGTTGAATCGCAATGAGAGTCATTTTTCAGCAAATTCAGATGTTCACAAGCCTCTCGATAAGTGGCGCATAGCACACCATCTATAGTACGAAGCGGTCCAACCGAAGTAGGACCACGAACATGGAACAAAAACAAACGAAGATAGCAACATTCGTCATGTCGCTGACGTGTACACACGGCCACGTGCATCAGTCGAATAGACATCAACGTATCCTGCACAGGTTGACCTTCATTTCATTGTTGAAACTTCTTCGTTGACTGGTTCCAAGTATAATAGCGTGGCATTTTCCAGTAAAGCAATGTTAGTGCGAACGGGGCTAGCTTTGAAATTGCGAAGAATTCGCGAGTGTTGTAGCTGATGGTCATTCTGCTCGTTGTGTTGCATTAGCTTCTTTGAAATAGATACGTTGTCCATTCTCTAAATACACCCACAAGTGTTGATCAGTGGGTTAACGTTCGTGTATTGCAAATGAGAAAATACGCCAAATCTCCTGATTGCAACTAACATAACGGCCCAATTGGAATTTTGACACTTCGCCATTTGCATCCGATTGAATCTGGTCTGATTTTCTCAATTAACCACAGCAGAATGTGTGCATCTGTTAATCCACGCTTCTGCTACTCTACAGAGTACATCCAACAACGTGTTTAACGATGAAGGCCATTAGCATCCTGAGTTTTCGCTGGAACGCACGTGCGGTGATGTTATGGCGATCGCTGGAACTTTGGCCTGGCAGTAGATTACCGGTAATTTCAGGATTGGCGGAACATCGTAAAGCTTCGTAAACCTACTTTATCGAGTGAATTAATAGGACAAATTAAATCAAGCTTATGTTTAATGAAATATTGCTTTTAAATGTTTATAATCATAATATTAAATAACTAAATCAATTATATCGCTAATCGATCTAAATTGGAATTTTTGTAGTGACTTAATTAGGTCTGACCTGGACGTTGGCATTGTAAGGATGCATTTCATGAAGTATATGATTGTGTAAAACTGCAAAGACGATGTTCCTCCAAATAGTGGAGTTTTTTTATTTCACTCGACATTTTTTATTTCTTTAGATAACTATCAGATTATCTGGTTGGAACGAATCTTCATGGATTCTGGAAATATTTCTTCAAAACATCATACATTTCTCTAACATTAATAAAGAATAAAATGTCAAAATTTAAATTTTCTTTTAAATTTCGAAATTATTTTATATAATATTGACGGATTGACAAAACATCAATGGATATTTAAGTGCATCATATGATCGATGTGTATCGTACGCGAGCTGCACTCGTCCGTCATCACGCCGCTTGATCACAATATCACGTCACGTGATTCCACATTTTTGCCCACAATCACAACTGCGACTTTGACGATAGTGGGAGCATTGTACTGATGTACATGGCCTCCGGTTTTCATTTTGTCTGCTCTGATGATTATTTTGTGATCATCGGAAGTCATGGTCTCCAGCAGTTTTAAACAAATGAACCAGCACATTATGTTCATGCAAAATACATTGAAGTTCTCCGATTATCTCTCGTTTTGAACCATTGAAAAACGCAACACGATAACTTAATTCAAATTCGTAATTTCCAACGAAATAAATAAAAGGAACTTGCATTCTTTATTCGTTGGTGGCATCAACGCCCCGCTTCGACGATAAATTTGCCCTTGAATCTTAAAAATAAAGGGCAATTCTTTTTATGTGAATTTGTCATCTTGAAAATTAGTGGTGAAAATCTAATTAAAACATTAAAATCAGAAAAAACACGTTTTTATTAATAAGGGTTTTTCTCTGCCTAACCCGAATGACAGCTTCCATTCGATATTTTTTTGATTTCACCAAAGTGTTCATCAAATTTTGAGGTATCGCCTCCCATCGCCCCTCTGCTACCGCCTTTTGCAGCTGCTAGAGGCTCGTTGCAGTAATGTCTCTGGCTCAAAGTATTTTTTTTACCTCTTCCCATAAATGTTCGATGAAATTGAGGTTCGGGCTTCAAGCTTTCCACTCCATAACAGGCACATTCATTTCTTGAAGGTACTGGTACACTATAGCAGCCGTATGCGGTCTCGCATTATCCTACATGAACAGGAAATTTTCACCAATAAACCCAGAGAAATGGACGACGTAGTCCTCGAGTACTTCAATGTACTCAATGTACTGTTGAGGAGTCAATCCTCTTGTTCGACGGCCAGTATACGATTCAGAGATGAATACAAGATCTGTATTCGCATACCCAAAGCATATACGCTTCACCGCCATACGAGACACGTTCTTCAACACTACATTATGCAAACCGCTCTCCTGATCTTCTGTACACCCTCCCTCGATCATTGTTGCCATGTTGTAAACACAACCTGCATTCGTCAGAGAACAAGACTGCGTTCTCCATTGTTCTTCGCTCGTCAGTGAGCTGGGACCAATTTCAGTCCGTTTGCTGTTCTGTACACAATCAGATCACCTTCTGGAAACTGTTTTCTAACTGCCCGCTGACTACCTTCGATTTCACGAACATCTTGGAATTGCCGCTACAGTTGCACCGCTTTCAAACGACGATTTCCCAACGAAGTCGTTACAATAAAGCGGTCATCACGCTGTGTTGTTACACGAGGTCGGTCGGATCTTTTTCGCCCTCTGTATCAGCTGGCTTCTTAAAATCTCTCAGCCGGCTTCTTAACACTCGACAAACGGAGAATCGGTTCAAATTTAGTTGATGGGCCGCTTCACTCTGGTTCTGTCCCACATCAATTAGTACAACCACTTCAGCGGTTACCTCTAGTGTGGTATTCATTTTGTTGTTCTGGATCAAGCCGTAATCGATAGAAGATCGTTCAGGGTAATCGTCGATATGCGAATTATGGCAATTCCCTGAAAACGTACCCTTTTATACCTGCCGTAAGTTCCGCAGCCGGTACTACCTGGAACGAGCGATCGGATTGTTGTGTTCTATTGTTGGTATTGCCCTGTTTTTTAACAGAAAATACACACACGTAGATAGGTTATGAAATTATCTTTAACTTGACGATTAATCCTTAACATTTATGAATAAAAAATAATTTTTTTTTATTAATTTAAAGATTGTTACCATAAAAATACTCGGATCGAATATATTTTATGGTAACATCCTCATTGTTATAGTGGTTTTGGCGGTCTAGTGGCTTAAAAAATCTTCTGCCAAATTTTGTTTAGATATATTTCTTTTCTTGTCTCTCATGTGTAAAATGTCAATGTTAATTCACGATTTAATCGATTTAATATTTTATCTCTTTCATTTTGCAGAATATATAAATGGCGTATAAAATGTGTTTTGTTTTTCCGTTTGTGTTAGTGAGTATACAAGGCGAGCCGCGCTTGAAATTATTGCTGCAAACGTGCTGCAAAATATCCCCACTTTAAAATTTAGTTTATAGGCGAAGAGGTAAGATACGAAGAAAATCGCATCGTGTTGCCACATTGTGTGGAAAGGCTAAATTGAAGTATAAACGCGCCTGATATTCATAAGTTTATTTAATATTTTATTTTATGTTCAAAATTTAACATATATTTTTAAATAATTACGTATGTCAATTTTTTTTTGTTTTTAAAGTAAAAAATGATTTTGTGTTTAAAAAAAAAAAAAAAAAAAAAAAATAATACGCTACTTCATCAAATTAATTAGCCGCATTCGTACGATGTAATGTTGCGACGGGGTCGGATCAATAACGACCGATTTTTGGAAATTGTACAATTATCATATCTAGAAAATCGGGGCGTGATCTAAACGCTATCGATGTTCTATCACAATCCACAATTTGCAATTTTGGACGAATGCATGTAGCAATACTGCCGAAAATCAGGAATCACATTATTCACCGTATCCCTATGGAAGCACCATGATTACTTTTTACAGTTAGATGGGCGTGGCGGTTATGAATTTGGGCCAATCAGTGGAACAAAAGAAGAGCTAGTTTTAGTAACCAACTTTCATAGAAAATTTTGCGATGGAAGGAAAAGGATAAATAATTTTCCCTATAAACAATTTTAATTGCCTAATTTAATTTAAATTTATACCACTGTAAAATTTTAATCATTAAAAAAATTTTAACTTTTGTACAGTTCTTGTGTTAGTGAACAGTCGTCCAATTTCATAACATGTATCTATGGATGTAAAATACATAATAAAATCGTGAAAAATAAGGAGAACTTTAATAAATTATGTTTATAAATCAAAAATACTCTGTAGGATTGATAAGAAAATTTATTAAATTAAAAAACACGATTTCAACTGTTCATTAGTTTTTCTTGAACCGCGTCGAAATCGTTCATTGTTTCGCGCATTGATGAACCCTTTTTAGGCATGGTATACATATTTGTTGTGGTAAGTAGTCGTCGGACGGGATTGCGAATCGCGGTAACACACAATTTATTAGTTCGATCATGTGAGCATCTTCGTGGAAAAATAGTAACTGCTCTCCGAAAAATTCAATGGCACGTAGACGACATGGAAACTGATCAATTTCGTCTTGTTCATCCAGAAAATATTCGCCTTGGGTTCAAGTTTGGGAACCTTCGTCTTTTATAAAATACTTATCGGAGCATGTGAGTTTTTCATTTGGTGGATCTTCATCTTCTTCAAGGCGCTCTTCGAGTTCGTCATCCGGTTCGGACGTTAAAAGTGGAGATTCAACATCTCGCGAGTGTTTAGTTTGAGGTAAATCATATTCTTTCTAGATAGTTAGATTCCATTCAGGAGATGAACTGTCACATAAATTTTTTGTCATTGGATCTTTCAGTGTGCTGTCTCTTAAGCAGACTTATTGAAGGCATTTTGCTCAAGGTGATATCGTCATCCGTCTGTGATTTATCGTAGCTGGAGCGAGGAATCGCTTATCTCCTCTGGACACAGATTGTTCAATATTTGAAACAAATATTGTTGGGATTCGTACAGTAACGGGCCGCAGTGTTTTCTTGGGTCTCGAATGAAGTGGCGGATCTTGACTGCCCATTTCTGAGCGCTAGAAAAGAATAGTACATTGGATTAAAATCCTCTACCTAGCTACAAGATCGAAATAATACAATGGAACTAACTAATCCCCATTCATTGGAAATTCGAAATAATGGACCATACGGTTTTTAAGTTGTGAATTATAGCATGAATGGGCACAACACCGTTTCGACATTTTCACACTCATAAATCCATTATCACTATCGCTGTCATCTATATTTATGTTACTATCACCTGCGGTTGATTGCAGCAATCTGCAATTTAAAAGATCGTTAAGGCGGTGATTCATGCATAAATTTTGTCTGGCAGACATAAATAATAATCGCTCTGATTGGATAATATTTTTTTGTCTTATACGATAAAAATGAAATACCACTTAAGAGATACATGTATAAAATTTTGTCGTATGGATATTTTTTGACATTTTATAAAGCAAGCAATTAAGCAACCTAAAATGTGTTTGTTTTGTTGTTCTTTTCGAATTGTTTTTTTTTTATTTTAGAATATGTATTCCTTTGTTCTCACTGCCGTCAAATCTTATGTAAAATTGAGCAATGTTCAATTTTTATTTTTGCCGTACGCTAAAAAAATATGGCCGACATTCAACCAATCAAAGCGATTATTATTTATATCTGTCAGATAAAATTTATACATGAATCACCGATAGAGCGATTCTTACTTGGATGGTTCCAGCCAAATACGTACTTACTCATGTCGCATGGCATATAACTAATATTGTATTCCGTAAATATTGTCCTAATTTTAACGGGCCGTCCATCTTTTTGTAATTCATAAAATAAAATATCTTTTCAACGGGTGTCCTCATTGAGTATAAATCCATTTGGTGTATTATCCCATTACGGATTATCGTAATCAAATAAAATTTCCGAGTTATTCGATTCCAGCGTACGTATCTAGTTTACAATTTATCATTCCTTTACATTTTGTTAAGGTTGAACTTTGTAGACGTCGCTTTTTTGCTTTAGCCTTGGCCCTTGCTTTTGATCCTGCACATCATTACTATCCTCAGCAATTAAATTATCCGTTTCGGTTCCCCTTCGTTCTCATTTCCTTTACCGCCGACATTCATACGAGGTAAACCACCAGACATTCAAATCACTTCTTTATGGACGATATCGACCCGGTAACCATAAATTGTACACCGATTTACTTCGTCATCTTTCATCTTCATCGTCATTCTACAAAAGAAACACAAAACAAATTTGGACATTTAATGAAATTCACGATGAAATCTAGCTCATTTACAACTGAGCACCGGTGTTTTGAAGTTGGAGTAACCATTATATTTATAAGTCTCACAGCACTCAAATTTTAAACATAAAAACTTATTCACTATAGTTATTATTGTGAAAAACTAAATATTAATAAAATATTTTTCTTAAATTTATCTAATTTATTATTTATTTCGCAATTTGTTTGAGTTTTAACATGTTTGCGATTTTTTTTTCAAACAAAAACACAAAAGTAGAAGTGTCATTCGACTGCATGAAGTTTACTATTTAATTTTTTTGATTAGTAGCGACACCAGTGAATAATGGCTCCAGTTTCAGTAGAAAATTTCCCTTCGGCGCCGGATAGTGCTTCAATAAAAAACACGCTTATTATTAATCATTATTTTACCCACATTTAATTATCATGTCCGTATGTATGAAGTTATTTATAAATTTAATCACTTCGAATTAAATGCAAGGTGAAAGAAGCACAATAGAAATGTTGATTCGTTATTGTGTATATTCAAAATCCAGGATACCATGTTCGTACTACATCCACCCACTCAGTAATATACGAACATAAAGAACAGAGTTTTCCTGTAACGTAATGTATAAATCCAATAAAAATACGACACACCCAACCAAATTACATCGAAAATAACTTGTTGTTTAGAATATTTCGAAAAGTATTTCGTTGTTTTGTTGAAAACATTTTCAATTATTCATCATCACATGTTGAATTTTTTATTAAATTTGAAGATTTGTGCCTACTCTTATCCATTTTACTATACTTCGTCTATAACTAATACAAACAGCACTTTATATATTCACTGACAGCTAAATGTAAATTTGCTATACATGTATTGGCTTAAAATGTATCACGTGGACCGGCCATGCTGTGCTCAAGGCGGGTCGCATATTAATTTCTGTACACACTCATCGTAAATTTTGGTTGTCGTTGACTGGAAAAACAATAATAGCTTAATTTGAATGTCAAAAACGTTTAAAATTCAATTTGAATTAATTGCTTATTTTATGTAAATGAGTGAAAAGGGATAAAACCGAAAACAATTAAATTAAAAAAATAAAAATGGAAATTTGTTTACCAAAAACAAAATTTACATAAAATAAGTTTGGCGTACAAAGCAAAACGCGGTTTAGATAATAATAAAAAAAATAATTACTTTGATGCCTGAAGAATTCATTTATTCGAGAAGATGTAGTAATTCTAATTAAAGTGTTATAAAAAGCAATGGACTCGTGATTCTTCAATGTCGGTCGCAAGGTCGTGTGTATCAATAAACAATTTTCGTTAAAGGCACATATCAAATATATATTCAATATAATATATTCAAAAAGAAAAATATAATAATTTTCCAAATATACTCTCAGCGGTAGGTGGCATACACATATAGAGCTGCTGTTATTTTTCATTAAAGCAATTTGCTAACGCGTTAATTTGATGAGACTTTTTCGCGTTGGATAACCTAATTTATTGACATTATACGATTTATATCCGACGAATGATTGGTAATTTTAATTTATGCAAGTCACACCACAGCAATTAGGTATATGAAAAAGTCATGTGCCAACATAAATCGATGAGATGAACAAGCTTGAATTTCGAAAATGTTTTATTTATTGTGCCGTGGTATATTATGTGTATGTATATGTTTACATGTATATTAAGTGAATACGTTATGAGACAGTATTTTTATAAAATTATTTGCTTTGAACTATATACCTAATAAAATGAAATTAGGTATTAATAAATAAAATATATTTAAAATTTACTATTACAACTCACAGTGAAAATGGCCCACCGTTGAAAATATTCTGTTCAGGAAAAAATTTGTAAGAAATCAATTAACATTAAAACCAAAAATGAATATTCTTAAAAGTTACAATAAAAAAATTATGTGTTATTTGTTGTTCCGAATCCCGATAGGGGCAGGATGCAAAAGGGATTTTTCATCATCTGATTTCGATCGGTGATGGAAATGAACACAACTATGACCCCCTGTCGGAGTGCACAACTCATGGGCCGACCCATCTTCCATGCCAGTATTATAGGCTGACATGTAGCTTTGCAATGTGCAGTTGGTTCTCCGTAGCCCGGGATCTTCACTATGCAAAATCGCTGAGATTTAAGTATGTTATACAAATTTTGAAACACTCAGCAAATTATCAGGAGGCTATTTCACGAAAAAATGTTCATGAAATTTTTAAGAAATGTCAGTGAAATTGTCAATGCTATACTGTTTTAACATAAAAATCTATAAATTGGTTGACAATATTTACGGATTTTTTGAAGAAATTAATTAGTTATGATATTGGTTTGATAATTATTCATCAATACATTGAAAAAAACATACACATTCATAAAATATTATGAGAGAAAGTCTCAGCGATTTTTCCTAGTGAAGACCCCGTGAAAATCGCACATATAGCCGTACGTTCTCGATTTGGCAAGCAATGCGTAAGGTAGGACGTCAAAAGTCAACCGCGAAAGA
Organism: Nephrotoma flavescens; assembly: GCA_932526605.1. Taxonomy (NCBI): domain Eukaryota; kingdom Metazoa; phylum Arthropoda; class Insecta; order Diptera; family Tipulidae; genus Nephrotoma; species Nephrotoma flavescens. The sequence goes on along the minus strand of OW052220.1, from coordinate 177,186,870 downwards.
GTTGGGCGAGTGCTTAGGTGCCAGAATAGATTGCATAGAATAAAATAAAAAAAAATCTCATTTTTATTTGAAGTGTTATGTTTTCGCAATTCAATCTCAAGTTTTTGCCATACATTTTCAATAACATTCAAATCCGGCGATTGTGGTGGTGTCTTGATCTCTTTTGGACAATTCTACAGCAGCCATTTTTTACAATTCCAGCTGTGTGTTTTGGATCGTTGTCTTGATAGAAGTGAAACGAGTCTTCAATGTATATCTTTTCAGCGCTTTGTTTTAAGTTTGCATAAATTTAAGTATTGATGTTTACAAATATTTAAGTATTGATGTTTACCCATATTTCCATCAATAAAATGCAGTTTATCAGCTCCAGCTGCTGAACAAGTACCACATAACCGCCATCGTGTTTAACTGTGGAACGTAAATGCTGTGGATTCATATCTTTATTGGGTTTTCTCCCAACGTTGACTCTTCCATCACACCCAAATAGGTTTTATTTACTTTCATCCGTAAATAAAACGTTTTTGCAGTATGAACAATTCCTCGTTACGTAGTTGTGGGCGAACTCCAATCTTATCGTTTTATTGTTTTGACTAACGAATGGCTTCTTTCGTACAATTCTACCATGTAAATTTGATCTGCGGAGAATTTTTCGAACAGTATCAGCATTACAGTTGATTTTCAAATGTTGTTCCACCATATCACGAAATTTCGGCACGCTCAGTTGTGGATTATTTTTGGATTTGTTGACAATCCAACGTTCTTCAAGTCTAGTAAACAATTTTTTCGGACTTATTTTTACTTTATTGATAATTCTTTTGTCGATATTGTACCTTTTAATGATATTTTTGACTTCTTCCGTTTTCGTAATGATCAATAATTAAGTATTGTGACGCCCCATTTCTAAGAACTAAATTAAACAAACGTATGTTAGCGACTAATGCAATTCAGTGTTGCCAACTAATATTTTCGATGGGTGCCAGATGTCAGTCAAAATAGTGCTAGATTACAGTAAATAGGGCTAAAAATAGGGCTAAAAAAAGGGCTAAAATTTTTTTGAGCCAGTGTGAATTAATTAGAAGTAGTTAAACACCAACCATTGATTATTCAATCACAAACTCACTTTACATACACAATTATTGATTTTGTCAAACAAGCACTTCTTTTTACTCGTACTAAGAAAAATTTAACTTGAAATTTCAGTTAGTAATTTCGGGTTATACATTTTGGTAAATGTACCATATAAGCCTAAATATGTAATTTCTAATACAGAAATGCTCATCTAATATAGAAAGTGGCTAATACTAAAAAAATATTTAAGGCAGTTATGAAAATGTTGATTCGAAATTGAATCAAGCATAATTGATAAAATTAATAACAAGATTTTTAATAAATGAATTAGCAACTAACTGAATTTATTTGATTATTCTTATAACTCCTTACAAAATTGTTATTTATAAGTTATAAGTCTATCATTTAAATATGTATTTAAATTTCAACTAAACTTATATGTAGTGCTGTGTTGCGTATCAACACTGATTATTTAGCGCCCGAGAATCAATAATAATCAGCACAGTGCTAATTTGTGAAGGATTAATGACTTGAGCAACATTACTTATCAAATGAAACATTATTAAAATTAAATCTAAAATTAAAACATGCGTTTGCGATTTCATAAATCTTGCAGTACTCAAGTATAATTGGAAATACAAAAAATAGTTTTCCGAACTTAAGTAGATTTAGTGTGAGTATTAAGACAGAGACAAACATAAATACATCAAATTTGATTATCTCAATTTTTAATAAAAAAAAAGAGTAGAATAAAGAGTAAATTTTATGCGTTGCTATATTTTTTGAAAGTGCTAGAATTAGAGCTAAAAATATTCAAATAGGGCTAAATTGCCCTTGGGGCAAAACTACTTTTTATGGTGCTAAAATAAATTGGAAAGTGCTAGATCTAGCCCCGAAAGGGCTAATTTGGCAACACTGATGCAATTGCATTCAAATGTGAAAAAGGAAGCAGAAAAAACAAAACCAAATTTTCAAAAATTCCTGTTATCTGAGAAATTTTTGTTAGTTGTGCCATTTTCATTGTGTGATAATTTTTTTCTCTTTTTGTTCTGTAATTTGTGGTTATAATTGCTTTTGAATTAATATAATTGTTTTATTGTTCAAACAAGAATGCAGTAAACTTTTAAAAATATTCATTTTTGGTTTTAATGTTAATTGATTTTTTAGAAATTTTTTACTAAACAGAATATTTTCAACTGTAGGCCATTTTCACTGTGAGTCACTGTACGTGATGTCGACTTAGAAAAAATGCAATAAACAGAACGTTTCCTGTTCCACAAACGTTCTTTATTATTTATAGGGACACTCTAATCTTTTCGCAAGAAGTTCAACTAAAATAAAAACAAATTGGACAAGTGGGCCGAATAACGCCGTTTCTATGCCTACAGCCTGTTTACACATAACAAGAGGGAAGGATAGTAAAGGTCGGACGGAAAGAACCGGTTGCAGACACATAGTAATCACAAGACAACATACATAATTCTAACCTACTATAAAGAAGCACAAAGGTTTAATAATTTAATGGTTAGATGGCTTTGGTCTTCAACAATTCCTTTATGAATTTTAAATTTTCATAATAAATTTGATTAATTTTGAATTTGTTAGTTCAATATTACTATTGATTAGTTCAGTAGTAAAACCAAACCCAATAAATATATGTATATGTAGTACTAAAAAACTTTATTATTTGTTACGAATGCCATCTATTTAGTATTTAAGTAACTATTAATAATAAATGCTCATAGATAGATGTTACCTCCTTCACATTTTTATATTAGCCGCATTCCATTGGCGTTGGCAAGGTACTTACAAGCATTTACTTGAGTGTAAATGCTCAATGGTTCGCGGTTTTTTTTACAGAGGTGAAACATAACCTTAATTTAAATTGATATGTATAAGTTTTTTGACTTCGCGCACAGTTACAAAGCTTTTCTGTGTAATTTCAACAGTTTCATTTATTAAATAAAATATTTAAAAAATAAAATTTCTCGTTTACTTAAACCATAAAAACCATAGTGGTTTACTTAAACCATAAAAACCATACTTTTGAGCGCCCACCGTGTTCTATATTTTGCAAAAATGTTATGCTATACTGTTCTGAAATAATTAAATACATATTATGCACATAAATGAACAGATATTTAATTCACATTTATAGTTTCACACCAATAACTTTCTCTGCAACAATTCTGGACAATCGGAAATGTTGTTTGAATTGAAGATCTGTATATTTTGGGACTAAGTACTTTTAAATAATATTTTATCCGTGCTCTTTTTACAACTAAATCCTCTTCCAAGTCTGAAGATGAAAGGGATGTCGAGCTTAACGATATATAAAGTAAACTGGTGCCACTACTAAACTTAAACTTTTGCTAGGTAAAAACTAATTGCATCCATTTTCGAATTATTTTCAACCATTTTTTGAATATAAAATGAAAAATTTTAATTTCTTTAATTAAAAGGTTTTAAAATGTATGACCAAACCCAAAAGTAAACAAAAAATATTTTTGAATCTGACATTTCAACATAACCTAAAATTACTGAAAGCAGAAAATTTTTGCGTAACAGTTTTGAACATCTACACCACTATTTGAGTATGAGTTGGTGTAAGTAGAAACAAGTACTTGTGAGTAGTTCGCTCACTCCAATGGAGCACAGTCAATATACCAATAATTAATAGGCACACACTAGTAGATACCCTAGTCCTCATGATTACTCAAACTAATTAGCCTTTTCACATAGTGCAACGATACGTTACACAATGCGTTTATCTTTGTCTCTTACTTCTTCGCCTATAAACTAAAAGTGTGGGTGTATTTTGCAGCAATAATTTCAAGTGCGGCTCGTGTTGTATACTCGCTAACACAAATGAAAAAAAAATTAGGGTCAGAATTTTTTTTACGCGATTAGTATGCAAAGGAATTTTGGTAAAAATAGACGCCTAAGCAAATGTGAAGAATTTTACATTTTGTGTCAATACCTACTAGATCTTTAAATTTTATTTTTTGTTAAATTTTGTTTTTTCTATCGGTTTCGCTCAAGCATTCAATATAAAATGAAAATAATTTTACGCATACCTACGTAGGCACGAGCCGCACTTGAGTTTTGCGTAGAAAGGCAAGTATAGCTTGAGTTTTGTTTGAAAACGCTGTGTGTGAAAAAAACTAAATGGCCATTCTTAAATGAGAAGCCAAGCTGAATAGTTAAAAATATTGTTTGCATAATTATTAAAATAATATACATAACATATAGTGCGGATTTAAATAAAATTAATTAGTTATTTTAAAAGTTATGTTACACCATCACCACCCTTTAAGTTAGATATAAATTAATAGGAGATGGTAATTACTTTTTATTTTTGCTGTTCTTCATCAACTATAACTAAATACATCAGGAATAGCCTATATGATTAAATTCCAACTTTTTTTGAATCCACCCAACCCAAATTTGTCTGATAATGAATTAATAAACAAAAATATTTAACTAATTTACAAGATGGTTTCTGGTGCTTTGTAAATCTGTAATTTCCTGTAAAAACATAAAAATTAATGGGCTTTACTCTAATTCACAACATCTGGTAAATTGTATGCCTACACTGAAAAAACAAAATTAGTAAAGTCAAAGAATCTACATTCTTTGATTTTTATTTTGAAGTATTAAAGAAAACTTTCATGATTTTAAATAATATATTACTTACATGCATCATACAATACAATTTTTTAAATTTGCGAACACGCATTATATGTTTTCGATAATTACTCTTTCTTTAATTCAAACAATGTAGTTTCAGAAACATAGAATGCAAATGTTTGAATTTGCAAACACATTCTTAACCTTCTCAAATTGTGCTAAGTATTATTATGTAACGTACTCGCTCTTGATTCTCCAAATTAATTTATTATTTTGTGTGCTTTAGTTTCCTAATATCAGAAAAAGATTTCTTTGACCTTGAAAATATATTAGTGGAAACATAGAAAGAATGGTGTAAATTTGCAAATACACTTTCTGTAATTCCCGCATTTTTGAAGTTTCTGATTTGGTGATATAATTCGCTAAATCGATAAGTTCTTCTTGTTTTGTACTTATATTAGTACGAAACCAAGCTGTCAAGAAGAGACCTAAGGAAGTTCTTATTTGTGTAAGGGTTTGTATATTTTTGTGTATACAAGTACCTTGGGGTTAAAATGGTGGGTTAATATCAATAAATATTGCCCTCAAATTCATTAAATCGGACAATTTTAATTGTATATAATTTTAAATATTTTATATGAAATTAATAAAAAAATCTTTGTTTTTGGTAATTAAATGTCTAATATGGAAAATGGTAATCCACATAATCATGGAATAATTTAGATGAATTAAATAAAAAAAAAATCTACCTTTCTGTAAATACATTATCTGATATTGCAAATCATAATTCACATATACAATGAATTAATTTAGTAAATTAGGGAAAGTTGAACAAAAATTGTTTGAATCCGATAATTTTATATTCGTTAAATATTAAAATGTTTTATGTAAAATCATAAAAAAATTTGCGCGATAAAATTGGCTTCATTTTACATAAAAATAATATTGACATTTGTAGTGTTCAGAAGATCAATATGGGTTCAGGAATTTGTTCCTCAGGTTATACATGGTACCTATATAACAGTCCCACTACTAAAAGGCGCGGCGTAGGGATATTAGTAAGAAATAAATTCTCTTTTGGTGCTAGACGAGTTAAACATTATTACGGGTCAATAGTTATGCTACTACTTTAGTTTGGACAAACAATTAAGAGTACTTTTATATTCTGGCGCTCGACTTTTTTCCGAGGCGTTTCTTGTTTTTTGTTTTGTTGCAACCAGTTCCATAACTTCCAGAGGATAACTAGTAAACGGTTGTTGAGTTGTTCTTCTTTTAGGTGTACCGGGTTTTTAATTGGCACCTGCAGACCAATATTATCCTCAATTAGTTTGTGAAATTCCTTCCATCAGGTTTTGTTATTTATTTAGTCAAGGTGGACTAGTTTTCATAATAACCTGTAGCGGTTGGTTCAACACGAACTCAATCGAACGTGTAACCATAGTTAACACCCATAACAATCGCACAATTAAATCACCAACAGATGTACATACATATACACAGAAACAACATGACAAACGACACCAAAACAAACGAAAACAAAATATATTTTAATCATAAAGTTAAATACTACAGAGTGAATGATAGCAGCTGTCAAGTGAGTCAAATTCGGAGGGTAAAAGAGAAAGCATATAAATCAACGGGTCGTATTTAGAATTTGCTCGATTGAAATTTAAAACTTCTCAAATTCCCAATTATTTTTATTCGAATATAGTACGCATTAATTGTTTTTATTTTCGATAAAAAAATTATACTTATAATATTCCAAAATAAAAAATAATTATGAATAGAAAAACACGTAGAATATGTACGTAGTAATAAGAGAAATGCGACACTGGTAATATAACATATGTTTAAAAACACACACACAAAATGAAAAACCCCACACCGAAATCAAAATTGTTTACTTAATTTTCTCTGATTTATAAATTAAATAATGGATAAATTTATCACAAATCACTTTTTTCTTAACATAATTTACATTTTATTTTATATAAACACTTAGTAAACTTACTGATGGTAAGATACGCCTTTTTGAAATCTTTTAGGCGTATTTTTACAATTTTTGACAATACACTTCATTTCAATAACAAGTTTATAATTTTTTTTATCAAATAATGCACACCACACACTACTATATAAACCAACTAAATATTTTATAATATTTTTATTATTTTAATTAATAATTTTAAAATCACTAAATTAAGTCGTCATCATAGGTTATCACTGCGCACATAAATAAACATCTGATTTGGGGTTTTTCGTTTTGAAATATGAGTAAGCCATATGCTTTTTTATATAACCATCCTTCACCAACGTGCCTCAAATGAAATAGCAAATATTATATGCTTCTTTATATGGGGGAAAAAACATTTCTACTCTGTGTAGTATAACTCTATTATTTTAATAAATAAATTTCATGTCTATTACCATGTAGAGAGTTATAAACGGGTTTAGGTTTCGTTGAGTTTAAAATTTGTTGGAGTTAACTCGTGCCGTTTCCATGAAACCGAGTTAAGTTGACACCTATATTAATATTTTTTTGCGTAATTTAAATCATTTTCAAGTTTTATTTTAAAATATTTTTATTCTAAATCTGTATTTTAATAGTTTACAATGAGCGTCATTTTAAAATACACGTAAAAAACGTTGACAGATAGAACCTAACCCAACCACACTAGTTTCGTTGAGTTTATTTGGGTTTAACGAAACTCAACCCTAATCTGCGTTTCCATGCACGTAAACCCGAGTTAACCTAGGTTAACTCTGTCATGGAAACATGGTATATAAAGTTCGTCTCCATCCAATAGCCGCGCAACAATTCGCTATATTACACACCGCCGCTATCATCCACGATGCCATACTTCACCGCCATTATGTACGGCGTATTATTAATAAGTAAAAATTAAGTTTATTTTATTTTAACATATAGTTAATTAAATTAGAACAAATAAAATAAATAAATAAATTTATGATTGTCATAATAACAGACGTGTGATCCGAGATAATTCCCTCACTGATTTCTAGGTATATGTAGTTTTCGTCTGTCTTTGGTGATAAAGGAGTCTATGATATCGGGTATTTTGTTTCTATCCGTAGGCCAATAAGTTGGTTGATGATCTTCAGAATGAAAAAGCTGCATAGTCGTCCTGCTGCAAATAGCTCTCTTTCTTTTTACAGGTTACTCTTGATCCCCAGTAGTTGCCTTTTGCATTAAAACCACATCCGATTATGAAACTTGGTCGAGTGGCACCATTCTGGTTTTCCAGGAATTGGGAAAAATATTTTCATAGTATTTTTGCCTAAATTGTATTTTTCTGGCCTACTGAGGAAATAAGTTTGGTGTAAATATTTTGGAAACAAAATTAAAAGGAAAAATCTTTTTCCCTATAAAAATTTTATTGAACAAAATATTCCCAATTAACTTTGTTTTGAAAATATTTACACCAAACTTATTTCCTCAGTAGGCCAGAAAAATACAATTTGGACAAAAATGCTATGAAAATATCAATGCTTATGGGAAAACCCAATGCCTATTCCGAGGGAAAGACAGAATAGTGCCACAGATGATTTAAATGATGTGCAATAGTCTTGTTTAATTAAATTATATGTTAGGGTGTAATATATTGAAGATACACTGGGCCTATTTTTTAATTCATTCCGAGCAGGCAGTGCACTGTCAAAAAATACTTCTTATTTTTTTATTCAACCTGTGTAATTTTACTCTGCACACTGCGTTTTTATTTGTGAATTATGCTTACACAGTGCATACTCGGTTCTTCAAATTTTACTCTGAAATTAATGTCAGTGTATGAAGAGTGTGCAAAATAAAAAACAATTTATTACTCTATGCACACCGGATAATTTTACCCAGTACAATCTTTGCTCGGTGTACACTACCCGGGGTAAGCCTGCTCGCTCGGGTTGAATTAAAAAATAGACCCGCTATATTCTTTGACCGATGTGAAATATTTAACGCTAATAAAAAGTGTAGCTACACATTTTAACGAAAAGTGTAGACTCAAAATGTGTAGATACACAAACTATCAAAAAGTGTAGCTGCAAAAGAAAAAAAAGTTTGAATTTTAAAAACATGGTTTATTTAAAATTATTAAAAATAAACAATAAATATTGAGAATCACAGTATTTTGTAGTACGTAAGTTTATATACCGTCTTTATAAAAACAAAAAAAATCTAAAGTATTTGTAAAAAAAAAATTAAGATAATTTGCATGTTGTGATTGGTGGTATGGTCATAGTGGAAGCGTCTTTGGCCAAATTCACTTAAATCTTTAATATTTCAAAAAATCATCGGAACAATTATGAGTGCCAAGTGTAGAATTTATTGTTTGCAACTTGGGATGGTGTCTGAAATTTATAGAAAAAATTTGAAGAAAATTTGCATGTTGTGATTGACGATATGGTCCATATGGATATGGCGTCTTTTTTAATTATTCAAGATTTAAGTGAATTTGGCCAAAGACGCTTCATAAGGCCATACTGACGATTCATAGGGCCATAATCACACCATGCAAATTGTCCTAATTTTTTTTACAAATTCTTGAAAACACTAAATTCTTGAAAACACTAAATTCCACACTTGGAACTCATTGTTCCGATGATTTTTTGAATAATTCAAGAATTAAGTAAATTTCACCAAAGATGCTTCCAAGCTTATGGCCATACCGTCAATCACAACATGGAAATTAAATTGAAAAGTTTCTTATAAATTTCAGACACCATCTCAAGTTGAGAACATTAAATTCCACACTCGGTACTTATGGTTCCGAAGATTTTTTGAATTAAAATACTTTTACAGCTACACTTTTTGATAATTTGTGTATCTACACATTTTGAGCCAACACTTTTCGTTAAAATGTGTAGCTAGAGACTTTTTACTAAGATTAAATACTTCACACCGGTTATTCTTTGACGTTATTTATATATACGTTTAAGGTGACTACTTGCGTAAGTTCCTCTTCAATGAATGGCGTGCAACTGCTGTATCCATATATTTTAGGATATGAAGTTGAAGTAAATTAGGTTTCCAATACTAGGCACATGTCTATTTTTGCAGTATTTAGGAAAATGTCTAATTCTGGAAAACGTTGCATTAGCCCATTTCCATTCCAGGTTACTGCGTTCTTAATGTTTTGTTTGTTGTTGTTTGCATTATTTTAATAGAGCATGGGATGCCATTTCATTTAGAGAGCCTTGCTCATTTAACCTGTTGCTTAGAGTTTCAAGGTATTTATCTTGTTTAGCTAGCCGAATGTTGTATCTTCGGCAGTGTCCTTCGAAATAACTGATTTTATCATTTCCACTTGCGAGTATAGTTTTGGTTCTCCCGTTTTTCTAGCATGAGGTTTTGGTTCCTCTTTGGTGCAAGTTTGGTTATTTTTTCCAGTATTCATGGATTTTGTTCCCGTTTTATTTCTTAATGTTTTAAGCTCCAGAGATGTGGCTTCTAACAATTGCCATATTTTACCATGGCATATTTTCTTAATATCTTTACTAACCTGCTTGGGCGTGATGCTTTCCGTCACATTTCACACATCTAGTCTTTGGTAATAGTTCTGGGTATGATTAAAACGCCTAGATCCTTATTTTTCAATATCTCTATTTTAATGCTCATGTCGAATTGGCAGTATCTCTGCTGCTGTACCATCACCATCTGAGATATTACATTCCGTGTTTGTTGTACTCATTGCTTCTTTTGCCAAGTTACTCCGGTTGCACATTGCTACTGGCAAAGCAGTACAAGCCTCCGCGACGTGGGCCCCGATATCTAGCTGTTACTTAGGTGTACACAGAGACAGCCTAAGCCCTAGTCCACCCTAGACTGACGCGCAAATTTCATTGTGATAATAAATATATTTTTAATAGAGTAAGAGTTGCTGGCGTCAGGCGCTTCTAAATAATTAGTTTTTCTTTGCGAGGCATATTTAGTGGATTAAGCCGGTCCGAACTATGACAGCGCCAGTTTGCGTATTACCAACAGTTAAAAAAAATTGCTTATTTCGCTCCCTGATTTTTCTCGGGTGTTTCCCACTTCTTCGCTAAAAATCCATCAAAATTTATAAATCCTGGATCGGTTGATTTATTGCAGTAAGCAACTTACCTATGGCTAGCTGCCATTACCATCGAGTTACACCATTAATATTCAAACAGTTTGTTAGTGGAGACTCGCAATTCCATTGAACTATTATAATCATTACGATCATAGTATGCAATATTGGCAAAGCTTGATAGTATACAATATTTTGACTTCTCGTAAAAGTCAAAATGGTGTCACTAGCCAATAACCAATAAAAATTTTATTTATTTTGTGGTTTGGTGACACAAGACTCAAGTGACGCTGTTGAATATAAATAAACGAATGATTTTCAAATGTCAGTTCTATGTTATGTTTACCACACCCGACGCCATATTGAATATTGTTCGTATCATTTATGTGAATGATTTAACTTATATCAGGTGGGGATGCTAGGTAAGCCAACTTAAATTTTAAGTGTACACAAGGTAACTCTTAAGTAAGTACAATAAATTCGGGGGAGGTGAAGTACACTAATCTGAACAAAAATATATATGACATAATCAAGGTTCTAGGGGCATCGTCCGGGGCTGGATGTAAAATTGATTTTTCATCGTCTAATTACGATCAGTCCTACGAACACATCTTTGACCTCTGTCGGAGTGCAAAACTCATGGGCCGTGCCGCTGCTATAGGCGGGCATGGAGCTATGCAATGCACAGACGGTTCTACGTAAATCGGACCTATAGCCGTACGCCCTCGATTTGGCTACTGCGTAAGGTTATAAATGTCCGAATACATGCAATTACCATACAACATAGTTTTATAAGTAAAATGTAAGAAAACAAGAAAAACATTAGTATTCCAATAAAATTGATTCTTACTTATTGATTCGTGTACTTGTTATCAATTTATCTTTTTCTTGGCTCTGTGTTTGATAAACTAATTAATTTGCAATAAGAAACCGTTTATTTGGCAAATTTTTGAGTAATAGTTTTTAAGTTATGAGCAAAATTTAAAGGGATTAATTTTACAGTAGAACCTTGATCATCTCTATAACGGTTAAGGGTAGGATATGTGCTGTCATATAATTTTTTGTTCAGATTAAGTAAAATAATTTACTTACTTAAGAGTCACCCACACCCTGTATACCCCTTTTTCTTTCTAGTTTTATTCTGTGCATTTTGTCTTTTTTAGATGTAAGTTCTGGCTACCCTAATGTTACCTGATAAAAAAATATTTTCTAGAAGAGTATCATACGGTAGAGATGGTACCGTAAAAGTAGAGGCATATAATATATATATTTGTTGAAAATGTTTTTTGATGTAAAAAAGCAACCTTGACAATCAAATCCTAAAGTATACCGGACTTTCAAACCTCCGACAGTTTAAACCATGTTTTATTTAAATATTTTTCTTAAATCGTCTTATTATTTTCATTTTGAATTCTGAATTTTTTTTAATACGGTTTTCACAAAACCAATTTATTATACGTACCCCATACCTGTATTAACGAATTCGTCTGCCACCTGTCGAACAAAAAATTTTATGATTGAAAGATTAGCAAATCTTTAAGGCAATGGCTGAACGCAGCGATAAGCATTCCCTTTTCTCAATTTTAAATCCACAATCAATCTTAAATACTCTTCAACTTTATTAAGATACGCATAAAATCTCAATTTCCGCAAAACATTATTTAAATTTTCCAGAGAAGCGATTAAAACTGTAGCTATATAAAGATAAAAGTATAAATCTGTTTATGGATGTAGGGTTATGGTATGGTGGAGAATTATATTTACCCCCAACATTCATATCGAGTTTGAAAATGATAGATGTTCTTTTAGATCAATCTCGCACAAATGAATGGGAAAATTTTAATTTTCACCTGCCGTAATGTACTTTGCCGATTCCTTGTCGCGGTGTGTTGTGGATTAGACAGCGAAGATGAATTTTCCGGATGTTGTTGTATATTGAAGTATGATTTATGTTCTAACTCAAACTTTTCTATTTCATATATTTTATGTAGAGGCAAAAGAAAACTTTGGAAAACACAGGTGGAATTCTTTTATTTACGTTACAATATATGCGCACGGAAAATTAAATTAAATGGGGTATAGAATTATGTTTCGGAAAATTATGTTGCTCCCCTTACCATTAAATAATATTATGTATTACGTTATTGTGTATATATGTACTTACGTTATTGTGTATATATGGGTGGGCGTTTGGTATTTTTGGGCGGAAATAAACCGGCCTATTGTTGCTCTTTCTGGATCAAAATGAAACAAACATATTTCGGCTTAGTAACAAAACAAATTTTGTATTTCTTTTTGATTTCCCTAGAAAATTTTTATATGTCGTAAATAGTAAACAACAAACAAATCGTGTATTTTCTGATACAACAGTTCTGATTTCCAAATTTTGGATTTTCTCCAAATATTTATACAACCGTATAATATGTATAATACAAACCAACAAGTGACAAAATTTAAATTTGTATTATCTTGAGAGATGTACGTATGTTAAACAAACCCTAGATCTTCTGTTTTTTGGTTTACCTACCTACCTACAGTTATATTTGGTACAGTTGATCGACTACTGGACCGGTGTCGTAAATTTTTAAAAACACATTTACAGCATTGGTGTACTAAGATGAAGAAAGAAGAAAATATCAAATGTAGCAAATTTTTGTAAACCCTTTTATTATAATTGTTAATTATATTTTGATAGGATAATGAGTCCTAATACACCTAGCAAACCATAACATTTGTAGATTTACAAAATTCTACCTTCAAAACTTTTCTGAAATATTAAATAATATTAAATACAAGATGTAAAAAAATTTATAATGAACATTATTTCAAAGGGTATAAGAATTACAACAATATAATTCTTATACCCTTTGAAATTATTTTTCATTAGAAGATTACAAATGGTTGTACGTGTTAAATAATAACTTTAGTCTCTTGTGTAATAAAAAATGTTAATATTTAAAGTTTTTAATTGATTATCACGGTAAAGATAAAATGGATATTATTATATTAGGGATTGTAATGTTGTGATGGCTTCTTGTTTTTTTTCTGTGCAATCTGTTCTGGGGCCGAAGCACTCCCAACTCCCTCGCGGTTCGCTTTTAACGTTCTACCTTAAGCAGCGGTGGTTTTGGTGAAAACACAATTCGAGGGTCTAATTTTCCTTTAGTGAATTGTCTATGATAAAACTTAGTATTTTCTTACTCTCATGTGGCAATGTTTTCCTCTGAGAAGTGTTTAGTTGGTGATACTTTAACTGGACAGTGATAAGAAACCTATATCAAATGAATATCTGAGAAGAAGCCATACCTCAGAAATGGTTCTTTCGATCGTGCTATAAAGAAAAATATACTCTCAAATAATTATAATACTGTTACGCATTTACGCTGTCAAATCCGGTTCGTATCACTGGATTGTGATTATCGTTTAAGAATTTGTCAGCAATATTCAAAATTTACACCAGTATATTCCTGACAATACTGAAAACAGTTGCTGTGTTTTTTTATCCGCTATCCGCGGGCGGAGGGGGGGGGGGTGGTCTATTGAGCGCTGAAAAGGAAATTATCTATCCGAAATTCCGCTACTACCACCCGTATGGTCGCTGTACGATTCAAATTAATAATAAATTCATCCAAAAAATTTTTAACAACCTGAAATTTATGCTTTTTTGGCCTTTTAATCACCGCCTAATTGGCGCAACTTCCTATGAGAGCAATGGGATATTTGTTTTTATGAGAAAAAGTCTCATTCCATTTTATTCATCTTTGTTACATTAATTGCAAACTAATTGAACATTTTACATAATATCCAGTCGTATTATAGTCATCTATGAAGTTTATATTACATTAAAACTAGTTTTTTGAGAAGTTGTTCACCTTTCGCGCTAGTTCCAAAATATTCCGTGAGATGTCAGCTACTTTGCGTTAAAAGACGAATATGAAAGCGCAAATTTGACAGCGGCAAAAAAGATATTACGCTATTCGCCGCAAAAGCCAGCACTGTCACTAAAGAGAATAATTTTGGTTATGTAATTACCAGCGGACATTTTTTATTTATTATGTATCTCTTTTTCAATATTCCGTCTTTCTACCATTTTTTAACGACTTACGATGAAAATTGGTTAGTAGGATTGATCAAGGATTTTAAAGTAAGTTTTGGACCAAATTCTAGGATCTGTTCGTGCAGGACAAAACTTTCCATTCCATAACCAGTCCTTATGAAACATGGTATCTGTACATTTTACACGATATAAATAAATTTTAAACTGGATGGAACTCGGCTATTTCTTTATTAAATTTTGTAAAAATTACATCGCATACAGGGACAATTCGGGAAAATATTATTGATTATAATTTTCACTATAGTTTTTTGATTTTCTGCGGCCATACAAGTTATTTTCAGTTTTTGGTCAATTTCTCAAAAACTTCCACTAGTAACCAATACTTTCGGTTGTTTTTCTAATAGCCTAGACCATACTGAGACTATGTGGAAAATTTGGGGAAAATTTATGGACTATAATTTTCATTATAAATTTTTCCATTTTCTGCGGCCTTATAAGTTATTTTCAGTTTTGTCAACATCTGAAAAACTTCCACTATAGTAACCAATACTTTCGGTTGTTTTTATAATAGGCTATAATCATACTGAGACTACATGAAGAATTTGGGAAAAATTATGGATTAGAATTTGCGGAAGTGGAAGTTTTTGAGATATTAGTCGAAAACTGAAAATACTTATATTGCCGCAGAAAATCAAAAAATTATAGTGAAAATTCTAATCAATAAATTTTTCCCGAATTGTCCCTGTAGCCCTGTGTAGACCTTACAAAATTTAATTAAGAAATAGCTGAGTTCTCTCCAGTTTAAAATTTATTTATATCGTGTAAAATGTACAGATACCATTTTTCATAAGGACTGGTTATGAAATGGGCAATTTTGTCCTACACGAACAGATCCTAGAATTTTGTCCAAAACTTACTTTAAAATCCCTGATCAATACTACTAACCAAATTTCGTCGTAAGTCGTTAAAAAATAGTAGAAAGACGGAATATTGTTAAATTTCAAAATTTTATACACCGAGTTCCATTACTTGATTTCCGAAGTGTCATTTGTCGGTTTCAGGATCACTTTTAATATTTTATTCTACTGTAATGTTTTATTTAGTGAAAAAGAGATACATAATAAATAAAAAAATGTCCGTTGGTAATTACATAACCAAACGTATTCTCTTTAGTGATAGTGCTGCCTTTTGCGGCGAGTAGCGTAATCTCTTATTTTCCGCTCTCAAATTTCCACTATCTTATACAGCATCTGAACTATACCAATTGACATTTATTTTGACATGACATTATAAACAAGAATTCATCTTGCTGTGTTTTCAATTTTTATTGTGAGATTAGTTTGTTATGGTTTAAGAGTTGTACAAAATAAAGGCATTTTCAAATTTCTCATTGAAATGGATAACGGCACTCAGTAGCGCCATATAAATAGATAGAGCGTATAATATATTTAGATTGATTTTTAACTAAAAAGTTGAATGAAAAATATTAGTTTGGAGGTAAGTAAATGAATTATATGGCAAAATAGCGCCCTAAATATAAGTTTTGGCACAGAAAGTTGGGTACTCCGGATAAAATCTATCGCGCGCTAATAAAAAAACACGGCATACATTATAACAATTTTCCAAATATTTATTAACACTTAAAACACAACAATCCAACACTATTATTAGTTATTCAACATCTTCACTATTATTTATTATTAATTCACTTTCCATTTGTATGTCACTTAAAACACCACTAAAATTTTTCGTACTGTTTACTTTCGCTTTTAATGTTTCGCGTATACCGATTGAATATTCTAGACTCACCTGGATTTATACAGAAGTAATATTCTCGAAAGTTCTGTTCTAGACTACTGTAATCTGGAATACCACAAAACTACTTCTAATTTTACTAGTTAAACCTAGATGTCACTAATCTCACAAAAATGGTTATAATTTTCTAAACCTTAAATAAGCAATTTTCTCTGAATAAATGTCTCGTACACTATAATTGTTTGCCCGTCAAACCAATAGGCGAGATCGCAACATTACAACACACCTCCATATAGTGCCAAACAAATTGTCGTTCTTCGAAAATTTTATTATTTGCACGTATGCCATACCTAGCCTTCATTCGATCGCTTGCTAACCGAATTTTTTCTCGTACTAATTTGTGTATTTCATCAAGTTGTTCTTGCATTTGACATACTCTTGAAAATACAACGCCGATGATGGAATAACACCAAACTTAATTTCTGCTGGCAATCGTAGATTATTACTGAGAATTATTTTGACTGGTGCAAACCCAGTCAAGTCGGGTACTGCTGATCGATAAGCCACCACAAACAGTTGCATCAGATCATTAAACGATTACAAATTTATTTTCAATATTTTTTAATCAGTTTTCAAATAAATAACTTACCAATACCGAATCCAAGCAGTTTAATTGAACGTAATAGTTCCTCGATATTAAACGCTTTTTGTGTTTCTTATGAAGAAGGGTTGCGGTACAGAATCAATTTTACCACTTTTTATGAAAAATGTTTCTGGTTCTGTTTATATACCACTAACAATAATTTTCGACAAATCCTTGCAAAAAGGTATTTTTCCCAGTAAATGGAAAGCAGCGAAGGTTGTGCCCGTCTTTAAAAGTGAAGACATCAACAATGTAGCAAATTATAGACCAATTAGTATAGTAATAAATGTGTTTTCTAAAGTTTTTGAACAATTATTTTATACTTTTATGATTGAATATCATACTAAAGATAAAATATCGAAATATCAGCACGCTTTTTTCGCGGTCGCGCAACTTTAACCAACCTTCTAGGATTTACTAAATTCACTTATCAATCCTTAGAAAACGGACAAGCTGTTGATGTTATATATACAGATTTTTCAAAGGCTTTTGATAAAGTAAATCATTCTCTCTTATTAAGTAAACTACCAAATTATGGCGTAGGTGGTAAAAATCTTAACTGGTTGACCTCCTACTTGAGCAATAGAGTTCAATATGTAGAAATAGAAGGAATTCGATCTAATGAAATATTTCCCACATCAGGTGTTCCACAACGTTCCACCTTGGGTTCACTATTATTCTTACTTTTTATTAATGGTCTTTCAACTAATCTTGAAAACAATGAGGTCGATTCCGGGATCGACAATTTTATGTTATGTTATGTTATTTCAATAAAAATTCCAATAGCCCCTGACAGTTAAAACTATCTCTGATTGTGACAAGTTGCAGAATGATCTTAATAGTTTATTTGACGGGTGTCACATGGAATTGAATATAAATAAATGTTTTGTTCTTAAAATTAAACCCACCCAGAAATATAAGTTCTTGATACAATTATCGAATCAATAACGCTGAACTTGAAGTCAAAAGTTTTGCCCGTGACCTAAGAATTATTATTGATTATAAACTGGTGGTGGTTGAACCACATTCAAGAAATAGTTAGCAAATCTCTCATAATGCTTGGTTTTATTATGCTAGTTACATCGAATTTTTGCAATAATCAATCGTTTCTGGTCTTACCGTGCTCATGTTAGATCAATAACTGAATATTTAACACCAATTTGGAATCCAAATTAAGAGGTACATTGTAAAGCTTTGGAGAAAATTCAGAGAAAACTCACTCGCTTACTTAACTTTACCATACGAACCATATTCTTCCCGCCTGGTGAGATATTGAGGTCGATTCCGGGATCTAAAGTTTTATGTTATGTTATTTTATTTCCCCGCTTCCTATTGGAATTTGTATAGCAAAACAAAAATAACATAACATAACATAAAGTTTTAGATTCCGGAATCGACCCACATTCGCGTCAAAATAGACTGAACAGAAATCCATTCAACATCCGGAAACGCCGAACATTTAAAACAAATTATTGTAAAAACTCTCCTTTAATTCGTGTGCAAAATGCTCATATAATGCTTATTTTAACGATTTCAAATTAAATATTGGTTCTTTAGCAATTTGGAATCAATTGGAACCGATTGGAACGAATTAAAAATTTAGATATTGTTTTTAAAGTTTAAATGCTTATTGTTTATAAACCTATAGATAATTTCCAAAAAAATTGTATTACGTTGTACGGAAGTGACAGTCATAATGAATCTTACGTCACAAATTGGGCTTGGACATTTTTTAATAGCATAACACAAAAACTTCTCATTTTTATTCAAAATGGCATGTAACATTTTAACAAAAATTTTCATTTAATGGGCCCGATTCTCGTGACATAAAATTGATGTTATGTTATTTTATTTCCCCGCTTCCTATTGAAAAATGTATTGAAAAAACAAAAATAACATAACATAACATAAAATTTTAGATCCCGGAATCGACCCCAATATATCACTTGAAAAGGTAAGAATAATACTTTGCATTCAATATTTTCCGGAAAGCTTTGTTGATAAATAACTAAAAATGTGATTGAATTTTCACCTTTATTTACTTCAGTTCAATTTCAAATTACAGTTACATATAATAATTTGATTTAATCTTATATTTGAATCCTAATGCTCCGCAGAGTAATAACTTACACCAGATCCTGTTTGTTTATTCTATTTAATACGGTGATGTAGTCGGCTTTTTTCCATATACTTCAACAGGGATTTAATACCCTTCATCTTTTCTTCGCTAACTTCCCAATTAAACTTAATCGGTTGTACCACTATGAAAAGTTTCTGGAAAAGTTATTGGAAATTTCTTTGCTTTTCTCTTCATTGGTATTTTTTGCACAAACTATGTGCATAATAATGGTTTTTTGCATCAAGCCTCTAGAACGATTCATGTAGCAATTGCCGTTGTTTCATCAATTCTACTGCCACATTTAAATATACATGTACATTTGACATATTTGATTGACTTAGCAGCATGCATTTTTCCCTAAATATCAATATGGAATTGACCCTTTTAACGTTTAGATTTTCTTACGTCACTCTTCCACTGAGATCTATTCCGTTTTCGTTTACGGAATGGTGGAGTGCTTTGAATTATAGATTAGTATTAATCATTGGAGTTACGAGATTTTCAGTCATTGTTGTCGCACCACCAACGTCGATTTTTGTGTATTTTGTCTTTCGAATTATTATACACTTTTTTGTTTTTTTTTTTTGTAACTGGAGTTCCATCACTGCTCTCTGCCTCAGATGATGCTTCGAAGTTTGGGTCAGCTAATGAATCATCCGAAATTTTCTGCGCTGCAAATTAATGTGGATTAATTTTAGAATTGAAACTATTATTATTTAATAATTTGGTTTTTTGTAATTAAGGAGGGCCCATGTACAAATGTCATTCAATATTTAAAAAATTGCGTATTACTTCAACTTCCGATGTAGTTACTATGTTTACACAAAAACACAAAAGTAATGTAGTTATTCATAACCTGTTATAACACGATCCACTCCAGCTGATGAATTAAATGCGTTTAAAATCATCAATTAAATTTAACCATAAATATGCGTATTCAATTGAGAATTTATGCCAGAACATTGACCAACGTATTAAAATTGACCGTCAATCAGATCTCTCAAGAGGCCAAACAACGCAGCCGATTGGAACGAATATTGTTATTGGGACTGCTCCTGTCGATTCCGATTCTAGTGAAATTATATCCGCTGTAACTCCGAAAAAATGGTTATTTGTATTTGTATATCAACGTCTACTTCTGATGATCAGTTTAAAAATTTTGTTAATTGAAAATTTCAAATATTGATGTAACTGAATAAACTTTACCAGTTTTTTTATCTTAAATTTCCTCACAGGTCTGATTGCTATATTTTCTGTTTGAACCACAGATAATCCAAGATTTGGAGTGAATAAACTTTCAAAGTGATCAGCAAAGGCTTTAGCTTTTTCCTCGTCACTTCTAGCCCATTTGCCGTTAGAGAGACGAACTGGCGGATTTGGTTGATGAGGGCGTTTAAGATATTTAGTGGCCTACCATAATAAATAGTTTGTGTCCGAATGGGGAGATAATTCTGCAGTGTAGACGTTAGGTTGATATGTGAACTGATGTACATCTTGAATTCCAACCAGTTAGTGAAGGTGTTCGTTAGATAGTTATTCGTGGGACATATGGCTTTTTGGTCAGCCCAGTAATGTAGTAAGACCGGAGAGTGGTCAGAAGATAATTCTAAAAATGGTTTAGCTTGGATTATTTCTCGGTTTATTTTACTTGTGACTGCAAAATCAAGGACGTCAGGGATTTTTCGACGATCAGTAGGCCAATAAGTTGGATGGTCACACGACGGAACATCGTAGCGGTTTTCTTGAATAACAATCATTATATGTCGTCCCCTTGGAGAAGTCAATCTTGAACCCCAGTAGGTATGTTTGGCATTAAAGTCGCCGGCGACCATAAAACGAAGCAACAGATCTTTTGTAGATATCTGCCGAAACGTTATCATTTGGAGGGCAATATATTGAAGCGATGACTAAGCTTTCTTTATCGAGGTCCACACATACACAGGTTGCTTGAATTTCCTCAGTGCTCTATTCATTTAGAACATCCGCAAATCCGTTTTTTTATAATAGCAGCAGTTCCTCCTCGACTTCTGCCCAAAGAATGTTTTGTATCATAAACTTCGTAACTATTAATTCTGAAATTGTGTTTATCGGTTAAGTGGATTTCAGAAACTAACATGAGATCAATTTCGTGTTTAGCTAGGAAATATTCTAATTCGAGTTTGTGTTGGCTTATACCGTTTGCGTTCCAGTGACATATCTTCAGATAATTTATCGGAGACATGCTAGTTTATGGATTATAGTAGTTTGATGTTGTAGCATTGCCTGTAGCATATTTTGCATTGTTGTCATTAACTGCATCATCAGTTGCATGCAGTTATTCAGGATAGGTTCAACGTTTGACGATTCGCCTTGCAGAAAGCTTGCGTATGTTGCTTTGCTGGTTGGTGTTCTGGGCGAATGAGAGTCATTTGGCGTATGCGGAGGTATATTATTCTGCGCATCTGATGTAGTTTTATACTGTCTCCTGAGACGTGACAATTGACTAATGTTTATGTACACTGGGGATCCTCGGTAATTTGCGGTGTGATTTCCACCGCAATTGTTGCAGTTCCTTTCAGTTGAGGAGTTCTTTGGTTTTGGGCAACTTTTGGTTTGGTGTAGTTCTCTGCATACGACACACGAAACACTGTAACGTCAAAAGTTATGACAAGTTAAAATTACAATTTTTGTTGGCACATTTCTAATATGGGAGTAGCGCGTAAAAATGTATAAATCTTTGTTTAGCGGATTTTGTTGCATGGTTTACTAAAATTCAGACACGCAAGCGAAAGTTTGTTGTAGATGCTGAAAATGATGGTGACTTAGGTGTTGTTGATGATGAGCAGGATGAGGACGATGGTAGCAACAAGTATCCAAAGCGAGAGTTTGCCAGAGTCATAAGGTATCAAGATTATGAAAACGAAAACACTATTAATTATGTACGAGAAATGGTTACTCTATAATGCTATGGTTTCTCTTTAGTGCTATGGTTTTGCTTAACCTTCTGTTAAAATTCAATGTTCTTAAAAAATTTGATCTATAAAACCAAAATATGAATAAAATAAAATATGGGAGATAAAAATGGAAGAAAAAAGTGGTTAACTGTTAAAAAGGATGGTAAAGTTAACATCTACTTTACCTTTTACATCTACTTTACCTTTACCTTTTTGAATGGTTCGTCAAAATTTATACTTGGTTCCATTTACATTCATCCGCATGCTAAAGAGGTCGATTTAAATATGTTCTTCCTTGCGGCATTAATGGCGTACACAGAAAGTTCAAAATTAATTGGTAAACGGTTTACAGTGGAAAAAGAGGTTCCAATAATTTTAATGGGTGATTTTAATGTATAGATGTTAAACGGAATGAAGGAGCGTTTGAGTTTATGAAGCATCATTTCATTCTATGAAGCATCATTTCATATGGTTTCGACCAATTATCCAAGTACATTAGGAAATACTTACATAGATTTGTCATTCACTAGAAAAATAACTCCAGAACTTCTTTCATCGGTTTGTTACTTTTCGTATCATAGAACAATTCTTCATAAAATTGTGTTGTAAAATAATAAAATGTTTCAAAAATGTTTCAAAAACTACGAGTATCTTTTTATCGCCAAAAAAATACTTACCTTTATATGAGTAGAGTAGTTCTACGCCTAACAACCCTTGCGGCTTTGTCACCGAACAGAGCCTACCGTAATTGTTTTTATTATGTAGGGGTTGTGCACATCAAAAATGTGGATGGTAAAACAGCAACGGATTTCCCATTTAGATGATAACCGACCTTCAAACATCCTTTAATATCCGAATATCTTTGGAATTTTGTAAACATGATTTATTAAAACATTCTAATTTGAATTGGCCAATATTCAACCATGTTGTCTCGGATTTTAGTCGTGCCATACTCATTGCAGTTTCACTAGACTGGAATAACATTGAACTCCTGGATTACATAAATTTTAACTATGAGTGATGCAAACAGATTTAACCAGTTTATGCATATACACTTGTGCTACGCCCACTTAAAAAAAACCCCGAATAATCATCAAACCTTTAATCATAATAACGATTTGTTGGGAATGAAATTAAAAATTTTGGGATGCTTAGATGCCATAATGCATGAACCTGAGTACCTAAAAATAAAAAAGGATTGGCGTAAACTGGTTGAAGTTTGTATAGAAAAGGAGGGTGACGGTCTCTTTATCGTAATCAATTTATCGTGTTTCAATTTAACGTGAACATTTAATCGTAGAACAGTTTATCGTGGACACAATTTACCGTGGACACAATTTATCGTGGGACAATTTATCGTAGAACAGTTTTTCGTGGACAATTTATCGTAGAAAGGTTTTATGCGTGGTATCAAAAAATTAGTGGGATTCTTTAATGATTTTTGGAAGAAGTTCTGGAATATTGCCATGTGGGACGGAACTCGGTAGTTTCTTAACCGATTATGATGGGATTGGGTTTGTTGGATGGAAATGGGATTATTGAATGATTTTTGGAAGAAGTTCTGGAATATTGCCATGTGGGACGGAACTCGGTAGTTTCTTAACTGATTATGATGGGATTTGGTATGTTGGATGGAAATGGGATTATTGAATGATTTTTAGAAGAAGTTCTGGAATATGGCCATGTGGGACGGAACTCGGTAGTTTCTTAACCGATTATGATGGGATTGGGTATGTTGGATGGAAATGTGATTATTAAGTGATTTTTAGAAGAAGTTCTGGAATATGGCCATTTGGGACGGAACTCGGTAGTTTCTTAACCGATTATGATGGGATTGGGTATGTTAGATGGAAATGGGATTATTGAATGATTTTTGGAAGAAGTTCTAGAATATGGCCATGTGGGACGGAACTCGGTAGTTTCTCAGCCGATTATGATAGGATTAGGTATGTTGGATGGAAATGGGATTATTGGATGATTTTTGGAAGAAGTTCTGGAATATGGCCATGTGGGACGGAACTCGATAGTTTCTTAACCGATTATGATGGGATTGGGTATGTTGGATGGAAATGGGATTATTGAATGATTTCTGGAAGAAGTTCTGGAATATTGCCATGTGGGACGGAACTCGGTAGTTTCTTAACCGATTATGATGGGATTGGGTATGTTGGATGGAAATGGGATTATTGAATGATTTTTGGAAGGAGCTCTGGAATATGGCCATGTGGGACGGAACTCGATAGTTTCTTAACCGGTTAAAGATCCCGGCTCCTACGCCCCCGAAATTAAAATCTAAAGAGCCCCACAGGGCTACGGGGAGGAGCGTAGGTGTCATTAATAGATTCTATATAATCCGCTCCTACGTGCGGCACGCAGAGCGACATGTTTGAAGATCCCGGCTCCTACGCCCCCCGAAATTAAAATCTAAAGAACCCCGCAGGGCTACGGGGAGGAGCGTAGGTGTCATTAATAGATTCTATATAATCCGCTCCTACTTGCGGCACGCAGTGCGACATGTTTGAAGATCCCGGCTCCTACGCCCCCCGAAATTAAAATCTAAAGAGCCCCGCAGGGCTACGGGGAGGAGCGTAGGTGTCATTAATAGATTCTATATAATCTGCTCCTACGTGCGGCACGCAGTGCGACTCCCACTTTCAGTTTAATATATTCATAAAAAATATTAAATTTCATTTATTTTTAAATGAGATTCAATATTTTTTTATTAAACTTTTTTAGCACGTCTTAACGTACTTTTTTTAATTTTAGCTCGTTTTTTTATTCCAATAGATGGCGCTAGGTCCAAAATGCTAAGCAAAGGCACATTTTTAGTTATAAACAATTCCGCTCTTGGTCAAAGTGGCGATACCGTCGCTCAGAATGTAAAAAAAATTTGACTGCGATACTAAAGCTGTTCAAAACTGTTATACGATAAATTGTCCACGATAAACGTTTATACGATAAATTGCCCACGATAAACTGTTCTACGATAAATTGTTCCACGATAAATTGATTCCACGATAAATTGTTTCCACGATAAATTGTTCTACGATAAATTGTTCTACGATAAATTGTTCACGATAAATTGTTCACGATAAACTGACAGTAAATCCTCAACATGAAACTTGATCTAGAAAATTTTCAAGTGATAACCATCGACAAACCGATTCAAACGATACCACTTCCAGACATAACACTTTAAACGTTAAGTTATTACAAAATTTTGAGATTTGCTCATATACGTTTAATACATATTGTATGCACATAAAACTAATAAATTAATGTCGGCATTTAAATTTTATTTGTTTTTTCTTATGATACTTTTGTTTTCAGCTGATTTTGTAGGTTAGTTACTTTCGGCTGGGATATTTCATTATAGTTCATATTTTTTATTTACTTTCGGCTGATGTAGTCGAGACACTATTTGCTTTATCGATTTTTTTTCACTTTTGGCTGTTATAACGTTCGGCTAACTTTAACTATGCATCGGAGTTCATTTTTTGTATCGTTGATTTATGTCATTTGGTTCTTTATGCGATAAAAATAAAAAATCTAATTTATTTTATAGTTGACAAATTTAAAATTGACTTTTCATATCAAGACGCCAACCCATAAAATTATACTTTTCGAAAAAGTTGCTCTAGCGGTCAATAGGACAACTTTGCGTAGAATAATTTTATTCCTATACCAACAAAAACTTGGAATAAAACTATTTGGTTGGAATGAAACTTGTGGCATTGTTGTTGTAAAATTCCCAAAGTAATACGCTATATATTTTGTTCTAAATCAAAATTGTAAAAAATCGCAAATCAGCACGAATAATATAAAATTTTGTTGGCCAACGCTTATAAATGTGCACGTGCAACATTTATGTGCCTGAAGTATGATCTGCGTAGTAATTTCGTTTTATGCGTACATATAAAATTGTATGTTTACACAAAAAATTCGAAATATTTCTTTTTGAACCTCTTACAAAAATCCTAAAACAACAAACATGTTCGCCCTAATTTTTTGTTTATTTATTTGTTTCCTTTGAAATCCCAGGTCCAACATAACAAGTATATATCGGAATGTACACCGGTTAATTAGATTGCCACACATATAAATAAATCAATTGAACATCGACATATATGTATATAACGTGGATGTGGATGCCATTTTCGAAATGGCATACCAGTGGTCTCCCATAAAAGCTTACCCCCAGCATAGTTCTTATATTTTATAGAATTTTCTTATTACGATTTTCATAATAATTATAAAAACAACAATGTACAGTTACTTTCTAATATGTATAAAATAAAGTCTTCTTTTGCCGAATAGAGAAGAAGAATTTTCCTAAAAAGAGGAAATGTTTGTTGGTACACAATGTTAAAGGAAAATTAAATTTTCATAACTTTTTTGAACTCAATTCGGTTTCAGGTCTTCGTGGCGTTATGTGCAGAAACTCGTACAACGTTAGTTACATTTATGCCAGCCAACCAAAAGAACTAGAAACTTTAAACTCTCTAATTTGTCTATAGGCTATTCGTACGAGTTATTTTAATCCTCGTATTTATGGTACATTTAATATGCTCGTACATAATTAAAATTCATGGATCATTTTTGTAAAAAGAAATGATGTATGTTCCACATATAATTTACAATCCGCCTGACCCCAAAAATGTTGTATGAATCCTTCCCACATGATTATAATCACATAGAGTGGTAGTGGTGGTGGCATTTTGTAACACAGATATGTTATTAAAGTAGCATTGTTATGTACTATCAAGTACATACATATGTATGGATGTGTTTAGTGTGGAGTTAACGTATGTATGACAGCCATAATATACATGGATAGTTAAATATACAATTATGTTTTTATGGACGAAAATAAATGCTTTTTAAATTTTTATGTTGAAACACACAACGTATGTTTGAAGTTTATAAAATATTGGTGGCTCTCATTTGCGTTGAATTGGTCCTCTCGCCTCAGACTACAGTTTAACATAAATGTTGATCGATATTTGGGTCAATTGACATTTAATGAGGGTTTTGACTTGCACTGCCATAAATACCAAAGTTGAATACCCAATTTAATTTAGATATTTTGTTGTTTACATTTAAATTGTGTAATTTATGTGCTGAGGCAAAATGATGTTATAACCTTCTTTTAGAAATATACTAGGTACTTGGCTAATGGATATTTTTTAAATAAGGACAGCTCTACTGTGACCGTAACGTATAATAAGATGGGATCAAAATAAATTAATGTTTTGGTTGAGTAATTTTTTACAAAAGCAAGGGTAGGTTGTGCAGGTCAAAACTCATGCTTAGTTTAAAACTTGTTTTTTGAATATTTGGTTATTTGCAAGCATTATTATCTTGGGCAAGTCCAAGCAAATGAAGTTAGGCCAGTTTTTCATCCCAGAAAATATAAAATTTCCTCAAACAATCCTATTTTATCTCACCCCAGCTTTTTTCTTCTATAACTAAGAAATTTAACATCACAATAGTTAATGTACGTACATTCATAGAAGATAAATCAGATGATATCAAAGATCTATTCATTGTCAAGACATTAATAAAAAAAAATCGGTAGGAGTGCAGAAAATATATCTCACATCGGTCCTAACAGCTTGCATCTCACTAGTAACAACAACGACCAACGCGTCACTGACCTGGCAATAATGTACAACTTAGTTGACTGACAAGAATGGTATATAGTTGGATTTCTTGATCAAATCGAGCATGACTCCATGTACCACTTCGCACGTGGATGCCTTGCTACCAAGTTCCATTCGTTTAACAAATGACATTGAATTGATTAAATTGCGTGTTCGTCACGCTAGCTGAAACTATATCAGCCGGAACCATGCAAACTATGGCACAATTACCACGGTGCATTGTGCATCATTTTACACTATTTTATTTTCAGTCGGAACCTTATAATTCCAGCCAAAACCTAATAAATCCATCCAGAATCATTAACAGTCAAACCAACTATAACACAAGTAGTTCGATGCATTGTGTATCATTGTGCTTTATATAATTTTTAAGTCGGAACTATAACCGGTATGAAGTTTTCAACATTTATCAAAAGTGTAGCTACACAAATTAACAAAAAACAATTTAACAAAAAGTGTGGAATTACATAAAAAAAATTATGACAGGGTTGAATTTGTTATTTATCCCACTAAATCTAAGCTAATCTAATTCGTGGCATGTCAGTGGGACTTTGTGCGAATTTTTTTTTTGTTTAGTGTAAATGGAAATAATAATGAAAAAAGTGTAAACCGGGTCTTGTGGATGTTTAAGGGCCATTAACACTTAATTCTAGAGATGACACCTCAAATCTGAGTATACTGGCATTTCGGGGACACTCTCTACAATACACGGCAAATAATATGCGGCAAATCACTGCAAATCTATCCACAAAACAGAGAGTATACTCAGATTTGTGGTGTCATCTCTAGAATTCAGTGTTAATGGTCCTTAAACATCAGCAAGACCCGGTTTACATTTTTCATTATTATTTCCATTTACACTAAACAAAAAAATTCGCATAAAGTCCCACTGACATGCCACGAATTAGATTAGCTTAGATTTAGTGGGATAAATAACAAATTCAACCTTGTCATAATTTTTTTTATGTAATTCCACACTTTTTGTTAAATTGTGTATCTACATTTTTGTTTTTTGTTAATTTGTGTAGCTACACTTTTGATAATTGTTGAAAACATCACACCAGTGGAACTATATGAATTTTCGGTAGAAACCTTATAATTCCTACAGCCAAACTAACTATGCCACAAGCAGCAGCACACAACGAATTGTGCATCATTGTGCACGTCATGTTTTTCAACACGAACCTTATAATTCCAGCCAAAACCTGATAAATTCTGTTTTCAACAGACATAAATCAACTAGAATTGAAAAATGTGAACAACACAATAAACATAAATATTCTGTGGCAACTTACATTATGTAAATAAAGTATATAATAGTGTAATAGCATTGGAGGTCGAGCCGTTAGAACCACTGGAAAAGCAGCAATAGGTTTTTTAATTGACATAACCAAATCGCTCAATTTAGGTAATAAATTGTTTAATTTGCGCAGTGTAATTGAGTACGACAGTCTAAGGCAGCATTTCACTGCACATGCATTTAGAAACGGTGGCATATGGAAAACTTACTACGATTTACAAAAAGCCGAGACTAACACGAACACTTCACGAAAAATGCATTCCTACATGTTGTTCTATTTATATACCAGAATCCAAACCAGACAAAGATGATTTATCAGCAAATAACATTTTTTCTGTAAACGATGAAATATAAAATATTTTCAGTTTTTCTTGTTTAAACGTTTCTATTAATTAACACTTTTAGCGGATCAGGAATTATAATCTTCCCAAATAATTCCAATTGAAATTTTACCTAGTTCATCATCAACCATATGCTTATTCTTTATTGCTCCAAATGGTTTACACCGACTTCATATGATTCCTATTGGCCCTGCTGGTTCTGGTTTGACTGGCATTGTAGAGCATAACGTTTCGAGCGTTCCGTAAACCTCAAATGTTGCGCTATCATCAAAATTGCTGCTTCAATCCACTGCTGCATCCTGCTATCATCCACTGCGACTATTTGTAACAATTGGTTGCATAAGCAATGCAGGGGAAACACTTCTAAACGGTAGCTTTTTCCCTTTAAATGGGGCTTCAGAAATACCACGCAAAAATCTCTAATTGTCAAAAATAAATCATTTGAATTGTTTTCGTTAAAGTAACTTGAGCGCAAATTCTCAAAATATCGGACGATTCTTCTGCACTTTATCACTTAATAAATTTTAAATTCACCAGCTATTCTTGGTGACACGAAATCCAAACAAAACGAAATAAAATTAATATTTCAACCAAAATAATAAAGAGGGCGAAAAAAATTACACCCACTAAAACTATTCACAAAAATATTATGAAGCAAAAAAGAATAAGATAAAACAGTTTCGAAATGACTATTGAAAAAAATTATCTAGGAATATGTACTAACAAGAATTTTTCTAATGCAAGAAAATATAAATTTTAAGAGAAATATTAAATCATAAAAAAATTAAATTACTAAATTAAAAACTACTAATAAAAAATATGTACGTCACGAAATATTAGATTACTAATGATCGACGGTGTCTTTGTATGCCTCATTTCCATTTGCATCTACCGAACATTTGAATGTAGCAGGTGTAAGCTGGTTAGTCCGAAGGTTTATTTTTGGCGCTACCACTCAAGATTTGGTAGTGAAATAATCTAAAACACTGGAACATCTTTCTTTTATAATTTTCTAATTTTTATTTTTTAGTTTTATTGATTCTAAATTCTATAATTTTAACATATTTTCGTTTTTCATAAAAATTCACAATGTTAAGTTTTCACCGGTTGACTAATATTTTATTTTAAACTATTTTAATTTTAATAGTTTTATAATTATTCATAATCCTTATAAACTTTGATTTCACTAATATCGTTTTAAGTTAATTAAAAAAATATCAAATTTGCTTAAAAATTTTTAGTTCTTTTTATCAATGGTAATTTTGAAATACCTAGCATAACTGCCCGACCGGCTGATCTTGCGAGCCTTTTATCTTTTTTTTTCTTTTTTCTTTTGTTATGATTATGATAATCGTATAAAGAACAAACATAACCATAATTTGTCATAAAAACCTGATCGATAAAGCGAATTAAAAACCGAGTGACCGTTTCAAATCGTTACACATTGCGCAAGCGTTAAAATTTTTTTAGTAAACATTTTGTTTCAACTGAATTATTATGTTAGAATTTAATTTGAATTATAGATGGAAGATTTGCAAAAATCGCAACAATCAGTTTTGAACTTAATGAGATTATTGATTTGAAAAAACAGTCATCTCATCAGGCCGCGCCGACTGACGTTGATATTTTTCATAGGAATATTGTCTATATATAGAACAATACCATGTAGTTGTACTACTAGCGAATTACTGCATAGCGTACGAAATTCGATTCTTTCATATTCTCCATCTATTCTTCATATTCATCATTTTTACCATTTAACTTTTCGTTGTGTACGAATTACTTTTATATTTTACGTTGTTGTTGTTTTATTGTAATGGTTTTGTTACCATAACAACAACGTAAAATAATGAATTATTATGGTTCTGGATGGCATTATAGGGTTCTGGCTGAAAAAACAATTCGTGCTCATCCATTGTAATTCTTTTGCCATAGTTAGTTTGTCTGTATATAACCATACCACCGGTTCCGGCTGGAATTATAAGGTTGCCACCGACAAATCATAGGACAGCTCTACTGTGACCGTAACGTATAATAAATAATGGCTTTAAATAAACTAACTTAACAATAAAAATATCTAAGTTTATAATAACTAAAAAATAAAATCAAATTCGCGTAGAAAAATAAGTTTTGTGTACTGATTTAAGGTGGTCATTCATGTACAGACATAAATAATAATCGCTCTGATTTTTTAATATATTTTTGTCTTACACGATAAAAACGAAATTCACACTTAAGCGATAAATGTATAAAATTTTGTCATATGGATATTTTTTGTCATTTTATAAAGCAAGCAACCTAAAAATTGTATTTATTTTTGTTCTTTTTGAATTTATTTTATATTTCAGAATATGTATTCTTTGGTCTCCATGCCATCAAATCTTAGACAAAATTGAGCAATGTTCAATTTTTAATTTTTTGTCGTACGATAAAAAAATGGCCGACATTCAACCAATCAGAGCGATTATTATTTATGTCTGTCAGACAAAATGTATACATGAATCACCGCCAAGAGCTACTAAATATTGTAAGCAAGAAATTGTGTCTTATTAAAGGTTTCATATATTTTATATACTTAGATTTTGAAACATTTTCCTTTCAAGTAGCATTTTTGCTGAATTTTGTTGATTCTTCAGTTACCAGTCGGAAAATCTTATTTGTTACTTTTCAGTCGGATTTAAATGTTTTTAAAGTAAAGAGTTGTTTCTCTAGTGTAACAAAAAATTTTGCTTATTCGTTTTGTTTTAATACAAGCTTAAGGGATTTTTGGACGGTTTTGTTGGACTTTTTATTAAAACAGTAAATGGGGTATGTATTGCTTTCACAAACTAGTAAAATAAGTACTTGAGTAGAGAAAAATATTGCCTATATTTCATTCGTTCATTCAAATAGTACTTTTAGCCACTTACAGTATTTACAGCGTTTATGACACAAATTAATCCAGCTCAGCCCAAATTTAACCTACAAAATTGCAATAAGATTTAGATTCAGAGCAACTTTTAGTTATATTACAAAACATAAACAGGGAATATCCCAAATTAATTAAAGCTTTATAAATTTCAGAGGATGCGCGCCTGTCAAGTTATAAAAGTTAAAGATGGGCTTTTCACCGAAGTACCCCGTGTTAAGGAAACTGTAATACATCCCAAATAATAATATGTGTTAATATTATTTAGTTCTGAAATTTAGTAAAATTTTGCTAAGGATATAAATATTTCTAAATATAAATCTATGTACTTTTAAAAACGCTATAGTTTTTCATGTTTCTAACTGAAGCATTATCTAAAATGAGTATAAGCATAGACGAAAATAATATTGAGAAAACGCCTCAATACGAATAAAAAATTTGACCGAAATTTGACATAGGCTAATTCATTTTGCATAAATAATATTTAATATGGTAATTAAGAATCTTCAAAGTATATGCAGCTCCTGGTTACTGAACTAATATTAGTCAATGGTATAAGTGCAAACCTACACTTTTAATCATGATGGCCTCAACATCAAATTCGTAATTTCTAAGTTCTTATTAGATGGACCATCATCGTGCGTTTTTGGTAGTCATTCGTTAGCTATTATTTAGGTCACCATTCTTAATCTGCACAACTTCAGATCGGTTTTCTTTTATCTCAGCATCGGGACTTGGCTTTATTGGCATTCTTCACAATCATTAACTATTATTAGATAATTCTAGATAATCCATGACAATCAACCAAGAGCTTGCTAATGATAGTATTCTCTAAAATTGGGCCTCAAAAGCGAATAGTGAGAAAACCTGATAAGAGGGTCTATTATGAAACATTATTCGCTTTCGAAAAAGTAAATTCGATTCGCTTCGAATATTGCTATTATGAAACAAAACGAGTCGTCCATTTGTTGTGGACCTGTCAAATCAATTTTATATAAGTAGTATTAAAATACGTTATTTGTAGTAAATTATTTTACAACTTGTATTATTTCCAAAAATTATAATT
The DNA here is from genome assembly GCA_932526605.1 of Nephrotoma flavescens. NCBI lineage: Eukaryota > Metazoa > Arthropoda > Insecta > Diptera > Tipulidae > Nephrotoma > Nephrotoma flavescens. The sequence continues at coordinate 177,153,322 of OW052220.1, read as the reverse complement.
GCCATTATAATTCAAAAATATAAAACTACATGGCCGAATTTATTTACACGATAAAAAAAATTATTATTTTAAAACAACATTGACACAATACGACATTCGCCACCTAAAGACCAGTCGGATTTTGACGTCACGTTTTCGTTTAATCCGATTCGTATTTTTTTTGTTTCATAATCTGGCGAATTTGTCGATTTCGAATTATTTGATAGAAAAAAAAATCATAATACCAAAATTAACCGAATCGAAATTTCCGAAATCGAATAAGTTTCATAATAGAACTCCAGCATCTGACCTTTTTTGGGTGGAAGTATAAATGTTTCGTAATTGTAGGTAGGTGCAAATTTTTTGTTCTGCTTTTGGCTGCTTTTAATTAACACCTATCTCAAATTTCAGCACCAGAACCCCTGTTTACAAAATTATTTCACGCTTTTTCATTATAGAACTAAATTTTTCAAATTTTACTAGTTTTCATTATGCGTAATTTGAAAGCTAAGCAAAGGGAAACGTCACTGCGTTAGCTCTCCCAATTTAAGCCATTTCTTGTGCTGAAATTAGGGTACCAAACATTGGTACTTTCGAAAAGTTAACAAATTATGACGATTCTTGGTTCTTCACAGTTCAGGCGGATTGATAATTTGGAATTAAACTTCATACTAAAGCTTTTTCCACAAACTGCGAGATTCTTGCGAAATGTAGGGGACATTTATGTACTGGAAGTAAGAGCTTTCTCAATTTTTGCAGTAAAGATTTAATTTTCAACAAGGGTTGACCTTGTTGGCTTTCTGAAATTTAAGCAGGATTAATGACTTTTTATCATACAAAACAGTTTCTATCAAAAATCCGGCAGGTTCAATTGTTCGATTCAGAAATTGAGTCTGGTGTATTTGAGCTCTATGCACATTTGTCTTAAAAGAATGTCAAGTGTTGGCCACAATATATTCCCGCCTACATTTTTTGGATATCTATTAAACGATGTGGAGTTCTCCACATATAAACTGGTAAGACCTCGTATATCGTCCGTGCTTCATTTAAATGTATCTGGTGCTGAAATAAAAACATAACCTCCCACATATAGTTCATAATGTGTTCTATCGCAAATCTCTGATAAACCCTTTTTTTAATTAAAAGAAAGTATTAATCATTCAATGGATTTAATGTCCCTTTAAGTTCAATTAATACTCTCCATTTCATTCACGCACGCACCCATCGATTCACCTATACTAACACAAGTATACCACTTGCACGTTGCAACCTCTATGTCAACCTGCACACTGACATGGACGGTGGGTCGGCGTTGAATTTTGCACTCGAACAGAGGGTCTATGTTGTGTTTATTAACATCACTGATCGTAATCGATGAAGCAAATTCGCTTTACATTCTGCCTCTGGTAGGATTCGAACCCAGTGTACGGTACAAATTAAAGTACATTTACAAAGCAGGCGCTTAAATCCGTCGTGTGGTGTGAAACCTAAAGAGAAAGAGAGAGAGGCATTATTGAGTGAATATTATTTTTGCTTTACTTGTTGATGTAGTAAATAAAAACTAAGAAACGTCTTCATCTTTATTTAAACATGCCTATTAGTAGAGAAAACTGATAATGTTATTTGTACATAATATTCATAATAGGGGAACCCCAACTATCCTCATATAGCAAGGGAAATCACTTTAAATAAAAAAAAATTCTTTTTTGTTCTAAATTATAGATCAGATCAAATTCATTTTTGTTGATAGATTTTTTCTGACTTGTTAATTTATCCGTGCTCCAAAATAAATCGCATGTAAATTTGTGAGACTCATGGCAAAATCAGCCATTTTTATGTGCAACCGGCCATAAGTCAAATAAATTTTTTAGAAGATAAATGAATAACGGCCAACGCAAACTTGATTAAATATATTTTATTCCGTGGAAAGATTTAGCTTGTGTATAAATATTTAAATGGCCAATTTTTATTAAATAATTTTTAACTAATCGTAAAATATTTCCATGAAATAAAATATATGATTAAGAAGAATTTTATAATCGTTCGTGAATTTAATTTGTTTAAGAATTTTTTCGGCTTTTCGGACAAAATATTATTTTAATTGACAATGTTTACGACTGTTTAAGCGGCAAAAAACAAAGAGGCCATTTACTAACAATATTTTTACCTCAAAAGTGCATTTTTTATACTTTTGAGGTAGAAATATTGTTAGTAAATCGCCTCTTTGTTTTCTGCGACTTAAACAGTCGTAAATATTGTATGGGTGTCCATTAAAATAATATTTTGCCCAAAAAGTCGAAAAAATTCTTAAATAAAATATATGATTAAAAAATTTAAGAATTTTAGACTTCAAAAACAGATTTCATATAAAAAATTTAACTGGCACACAACTAACCGGCTGTTAGTCATTTTTCTATGCAACCGGTCATAAGTTGCATCAAATATTTAGTTTTAGAAACAGATTAAATTAGTTAAGTTACAAATAATATTTCAAAAAATTATTTAAACTTTTAAACTTTACTTAGACATGAACCGCGCAAAGCCTTGCAGCAATCGAGAAATGACAACATAAATAAATTATCACAATATAAAAGCTAGGGAAAAAATGTACAAGGGAACATCGTGAAAACACGGTTTCAGAAAAATGGAAAACAATTCTATGGTCCGATAAAATTAAATTAAATTTGGTTGGTTCTGATGATCGACATTATGTCAGACGTCTACCATGCACCAGTCTGTCAGTGTCAGGCCAGTACACAAAAAAAACACATTCAAAGATGACGGAGGACTATAATGGTATGGGGAGCTTCTTCATGGTATGGACCAGGTCTTTTTTTCAGTCGGGTGGATATTTCAGCAGGATAATCCCAAGACACGTCAAACAAAAGCAAAACAGGGTATGCCCATAGTACAATTTCAACGTTTTAGAGTGGCCAACTCAGTCACCTACAGAAAACTTGTGGAATGAAACCAAAAGAACGATAAGCTCAAAAAAAAATCGAATTAAGGACGAACTATGAGAAGGGGTCAAAACCTTATGAAAAGATATACCTATGGACATTATTTCAGAACTTAAAATAAAAGGTTGGACTACTAAATATTTTTTTTGAAACATTTACTACGTTTCCATGGACATGGATAAGCCGAATTAAGAGTTTCGTTGAGTTTCGTCGAGTTAATAACATAGCGACGCTAATCCCTACCGTTTCCATGGGGAAATTATAAAATGCTAAATTTGTTTTGACAGTTCAAGTAGTGTTATGTTTTTTGTCAGTTTTTTTATATTTTTATCTGTTTCGTGAATATTTTAATTATTAACCCGTGTTTATTTTAACTGTGTTTCATTGCTATAAAGTAAAATGGCAAGAACAATTAATTTAAAGCAAAAAGTAAAAAAATTTAAGCGTGGCTTATTTAAATGGCATGCAGAATCAGTTAAACGTTTTGTTGAAAAATTATTTGTCTCGTATGAAAAATCGTAGAAAAGCGTTCCTAAAAAACTCCGTAAAAGAAATTTAGAATCAATTAAATTGTGCAAATCAAAGGGAATTAATTCTTTGGTTTTGCTTACTAAATTGCCAAAAAGAAAACCACCATTAGTGTGGAAGAAAAAGAAGCAGTCAATGGTGGACAGAATTTGTGAACGGAGATAATTTCGATGAATGGGTGGAAAATGTCAGAGTTGATAAAGGAACTCATCAACATTTGTGTGAAAAATTACGGCCAGAATTAAAACCGGATCCATTTTGCGTGAGACAACCACTTTCTGTGGAAATCAAAGTTGGGATGGCTTTGTATAAACTAGCCTCCTGTGCAGAATATCGGTTAATTGGAAACCAATCTGGTGTTCATAAAGCATCTGTACATAGATCCATAAAACATTTTTGTGCAGCTATAATCAAAATGTTATTGCCTGAACAAATCCGTATGCCAAATATGGAAGAGGCAAAAATCAACTGCACAAAATTTCAAGAAAAAAGTAGTATGCCACTTATTTTAGGCGCAATGTACCAATTGCACCTCCCAAAATTGGACACAGAGACTACATAAACGCAAAAGCTGGCCGCCTGTTATTTTACAAGCTGTAGCGGATGCTCATTATAGGTAAACATTAATTAAATTTTGAATATCTGTATCTTATGTGAATCTATTTTTTGCAGATTTATGGACATCACTATTAAACATCCTGGATGCATCCAAGACGCTGCAGTGCTGAAAGATTCCTATTTATATACACATATAAATAATTACCCAAGGGTTATTATTGCAACATTTTATTAATAATTGCAACTTTACTTAATAATTTTATATTTATAGCCTTCTGGAGATATAAACGGGAAAGAAATTAAAGCTTTTTTAGCAATTACTAGACTGGATCATAAAAGGAAATGTTTCTCCAAAAACCAGGAAATTTCATTTGGCATTTATTTAAATAAAGCACGTATTGTGGTTGAAAATGCTTTCGGTCGGTTAAAGAGCAGATGGCGAATTTTGCAGAAACGAATGGACTCCATATTTCCCTTATACCCTCAATAATCGCTACTTGCTGCATACTACACAATATTGTAGAACAGAGAAAGGTGCCGTTTCAACAGCAATGGCGCGCTGAGTTGACAGAAAGCGATAAAATTTACTCGCAACCGCAGCATTCCAATACATCAAATGGATTACCAACAGCAAATGAAATTCGCAAGCACTTAAAAATATATATGGCTGACCATTTTGCAACTATAGAAAGCAGTAGACTTTAATAAATTACAAATTATTTTATTTAAATAAATTTCATACAAAGATATAAATTCAATTGAGTATTTCATTTCATTATTTACTACCTTATCACTACTTTAATAATATACTACTAAATATTATATTTTAAAAAAATCATTTTGGTAAGTATTTTTATCACAATATATTAGAATTGATTAAACTCATCATTAAGTTCTCGTTTTCGCTGAACCGTGGTAGAGTTTGTGGTATCAGTATTTTCATTTACAACTTTTTTAATTTCACTTAAAAATATTTTATTTGAGTCTTGAAAAATTTTTCTTCTTTCATTGCAGTATTTTTCCAACAATTCGTCTTCCTTTTTTGAATACAATTCGTATTCATATTCAATTAAAGACTTTTGTTGCTCAAAAAAATCTTTTTGCAATTCTTTATTTGCATTTATTAGGTCTTTGGTAAAACTCTCACTCTTGCGTTTACATCTTGGTTGGGTAGAAGTACTGCATACAGGTTGGCTCTTCACTGTCAATTGTATCGTAAATGATTAAATCATCACTTTCCTGTTCCACAGTTCCCGTTACAATTGAATCTAAAATCAAATCAATATCGAATTATTTATATGCATCATTTTATAGCATTCCTGTAACTGGAACGAAACGTTTACATAACTGGATTGTTAATCTCACCACTATCAAATGCGTTTTGAATTAGGGAAGAAAATGGTCTATTCCCAAGAATCCTATTTAATTCCTCATAATGGATCCTTTAATTCCTCATTCCTCATAACGAGTTTAATATAATTTTTCTTTTAAGTTTCTCCATGTGGTTTTTATTTGTACCGAATTTTTATCGGTTATTCCTCTAGTGATTAATTCATTCTCAATAATTTTAAATATATCACTGGAGTGATGATTTTTCCCGTCCATTAAATTGATTATGCCTTTTTCTTCTATTATTTCCAGTAAAATTTTATTTTCACTTTCACTTCAAAAAACGCGTGACGCCATTTTGATTTTGAATACTCCTAATGTTCAATAGTGGTTTTTCGGGGAGCCCGGGTTTTTTTCCGGTTTAAACCAAGCACCCAAAAATCGGTGTATTTTTTACTATAGTTTATGTTGTAGTTTTTTCTGATTCGTAAAAGTGGTTTTAGTTAATATATATATATATATATATATATATATATATATATATATATATATATATATATATATATATATATATATATATATATATATATATATATATATATATATATATATATATATATATATATATATACAATATATATATATATATATATATATATATATATATATATATATATATATATATATATATATATAAATGTGGTCGTCTTACGAATTAAATGTAATTTTCGATTTTCGGTTGAATATCTTTCATTAAATTTAAAAAGATTTCATCGTCTTCAGATTCACTAGATTCTAACAACATTTTTTCTTAAATATTTAATTTAGTTTAGTGCACAAAAAAACTCGTGTTTTTTGATTGAAGTGAAGTTAACTGGTGTAAAAAGTTGGGTAAAACCCCGGGTAAAAAGCCACTAGTGAACATGCTCACTATATTTTTTTTTGACAAATAGAATCCCATTTAACCCAACTACTTTCGTCGAATTAAGGAGGATTAAGAAATTTAAGCACCACAAAAATTGGTGCAGTTATTTTGACTGTAAAAGAATAAAAATTTTTAAAAACACTGGATTATGATTTCTTATCTCATCAGAGATGCAATAAACTCAAAATCAGTAAGATAAAGTAACCGTTAAAATATTTACTTTCATTTTGCTCTTGGTTGAGTCAATCCCAAGTTGTCTTTATTAAATAATTTGAATTTTTTATCGAGTTTTCGTAAACTTTTTAATTTCTATCGGTGTTAAAATTAATTATTAAATTTTTTTTATTCGTGTCGAAATGTCAACGACGTAATTAATCCTAATATTGTTTCAAACTTAGAGACTTTCAAATAATACTTTCAAAATAATTTTTCCCTGTTTCATTTATAACTTTTTTTTAAATAAAATTTCTTTACTAAGGAGGGCTAAACATTTTGAAGAGCAAAATATGAATTTTTTTACCTTGTTAGCTAGTTATGTATTAGGAAAATAGAATATGCATTTTAGTGAGTCGAACAGGATGGTTTAGTGTTAAACCTGTTATTCACAACCGTCCAGCGAAAGAGTATTACAGAAATTTTGTTGGAGAGATGAGATAGACTGAATGAATCCGTATATCTTCCTTCAAAATGTTTAGCCCTCCTAGATAAAGACACTTTGTTTATAAATTAATCAAAAGTTTATAAATTAAACGGGGAAAAATCATTTTGAATGAATCATTTGAAACTCTAAGTTTGAAACGATATTAGGATTAATTACATCACAAATTTATAATTGGAATCTCGAGAAAGAAAATGGTTCCGTGAGTGACTACTAAAAATCTATCTATTGAAAATTATACTACTTATTCCGATTTTATGAACGCTTCGTAATGAATGTTAGACTGAAATATGAAACTCCCTTGTATTAAATACCGTTTGCCGAAAAAGAATAATGCCAAGCGCCTGCCTATGTATACTTTCCCTTCACTCAATAAAACGATAGTTCGTTTGAATTCACGATTATGAAAATTTTGCGATTAGGACAGTAAAAATATTTTCCAGTTTAAGATGGAGCATCCATCGGATTATTACAAGATGTTGGTCAAAATATATAGAAAATGTTTATACATTAACTATATTCAATTGAATAGCGTTTTAAGGTTATCTCAAGGTTAAATGGTATCTTCAAATTTTTATATTTTTAACCCCTTTACATTTAACATTTAGAGTGTGGTTAAAGCGAAATGGCCACAGCAAACTAAATAGTAATAATACCGAAACCTTAAATAAGAATTCAATTAAGTTTTCTTCTCTTTGTTATTATTAGGAAAAATATAAATCCATATTTTTCTAGTAATTACTGGTTTTCGCCTAACTAAAATCAGAACGAACATAACATAATTGCACAAATTGACACAATGACACTATAAAAGTTGTAAAGCACTAAATCGAATTTATCATGCTTTTAATTGAAACATGAAACTGTTTTTAATCATAATATAAACAAAAGAAAATCGATATTTTGTTTGACTTAAATACATAAAAGTATTTACCTCCCCCACTAAACATAACGACCGCCACAACATAAAATCTGGAAAATATTTTAATGTTTGGAACCAAACCTCAAATCTGTCTTTATTAAATATTTTTTTAAGGTGTTTTGATCATGTACCACCACCATCTAAACCGAGTATAATAATAATGTTTTTTTTTTTATTTTTTGTTTCAGGCTTCAAGATATCCTTATGCAAAGGATAAGAAAAGGAAAAATACTCTACAAGTAAAACACAAAGGTATGTAAAGTGAAAGAAGTTAATTGCTTTAGTATTAAAGTTGCTTTGTATCGTTATTAAACGTAACATTTTAAAGGAGAACATAATTGACGATAAAAATTCTGTAGATAAGATGTAGATAGATAAGGATGTAAGGTGGAGGTGGTTAGTTAGTAACAAAAATTTAATACACTATCACTGAAAATTAATTTATTCGGTTTCTATACAAATTTTGCACTTAAAACTCTGTGGGTGAGAATAATGAAGCAGTCGATTTTATTATGCGAATACACAATTTTACATCTATTTTCATATCCAAGTGTAATTTATTAAAAAATTCAATTATGTCCAGTGCCCTAAACAAAGTGTTTTTTAGTACAGATTATAATCGTTATCATAATCATATTTTCATAATTGTTGTCACCTTGTCTGTCCTTATCTCAAAGAATTTAAAATATTTATTTTTATTTATTTTTAACGATACCTTTTTGGGTAGACGCCCGTAAATTCTACAAATTTTTTCAACTTGGATAAAAACACGTGAATTTTTATAGTAATTGGATTTACTGCTACAAGAATTTCGTTTTTTTTGTACTGGCAATCTTTTTTTGCCTTACATAACGATTAACAATATATCTTGTTATTGTATATTAAACCATAATTCTTGGTATCCTTATATACTAAAAGATTTGTGTACATAGAAACGACTTGGAATTAAATCATACCCCGTAAGATAATCTCTGTATTACGTTTATAAAAACAAAATTGCTGATCTCGTTCGTTAACGAGTTTTCCCCGCTCCTTTAAAATTGTTTAATAAGAAAAGTTTCTTTGAAAACAAAAATTAGAATATTTAATATCAGCAATACAAACCATCAGCAGAAACCCTCAGACACATACCTATATTTATCTTGGTATATTATTTAAATATTAACCAAGGATTTTATTCAATAAATTATCAGCAGCATCAGTGTCTCAAGTTTTCATCTTCTTCGCATCAGTCATAAATTTCAATTTTATGCGGTTTTGATACGGTTAACGAAAAATTAAGAATGTTCTTGTACAGGATATACGCTTTTCTTTAACATTCTGGTAGAAATCATAATTTATAAAAATTAGAATTTCACATTTTGCGATTTTATTTTTTCAAATGAGATAGATTTATATTACAGGTGGGTGGCCAGAGGCGAATGAATACAAAGAAAATTTAAATAGTTACTTTTTTCTTCTTGGCGTTTGGCTTACCACACCAAACTCTTAGGCTTTATTAAATTTAAAATTTCTTCTAATATTCATCAATGGAATTCTACTATAAACCGGTTTTCTTAAAAATAATAGTCGACTAGAAAAATGTGACGATACAAGATTTTCACGGAATCGATGCCATTATCTCTTTGCGACTTATTTGATTTGTAATTCATTTTGGTATCGTTTGTGAAATAAAATCACAAATGTTGATCTGAATGCATTTGAGAGCTTTTGAAAAATTGTATGTTGTGGCCAATACCAGAGCCACCTAGATATAAGAAGCGAATGATTCCGCCATTTTTTATCGTAGGCTTTAAATAGAGGGAAAGCTTTTATTTTCTCTCAAAATACTCAGCTTACATTAATATTTTTTAATAAACGATTAATTTGAATTTGCAAATCAACATATTTTCATGTGAAAATTTTCATTAGAAATTTTACAATAATTTGATTGATGAACTTACACCACGCTTCCGCTAGTCGTGTAGTTTATCGTTTTAAGTGACTCGTTTACTATAAAACCAGTGGTTAGCCAAAATATGTATTATGTTAACTATACCGCATTTACTTCAAACCCCAATCGGCGTTTTTATATTTTTGCTAGGCCTACCTCTAAATATAACACGTCTCAAAACTAAAATTTTAATCTTTCTTTCGCCCCAAGTCACTTATTGGTGTACAAATTGGGCAACTTTTCATACAACTAACAGAAATCACTTGGAACGAGAACGACTCAACTAAAGGAATCGACGTGTTAGTAAGGTAATAATTTTTGAGATTCATATAAAAACTCCTGTTCGTGTTTATTGCCTAATTTTCTTAGAAGGGTTGTGGTTTATTGATTAAAACTCATCGTTTAATTGGATTTTTGCACAGATTGCGAAAAATCAATTTACATGCCTTTTATTAATCCACACAACCAAACAGAAATTTCAGTTCTATAGAAAAACATTAAGATTATGCCTCACTTTAATTTATTTTCATTAATTAAATATTAAATAATAATGGCTGATTTTCATATATGTGTTTTTGAGCATGTTCTTAATCGTATAAAATAAAAATTTTAATTATTAAATTAAATTTTCATTCATATGATATGATAGATGCGTACAGGCCAACCATAACGACGATTCTAGGTACGTTACCATAATCCTGAAATATCAACAATCAAATAACAAATTATATATGAATGCGAATAATATTTCAGCACCATGCGAGGGCCTGCCCTGCCTGCATCCTAAACAGATAAGGTTAGTTAGGAAAGGATGTTAGTCACAGAAACCACTAGGGTGAACCGCAGCATTCTCTCATTTTCTAACTACTTAAATATATTAAAATATTGGTCTCAAATAAATTCACTCTCTAGATTAGATTTTGTTATAGTTTATTAATTTAGGTTAGTTGTGGTTGAGGTAAATGATACTAATATTCATCATATGTATTCGGCATCAATCATAATGGACTGGTTTGGTTATTTAATTCACATCTATACGGGTCATCTCATCACATGCTGTTTGTAACCTTATTTTGCCCTATCTCCACACCCAACACCATCTATCCGAGGGATTTCACGTTCGTAATGACTCGACAGCATTATCATACATATGATGACCGAAATATTCCGTTGATATTGTAAAACAATTAAATTTAAATTCGGTATTGTCATTCGGCTACCTATATTTAAATTCATTCTACTAAAAGCAGGGTTGATTTATATATCTAACATTCACACACTTCACTAAAACAGAACCTGAATTGAACCAGAAACATCGTCGAAAATCAATATTTCATAGCAAAACGGCCTTGGAACGTTAATATTTTTAATTGTATTGAGTTTATCCTCAAAGCGTAAGTAATTAAATGGACACCCTGTGACCAAGAATGTTGCAATCACAATCTTCCCTCCCTTCAAAAAATGTACTTAAAAAAATTTAATAATAATAAAATAAATTGAATTATATTTGCCGATAACTTTATTGTTTTAAGTCAGGACTTTGGACAAAATTTAAATTTATAGAATTGATTAAAATAAAATCATACAATCAGAACAGAAAAATAAACATAAATTTAAACTGAATATTTTTACATTATTTGTTTAATTTGATATTATAATTTTGTATTAATTCGATTATTAATTAATTTGACAAATAATTTCATTGAAAAGCATTTTTATTTGATTACAAGCAATATAAATTTTCTTTTCATGTCAAAAAAAATAAGAAAAATAATTTAGGATGGCTTTGCATACCCATTCAGTTTGGCAGTAAACAAGTAAATATGATTGAAATAAGCATCGGTTTTAAAAAATACATACAGCCCAACGAGAGAACTGTCAACAATTAACGATTTTATTGTTGCTAGATTGTCAACCGCTCTGTAACTATATATTTTGGCTGATTGGGGACCAATTCAATGAAAACACTCAAATTACAAAAACAAAACAAAATGCACAAACGACGCGACTTTTTTTTTGTATTTGATGATTCTAGAAAAAAATATGTATTAATAGAATGAAAAAAAATGAAAACACTTATCTTATGTATAATTTGGAATCAAAAAAGTCCTACATATTGGTGTGAGAAAAGTTCATAGCCGTTGGAATTACACCGATAGGTTCTTCCTGGGCTGAGCTGTGGCGGATCAAAGTTTCAGATCTTTTATTTATAAACAAATCATAAATTCCGACCCATGCTTGAATGGGTTGCACGGGCCGCTATACAATATAATACAACTTTTCACTTCACTTATTAAATTCATACAGAATATTATTGCGATTATTATTTATTATTTATAACACTTTAAAGTAAATTATTTATTTATTTAAAGAAGAGACAAAAACACGTCTTTCCTTACGACGTTCATTCGCCTCACATCCGCAAAATCGACTTGGACACACTGCGCCAATATTAACCGAGTTTCTGATTGCACCAAAATATTTGCGATAATTCAAATCGAAGAATCTTTCAAGCCCCACTCAATAAAAATTATATTTTGTTAATTGTTAAATTGGGCACCGCACTTAATTAAGTTCATGCTTCGAACGATTATGCTCGATTGACTGACCAACAAAAAAAGTTCTCTATACAAGAAAAAAATCGGAAAAAATTGGTATTTGTATGTATTTAGTAAGAACAGCAAAATCCACTAACGTAATCAAAAAAAAACATCGTGTGATTTGCAGACGGTTCATGCACTGATAATGCAAGCCATTTTAATCAAATCGCCTATACGTATGCTGTACCAATAGCATGCATACATCGCAGGCGTAACAATAGTTTGAATGGTATAAAATCGAAATCAGATACAGTGTGTCACGGAAGATGAAAAGTTGAACGATATACGTGATGCGATAACTGGGACGCACGTTACAAACTAACAGAAATCACTTGGAACGAGAACGACTCAACTAAAGGAATCGTGGTGTTAATAAGGTAATAAATTTTGAGATTCATAAAAACTCCTGTGTTAGTTCGTGTTTTTGTCTAATTTTCTTAAAAAGGTTGTGGTTTATTGATTGCAATTAAAACTAATCGTTTAACTGGATTTTTACATAGTTTGCGGAAAATCAATTTACGTACCATTTACTAGCCCACACAACTAAACAGAAATTTCAATTCTATAGAAAAACTAGCCCTCTCTTTAAGTTATTTTCATTAATTAAATATTAAATAATAATGGCTGATTTTCATATATATGTTTTTTGAATATGTTCTCAATCGTATAAAATAAAACTTTTAATTACTAAATTAAATTTTCGTTCATTAATATTAATTCAAAAATTGGTTAGTTTACATTGGTTCTTATGGAAAAAGTTTCCCCTCTAAGTAAAATAAACAGTTTAATATTACGGCTCCTTAAATCGTAGATGGGGCTTTGTCAACACGTGTTTTTCATTATTAGTTTGATCATAGAATTATATGGTATTGACTGTTTAACATACTCAAAAAAATTTGACAGATGAAATATTATATGTGTAGGCCACACAATTTTGCCTTTTTAATTAAATTATATTTAATTTAATTTAATTAAATTTTAGATTATGAATATTAATTATTTTATTATAGTTTTTATTAGATTTTTTCGGCTTTTCGGACAAAATATTATTTTTAATGGCATCTTACAATGTTTATAACTATTTTAGCCACAGAAAAGAAAGAGATCATTTACTCACATTATATCTACCATAAAAAGTAAAAAAAATGCACTCCCCCCCACCCCCATTTTTAACTCCAAGGGAACGTGTAAAAATACAGTTGATGAAAATCATACAGGATACCATGAAACTGTGTCCATAAATACTAATGCTTGGTCAGACTCAACCATAACACTATGTTGGATCAAAAGTATTGGTCGGATCAAATAGAATTTCACCAATCAAGAAAATGTTACCATTTTTCATGTAAAATCACAAGAAAATGCACCATATGGAGGAGAAATCGCATGCATTACCAAGGATCAAAAGCTAGATACGGATAGCAAGCTGGCTTCACTAAACCCAATCCAGGATGACCAAAGCCTGCTACGTGTAATGGGACGTCTTCAGCACTCAAACCTGGAAACCGCGAGCAACCAACCAATCATCTTAAACAAACACAACATAATTACGCAACAGATAATCGAGGACACCCATAAAAACACATTACATGGTGGTACGCAACTGACACTGGCAATCCTGAGACAAAAATATTGGAACATTAATGGCAGGCGAGCAGTACGACAAGTAATACAAAAATGCATAATATGCTTTCGCCATAAACAGAAGAACATGGTCGACTCAACAAATCCTACAAGGCCCTATTTATATCCATGGCTACAAAGGCGTTCCACATCGAGATAGCGAGCAGCAACACAATGAATCAGAATTTTCTTTATTTACCTTCTGTTTGACATGCTTTTTTGGCTCATATTTTGGTTATCCACAACGCCCAAATGTCTCCATTTGTAAATTATCTGTTTCATACCGTCTTTCGGAACTGTTTTGGTTTTATGCCCTAAATCAACAGACGAGACCCAGTTAACATTCAACTTATCTTGAAAATGCGTCCAGCAAACGGTGGAATGATTCAACGATACACGGTTAAGGTCTTTCTTATTTATCGCCTTTAACCAAGCTAGTTGCATTTCTTCCGCGAGTTCTTTATATTTTAAGCGTTGTGTTGGAATCATTGGGAATCTCTAATTCTGTGTTCCTGCGAAAATAAAAATTCATTCGACATCGCATTGAAAAACAAATTAAAATATGTTAAAAAAAATTCTTAACACATTGAAGTACACTTTCTAAATGTGTGTGCTACTCAGGAATTTGATAACTTTTATAATTGCAATGATATTTCGTTGCGGAAAGGAATGTATTGTGAGAATTGAAAAATATTAAGAGTTATTCCTTAGAAAATGAAAGGTATTTGCGCAAACGTGTTAAAAACGAAAAAGTTGTATGACTGCTATAGCAGTCATTTACGCGAACGTGTTAACTTGCCACTCAAAGGACATAATCACCAAAAAACTAAACCGATTCATAATTTGTGATGCTTACATTCGCAGAAAACAAACAAACATAACCACACTTGATACACTTACTAACCGAAGTCTTAAAAGAGCTAGTTAGATCCCTGCCAAACTTTATTACTTTGCTTTCTGTAATAAAACCCGAAATTTTATTACAGTAATCGACTTTTGTGTGAACGGTAATTGTATTGCCTTTATTGCTGTAGATATATAATTCTACAAATAGCAACGAATAACAGATATGCAACTAGAACTATATAAATGTTATTGAATAGAAATATTGGACAATATTTAATATATATTGGACAGGCTAGACGCAATTTTAGAGTTAGAGCTAAAGAACATTTATCTGGTTGCAATCAATCAACTGTCCATAACCATTTAACTTTAGAAAATTATACGAACAATTTAGACATATTACACATATAACCCAAAGGCAAACGTTTAGATACCTTAGAATCTTACGAAATTCACAAATCAATATTTCTTAACTTAAATGTCCTTAACGAACAGAGAAAAATCCTTTTCTCACCAATTATAAACCCCGCCCTTTTCTATTCTCACGTTCATAATAATTTGACTAATACGACGAGTAATTAAATGTATTTCAATATACCTAGAATTTTGTTACTCAGCCGATGATTAATCGCTCACGTGCTGTCTTCCTCCCCTCATTTTTTATTAATTTTTCCGTATGACTAACAATTGGTTGGGACGATCAATAGATAAATTTTTATTGCCTATTTTTTGTCCCTTCTCCTTTAATTAATTTTTGCTACTACGTATATATAACAAAAAATTGTACTTTTGCAAATAAATAAATACTCCTGATGATGCCCTAACAAGTCGAAATCGATCGAGTGATCTTTTAAACATTTCGAAAAAAAATTTAATTAAAATATTCAAAAATAATTTTTTTTTTAGATTTTTTTTTTTTTATTTATCTGTTTTGCTCTGGGCTCAAAGCTCACCCTGCTCTTTCGCGATTATGCTTTTCGACGTCCTTACTTTACGCCTACTGAGCCAACTCTAGGACGTATACAGCTGTAGGACCGATTTAAAACCATCTGCACATTGCAAGCTCCATGCCAACCTATACTGGCATGGAAGATGGGTCGGGCCATGAGTTTTGCACACCGACAGGGGGTCATAGTTGTGTTACGTTTCATTACAGATTGTAATCTGTTGATGAAATTTCAATTTGCATCCTGCCCCTATCGGGGTTCGAATGCGATACCTGCCTATTCAAACGCCAAAGTGTAGACAAATATTTACAGTTATGTCAGTTTTGGAACGTTTGGAATACACAGAATGAATAAACAAAAACACTCTATAAGTGGATGTGGCGGCAAAAAATTAAACTTGTTGAGTATATTTTTATATGTTAATTTTTATTTTCATAAAGTATGCCGTGTTAAAATTTCATGGAAAAAAAACCTCAATGAGCTTATGTTTAATGCACTAGATGTCACATTCCCAACCTAAATAGTCGTCAATAGCTTGATAGTCATTTGAAAACCTACATGCCTCTAATAAATATGCGAAGAAAAATGGACGGATGAATATATTGCGGCCAACACCCGATTTTTTTACCACATAGACATCAAATACACCACACTTGTTTTCTAAAGCGAAATATTAATCTTACTGGGGCCCTATTCCTGAATACGATACGAAAATGTATTCGATACGAAAATGATGTCCGTTACGAAAATAACGTTTGGTGTGTGTCCTTGCTATAAGGGAAATTTATTTTAAATGGTTTTACCTGCAATAAAATTTTACAACTTGATGAAAATAATAAACGTCAAAAAAGAAAAATTTTGTGTTTGTTGTCGTAACGGATATCATTTTCGTATCGAATACATTTTCCGTATTCAGAAATAGGGCCCCTGACTCCGTAAAATTCATACATGTATTTATACTCTCATTTAAATTGGCGTAAACAAATTATAAGGCCATGTTTACGTTTTAAAATAAAAAATTTTCTTTGATTTTGAAAGAAATTTTTTATTTTTTTATTGAGTCGTTAACTAAATATTCATCGTACAAAAATTCGTTCATGAACGTACAAAAATTGTTCGAATTCGTATTGTCAAATAAGGGAAATTTGTGAACGTATCAAGTAGGTGCGAATTCGTGTTACAATTGCACGAATTCGTATTCAAAAATACCAACCATACGAATTCGTACAATTTTTTTTCGTATTCGTATTCAGAAATAGGGCCCCTGGACTTTAGGTAAAAACTGTTTTGTGTTGGCAATTTTCACCGAATGTAGATAGCGTTGGTTTCTACGTCTACGAGGGGGACGAGAATTGTCAAATTGATTGTTGTTGCAGTTTTCAATATTTGATAAACCTTGCATCATAGTAAACTGCGATTCACGTTTTGTTCACCAGATGTCAGCTACTTTGTTGGAAATCGCGAATAATCAAAATTCAGAAAACCAACTAAGTTAACAAAATCTTTTATTTGAAAATTAAATTTAATTCTACCTTTAAATTATTTGTCGTTTTGTTGTAAACGTTAAATTTTTCAACATCATTGCAAAAACTGAGAAAGCTAATATGAAACCTACCACTTGCGAAACACAAATTTCGTGTAGGTAAGTGCAGCAGAGAAGTTTCGAATTTCCAAATGATACTTTGCGCATACCGATTAAGCTCAATTTGTGTTAGTTCACGGGAATAATTAGTGCTACAGGAGCCAGTAAAGAGGAAAATTAAACTTTAAATTTCGCCTAAGTCAAAAAAAATAATCTCCGATTTCTAGAAAAAAACCACAAATAATTTTAGCCTAATTTTAGCATTTTCTAAAGGAGACTTAACTGTCGAAATTTGTTCTCATCATAGAAATTAGATATTCATAAATTTTCATTCATAAATTGAGGAAAAACAAACGTGCCCCTAAACATATACATATATGTTATTAAACAAAGAAAATACAGATGTATATCGTTCAATAATATACACATGTACAATAAAATAAACAATAGAAATAAAAAATTCTAAAATCCAAGAATAAGAAATTAAGGTACCATATTCCTGTCAAGGATGTTGAGTGCCATCCGAAAAATATACAGAATTAGCCCAATTCCATTGAACAACAGAAACGGTTGAATTAACGATTTTTTGATATAAAGTTTCTAGTAAGCCAATGAAGTTGGCACTTCTAATTGCACGGTCTGATCAGGTATGTTCTTTGCCATCCGAATAACATAGTGGCTGAATTTGGGCTAATGCAGAATTGGCGCAATTTCATTGAACAACAACGACTAGAACACTTTGATAGGACTGACTGTGCAGTCAGAAGTGCCAACTTCATTGGTTTCTAGAACACTTTATGTCAGAAAACCATTCATTCAACCGTTTTTATTGTTCAATGGAATTGAGCCAATTCTAGATTAGCACGGATTCGGCCACTATACTTTTCGGATGGCAATGGAGCACAAATTCTGTGCAATCAGAAGTGCAAACTTCATTGGTGTCTAGAACACTTTATGTCAAAAAGTCGCAAAAATCAAAATCAGTAAAATAAAACTTAACCAAAAGTGGTGTGTAATAGATACTACAATGTCCAGCTAAATCAAGACGAGCCTCTATTTCAGCGTGATCTAATGATGAAAAAAGTAGCACACGGTGAAGCACCATGAACATCTCTAGGATCGGAGATATAAAAATGTAAATATTGTCTAACATAGCCATCTTTCGAATTAAGAAATGGAGGGGTGATTACGTAACACCTGGCTTTCTTTTATCACGAATATACATATACATAAATCTTGAATATACCGCACTTAATTTCTAAAGCTTAAAATAAACTTACCCGTACTTAACTTCTAAAAAGTACTTACCAGAGTATTGGTAAAACTCTTGTATAATCAAGAATCGTCATTGTCTCTTATATTTCAGAAAACCTATAATAACAAACAGGCCTCCATGTTGTTAGCCTGGTGTTCACAGAAAATATTGATCTAATTGATTTCAAAACTAATCGCGGTCGCTTTGCCAGCTGCTTAGCCCTGGTGGGTTTTAATATGAATTGAAAATTTAGGTCGATCTCGAACTGACCGCTATACAAAAGAAGTAAGAATTGCGAATGACCGAGCTACCACGTCATCACCATATAAACGAATCAATTTTGGTTCCCTTTTAAATTTTTGCTTAATGCGCGATTTCCATTACGAAAAAGTTTATCTCAGCAAAAAGAAAAGCGAGACCACCTTATCGATTTTTCAAGTGTGATAGAGAAACAAAAATTTTATTCAGTAAAATTTTACTGACAAAATTATTGTATTAGTGGGAGTATCCTGCCATAAAAAATTTTAGAAAAAACTCAACGGAGTACTTTTATGGTAACATTCCAACACATCTAAATAAATATTGTATTGCAATATGAACAAAATTCTCCCACACTACCAAACCTTGTTTGATTATAGTTCATTTATGGTTTGATTTTGTCATTCTTGTTATGTACTCTACGGTTTTAGACATCTTAAAAATAGATTAATAAGTTTACAAAAAAAATTAAAATGTCAAAAATTAAAATAATCGATTCAAATTAAATAATAAGAAGTAATATAATATATCTGCAAGAGATCTCTTAAGCCCGCCCCAGAGATGCTTTATAAGATTTAGGTCGGGGGATTGAGATGGCCACTCCAACATTACTAACCCTTTATCCTCCAGCCATTTTTCTTAATTTTAGCGGTATGCTTGGGGTCGTAATCTTTATAAAAAGCAACGTCCCCTGTGTTATACTGCCATTTTTGACGCTCTCAAGAAGATTTTTTTCCAAAATTTGTATGTAGAAGGCGGACGTCACTCTACTCTCGATTTTTTTTATATGGCCAATACTATGAACCATCATGCACCTCCAAACCATTGTGGAACCACCTCCAAATTTCATTGTTTCATTTACATTATGTGGTAGTAAAATAGCTCCAGGTTTCCGTCAAGTCCACTTTCGACAAGCCAAATCGGTTAATTTTGGACTCATCTTACCATATTATTTTAGCCCTTTGAGAAACCATCCAGTTTTTTTTATTTTTTTTGCAATTGAGCGGAAGTTGCCGGTGCCGTTTTGTAAGGAGTGATTTTTTCGCTTTTACGTAGCTCTTCATTCCGACTTCTTTCAATGTTCGTCGAATAGTTTCTGCTGAAACATTGGCTGAATTATTGGATAACAAAATTGTCCTCAATTTTACTGCATTTTCTACTGTTTCTTTACGAACATTTCTGATTTCACGCTCGTTGTTAATTTCGGCTTAGCTCCCACTCCGTACGGATGTATTCGCTACAAATTTACATATAGCATGTCCCGGAAGTTTTGTTTTCAAAATGCATAATTTATATTGAAAATTTAAAAATTATTGTGTTTTATTGAAATTATTTTAAAGGAAATATTTGTATAATTTTTATGGCACGGTGTTTTTAACTAAGTTTAAATCTACAATCACTTAGAATTACACAAATTTTTAGTGGATTTATATTTAACTTTACTTTATGCTGAATACATACTTACAGATACAAGAATTGACGCAATCGTTCCCGCATTTAAACTATTCAAATTGCGTGCAATGCTTTATGTCCCGCCTACTCTTGCCGCAATCGAGTTGAAATAATTTTTTATTTTGAGCAAATGATTTCCTGGAGCTTGCCAACCAAAAACTACAAATAGAACTAAATTTTGTGCTCATTGTAAGCCGCCATTTCTATTTTTGCAACATATTTGACAGAAAATATAGATATATTTGACAATTATATATTTGTGATGTAAAACAGGATGAAAATTACAATAAATCTAAATCACTTTTAAAAAAGGTGGTACAATTAAAAGTGGATTTTGAAAAGATCGCGAATCCTGTGCGGCAACTTCTCGAAAAGTCAGTAACTGACATGTTAACGCGAGAACGGCGAAATGACCCAGTAATATTCGATGTCCGTGCCGAACCCGAGCAAAGGAAAAATCGAAAATCGCTACTCGTCTACTCTTATAACGATGAAAAATTCCATGCTTTGGAAAAAATAAAAATTGCTGAAACTGGAAAACGATTGAAATGATTATTGGTCGAAGATGTGAAACCAGCTATCGATATGGTATAGCAGAAAATGTTGCGGACTGGTATAAAATGGGCCAAGCAAATTTCGTTCAAGCTCAAATACTGGAGAACGATGTAGCCAACTTTTAGAATAATTTGTTATAATTAAAAATTTTAAATAAAATTTTCGTTAAAATGGATATTTTTAATTAAATTATTTTTTACTACTTATACATTGTACTCAGCAAGATCCGATAATCACTTTCGAACGTTTCCATGCAATTTTGGCAAATATTAGGGAAACCATCATCCATAACAATCTGTAAAAAAACAGAAATTGCAAATGTCTCTTCTGAATAACATTTTTTTATTTACTTACCGGTGGTATGGTAGCACAATGGTTAATTTTTTCCATAATGTTTCCGTACTCTGGAATATCACTAAATATATAAACTATTTCCGGTGTAATTGTTAAGCACATGCAACAATCATTCGATAGATGTCAATTTGTGTTTAGTGTACCTTAGTCACGCCATTAATTGGCGGGCTCATTTCATTTCGAGTTGCTAGAAAGTCAATACGTAATCACGCCTTAATTCTAAACTGGTGAATACGTTTGGTTTTTGATCACTTGATCAATGGTTTTTTTAATTTAACTCGAGAAAACCATTTTTCATACATTTTACGTCAGCAATGTTCTTCACGATTCAAAATTCCAAGAGATTCCATTTCCAAATTAATTGTGGCATATAGTTTTGGAGAGTCGCACTATCGAATTCTAAATGATCCAACATGCAGGATAATTGCAATTGGGTTGGAGTAGTTTTATTGACTTTCATTAGGAAATTAAGCTGTGCCAATTCTTCTGTTTTAAATTTGATTGTCTTCGGTCTAAGGTTAAATATTTATACATGGTAAATTAGATAAAGATTTCAGAGTATTTTATAGTAAAATTACTTGTAACAATATTCACCAATCACCATAATCACTTTTAATTTTCTCTCTCTCTCTATTCCGACATGATTATCAGCCAGTAGCTTGATGATTTTTTAACTTCGATTGTGTGTAGTTCACTAACCATTCGTTTCACCAATTTTCATATTGTTGCGGTTCAGTTATAATTTTTTATTTATTTTCACGTACTTTAAGAATACACTGTACTTTTGTGGCTTTATTTATTCTTCGTCATGCGGAATAAGTACATCGATCTTAGAAAAGAAATACCCGATGAAAATGAGTTAGTTCCAGTTCCAATAACATAACCTTAAATTACCTGCTCGAGTTGATCGGCCAATTCAACTTCATAGATGTCTTCCAGCTCGGACAAATCATAGACATTTATCATTTTTAAACCCGAATAGTTCTCTTTTTGAATGTTTACGATGTAAAGCAACACCATAAACGTGGATGGAATCTATCCTATGAATTTTATTTTTTTAGCTGTGCACGAAAATAATGTCACCGTTCTACGAATATGTTAAGACATTCCTCACGCTATTTAAATTACTTAAATTTTTCTATCAATAACACTTAATGTAATTATAAATAGAGTATGTCTATTTTAATAAAAAAAAGTATTGGCATACATACCCTTTACAAAAAAAGCGTAATTAGAATCCTACTGAGAAATATTTATATGGCGTGTTCATCGTCCAAGCAAAAATTACAAATTAAAAATTTGACAAGCACAATGGCGTACCAAACCCGTAAAACATTTTTTGGATTTATGACCATAAAAAGACCGAAATTTGACCATTCATCCATAAGAGACGAAATAAGTCAATTGTCGGTCAATTGCTCAGTCATTTGTGCGTCTAATCCTTGCCAGAAAAGGGACGAACATTTAAAGACATTTCTGTCGTAGCTGATTTGGCCGACTTTTGACCATTGCAATTGACTGACAAATTACGAACGATTAAGCTTGGTATAAATCAGACCGGCTTTTATAAGTCAAAATTGACAGCTAAAAGGCATTAAAACAGGTAGGTCTTTTGACGGTCTTTTATTATATCAAAAGAGAGACGAAATTGATTAACATTTGCTAGACTGTTTTGGGGCACATTGGTAAGCCAGTTTTTTAATGGTTTTCGGGTTATGATTTTATAAAATAAATTATTACATAAAAATTTCAAAACATCAATTATTTTCATTTTATTTATTTTGCATCATATAAATTGGAGTACATTATACATAACACTTCATTTTTTAATTTAAACAAATATAATAATCGAAAACAAAATAATCAGTTTGTGACCTATTGAAGATTAAAAAAATTAGTTGCTGGAAAATAAAAAATCACGATAAAAATATAATATGTATAAATTTACTAACCTGTATTAATTAGATCACAATGTTTTATTAGGTACTCGATTTTTTTACAATAAATTAATATTGTTTAATTACAATATTATTTTAAATTATAGAATATATTACAACTAAACACTACAGTTTCAACTTTTTAAAAACTTACTATTATAAATTTATTTTAATAATAATTTTTATCGACCACAAATAAATTATTAATTTTTTGTTGCACGCCCGACGAATGCTTTGTAATTGAAGAAAAAAATTGAAACGTGGCGATGAACAATTTTTAGTCGAAAATGCCCCTAATTTGTAAGTTGTATTTATTCCAAACGGTCGAATTCGTCCCATTTGAATTGCATAACTCTGTCTCGTCTCTCTTTCGTATTTAACATTTCGATTATTAGTCTGAATCGTATCCATTTTGTACTTAGTATTTCAATTGATAGTCGTCTTCGTCTTTTATTTAATTTTGGTTCTTAATTTAACTTAAATTTTATTTTTCATTTACTAATCGATTTTTATTTTGATACTGAAATGTAATAAAATGATAATTTCGATTATTTTAGTAGATTTCTTTTAGAATTTCACTTTTTTTAATTTAATCGGTAGACATTTCCGTCTCTAACACGATATTTCGTCTCTTATAGAGACGGAAACGTCGCAATGGACGAAAATTGTTTTACGGGAAATAGACTAATATTTTGAGCAATGACTAACTTCAACTCAAAACTGCAGCATTTTGCCGCAATCGAATCCGCAGATATGTATGTGTTAACAATGGGTGCGATTCCGGGGTCTAAAATTGTATGTTATGTTATTTTTGTTTTTTTCAATACAAATTCCAACAGGAAGTGTGGAAATAAAATAACATAACAGCAATTTTATGCCACGAGAATCGGGCCCATGATTTGTTTCAACTCACTATATTTATATATTTATATATTTTTCTGTCACGACACTCACGACCGATAAAAAATTTGTGCGTTTATACCCATTTTGAAACCAATAACACTACTTCATCCAAAAGTAATCATTAGCCGTGTTTTATTATTCGAGCGCTATGCGATCCGGAGCCGAATGGAAAATTTCTACTGAAACTGCAGCTATTATTCACTGGTGTTGCTATACCATTTAAATGAAAAATAAATGCATCTATAAAACAAACATGTATTTTTGGCATGACGTTATAAACAAGAAATCATCTTGCTGCATTTTAAATTTTTATTGAAATATTAAGTTTCTAATGATTTCAGGGGTTTACAAAATAAAGGCATTTTCAAATTTCCCATTGAAATGGATAGCGGCTCCCGATAAATAGGTATAGAACAAAGTATTTTTATATCGATTTTTAACTAAAAAGTTGAATGAAAAATGTTAGTTCGGAGTTGCGTGCTCCGGATACACCTATCGGACGCTAATAAAAACACACGGCTATTATTACCAATTCAAAATACTAATTGTTGCCAGATGATATCTCAATTACTCAACCCCTTTTGAAAATTTAATCTTTAAATTCATTTGATTCTGTAAATTCTTCGTCGGTTTTTGTAAATGTTATACTTCTCAACGTCATCTGAAAAATTGAAAAAGCCATTTCGGAAGATGCCACTTTCGGTACACAGATTTCTACCAAATTTTCTCAAGGATCTACCAGTTAATAAAAAGGCTTAGGTATGAAGTTTCATCCAGATTGTAGAGATACCGAATATTGATGAAATAATGTTTTTTTTTATAAAAACTTTGTTTTTATATTAAATTTTAGAACTTTTTTGTTTTTAATCATGTTTTCGTAATCTATACACTTCTCAAAATATTTGCAAACAACTAGTTTCGACCAAACATCACTGAGACCCACAAATTAGTGGACAAGCGTGTATCCCAATCAATCAATCCGTCTAGGCTCTACAGAGGCCGAAAACATTTCTTTTATACAGACGATTGTTAAAATGACACTATCGTTTCAGAAATCTTGTATATACATACAATGTACATATGTATTAACAAAATCACATAATACATATTAACTGTTGTATTTATAGCCCAATCGGGACATGACCCACACTGTATTTTAAGTACACATTTACATATAATATACTATTTATTATTTCTGTAACGACCTTAATTAATTATGATTTTGCTGTTAAAGCTAGGTTTATCGTCTGTTACCAGTGGTTGATTCTAATTTGCAAATCCTCCAATGGAATGAATAATCTTGATGATTTCATCTTTCAGTGACTATCTAGCTAAGCCATACAGAGAGGAAAATTATATCAATACTAAACGCTTTTAATTGAGTTTTAAGATTTTGAGAAATGATCTAATTAAGCACCCTATTCATACCTTCCCTCCCATACAATGTTAATTGAGATGGATAAAATTTTGTGCCAAAAATGTATCCTTTTTTTGCCTTTTTACGAATAAGTCTAAAAACGGATTATTATTTTGTTGTTCCTGTATTTAATACGATGAATGGCAATTAGTAACTTTAATTTGGTAAAATTTAATTATCGCATTTTTAGGAAGATAAACCAAGGTAAACCTTTAATTCGTACTATAAATAATTTAGCTGGATAAGTCACAGAATAATTCCGGAAATCGCACAAAGATCATTAAAAATTCATCACAAATCTGTGTGCACGAAAAAATCGAAGATTTTCATTTTTTAGTTGTGCACAAATTAAAAATTTATTAGCGAGCAACACAATTTTCAAATTCAATTTAAACGCTATTCGAGTACATCTAAAAACTTTTAAAATAATTTAAATATATAATTTAATTCAATTTCCTTATTAATTTTAACGATAACAACAACAACGGAATATAGATTGCAGCATAATACACGAGTTAATTCGTAATAATGATGTGACATTAATTCACTTTAATATATTTGTGTGTGTGTATGTGTGTAAGTCAAGAGCGTATAAAATTTTCCCATCGATTCATAAATTATTCGTAATTTAATCCATTAGCAGTGATTTTAAAAATTAAACAAAACAAAAACAAAACTTTTGATTTTAAATTAATAATTTTGTGGAGAAAGAGGAGAGGTTTCAACTCGGCCTTTAAAGGGTATTTGAAACGGTTCATTAAAATCATGAAATTTAATTAAAAAATTTCGTGTAGTTTTATATATAAATCAAATTATAAATGAAGTATTTTTCGACTCGATACTAATGAATTTTGTTAGTTAGGTCAATAGCTATTGAATTGAGTTAAGAAGAAATTGGGTGATGCTTTTTTACCCTAAAGCTAATTTTGCGATGGTATGTACAAACACAGAGAATGTTCACACCTTTTCAATTTTAATTAAATTTTCTTGTAATTGAAATTGAAAATAATTTGTTCTTCTCCACATTAATTTAGCAAATGGAATACCACCCAGCAAAATAACTATACTATTAACTATGAACAGGTCAGTTGCCGTAAGATATGCCAAACAAATTATAGTTTAATTGTTTACGAGTACGATACATGTCATAATAAATTAACTTCTCTCCTTGGCTACTAAATAATTCAATTTTCCACGTTTTTTTTTGTTTCATTTTACCCCTCGATCAAAAATAAAAGTGGCCAATTTGCATATTATGTAAATTTGGTGTTTATAGTTTTCAGTTTTTGTCCAAATATTTTTTTATAAACGTGCTGGACACGAAATAAATAAAATTGCGTGTCTATAATGATGAGATTTTGAGTCATGTGTTCTAGCCGCGTTAATTTTTTAAAAAAGGGTTAAAATGTATTTCCTTAAGCGCGACATACGGTACACGTAACAAATTAAAATGTTTATCGTAAGAGCAAATATATCGTAGGACATTTATGCCCGGTTGCACAGAAAAATCAGTAAAGGTCAGTTAGTTGTGCGTCAGTTAAATTTTTTAAATAAAATCTGTTTTTGCAATCAGAAGAAAATCAACGCAAACTTGATTAAATATTTTTTATTCCATGGAAATATTTAACGATTAGTTAAAAAGTTATTCAATCAATATTGGCCATTTATATATTTATACGCAAGCTAAAAATGTACACGGAATAAAATATATAACCGGTCATTAATTGTTCTGAAAATATTTTTACTTTTAATGAAAATAATTTCGGAATAATTTAACTTGTCCTGTCACAAGCCGAGAAGGGTATTACCAATTTGCAACAGGAGAAAAAATTTAACTTTTTAAAATTCTAGTGGCCGGTTGCACAGAAAAATTACTAACGTCCGGTTAATTGTGCGTGAGTTAAATGTTTTATATTAAATCTGGGCTGGGGTGTTCTAACATCACCGAATTCTACGTCTCTTTCTGTTAGAATTAATTTGACTTCTGTTTCGTTTATCAATTATTTCTTCTCTATTGCTATCTCAACCTACTAGAATATATTTGAACAATATTATTCATTTATGTATTTTTGTTCTAGAATCGAAAATAAATTATTTTGTGATAGAAACGCAATAGAAACATCGCACAATGTTGCAATCTAGCAGGCTGGTAAATGATATAAAAATTGAAAGAGACAAAAGGTACGTACCTTTTGTTTTCAAAGCCGAAAAAGACTACAATAACAATTTCATTGTACAAAGCCGAATTGGCTTTACATTAAAAAGTTTAGGTTTAGGGGAAATAAAACCATTATGGTTATGGTGCTTACCGCAAGTTGTCATCTTGTTGTAAAAAAAGACATTTGGAATTTGTTATTTGACAGTAAAATACCGAATTTAATTTGTTCTATTTCATAAAATAAAAAAAAAATAAAATAAATATTTATAAAATGAAAATTTAAAGTTCATTAAAAAATTAAAGCGAAAAGTAGTTACTTCCAGATTCAAAAGCTAAGCTAAGCGGGATTTACGAAAGCAACGCAGCTAAATTTTATTCTACAGAAACGAGAAATAAACTTCGATAAATTATCGAAAAATGGTGATGTTA
Organism: Nephrotoma flavescens; assembly: GCA_932526605.1. Lineage (NCBI taxonomy): Eukaryota > Metazoa > Arthropoda > Insecta > Diptera > Tipulidae > Nephrotoma > Nephrotoma flavescens. The sequence continues at coordinate 177,125,214 of OW052220.1, read as the reverse complement.
GAACATCCCAGCTCTGGGGTGGACATTTTTAACATCACTTTTTTCGATACTTATCGAAAATTGTGCCACTTTTTTCAAGAACAAATTTGCTTACTGTTTTTGTTTTTTCAAGAACAAATTTGCTCACTTTTTAACTATCCTTTTCTAGTGCGATCGCAGTCTTCTAGAAAAATTTTGTTGCTTGTCTCTATTTCGATTTTCGATAAAGTATAACTTTAAAACAAATGGACGATAGAAACAGAGTAGAAAGAGGCATAATGTTCTATTCGAGCTTGCTGAGATCGTAAAAGAAACAACATAATTGAAAAATGAAAAAACGTTTAATTTTATTCATGATGAAAGAGACGTAAATTTCAATAGTATCGAAATAAAGTGATGCTATAAAATCTCACCCCTGTTCTCGTTAGATATTAGAAAAAAAAAGTCAACGCAGACTTTATTAAATATAAATTTTATTCCGTGGAAATATTTAATTAGCGTATAAATACATTCATCCCTCGCTTTACGAATTAATTCGTTCGTACGTAAAACGAAATTTCGTTAACCGAATTTTTAGTAAATTTTTGACGACTGAAGTTTTTGACAAATTTCAAAAATTACAAAACATGGCGGACTACTTAATTTGTCGAAATAACAAAAATACACATGAATTAGTAAAACAGTTGACAAAACAATGTTAGGATTATTTAAAATTTTGTTATAAAAAGCAACTGGTCGTTATTACGCAATTAGTAAACTAGTGACTTGGGCAATGATAATAAAAAAAAGATTAATACGAAATTCGATATGTTCGTTTTAGGCCCCATCGGATGATCTTCTAAGCATACTTTTCCTAAATCAGAACGCACCGCAATCGATTCCTGGTACGCGGAAAACAACCTTTCAGCAATTTTCATGAAAATCGTTCGAGCAATTTCCGAAACCCTACATCCCACCACCAAAAATAGAATATTTTGAATATATTTTTATTGTAGAATTAGAGGCTGTTTATGAGCTTTTAATTTAAGTTAACTTCGATGTGTAAGCTCACCTTTAAAACTATAAACAACCACTTAATTTTTGATCACTTGAACTTGAGAGAAATTGGCTGATATTCGTGCGAATGGCTAGTAATTGAAAAATCAAACTTTATACTATATTACCTGAACTCAAATCGATACATCACATCCAACATTTAAATACTTAATTTTTTCATTTTCAAACGTATTTGTCCCTTGTACTTGAGAAATTGGGGGTGGCATTCGTGCTAAGGCGTATAGTAGCTCAAAATTCAAGCTACACGTATTTCGTGAGCTCATAAATTGGCCCAGCAAATCAGTGTCACCGAGAATACTAATGGCCTCATTGCTTTAATAATTTTTCTATGTGACGTCATTTTATGTCGATGATTCCGATCTTCAACTATAGATGGCAGTATAATGAATCGAAAAAATAAAAAAGCAGTAAATTCGATATTGTAAAATTAATTTATTATTTCATTATTAAATTATGAACATTATTGCCGCCTTTAGTTCAGAAAAGAAATTGTCGACATAAGTTAAATGACATGTCAAGCAGTTCTGCCACTCTAGGTACAGTGATCATATCCAATATTAATTTTGATTCTATTTTAAAAGAATTTGTTGCTAAGGGATAGCAGCTCATAATTCAAGCTGCACGTATTTTATGAGCACATAAATCGGCACGGTCTCCAACATTGAAATATTCAATAATTTGTCGTTTATATGTACAAGGTGAGGTCAAAAATCGAAGTTAACTTAAATTGAAAGCGCATAAATAGCTCCAAATTCTACAATAAAAATGTATTCAAAATATTCTATTTGTAGGGATGGGGCTGAGCCAACTGTGACTCCACCACTATACTACCACGCAGTTATTTAAATTCCTGTTAAACAGTGAGCACAACATTTTTTGTTTGTGGATTTCGAGAACTCATAAATAACTCATAATTCTGCACTGATTGTTTTTCTAATTTTACAAAGTGGAAAAAAGGTATGCGCAACAAAGGTGAACAATTATTCACTATAGTACTAAGAGTACCAGGTATGTTCTATAGACAAATATTCCATGTACCAAACACAATTTCAGTCGTCAAGGCATGATGAGACGACTAAAACTGAATATTGTAGTTCTTCCAGTTGTTTCATCTATATAGTAGAGCCAAATTCCACTAAAATCTTACTTCTTACTTTTTAACACAATTCGTAGATGAGAAACAAATTGCTCTTAATAACAAAAGCGAATAGTTTGATTTTTTTATGGGAAATTTTTTTTCGACAAACCTCATTACATCGTATACCATCTTAGTATAGCAAATCATATTCAAATTTATAATAATAATGGGACAAGAAAATTATAAAACGTATATTGAGATTCGTATCGGAATTTATCAAACGATTTCATAGAAATCCAATTGTTTGGTTTGAATTGATCCTTCATTCAATACGTAATAATTGTCCACCCAAAATCAAACGAGAGAGAAAGGACAAATTCCAGAATATTTCGAATACGGACACAAAGGGAAAACATAAAATTCAAGTGTTCTTCAGTTATAATACAAAATTTGATTAAGACATTTTTACATATACCTGATTATCTTGAAAAGATTTATAAAAAACTATAAGTACCGAAATAAGGCGTAATAAATACAAGTAGGATAATATGAGAATGTATCAAGGTTCATTGTCGAATCGTTTTAATAAGCAATCATGCTATGGAAACTCCTAAATAAAGAGTTCTGGAAATTGTATGCCCAGGATTATAATTAAGGTAAATTCGATTAATTAAAATTGTATAGTTTATGGGCGGCGAGAGACTCATAATACAATAAAAATCTCAGTTTATAAAAGGTGGAATTAATCCGAACAGAATACGTGTCCCAATAATCATAATATAACAAAACATGTACTGTATACAAACAATAATCTATCGAAATATTTTATTAAATTAATTATTAATTAAATTTAATTGTATACAGAGTGACTCAACACAACGAAATTTTCTATAATTAATTTATTCTAGATATAGCGCGAGTATAATAATCGCTGGATGGTAAGAAGTCATGAAGGGAAATAATTAATATTCGCGTTATTAACAGGAAATCAATTTATTTACATTTTTAGGACCTTTTTGCGCAAAATACGAGGCTAGCGGTATCAATTTCGTTCTAGACATACGCAATTTTTTAATTGTGATTATCGGAAATTAATGTTTTTACTTTGCCTTCGCTATGCCATGTCCCCTTAGGAAATACGAAATTAATATTTTCGTTTCTTCTGCTCGTTGCTTTTTGGAATCGACAATGTATTTATCTGAAAACGAAATGAGCAACTTTTTATTTCTTGGAACGTGTACGAAAAATAAAGGAAATTTGTTGAGTACAAACAGTTCCCATTTCTATCATGTATATATACAATATTCCGGTTATAAATGGGATAAACAAAAAATAAATATGAATTTGAATTTTTCAATTAAACATCTTGGGATCCGAAGGTTAATTGATTATACGTTATATGGATAGAAAATGTCTTAAAGTTATACAAGAATATTAAATATATTAGTTTTTGATAAGAATTCCTTAGAGACCACACTAATATATGGAGCATGCAAACTACAAAAGTACAAACCAATTATCGTCTTACTAATTTCAATTCTTTGGTTACGATATGAACTACATTTAGGAATGTGGGTTAAGATGAATTAATCAACACATTCTATATAGTAAGATAATTAGGGTTGCGTTATTTCTTGACACAATATAATTACATACAGAATATTACTGCCATCAAAACTTGCTTTACACAACCAACCAAATGGCGCAGTGGTTAAATTTATAGCGAAATCGAATCATTAATGGGGTCAAATGCAAGTAAAGCAACACACAGATGGTGTAATACTTAAAATGAGTAAATAGCCATATATCTATGAGCTGACATTCCTGTAATAAGGTAGGACGTCAAAGCGAACATTGAAAGTTAAGTCTCTCGTTTCCAAAACAGATTGCAAAAAATAAGTACAAACAAACGCAAAACAATTTCAGCATTCGAAGAAAACATACCGGACACATTACTAATGAAAATAAAGCCAAAATTATAAACAAATCAAGGAGAGTTGCCGATATGAAGCTAGCACGTAGTGTTAGCACGTTTTAATTAAAATTGTACGTATAGCGATATTTATTATCACAGATCTAAATCAATGATTTTATATGACATATAATAATAAAAAAAATCCAAAATAAAATATCAGTCATTCATAATTTAACTATTTTGAAAACTACCTACTTATTAAATTGAATTATTTTAAAAAAGTAATATATTTACAATATAAAAATGACTCTGATGAGATAGTATAGAAGGGCACTGGTTCATGCCAGAATAATATTGATATTTAAAGAAAAATAATTAAATCAATTGCCGCAGTTGATTCCTCTACGAACATCTGAAAATAATTTGAAAACAATCGTGTGGGTCTGACCAGAATAATAATTTTCGGGCTGGCCTCTTCCAAACATTTGTCGCACATAAATTTAATATTTTATTTTAGTAGAATCCCTAATCAACTTTGTCGGGCATGAATTAAATTTTAAGATTGTGTCTTGATAACCTCACCTTGATGTAACGTTTTTTATTTTAATTTTTGTACTATCGAACAACACGGTTTCTAAGAACACGGAACGAATTAATCGTGTTCTTGGAGGGTTTGCTGTATTCAAATATTTTTCGTGCTAACATTTATAAGCTGCGTTTTTTTGAAAACGCTGGTCTAGACCGCGATAAATTATATTTTGATTTTTTAAACATTTTATTTTGTAATGAGTACAAAGGGCCGAATGTCGAAGGGCTGAATGTCGAAGGGCCAAATGTTGAAGGGCCGAATGTCGAAGGGCCGAATGTGTCGAAGGGCCGAATGTCGAAGGGCCAAATGTCGAAGAGCCGAATGTGTCGAAGGCCCGAATGTATCAAAAGGCCGAATGGGTCAAAGGGCCGATTTTTTTTCTGTTTTTAGAAATATAATTTTTTAAATTTGTTGTTTTATGGAATATTTTGTAAATTTGTTTTTCTTAAACATAAATGAATTTCTTATGAATTTATTTATTTACTACTTTTCGTACAAAAAAGGAAAATTTTGTCATGCGCCACCTAAGACATTCGGCCATATGTCAGTCTTCTGATAATAGGTATATGTACAAAAAATAATTAAATTAAATAAAAAAATAAAAATATATATATTTCTAAAAACAAAAAAAAATAATATAAAAATTCGGCCCTTCGACCCATCGACACATTAGGCCCTTCGACATTCGGCCCTTCTACATTCGGCCCTTTGACACATTCGGCCCTTCGACTCATTCGGCCCTTCGACACATTCGGCCCATCGACATTCGGCTCTTCGACATTCGGCCCTTCGACATTCGGCCGTTCGACACATTCGGCCCATTGAAATTCGGCCCTTTGATATCATACCATTATTTTATATTAATATTTTTATGCTGCGTATTCACTATATTGAATCCTAACGAAACTTATACTATATCCCGGCCAGACGATTTTTTTCACTTCATAATAAGTCCGCAACGCACAAATGTATATATAAAAAATGACAGGTTGTAATGTGTTCCGGATTTTAACGGATCACAGTTGAATCGGAATTCTTTTTGAAAATGCATTTAATTTGATACCATATACATTATATAACATATTAATTATATGTTTTAAATAAAATGTTAATTATTTTATTTTTATTATAGGTATAGTGTTATTTTTCGGACGAAAACGATTTCCCAAAATACAAACAAAAAATGTTTACATGATTCTCTTTCTTCACCGTGATTGCAGGTCGAAAAAGGGATATGATTGTTCCCAGCAACTCTAGGTTTTATGTAGAGTACAACAGAGTTCATCAGAAAACTTTATAATTCCTGAACTGACGAAACAGTAAATTTTTTTTAGTACACATTTTTTTAATTGTTCCTTAATTCATTTAAAACTGGAAAGTTTTGTTGTCTTGTATATGCCGGGTGGGTTAGTTTATAATCATATCTATCATATATAAGGCAAAAATGTACTTGAGAATTTTTACGTTTGTTAAACATTTATTTTATACGTATGCATATGTACATACATATATGTATATCACAATATCACCCTAAAATTAAAAAACACATACAACACTGGAAATTTTTTTATTACTACTTTAAAACCTAATTTTTTGTATTGTGTTATACTGCTCTCTCGAAAATCAAATTTAAACTAAAATCTAGGGCGGTATGTTGTACCATCACTTCGAATCGAAAAATGTCGAATTCGAAAAAAGTCGAATCGAAAAAGTGAAAGTAGTATCATTTTTGCTTTTCGAAAATGACACAACATACCGCCATTCGACTTTTTCCGAATTTCGATTCGAAGTGATGGTACAACATACCGCCCCTACATGTCAAAAATATAGTCATGATTTTTTTTTTATTTCATTTTTGTTTGTGTTAGTTCTGTTTCGCCGAAAAAATTTTGGCTTTAATCGATTTTAAAATTGTTTTATTTAAATTTTTTTTTATTTATTTACAAACAAAATTTAATGTTTACAAAACCAAAAATAAATGTCAAAATGTATGATTTGAAGTTAGTTAAAGTATTATAAACATATTCCAAAAAGACGCTCGCGAGCAGTGGAAAAATTCTCTTGATGTATTTTTCTCCACCGATAGTACACATTTATAAAATCGGTTAAACATTTTGGCGAAATTTCACAAGAATTTGAGACACACACAATGATAGAAAATGACGGCACACATATTAAAAGTATATATTACCAATGAACCTAGAATACTATAGGCCACACTGCTTTAAAAATTTTGCTATATGACGTCATTTTATGTAGTCGGTTCTTTCTTTAACTATTATAGGCAACACTAAAATGAAAAAGATCGTTTTGATTTTTTTTTGTGTTTAAGTAGTAATATTGATAAAAAAATTGTAAACAAATAACAAGAATAATGTTTTATTAATATATTTTAAAATTTAACAAAAACCTATTGGTAAGAAATAATTCATAATATTAAACACGTAAACAGGTATGAATTTACAATACATTTTCTTGTGTATACATTTCTTGAAATATACGAGAAGACATAACCTTACTTTTAACACTCGTATAAATATATTTTTTTCTGTTTATTTTCGTTTATTCTTTTTATGAACATGACTGTCATCTCCAGTTCAAAGAATAAACTGCTGACATAAATTTGATGACATATTCGCGATTTCCAACAATGTAGCTGACATCTGGTGACCAAAACGTGAATCGCAGTTTGCTATGGAGCAAGGGGGATCAAAACTGTCATAACAATCGATTTGACGTCCCTTAATCTAGCAGAACCCATACAGCAGAACATTACAAGATAGTATGGATAATTATAGGCTAATTATGGGCTAATTAAATGCCCCATTCAAAAATTTTGGGTTCCATCCATACCAACTAAAGCGTGGGTTCTGCTAGCTTTAGAAAAAGTTAGCAGAACCCATATCAAAAATTGATTTAAAAACAATTGGAAAAATAAAGGTTAATTTTAGGCTAATTAAATGCCCTATTTAATTTTTTTTATTCGGGTCGATCAAGAAAATGCAAAAGGCTTTATCATTTCAAAGCTAGCAGAACCCAAGTCGAAAATCGCACCAAAACCGAAATTACAACTGAAAACAAGATTTATTGACAATCGAATAATTTTAGGCTCGGTATGGGCTAATCAAATGCCCCATTCAAAAATTTTGGGCTCCATCCGTTTTTGACCAAACTTCGGGTTACTTAATCTAAAGCTAGCAGAATCCAAATCGAAAATCGGACCAAAACCGAAATTAGAACTCTTCTGCTAGCTTAAGGGACATTCGATTTGATAATTCTCTTCCCCCTTATAGACGTAGATACCAACCCTATCTACATTCGATGAAAATCGCCAATAGAGCAATGTGGCTCGTAGTATTCTAGGTGCACTGATATTATACAAATTCACACTGCATGAGAAATCGTACAAAATCCATAGCCTGATCTGAGAGGTGTATTCATGTAGCGGGCACAGAAAGTTCTTATACAGTTCCGTTTAATAGAACCAAGCATTAATGTGCAAGGTAAACGTGAGATCAAAAGTAAATAAAAGACCTTGACAGATATAATTTACTCTATAAATTATCGCTTACTTACGTTTAATAATTACTTATTGTTAACTGGTCCACTCAGAAAATTTAGACAAATCTTTTTGCAAATTCACTAGAACAACTTGAGACAGCCCGGAAGATGCACGGGACAAGACGAGTCATTAATCTTTACAAATAGGTAAACATTCAAAAGGTAAGAATGCAACCAGCAAACGGGGATGAAATTACAGTTTAAAGACTCCAATTCACTGAAAATAATACATACTCGTCCAGAGTCAAAACCAGCATTAATAGTAAGAAAAATGCGTAAAAACTGCGCCGATGCAGGCTTTTATTAACAGTACAAAGAATGGTTCATAAATATTACGTAAAATTTAAATTTCTTAAAAAATATTTTGCTCCGGTAAAATGTGGTATTTATGATTTCATTCTTAAGGTTAGTAAAAAGTCTTTTAATACGAGAACGCAGTTCGACGTGTTTCGTAATATTAACGGCGGAAATATTAGTTACAATTAACGCTGGAATTCATGATATTAAGTAATTTGTTCTTGTATTTTTAGATCGAAAAAAAATATTTTATTACCAACACAAAAAAACTTATACTTCTTATATGTGAAATAAAAACTCAAATTCATATTTTTAATTACTTTTATCGTCAATTTTATTTAAAAATTTCATCAAACTTATATAGCTGTAAACAAAAACTTGCTCCTTTGGAATGGGTAATTATAGGTAAATTTGGTCCTGCTCCCATGTTGCAATGAGCACTAAATCCAGTGAGCCAGATACACCGCATCGTCCAGGTTAAAATTTTATATCACGTCGAGTTGTCGGCGTCATCTAATAATAATATGCAAAATAGAAAGAACCACATTAGATACATTAGCCAAATTTAAAGCACAAACACATTTAGAAAAATAATGAATTTAATTTAGAAACTAGAATTTTAATTTATTTGGCATAATCAAGAACCTTTTTATTCACGCGAAAAAGCAGCGCACAATTTCAATTTAATTTACTATTTATTAACTCAACCTATCACATTTTACACAATTAGAATTTTTATAACATTTACCTTATTATTATTTCCCACAGGTTAATATAATCAGTATATGTGCACTCGTAACAATCACATGGAATTAAAAATTATAATTAAAAAATTCACTATTGAAATTGAAATTAACGAATAAGTTTTTTCAACCTGTTTATTAGACATGATGCCGATGCTACAATGATTGAAAAAATGCAAAATGGAGTAGGCGTCTTGTTTTTTGTTTTATTTTAAAGAATTTTACAATCGGAAACTTCAATAAAACGTAAAAATTGTAAAGACTATTCATTTGTTCACAAATATTAAAACTTATTTCTTGTGATCTACATGAACCATCGTAATATTAAAAAATTTAATAGTAAATCTTTAAACTATGAACTTCTTCATAATTATTACTAACAAATTCATATGGTTTAAATTTAAACGACAAATTCATAAATATTAAGAATAAATTATATTATGCTACGTAAAATAAATTTAATAAAAGTTAATGATTTGAATTCTTACTATTAACGCAATAATCTTTACGAAAAGTTTTATTTATTTGGTTTTGCGCATCAATGTGATGAATTTGACATAAATAGTACGAAATTGATTTAATGAACGAGATTCATAAATATAATGCTCAAAATTTTTTTCAGTGTTTACTCTTAAGAATTGTATATTCAATTTTATCGAACGCCTGTTTATTTTATCGATAATGAATTATTCTGTATAGACGGTCGCAGAAAGATGTAAGATTTGTAACTGTTGATCTCCCAGAAAAGAAACCGTTTTCCATTTTTTCATATGGATAAACTGTAGATGTATACCATAGATTCAAATAGTTTTACTGGGTACTGATTACACTTCTTTTGTCAGATTTAAATGTGAGATTCAGAGTAGATATTTTTCATGAATCTGAAAGAATAGTGTTCGTAAACTGTCATTAAAAGTGAAAGTATTTGGAAAAGTTAACTGTATCATGCAGTTTCTGACTAGGATTTGTGGAAAATTATCGTATCCGGCTCTCTTACTAATGTCAAGTTTGAACGAACATGAAATGCCGACGAGATGTTTAGCAGAGGATGCCAGATAGATTGTGATTCCGCATCTTTAAACTTTCGAGGCTGTCCAGGGCGCGTCTGGCCACTAAGATCGTAATCACCACTTCTAAAACGTTTGTACAAATAATTACACGTTTCATAAGACACAACGTCGGCATCAAGAACACTTCAAATTGATTCCCGTACTTTAGAAGCATTTTTTCCTTGTTGAAATTCGTATAGAATGCAGTGCCGAATATGCTGTCTGTCAGTTGCCATCGTAAACTCTGCTATTTCGAGAGGTTATGTAACTCACGTAGACCCGTTGTTCGGTGTTCTGAAACCTTGCGTCTGATCCTGCAAAAACTGCCAAATACCGTGAAAAATTTCTATTTTGAGCTTGAACAAAAATTCTGTAAAAACTAAGTGATATACCTACTAATACATCAGTTATTTCTGTGGACAAACTATATAGTCCGAAAAGAAATATTCTTCCAAATCGTAGTGCTCCGTTAGCCATGATTCGCAAATTATGATGACTTCATAGTTGTTGTCGAGCACGCTCATGAGAAACGGTTTGGTCTTATTGCGAATGCTTGAGGCGTTGTAAAATAAAATAACTTGAATACTGTATTGTTACGAATTACTGTTGTCCTGAGTGCACTGGCGTATTCCATTCCATGGAATAGTGGCTCAAATGTTGATGATGTATGTTGTTAGAATTCGGGAGAGATGAAAGATGATATCGTTTTCACTGTCGAAAATTTGAATTGATGAATGGACGAACAGACATGTGACTAGGCCAGTGTTCCATGGAAATCACCTTGGACCATCTATGATGATGAAATTAGCGAAATTATATACCTACTAATCTGACTTCAGAAAGTAAGTATCTAAGTAATTCACCCGATATCTTTAATGTATACCAATCATTATCACCATTCGTCATTAATAATTTTCATCACAAATCTTTTGAAACAATTCTGAAGAATGAGATCTGCATGAAAAGTAACCTGAACTAAAGGGCAGACACAACAAACTTGCAATTAAATTTTATGAACATCAGTATGACGAATTAAAAACAACATTATTGATATCACTTGATCCCCTCCGCCTGTTCTAACCTTAACCGCAATACTCTAAACAATATTCAACAATATTTTCGGAGATACTTTAAACCAAAACATGAGTCTAATGTCTACTTATTAATCTCTAATGATCCGGAATATGTAACATTTAAAGGATAAAAATATTGCGCTGCGCTACTCCCCTCCAAAATTGTAGTGGAAGATATCTATTAGGCTCTAAAATCGTGTGGAGATTGATGCGATCCGGATGTCGCAGCAGCTTTATTGTTAAGAGAGGTTACAAAAAAATTGGAAATCCACTGTTCTCTGTTGAAAGAATTAAATATTTAAAATCTGGACGCGGAGTGATATTTCATGTTATAGAGATTAACGTCAATTTCATCAGTCCCAAAGTTACTCGAGCTGCCAATATGTAATTCATTCAAGGAATTGCTACCACGATACTTCTATCTAATTGAACTTGTTTGTATATGCCATAAAGATCAACAGCAATCATACGGGGTTCACCAGCACCCCAACTAAAAATGTGGATAATCACAAGCAGGCTGATGTGGTAGGAATACATGGACTTTTGGAGGGCCTTTGACCCCACAGAACGTTATAACACTTCGTTATTATTGAACGTTATAACACTTAACAAAATTTCCACCAATTTGGTTTCTTCATCTTTTTAGGACCTGGTTTACCATGTACTTGAGTAACCATTCTCAATATTTCGAAATGGAAAACAAAAGAGAATTAATTTCAGCCACCTCCTGGGCACGGATTCATTAACGGAACTATTGCAGATCACAATAATTCATAATTCGAAGGTTTGTGGATTGCCTAGAAACCTATTAAATTGTGTAAAACATCAACGATACCCACATGCATCCAACCTTCTCAGTATCCACATCAATAAGTGTAAAGTCACATCTTTCTATTAGAAATCTAATTCTTTTGTCCAACAGTACGATAGACATTAAATGGCCAAATCAATAAATGGAATGATGAATATGTTGCGGCGAAAATCGAAAAAATAGATTCAAACTCAAGTCGTTTCGCACCGCAGACTTCCATTTCTCATGTATGAGAAATTCATCTCCACTGCGCCACTTCCATCTCAAAACTGCGCTCTCTCCTTCCAATCCATTAAGCATATTTTTAATTAGATACTGCTAAAATTAAAAAAAACGAATTAAAAACGAGAAAACAAAAATAATTTCATCAAAAATATTTGTTATTTTAGTAAATTTTCAAAATGTTTCCCATTCATTTTGCTGCTTTATCATTAGTGCAAAACATCTTCTTGATAATACTTTTTTTATTTTATTACACATTAAATTTTAAAACACATTTTTTTTAATTTGCTAAATAAGCGAAAAATGTCTCTAGTAAATGTGTGAAACACGTCCCAAACAAAAAACCCAAATTTGATGCATGCAACAAATGCTGCACGTGTGAAATACGTCCCAAAAAAATCGCAAATTTGTGGCATGCAAACCTCAAATTTGTTGCACAGAGTTCTGTTTCTCCCGGAAAGGGACCATATCATAAACATTCCGGAAAACCTACCCACATATCAATCTTTTCAAATTTGTTAATTGAAATTTGCTGCAACAACCCCTTGGTAAAAGACCCGTTATTTATATTGCCGACCGCAGGAATTGTTCGATTCGTTTATTCCGTTAAGAGAATGTAACACGAGCGCTCTAGAAAACCTATCCACATGTCAAACTTTTCAAATTTGTTGAACAAATTTGTTAATTGAGATTTGTTGCAAAATCCTATTGATTTTGAAACGTTTATTGCATGCAACAAATTTGGGATTTTTTTTGGACACTTGGGTGAAAAAAAGTATTTATTTATTTATTTTCAACTGCTTAATCAAATGGTACACTCATTATAGGCTATAATTAACACAAAATTTACTTTTGCCAATACATCTCAAACTAATAAATTTCATTATCATTCAAGATCACCACAAAACGTGCTCTTCGACACTGAACAGTTTTCATTATAATTAATTTTCCCCTGTCGTTCACCGCTTCATTAAGGTAAAAGCCAACATTTATTAAAAAACTCACCCTGTAGAAACAAGTATACATATAAAAGATAGGGACTCTATTCATACAACTTTTACTAGTGCATTCTGTTTGACCCTCGAATGTTGTTTGAACTTTAACCCCGAATTGTTTTTAAATGACACATTTTTTATTAATAAATAAATTTTTTGGTTTTTATTTTTACAGATGTCTAAATGATATTGAACTTTGACACTTCATCTTTTAACGTACATTGTGTATAGAAAATGGGAATTTATTTTTATTTTATTCTGTTAGGCGTTAACAGATTAACAGAATAAAATTTAATATGAGGTCGTTACTCGAAGCTTACGTTGGTCCTAGTTGTACGAAAATTTCGATTAAAACGTAATTATTTTACGTTACAAATTAATAATTTTCAAAAACCAAACTAAAATGTAATCTAAAAGTTCCAGTGAAACTCAGTTGTATCCAATATAAATTTTAACAATTGAGAGATTTAAAACAACCAAAGAACATATAACAACAACTATTTAAACATTTGTTTTTAGGCTGGGCCATCTAACTCTGTTGAATAACCTGATATTTGTTTGGCAGGCAACCTCTTTAGCTAAATCTGATAGCTTCTGTATTTTCTGTTGCTTGTCGGAGTGTTTGTGTGTTACAGGCATGTGCCATCTGCGTATTTCAGATCATTGAGTTTCTTTCGCGATCATTCCGTTAATCCATCCACTGGATGTCATTGGGGACACGCTCCCTACTACTATTAGGAACGAAAGTGGCAAGAGTATATCTTTGTCTGTTACTGTATGATTCACTTTGTTTGCCTTTGCATTGTACTCGATTATCTGCGTCCTGGAACATATCTTGATATGTTCGATTAATATTCTTGGGATGCCCATATCATATTGCGTTCCTGTTTATTACTCCCGTTTATTAATACACGTTCGAATTCCACGAAGAGTAGGTATAATGGTGAATTCCATTCGTTAGACTGCTCTATGGTGATGCGTGTTGTGATGATTTGATTGGTGCAATTTCATCCAGGCCTGAAGCCAGCATTCTCCTTTCTTTATGTCGAGTTGATTGTCGTTGAAATTCTATCGAGGATAATCATTGCTAATATCTTTATGCTTGTGTTGAAGAGGGATATTTGGCAGCAATAAATTAAGGATTTGTCTTGATTAGGTTTTGTTCCAATCTATTTCTCACTTTCTTCAAGCAATGGCTGCTTGACGTTGATGATAAAATTGTTGTCGTCTTATCTATTTGTGTCACTCGGTCCCTACTATCTAAACATAGTAGAATACATTACATCGGTCAATAAGTCCCGATGCTAACATTTAGATGGCGCATGTAATGAAAAACATATAATTTTTACGAAGTACCAACATTCAAACGATTTGATTCATCATTTTATAAAAGTCCGACTACCGTAACGCTTCTTTTGTTATTTTCAAAACAATGGAAAAAATAAATTTCGTGTGTTGATTAAACACTGCTTTATAATGAAAAGGTACCGTTCAAGCAAAGCAATGGGTTGAACAGTGTTATAGGGTCTCTGCTCCTTCGAAAGCAACGTTAAACTTTGCTGAGTTTAAACGTGGCCGTACAAGCACCGATGATGTTGAACGAGAAAGTACACAAAGTCGTTTTGAAAAACCGTAAAGTGAAGTTCCGTGAGGTAGCTGACACCTTATAGATATCAAAAGGCAGTGTGTAAACTATTTGACATGAATATTTGTTCATGAGAAAGCTCTGTTGAACGTGGGTTCATTCACCGTATTCTCTGGATCTGTTTCAGCGAATACTACCTGTTCGCAGATAGTTTATTTTGAGGTCAAGATAAATCGTTCACGAAAAAAGGCATCGAAATGTTAGAGAAGCGTTGGGATTAATGTATCGCTCTTGAAGGAAACTATGTTGATGAATAAAAAACGATGTATCGTTTGCGATCGCAAATACCTCTCAACTAAATAATAATTCTCAAATATTAGAAACACATGAGCCATTACAGAATTGCGAGAACGAAACGTTAGAACAAGTAACATTTTTGCCAGAAAATTATATTGAAAATGTATCAAGTGACATTCAAATTGACCATAACGTTGAAAATATAACCATTTATAAAGATATTTCAATGTAAACACCCTGTACTCCAATGGACCACATCGAAGAACGTGCGTCCCTGCTGAATGAATAACTTATTTCGTCAAGTTTGTGCAAAAATACATATAATTTTGTTTCAAAACGTTTAAATATTATGTTACACCTTTTAACAGATACTCTCTTAAATGCGGCAATATTATGGACCCCAGAATAAACAAAATCCAAACGTTTTAATGTAAATAAAAATGGATGGAAAAAAAGATGCAATGCTAATTTCAGAACGAAGGGACTGTCTTATAAATCGAAACAAAACACCAACAGCAGATGTAAATATGGCATAATTAAACCAGCTAAATTTTTTTTTTTTTTTTTTTTTTTTTAGTTCATTACCAATTTTTATTTACAAGAATTATACAATAATAAAATAATAAAAATATGTACATTGGTAAGAAAAAGTGTACCTTTGGTTCAAAAGAACACGGGCCAGGTACACTGATTCCCTTTTAACGAGAATATTTTTGAAATTATAAGATACGTACAAAAAAAAAGAAATTTAACATAACAATACAATTTACAGTATAAAATAAACTTATAATTTAATTAATTAATAATTTACGGTATAAAATACTAATGAAATATATAAATATAATAGATAATAATAATAATATAATCTCTAGACAAAAATTTATGGCAGATGAATCCAATTATTATAATATAAACATCACGAAAGTATAATTCTACTCGTACTAGTGTTAAATATGGAAACTGAAGAGCTCCTCAATATTCTTGGTTGTACTAAGCCAATGTTTTAGTTCTTTTGAAAATAATGATAAGGTGCAACACCTACGAATCTTGCAAGGTAACTTGTTAAAGATAATAGGTGAAATTACATTGAAAAAACTTCTTCTGAGATGTGAATTATATTTTGGGATATTTTTTTGAATTGGAGACTAGAACGAAGACTATAGTCTGAATAGTTAATAAATGAGTTTCCGCTAATATTGTAAAAAATTCTTAATACCTTGAAGACAAACATGTGACGCAGTGGCAAGATATCGAGAGTTTGGAATATGGGCCAGGAGGGTGAACACGATTCTTTAAAACACATGATTCGAGCAATGTGTTTCTGCCTATTAAATAATGGTATTAACGTGGTTTTGCATGCACTACCCCAACAGGAGAGACCGTATTGCAGAATTGAATCAGCTAGTGCGAAATACACCATTCTTAATAAATATAATGGACAATATGAACGCAAAACGTACAGTTTCCTTGATACCAATAAAAGCTTAGATTTCAACCCTTCAATATGCGCCTTCCAGTTTAATTGTTCGTCTATTAAAATGCCAAGATAACGAAAAACATGAACCAAGTCAACCATGAAACATCCACTGGAATTACAGATCTTATTGCAACCATACTCATGGTACTTAATGGCTGATGGTGATGACAATCCGTGTCGAAAATGTAATATTTTCGTCTTATCGCTTAGATGAAGATTGTGAGCCTTGAGCCAAACCGAGAGCATATTCAAATCACTATCAATATACTTAATGTTATCTTGTAAGCTAAGACTACTGTAAGCAAACGAAAAATCATCAGCAAATGCAATGGGGGAGCCACAGAATGGTTGGCTAAAAATTCCATTTACATAAATAAGGAACAGTAGAGGCCCAAGGACTGAACCTTGAGGAACCCCTACACTAATCGGCAGAACATGGCTAAAATGACCATTTATTTTGACTACCTGAGTGCGACCATTTAAATATGAATCTAACCACTTGTGGATCGTATCGCGAAAGCCAATGCGGTAAAGCTTCATTACAAGAGTAGAATGTTCCACTCTATCAAAGGCTTTAGTCAAATCTATAAATAACACGGACGCCTTTAGACTATGGTCAATGTTTATACTTATTTGTTCTAAAAATGACAATAGAGCTTGTTCGGTATTTCTGTTCTTTCTAAAACCAAATTGTAAGGGAGATAGAAAATTGAATTTATCTAAAAAGCTTACAAACCTAGCTTTCATAGCCTTTTCGAATATTTTTGAAAAAACCGAAAGAAGGGAGATTGGGCGATAATTATTTACAGATGCTCTATCATTTTTTTTAAATATTGGAACTACCACGGTTTTCTTTAAGGTAATCGGAAAAATTCCTGTAGCCACACTTAGGTTAAATATAAACGATAATACATCAACCAGAAAGCAAGCCGTTTTTTACAGTACAGTTTGACACTCCATCTATACCAGGAGCCGATCGGTTTCTAAGAGAATTAATTATTAAATACAGTTCCCCGGATGAAATAGGTGAGAAATGGAAACTACTCATAATATCATAGTGTTCTGTGATTAATCTGTTTTTTCAGAATTGCGCATTTTGTAAGTAGACTGCGTTGAGTCACCAACAGTTGTAAAAAAATTGTTGAATGCATTAGCAATGTCAACTGACCCTTGAATGGGATTATTCATCTCATCAATAATTTCTGTAATTGGAACATGCTGTGCATGGCCAACTATTATTTCGTTTACAGTTTGCCAGTTTTTGCGAGCGTTTTTGCCGTTACTACGGAACTGTCGAACATAAAACTGTTTTTTAGTAGCGCATATTTTCTCGTTTACAGACTCACACAACTTCAAACTGTACTGTTTTAATCTATTATTATTAGGGTGCTTCTTGACCAGTTGGCAAATCTTGTTTCTATTCCGTATTTGTTTCAAGAGATAATCGGACATCCAGGGCTTTAACTTAATTAATTGCTTTTTCACTGATTTAGAACTAGTACATTTATCAATGTGATCTCTGGATATGTTTAAGAAATGGTCAAAAGCCAAAGACGGATCCTTGCAGCAGTATACATCTGCCCAAATCTCTAAAGCCTCGGTGCAACTGTTCGATGTCAGAAAAGTCAACTTCTATTATTCAATGTTTCGAAATTACCGAGGACGATCGATTAGCAATATTTAAAGAATTTTGGGCCTTGTCTTGGGGTGAAAAACAGTATTTGTAAGGGGGCTTATACAGATAGCAGAAAAGCAAAAGCTCAGATTGCGGTCAATATATTTTTCAAATATATATTCAGATATTCAGATATTTTTTAAGAAAATCCAATAATATCCGAGCTAGGGTGTGCAAAAATTTATTTGTTGGTACCCTTGGTATGAGCCGTAGCACCATGCTAAACTGGATTAATTGCAAAAACGAAGTATGTGTGCCTATTAGCTCAAATAATGATAAAATTGAGCTTACTATGTCCATGCACGATCGAAACTTGTAAAAGATTTCTTACGACGTTTCTTCGAATGTTTGGCAAAAATGGAATCACACTATTGCCGAGCAGCACGCAGCAAGATGTATTTAGAACCCTAATGGACTAGTAAAAGCCGGCTCTATCAAGAGTACAAAACTGGTGTTCAAAAAACAATATCACACCAGCATCAATAACAGCATTTTGCAATTTATTTGAGCGACTTAATTTATGTTTTTTATATCAGCCAAAAAAAAACACCAATGTGACATTTGCGTGGGCCACAAAACTAAAAATGTTAAAGATGCCATTTATGAGAAGCACCAAATAAAAAAAAATTTGCTAGAATTGAAAAGATAAAGGATAATGAAAGCAATATTGAAAATGTGTTCAGCATGGACTTACAGAGTGTTTCGACAGTAGATTCAACAAAAGCGTGTACAGCATAACAGTACTTAAAACTATAGGAACAAATATGGGCCGTGCTTAAACGATTTTCTGTTGATTCCTCTTGGACGCTCTAAAACAAAAATTAGTTTAACTGCAACTGTTTAGCGGAGATAACATATATGAAAGAAATCAGTGCAGTATATAAAAAACGATTTGAAGCGGTATTTTTACGTGCACACCCGAAACGACGACAAATGTCAATTGCACCGTGCACGTGCAGCAAAATATATAAAAAAAGTCGAAAACATTTGTACAAAATAGTATTACACATTAGTCAATGTATAAAAATGTTGACAATTTGCCAGATAGAGGCAACATCCAAACCACTACAAAAAATAGGATGACGCCATCATACAGTTATTTGATTAAAATTCTTCATTTACGCATTATACCAAAAACGCATGTGGAAATACTTTGGTCAAATGGCGAATGAACGTAAAAACAAAGATTGGACTAATAATGTGTTTATAGCTAAGTAATCCTTTTGCAATTTTAATGTTAAAAGGCGTGTATGATCAACTAAGGAAAAAATGGATTGTCCGAACTGTGAAGCACCATCCCTAGCTCCATGGATGGGAATGCTACACCAAGCAAGGTTTTGGAAAATTCGTTTCCACACGGAACCTAACCGAATTTTTCATGAATAAAATTTATTCACGAGGTTTGTTACCATCTATCCTTAAATGGTTTGGAGCGGGGAATTCTGATTGGATCTTGCAAGAAGACAACGATCCAAAGCACCATAGCATGGTGTTAGCGCGAGTTATCCGGAAGATATGGAAAAATGTATCACCACAGTATGCAGAAAATTTATTTAATAGTATGGACCAAAGGAGCCAGGCAATTATTAACAATGATGGTAACTTTACTATGTATAAGTTGATAGCGCCCTAGAAAATACAGCAAACTTTCATAATAAAAACAAAAAATAAATCATAGTTTTATTTTTACTTATAGTTTTTTGCCGTACACGATCTTGTTGCATATTCTGTATGTTCGAAATCGAATGTATCATCCCTCTATTATAAAATCAGCTTAATGGTACACAATTTCACGATTTATAACTTGAAAACCAATGACGGGTTTTGTTTTATCTGGCACGAAGGAGAAGGAGGCAATGGGTCCCGAAGACGAAATTATATTTTACAGTAAAGGATGCGCAAATCAAACAAGGAACTCCACGCTTTCCAATGCACTTTTGAATATCACCATGACGTCTTAAGTTACACTTATTCAAAAAATTCTTGAAAAAGGGCACACGCAAATCGAAGTCGAATCCATGCATTCTGTCATTGAAAAGCAGACCAAAACTAGAACAATCAATATCACAGCTGATTATGTTGATATCTATAGGCAAGCTAGGCTAAAACCTAGGCCGTACGCCGTCAAATATTTAGATCACACCTTCTTTAAAAATTTCAGTTCGATTCAATAGTGTAAAGCTATAATCAGACCTGGAAAAGCCGTATATAGGGGATGCAACTGTTAATCAGATTCGATGCATTATACACAGATGGAAGAATCCAACTGAAATTAAATTTTAATGATGAATGGTTTGATTTACCACACCGATTAAATCGATAAAATAAACCAATTGATTTTGAAAACCTTTCTTGCCTTTACACTTCACGTTTACCGATAAAAAAAAACTAAATTTGGCCATCTTCAGACTCTTAAGAGTACCGTGCCTCAGCATTATCATTCGATCTATGACGAACTTCCTTACGAATAATTAAATAATCTATATTTACACAATCTAATATTCTGTGATGAAATGTGATTTAATTTTTGAAATATGTATTACTTTTTTTTACATTCCGAGTGAAATTTTGTTAAGACTGAAATATACTAATTTTTATTTATTACTTGTTTAAGCGTTAATATTGAAATATATAGCTCTAACGAAACAAAATTTAAAATTGTTTTCTTGATGGTTTAGGGATTTGATTGGCAACATTAATAAGTTTATCTTTATTTCTAAGCTGGTGGCTCAATGAAAACTGTGTATGTTCACTACTTCTTTATCAAAAATTCGCTGCGTTTTACGTAAGCATAAAAAATTAATTAGGTTATAAATTTAATTAAAATTTAAATTATTATCTAATAACTACTGATTTTTAAGAAGTTATGTTTAATAAATAATGATTGTTCATTAATCACTATAAATTAAAGTTTCAGGAGGTTTTTTTTTTCGCTTCCTGAAAAAATTTGATTTTGGGCTTATACAATCTGCGAGTATGATCGACGATATGGAAAAATTATTCCCAATTTATAAATATTTACATCAAACTTTTCTCCACAGTATGTCGGAAAAAAATATTTGAACAGAAATTACATATAAATTCTTTCCCCAATGCCCTATTCCCGGGGAAATCCCAGAATAGTGCCACTGCAAATCAAACAATTGAAAGCAAAGAGGAGTTGTTCGGTGGTTTCCACGATTATTTAACGCTCAACGAGTTCGATATGAACATTGATTGATAAGCGTGTAACTTGCATCCATCGTTGACTTCCTTCAATAATTTCAAATTTGTTCGTATTAAATATGAAGGTCTGCCTATTAATGTCATAGTTATGGACTTTCTCGTATTGTGTTATTTGAATTTATCGCCTATCTCTGTTTGACGTTAGCCTACGTATATTTTCTCGCAATCGGATTCACAACCACATTCATCTTCATTATTTATTTTTCTTGAACTTAATCAGATCTTTTCGTGTTATGTATTTACAGGATGCCCACGATTGAGGGTTCCCTATGCGTATCATAAACGAACGCCATTTTAGCGCAATCTCAACCTGTGGTTAATTCATTGCCATTTTCTGCGACGTACTTCGATGGAGATGCGCCACTGTTGTGTTACTGTCTTGAGATTTGCGTTTACTGGAAAGTTTATGGGTAACTTTTCACGTTTCGCTGTCTTATAGAAGAAATAATTTAAAGCTGTAGTAATGTAGTAACGATGTAGAGTGTGTGATGGCTGGAGACGCTCGGTGTATACTCAACAGGCCTTGTTTATCTATGCTAGGGCGTTCGCCTTGAAACAACTCGCTGTCATAACAATGCTATCTAAATAGCAGAAATTATTATAAACAAGTGCGGGATTTGGATCGATTTGGTTTTGCCGACATTGATCGTCAACCCAACCTTTAACCGTTGACGTTTTGACCTTAGATTTTTTTTCAAAGCCGCCAAATGCGTGTGATATAAGTCAGATATTATCAACATAGTCTGAGGCGTTTTTATAGGGTCCATTGGATGCCATTAGTAGCTTCAGCATTCGTTTACTGTCGAAAACGACTAGGTCGCATCAGTACAAAGTTCATGAATGATGGTAATTATGGCATTCAAACTGCCAAGATTTTTTAGAGAGCTACGTATATTATCTCACAGAATCATCAACATAAAGAAAGGGAATAGATTTCGCAATTTTAACATGATGTGTTTGACGCAAGAATGCTTCGGTCTGATTCCAGTATACGTCTTAACAGCTTAGAAATTGATTGGTATTCGAATATGAATTTTCAACTATTTTGGATATGCAAATCAGCTGCGTATATTAATTTCTCGGCAAAGTGTAGAAATTTGAGCTAGTTCACCAGCTTTTGATAATTTTCTTGTAAGTAATGGATTAACCAAAATAGTTCTTTTTGATAGCGTTACAAAAGTTACTCTGGCGAGGGCCGATTAACAGTTAAAGAGTGCCAAACCGGCACAAACATAGAATTTTATTAAAATGAAGCAGTTCTGGTGGGTGGCAAAAATGGAAAAGTACATACGTTCCAAATCGAATTTCAAGTATTTCGAGAGAGCATCACTTTCTCCATAAAACAACGATTCAGCTGCTAATTGTTGTGAGAATTTTTTACTAAGCTACGATTCATTTCTAAATCAAGATAAAGCATTTAATAACCGGCAATATGGCCAATTGTATGTACATAACAACGAAGTGTTTTTCAACTAACTGAAATTAGTCATGTTCAACATTTCACGTGCGCTTATAGCTCGACGGGTCGCAAAGTACACTCGGTTCAACTTATATTTTATATTCGTGGCTTTTCCACACTTGCACAACACAAAATGACGGACAAAAAGGTGCATTTAAACGAGGGTCTGCCATGATTGTATTTTTTCTTGATTGTTTATATTATATTATAGCAGTAAAAGTACACATTACCTACTTTTCTTACGGTACATTCAATTTTCGAGAAAAACAAGAAACAATTTAGAGAAAATTATAACAATTACGAACACTCGTTAAGTTCACATTTTTTGCGTCGTGATATTATGTTATGATCAATACTAGTATAGAAAGGTCCAATGGAAATCAAATTAATCGAAATGCTTGACTAAATTCACAAAAATAGTTTCTTAGTTACTCAATGTAACGACAATTAAAACCAATAGGCGTTTATAATTTTTACAGGTACTATTAAAACAATTTTGAAAACTTTTTATGTCACAGCGGTTCTTACATTTTAATTAGTAGTATGTATTTAACCATAGTTCTTTACTAAAAGGTGGTTTTTATTACGAACACGAGTGAAATCATCTAAGTTTATCAAAATTCTAGCCTGAACTACTTTAAAAGGTCTTAAACGGCCCAGATAGATAATTGAACCTGTTTGCGTACCTATAGAGTAACGTTTTTATAATCCGTTTTAATCAAAATTTTCACCTTTCAGGGAAAAGCTTCAGCATGGACAGAGTTATCACACGTGTCCCAATAAAATTATATGAAAATGTACTTTATGAACGAAATTCACAGTCGCAGGAAGCTTGGTATACATCTAAAATGTGTTAGATGACTTATAGTCAAAATCCTAACGCCTATCACACAATGAGACATTTTTATGAAATGTTTACACTGATCGGATTACCTTCAACTATTCAGTTATAATCAACAAGTGTTGGCTTTAAAGTTTCCTGTCGTTGGCTTGCTTTGAAGAATCATTATTTGCTGCGAACTTATTTATGAAAATTTCTGAAAATCGCCTTTGACCTATGAGAAATCAGGATGTACCAGTTTGCTAATGCTATATCTGATTTACAGAGATAAAAAAATTATGCGGAATAAAAACAGTATACAAAAAGTCATGATTTATTAATAAAACACATACGCAAAGAACAAACCCCGACAAAATATCGAAAATAGTATACTTGATTGTAGAAACGTACTATTGGAACCAGCTAACGGATTAAATAAGTTTGAAAAATTAAATTGGATTGTATTTGTTAAAATATGAGACCAGAATTTTCAGAACAATAATTATATAATTGTTAATCTGATTTAGTCAGCTACTAATTTAAAAAAATGAATTAAATTTCACCATAATATAATCCAACAATTAATTAATTATCTGTCATGCAATGATGCATAAATGAACCAGTTGATATACAAAAGGAAGTACCCGAATCAACATCATTGCATTAAAACGTTAAAAAAATTCAATTGACTCAAATAGTGACTCGGTAACAAATTATTCAATTGAAATTCTTGTTATTTACTACTTTTTTTATTGCTGTGTACTCGATGATCATTCATGATCTTTAAATTATCATCTAATTACATATGATTATTTTAAATTAAATTAAATTGATTATGTTTGTGTTTAATGTACAAGATGAAGACGACATTATATACGAGATCGACCCCAATCTAACCTTTTAGGTCATTTAAATATAATTTTTACTTAATTTAATTAATTTATTATACTACAATTTTTAAAATTTCCCGTTAAAATATTTTTATTAGCGTGTGTGTGTGTATGTGTGTGTGAGCGCGCGTAGGTTGTAAAATTCACTATCTGATGATTAACACACGCAAAAAATTTAAATTACTTACCACCACAAAAATTTTTTTTAAATAAAGAAAAACTATAAAATGTTTAGGAAATCCGATGATAGATCAAAACCCTTTGATAAGCACTTGGGCAGCAGGAGTTCTAATATCTCCTGCGGCACTAGTACTTAGAAAAGAGATAATATAATTTCCGCATAATTAAATCACAAAATTTATTTCACTACCGATATTTATTATTTAAAGTCACTTCACCAAAAACTATAAAAAAAAATGTCACAAACTGTATCTACAAATTGATACGAGGTATAACCAAGCCGCACAAACAATCGAGTTGAACTGATCAAATCTAACAATTTTGATCTATAATTTCAACTTTTTCCTGTAGATGTTGCTGGGTTTGTTAACACAAACCGTGCGCGCTTGGCAAAGGCTCTTGATTAACTACTAAAGACTGTAACTGATCGCACAGAAAAATTGTATACACTTTATTTAATAAAAAAGAATTGAGAATGTCCGGTAGCCCACATTCATTTCTAACAGAGCACACACAATACAAAAAACCATATATTCAATTAAATAATTGAAATATTTAATAAACGAGAGATGAAAGATCAGGGTTGAATTGTTAGAAAATGTACTCTAGTTGTTTGTATATCGAGTTTTGTGGCATAGCCCTTTGCACAGAGGAAACAAAATCAGAATTAAAAATAATAATTTGAGAGGGGAAGATCGACTTACCATAACACAATTAAAAAATTTGACTCGGCGCGGCGATCCTACACGAGTTACATAAAGTAAAAAATGTTGATTGTCCATTCTTGACTCAATAATTGTCAAATTTGGCACTGGATACGGGCATCTTACATATTTTTTTTTTTTGGTTTTAATTGAATTTGATGGTTTATTAATTTTTTCTTCTTGTTAATTTCTGTTGCTGGAATATATTAGAAA
Organism: Nephrotoma flavescens; assembly: GCA_932526605.1. NCBI lineage: Eukaryota > Metazoa > Arthropoda > Insecta > Diptera > Tipulidae > Nephrotoma > Nephrotoma flavescens. The sequence goes on along the minus strand of OW052220.1, from coordinate 177,099,321 downwards.
TGAACCAATACACACAGATGCATATCAAGAACTTCGTGTACATACATAATAAATATTTAGAATACAAATGTTAACACATTTGGCTTGATGCCCTTGTCTTATCGGTTCTGATATAATAATGGTTCTAATTGCTTTGATATTAGATATAATCATCTAATAAGTCATTGTCATCAGATGCGTTGATAATTTAGTGATTTATATTTAAAGAATTTTGTGGGGCTGCGACCTACAACCACACTGTAATACACAACAGGAAAAGTACAAAATATTTTAATTATATAATAGACCTTAGTTGTTAAATATGTAGGTTCACGGATAGTTTTCGGCCCGATCAGCAAACTAAAGTATTTAAAAATACACAACTCAACAAGACTAATTAAAATTTTTGTCTGAATTATTAATTATTCGTGGGCATATTTGGATCATCAAGTTATGTAGTTTACTTAAGATGACAAATATTTGATGCTATACTGACGTTAATCGAAAATGCCAGCCGAAAAACTGCAATATTGACATATTTTGTATCAGGTAGTAAAAAATGCTTATGATGATAGCCGGAAATTACATGTTATTAGAGTTAGCAGAAAATATTCGCTGAAAAAAATTGGATTATCAATAAAAAATGATTTCAGAGAAGTTAGACCAATTCGTAAATTACTGGATCCTAAGTTCAAATCATAAACTATTTAGGGAAAAGAATTAACCCTTTCAGTCCTGACTGGGCCAAATAAATTTTTCTTGTTACATGTTTTGGGTTGCTTGGATACTATTTTAGGGGAAGGGTTTACCTAATGTACACGCACATGTACAAATCGACGCAAGAGTAACTATTTTTGTATTAAGGTAAAACTTTATAAACTTATTATTTCAAATTCAAACTTAAAAAAGTGTATCTAAAATGTATAAATAATTATAAATATATATAAAAATACATACTCGTAAATTGCCTCTAGCAAAAGTAACTAATAATATAAAAAATGTAAAAAATAATATAAATAAGTACATACATATAGTAATATCAAATAAATAAAAATTTAAATACTTCAGTCTCACAGTTTTTAAAATCACGTTCATTTTTTATGGAATTTTAAAAAACAATTCTTTTCTTTTGGTAGACAAAGATGTATAGAACATTTTCCACAGTAAACGGGCGTGCGAAACGCACAGCTTTCTAACTTGCATCTAGTTGCCTCTTTCACTCAATTCAGGAAAATGATCAATACAATCATACCGGATATCCGAGATTGAATGAATTTCGCACTGTGTTCTTCTTGAATGAGATGGAAATCCGGTATTGGTAATATCCGCTGGAGGACGCCCTCGTTTTCGTGAATTGGTGATAGAATTCATCAAAAAGAGTGACACATGTAACGGGAATTTCAACAAATCTAGTATGTCTTTCGCTGGTATGTTCTGTTTTTGCATACGTAGTTTATACTCAATCCAACTTGCGCTGATCGCAAAATCTAAAAAATGCGCCATTACTCGCAATGGCTATTTTTTGGATCTGATAAACGTCCTATAATATTGGATTAGTTGATCTACAAAATCAACTGCTCCCGTACCGCTGTTATATAAATTTACAATTTCCGATTGTAAAACGTCAGCATATTGCTTTAGGGATGCGCTCCATCTTTTTATTGTGTTTATATCACCCTTTCCCATAAAATTGATTGCTAAATAAACAGATTTGTTATCAAGCCATTTGACCACAATAATTTTGTCATCCTTGCTAACACATTGCTCTAAATAATCGCAGTCCTGGCCAGTCCAAATCTGGTTTGTGAAATCAAGCGGTCCGAATTGCATTAATCCCTCTATTTTTTAATATTTCCAATAAATTGTAACAGCGCATTCCCAATAGAACTCCTTTATATTTTTCCTTACAGAAAAGTATGAAAAAAATTTTTGTTTTCTCAAATATTTGTGAGGGGAGCTGTAAGTCGTAAAAAATTATCGAAATACAGTTTGTGTTCCGGCACTTCAATACTTTGAATTAAATGGAGGACGATTGCTGCACCAAGCTCAAATTTTTGTTTATGGAAATCAGAAATTTCAGTTCTTGATCTTTGATAAATAATAAAATCAAACGGTTGCCCTGATTTTCCGCATAGAACAAACAATTTCAAGACCCATAGTGATGGTTCACGTCTCATATATTGTATCACGGATAATGCCCATTTAAATGGAATCATTTGTTCGCCGATGCAAAGGTTCTCCTCCAAGGGAATATTAAACATCTTTGTCTCACAGAATTAAGTATGGGACGAACCTTATAAAAAACGTCTTTATTATCTTTTGGAATGTCCATATTGTTGGTGATATGAAAATTACTTCGCAATTGAAAAAAACGGTCCTTGGTCATAGTTCGCATAACGTGTTCGATTCCTATAAGATTGCGCCAGTACATTCTGATTTGGGGAAATTTTGTACATCCGATAAATATGTGAACTCCGAAAATATTTTAGTTCCATATAAATCCACCAATTTAAAAGTTTGGGCTTTTTGGACCCCATATATATGTATTTGAAAAGTTTGCCATAGTTTCAAATAATTCCCCAGTAAAATATTTCATGAAATACTGACCTGGAGTTTCTTCAACAGGTTCTGTTTCCTCAGGCGTTTGGTATTTGATTTTGGTTTCAACAAATTCGTTTTTTTCCATTTTATTCGAGTTCGAATTGTATCTCACTTATAATTTCGAAATCATTATTTTCTAAAACTGTTACAGTTCCTTCGTTTGATACTCCTGCAATAACAGTTGCAGCCACGGTTTTCGGATCGGAGTTTGCGTTTTCGTTATCTTCACCAACCGCCTGTTCTACTTCGATTCTTTTATTGATACTTGTATTGCTACAATGTTCCGGAATATTATCTTAATCCCAGATTTTTTCGGCTTCCTTCAGTAGCATAAAAATTTGTGTATTGTTTGGAATTTAGACTTATAGATGGCAAATGTGAAGAATCTCAACAATCAGTTTTGAGCGGATGAGATTATTGATTTGAAAAATCACTCTTCTCATCAGGTCGCGACGACAGATGTTGTATGTTTACGTTGGAATATTGTCTATATAGAACCAGAGATAACCTAAAAGAGATATTTCACCCTATGTAAACGTAAAAATTGTAACTGCTTATTCATTTTCTGTAAATAGCCGCAGACCATCAAAAATATTTTGTTTTTTGCGTATAGGTATACGCAGTTTAACCAACGATGACATTGGAATTATCAGACATAAATTTTGTTTTAATTTTTTAGTTCAAATGAAAAATCTCTTTTGATTGTCTGTGATAGAACAATACCATGTAGTTGTACTACTAGCGAATTACTGCGTAGCGTACGAAATTCGATTCTTTTGCATTCTCCATCTATATTCTATTCTCACAACTTAAGTTTTCGTATTTATTTACCATTTTTTTATATATTTTACTTTGGTTTTTTCCGACTGTAATGGTGTTTATTGTGATTGTTCCGTATATTGGTATATTTTCAGCACTCAGTGAGAATAGAATATAGATAGAGAATGTGAATGAATCGAATTTCGTACGTTACGCAGTAATTCGCTAGTAGTACAACTACATATATATAGACAATATTCCAATGTAAACATATAACATCAGTCGTCGCGACCTGATGAAAAGACTGATTTTTTCAAATCAATAATCTCATCAGTTCGAAACTGTTTGTTGTGATTCTTACACATTTGCCTTGCCACCTATAAGTCTAAAATTCAAATTTAACCGCAATCCAGCGTTAACGGAAAGAAAATTATGGGGTGGCTCTAGTTGGGAAGTCGAATGTGTATTAAGTGTCGATTATCATCGATTATTGTTGTCACACAGATAGTGACGTTAAATGGAAGAATTTCCTACGATTGTGTATTTAATTCGAGAGTGCTGAAAATAGACCAATATACGGAACAACCACAATAAACACCCTTACAATCGGGAAAAACCAAAGTAAAAAAGAATATAAAAAAAAAAAATGTGTGAGTCCATTAGTACTCTCAAGGAGATGTGTAAACATGGCGTGTGTATAGTACGTGGGTACAGTTTACTTTGAAGGAAGAAGGAATGCAATTTTACTAAACAGAGTTTTTCATTTGTTTATTATCGTTAAATTGGTCTATTACTCTTTCGGTATAATCGACGCAATTGGATTTTGATAGCTAAAATAAGATATATTATATACTGTAGACTCTAACTTTAAAAACTTTCATTGAAAAACTCTGGTTAGTAAAATTGCATTCCTTCTTCCTTCAAAGTAAACTGTACCCACGTACTATACACACGCCATGTTTACACATCTTCTTGAGAGTACTAATGGACTCACTCATTTTTTTTTAGTTTTTTTATTTTATTTCATTGAAATATATTTCGATCTGAGTTCATGTGCAAATCGAATTCGTCTCGCAGGAAGTTTATAAGTGGTTCAGCTTGAGGAACAGCAACATTAATATTGAAATCCCCGCCCATAATCACCGGCAAAAGATGATAGTCTCCTTGGAGAATTTTTGAAATTCTTTAGGATATGGGGCAAGGATGAAATGTATGAACTTCATTATGTCTTCGAAAGATTTATTCGGCGAGGTTAATACAACTACAGAAAGCATCTTATTCCCATTGAGAAGCTGAAGTTCAGCCGTATATATATCATCAATGAGTTGTGTTGTTACGCTCATACCAATTGTTTGTCCAACGATGATTTCTTTATGCGAGGTGACTGTATGGTATGAGTATTCTGTTTGAATTTTTATATATTGTTACTCCGGCAGCTCACTCACCGTCTGTCTTGAACTGAACGCAGATCTGGAAAAGCAAGAAAATTGAGCATCCTTGCGTGACTGTGTCAGTTAGGTCGAGGTGATGTGTATGACCTAAGACTCTGACAGTTCAATGTTAAAAACCAGACGTCATTATTACCTCGTACAAAATTCGCCATTACAACGGATAAAGCGGATTTGTGGTGAGGCGCGATAGCTAATTTTGAAGAAGACCCATTGAGGTCCCATTTTTACGTCCATGGTAGACGACATGATCATCGATAGCCGACGTGATGAACAGTCCTTCGAGACTCGTTACTCGTGCTAAAGCAATATACACAATTTGTTAACTGTGTCTTTTATCGTAAGATTATATACTGACTATCTCGTTGTAGGTACCACCGTGTGATGAATTGTGGTGGCACATGAAGGTACGACGCTTTACATTAATTGTTGTTTATGCTTAACATTAATTGTTTTTTCGATTAATAGTTGAGCTTTTTCTAGAAATGGGCACCAAACATCGGTTGATATTCGTTTTCTGCGCCCATCCAGCTTCAAGCCACCTGACCTTCTTGCCAACTTGTGAATTTGAACCGAAATCCATCCAGAGTCGTTTGAAATTTTTTACTGTCGACGTTTTCATCGTTCTCGTTGTCCTCGTTAGAATGCCTATGCATTCGATATACTTTAGACAGCCCATAGTTCCATTCGCCAGTCCATTTGTTACGTCAATATTGGTTTTGAAAAAGTACGGCAAATTATTTGTGTCCACTATGCTCATTTTATGGATCTTTTGACGGAATTGCTACTCCGGCAGCCCACTGACCATCTCTATTGAACTGAAAACAGCATTTAAACGTAGGAATATTAACAAGTTCGTCATTGCGCAGCCAGGTCTCGAAAACCAAATGAATTGAGCATACCTGCGTGACTGTGACCTGAGACTCTGGCAGTTCAATGTTAAAAACGAGATGTCATTATAACCCCATGTAGAGGACATGATCATTGATAGCCGACGTGATGAACAGCGCCTAGAGACTCGTCACTCGTGATAAAGCAATATACAGCAGTTGTTGACTGTGTTTTTAATCGTATGAGTATGCAATTTCGTAATGGTAATTCGTATTTCGTATCGTAATTTTTTTTTTGATTTTTCTGATCGATGGAAATGTCGATGGTTTCTATTTCATTCATTAAATTAATTTTTTCATTTTCCCTACTATTATACATATACATAAAAGCATGCCATGTATAGTAAAAATTGTTTTTGTTGAGTTTCTTGCTTTTTTTTCAAACGAAGTAGGTAGACGTCATTTCCGTTCGTTTCATTTACAAGTTTACTCTAACGCGGCTTTTACATCAAGTAAACTTTTTGTTTGATAAACATTTTTGTTATCGAAAAACAATATTTGTAGTTGTTTTTAATATGAATAAAGATTATTTTTGAAAACTTTGATCTTATTTAAGCTTTTAAAAATAAAAAAAAATTAAAGCAATGCGATTTTTGAACTTTTTAGCGAATTTAATATTCTATAAAAACTTCGATAAAGAATTAACTTATCGAACTCAAAAGTTTATTAAACAGGCGCTAAATCAGTAAAAAGAATGTGAGTGTTGAAAAAACCAAAGTTATTATAGCAGGCAATTTCACTTATAATACGAGTGCATCGGGTAATTCGAGTTTTCAACCATGTCAAAATATTCAAATAATTGTGACAGATAAATAATAACATGCACATATTTGTTCAATTTTATTATTTTATACGAATATATCTGCCAATAGCTATATATAGAATATCATTAGATTTATGCAATTACGGACTTAACGAACAACAATGTTCAGCGATAATTAGCAGCTTTGTATAATACCGTTAACCTTTTCATGCGATAAAATTTCTATTCGAAGTTAAAAGGGCCATCATTTTTTAATTTAGAGATTATTGTAAAATGCATGATACTCGTTACTGTTATTAGGTTTGACATCGTCAGACAGACGTTTTTCGATTTTTCGTTCAGACATTTTAATAAATTTATTATTTCTATTAAAAGTTAATAAATATAACTTTTAGTAGACATAACTCTATTGCAATGCTTTAATGATTTTATTTTGAATTCAAAATTTTGACATTTAGAGTATTCACAATGCCTACTAGATGTCGTAAGAATCATAAAAAGTGTATCAAATATATTTAATGCATGTTCGTTTGATGTAAAACCCGCGTAATACAAAAAATTTTGGTAGGCGCGCGTAAAGATGTTTACACATCAAAAATATTTGTGTATTGGTTAAAACGTTGATGACAAAAATACTTTTCTAATTCAGTCCAATTTAATTATTTTGCAGCTGTAAAGAGATGAGTAACAAAAAACTATAATTTATTTTATAAAGGTCATTGCCGTAATTTTCTAAGCCGCTTGGCTCAAGTTGGTCGTGCTTATATGATTTTGATTGCAACTATACGTAAACAACAAACAAAAGCATGTCAATTTTGGTTTCGACGGAGACGCAGAACCAATAGACATAGTCTACTGACAGAAATAGGTAGGCTCATAAGTTATATTTATGAGTTGAAACTTGGTACATGGATTTTAATTTATTTATTTCAGTATAGGTATAAGGTGCACTTTCCATTTGCTAGTCTATTATTTTTTTTAGTAAAACACCACTACTTTCATGAAAAATTATGAAAAATTTTGACCACGAAATTTCTGGGTACGTGTGCGAATGTGCGTATATGCGGTGCAGCGCCCTCTAAACATATGTTGGTTCTCTCAGTATACCTAGAATACTACAGGCCGCACTGCTTGCTATGCCATCAAATTTATTTCTACGGCAGTCATGTTCATTAAAAGTATAAGCGGAATGACAGAAAAAAATATTAAAAACAAAAATAGTATGATTCGAAACACAAAAGAGTGAGGATGTAATTATTTTCAGTCTCACATGTTTTTTACTATTTTACTAGCAGATCTTGGTTTTCATCGTCATCGACAAGGACCTCCATTTCAATCCCTACAACATCTATTTCTGCAACTGTGGCATTGTTTATATGGTTATCAACCATATTACCTAAAGGCACCTCCGCTTTAAGTTCAGGTACATGAACATCATCCAATTCAAGTTTTGCAATAGATGAGATATTAATTACATTATCCTCCTCAAACACATTTTCTATATGCTCTCCTCCAACAAACACATTCCACGTGCTCGTTTCTCTAAAATATAAATTTTGAAAAAATTATTATTAAGATTAAATTAATTAATACAGTATAATAATTTAAGCACTAGAAAGCTACAAAACTACGAACTCGGTCGTGTATTATAATGTGACGGTTTTTATGTTTTTGCACGTCTAATGGGCCAACCAATCAAGAATAGAAACTTAAAAAATAAGAACTTTAACGAAACCAATTGTTTTTGTTTTTTGGGGATTCCAGCCATGCAAATATTATAATTCTTAAGTGACAGCTTTTGGTTTATTGTGAAATGTCTTTTAGAGGAATTTCATATTTATTTTCAGTAATTTGACAATATTTTTATACAAATCCAAATAAAATAAAACAGTTAGTTTTTATTGATAAATGATACATTCAACAAATCGTATTTTTAAGCTTTTTTTATTCTCGAGCGTGATATCGCGCATACTATTTTTTTCTTAAGTGACAGCTAAAATTTAACGAAGGTTTCGTTGGGTTTCTTAAGTAAAAATTAGGTTTGACTGGGTAATAAGAACACTGGCATGCCACTTATCATATTCTTATTTTTTTATTAAATTAAGTTTTTATTCCTGACTTGTTCCCACACTTAACTTTCTCTGTACTTAAAACGTTTAATTTCTTACTCTGATTTTAGAATTACTTTTGATACCAATAAATCAAATAGACTGAGAACCTTAGCTTTGGATGAGGCAAACTGAAATGCTTCTTAGTTTCAATATCGGTCATCTGGACGGGCATGCCCCATTTAACGGTTACTTAGATAACGTAGGGGAATGTACAACGAACCGATGATGAATCGATAATCCGGTGAGAAAACATCCTTCAAAGATTTTAATTACTCTTCATTATTATTGTTAATAGTCCTAGACACCCACCATCGTTATGTCTATGGGTAGCAATGACATGCGGGAAAACGTTTTACTGCATGGGGTGCACGAATATTTTTTAACATCTTAATGTGTTTGTAAATGTGCCCTACGATTTGATCGATTGAAGAAGGCACGATAACAATGATGACATATGAAAGATTTCTCGTCTGTGTGAGACACGTACAGTTTATCACAATATTTACAGATAAACGATTTTTCACTTAGTTGCCTTCAGTGGATGGGCAATGGAGCTGCTGGAGTTTTGATAGTCCCGAAAACAAGTGAAATATGATTTACCACAGTCCGGACTCTGATATCGCAGAGCACTATTATTATTTTGCACTATTCATTATCTTGTCGGAGAAAAGCTGATCCATGTAACGAGAAATTAGTAGGATGATGAAAATCAATATCATTATTAATAAAAGGTTCCCAATTTCAGGTTATTTTTTAATTTAAAAAGACTAAATTATTTGATAAACAACAAATTTTTTATTTCAAATCAAAGTACAAAGTTTTCGGTTTAGAAGTGAAACATAATTTCTTGTAAGTGACCTCCTCTGTCCTGCTTCTCAATGTCTTCAAAACATTTAATAACATTTTCTTTAGGTCATAAATTGTTTGTGGGTTATTGGCATAGATTTTCGTTAGATCACAAGATCTAGGCGACCAATTAATATTCCCTCTTCGAGAAATTATTAAATTGCCCAAGCATTCGTAAAACAGATCATTTGTTTCTATTGCTGTATGACATCTGGCATCGTTCTGCAGGTAAACCACATACTATTCTGGACATCTATACCTTCTAATTAATTGATCGAACAATTGCTATAAACGATGACGAATTGATGTTTTTGGGCCCCATGAGCCGTTACAGCAACAATATTTTTTCTGAAACCACTAAGATGGTCCATTTGGCAATTTTCATCCTTCACCGAAACTGTGTTCACTTATTTTGCAACAGTTTTTCAAATGGCCACTTTTCAAAATTGTTCCTCAACAATTTTCTCTTCCACTTTCTGAACGAAATTTTCTTAAAACTTCTTCAAAACTTTCACCAAAGTTAAAATCATTTTTAACAACAAGTACGAATCTTATTTAACCGCAATGTTTAAACTTGTCATCTGTCAAATAACATATGGCACTCTAAGCCATTGCAACACCCTTTATAAGTTAGGAAATCAATAAAATCCCAGATATGTCGTCGGCTATACCCACATCTTGCCTTATGCTGTCTTTTCGGATAACGGATAATATCTAGATAAGTTAACAATACCATCTTTGATTTTAACTTTCAGTAAACGAAAAAAAAATTGAAAGAACGCTTTACAATTATATTTTTTAAATTAACTAACGTGATATCAACAAACTAATTCCGAATATCGGGAATTATTATTCTACTTCAAAATGACACTTTAATTGAAACTGCTTAAAATAAATTGGGTTAACAAAAAAGTGGTACTTATATGCTGCGAGCCAATAGTCGGGTAAATTTTTCGGTAAATTGATTTATTTTTTAAAACTGATCGAAAAATCTGTTCTAAATCCGATTTTTACCGTAGTAAACGATTTACCCAACTATTGGCCCGCAGTCTAATGTTGATTTCGATTGACGGAAAATGGGTTCCAGGTTCGACTTCTAGTGGCACTATTCTGATTTTCCATGGGAATTAGGAAAAATATTTTCATAGCATTTTTGTCTAAATTAAATTTTTCTGGCCTACTGACGGAATTGGTTTGGTGTAAATATTTTCGAAACAAAGTTGATTGGGAAACTTTGGTTCCCAATAATTTTTATAGGGAAAAATAATTCCCAATATATCTTTAATTCAAAAATATGTACACCCAACTAATTCCAACAGTATAGGCCAGAAAAATATAATTTAGACAAAAATGCTATGAAAATATTTTTCCCAATTCCCAGGGGAAGCCAGAATAATGCCACAGTGGTGGTACGACGGTGTTAAATACAAATGTATATTAATTTGTTCAATATATACTTTTACCAATCTCCAAAAAAACAAAATTTCCCAATCAAAATTTCACTATTTCTTGGAGGTGTGACGTTAGTTGGTCAATACTCAATATATTAGTCAAATTATATCAACAATTTTCTTGACAAGACAAAATTTAAAATTTCATTTGAAAGTGCTTACACCATTGTAATAATTTTATTTAAAAGTTTTCACGAAAATTTTATTATCCGAAACACAGTTTTGGAGAGGGATTTTTGGATCTTCAGGAATGTGGGTAAACCCAAGGGTAAGAGATTCATTTATATAGTGGACAACGCTACTTAAATATTTGTTAGCTGGGATCTGGTCATAGTGACACGTCGTATAATTTGATATAAAAATCACATCTCATCTAACCAGAATCAGACAAAAAAAGAGTTGCTTAAAACGATTCATGGAACAGTACAAGTACTCGTATGTTTTATGTGGCATTCATTTTTCTAAATATTTTAAATTATTTTTTTTTTTATTTTTAAATTAAATATTCATTTTATTTTGTATAATGCAAGCATAATTTCAATTTATTTTATGAAATAATGAATACGTTATTATTTTTTTATTCAGATCTTTAAACCACATTGTAATTGAATTTACTTGACGACAAAATATACTTATAATTCTTTTAATAATCATGTATACATAAAAGGATGATTATTCGAGATTATATTATTGAAAATTATATTTGGATTTACTTAGTATATTTTATATATGACTAGTCACTCGAAACGAGTGCATGGAAGAGTTCAAAGCGCTGGCGTCACAAAAGACAAACACAATGACTAAATCTCGCTTGTAATTTATAAATATGTACAAATAAAAATTAATGGAATTGTTAAACTGTTACTGAACTGTGCTAATTTTGCTTAGTTGTAATCTATTGGTTTCTCATTTGATGTTACAGGATACCATTTCCTTTTTCTTTAATATCATCGCTTTATAACACCAATAAATATGAAAAGTAACCAAAACGGACGCAATATCATTTGAGCTCTGCCGATATATGGTATTGGAAATAGAAAGGTAAACTGTCGAGCTCACACTGCATAGAAAATGCAGCTGTTAGATAACATTTGGGTTGAAAGAGTTGAAAGTTTGGTAAAATTTATTGCAACTTTAAAGCGTCTGTTGAAAAGGAAAAATTCGGACTATACTCGTGGCACTATTCTGGTAATTCCCTGGGAATATAGGGAATTGGGGAAAGATTTTATATGTAATTTCTATTTTAGAATTTTTTTTCTGGCATACTGAGGTAAAAATCTAGTGGTAATTTTTTTGAAAACAAAATAAAATTGGGAATAATTTTCCCTGCTAATTTAGATATGGAAAAATTATTCCCAATTTATAAATATTTACATCAAGCTTTTCTCCTTAGTAGGCCGGAAAAAAAATATTTGAACTGAAATTACATATAAAATCTTTCCCCAATTCAATATTCCCAGGGAATTACCAGAATAGTGCCACAGAGTGTCGATTTTATTACACTCCACAGTGTACTAAAAATGACAGCGCGAGGTGAGCAAACCGGAAAAACATAGTAGTGGTTATTATTTATTAATATTGATTTGCATGAGCGAATGCACGTCATTTTGTTTATATATTTTTTTAATTGATGTGTCAGATGCGGTTTCGTATGTTGTTCAAATATTTGAAAATGAAAAATCAAAACACATAGCAAACAATCGGTTCCACTGCTTAAAATCAAACGAATAGAAGAAGTAAGGTATACGTCATCATCATAAATATTCAACCGGTTCAACCGAAACTTTTTATTTTGCTACTTGCCTTTGCAAAATTAACGAACAGAATGCACAAACACATGAGAGGAAAAATACACTACAAACATAAAATTGTACCTCGCTAGCTCGTTCTCTAATTTTTGGTACAAAATCGATACTCAGGTCACTATAGCTTAAGAATAAATATTTTTCGAATATTATTTTGGATTTGAAATGTTTTACGCTAGATTTTTTAAAAAGTCTGTAGTCTTAAATTCCCATCCACCTGGAAACACTTATCATAAGAGCCACTGCCAAACAAGTTCGACTTTATATTGAGGTCTATAGCAGGTAAAGATGAAATGTCAACATTCCTTAGATACAAGTTTTTAGCCGTCCTAGCTTTCTAGATTATCCATCAATTTAGTACCAGATCCACTTAAAGTCGCAAAAAATGTCCAGTTTAAATGACGTTTGCAATAGCAAATTATAGCCGTTCTTTCGAGAAACTTCTTGGAAGGTCAAAAGTTTCTCGAAAGAACCGTAATTTCGGGAGCAACACAAAATATTAAAAAAAATATTATAGAATATCATTCTTTATGCATTCATCAATACTATCTTGAGTATCGTTTAGTTTATATGCAAACCAAACTGCATTTGACTCCATGAGTACTATTGATCGGGATTCCTTTAGAAAAATATTTCAAAACTAGATTTTAAAAGGCGATGAGGTCTAAAGGGAACTTTTGAAAACTGGACTTATCAAAATTGCATACGGGCAGAAAATTTGAGGATAATTATCGTAGATCGTAATACCGAAGGTCGAAGGAACTTATTTCGTTATGAATTATGTTGAAATGTAGCATGAGAGACGAAAAGGAAATACCGATTTAAAAAATCGATATTGCGATTAGCACGGAAATTCGGTTAATTCTTGAATAAAAAAAAAATCCGGTCAAATGTCACAAACTGAAATTATTAAATATTTTTTGACGCCTTATTGGAACCGAACTAGGCCATTTCTTAATCGATTTGAATTTCATTTCGTATATTGAATGTAAACGGAATTCTAGAAGGGAACTATAAGTTACTGCTTAACTCGTCAATTGGGAATTCATTTAGCTTACAGCATTCGTTAACTTATAATAATATAGTTTTCTCGAAAAATGATTTATTTCCACTTGAAGACTACTTCACACAGTTTCCATAAGCTTTTCCTTTGCTTCTTTAAAAGAAATTACCATCCCATCGGTTAAGGTCGGGTCAGCATATTCTGTTGAACATTTGCGCCACAACGCCTTATATGATCTTTTTCTAGAATAATTTAAAAAAATCACAGAGTATAATATGCTATATACTTATTAAAATATTAAAAGTAAAAGTTATGTAAAAAATAACTAAAGTTTAAATTAAAAAACTGGAGCGTGAATATGTCAACACCCGACTATATTTTACCATGAATGTATAAATAGAACTCAAATACACCACACTTGATGTCTAAAGCAAACAATTTAACATACCGGAGTTTTGGTAAAACTTGTTTCACAATCATCAACAAACATTACCCCTCCTTAAATTTCAGAAAACTAAAAAGGCAACCCTTGTTGAAAAATTAATCTCTAAAGTTATTTGAATCTTTTAATTCTTACAAAAACTGCAAAAGCTCCCATGGAAAAGCTCCTTTCTTGAAATGTTTTTGTTTTACTTAAATGCCATATACTTTTTAAAATACAGTAGGTGCAAAGAGAAAAATGCGTGCGTGTACGGCAAAAAACTAAGTAAAAATAAAATTACATTTTTTTTTGTTTTTATTCGTGTAAGCGAAGAATTCAAATCAAATAACCGTATGATAGCGTCATCCTTATTTTATGTAGTAGTTCGGGTTTTGCATCTATCTGGCAAATCGTTAACATTTTTATACATTTTTATACACAATCCTCTTCAGTACAAATGTTTTCAAATTTTTTTATATATTTTTCGTCCTTTCGGATGTACACTTAAGCTCGAAACTGAACAAAAGCGGCAACGACGAGCGACGACAAATTAATCAAAAATATTGCCGCGGTACCAGTGTAGCTAATAGAACAAGAGCGTGAGCGTATGGCGATAAAAAAAAACAATCACAAGTGACATAACGACGACATATTTTATTTATGTCAAAATAGACTCTAAAAGTTAGCATACTCGGATAATAAAAATTTTAAAAATTGTTTATGTTTTGTTTTTGTCATGTGACGTTGGGGCGTTACCAACTCTAAACGAATAGACTCTAAATTTATTTCAACGAAAAACTCGTCGTCTCGCTCCTCGCCAGCTTCGATGGATGTGTTTGTATTGCTTGTTTTCGGTGTTTCGTAATAAGACAGGTGATTCCGCTCGCCGCCCCTCGCTCTTTTTCTGTTTTGAGCTTTAAAAACACGACTTCAAATCGTTTTTTATAAATCACACACATTTCTTTCATAGATGATATGCGCTAAACAGTTACAGTAAAACTTATTTTTGTTTTAAGGTGTCAAAAGGGAACCAATTGATAACCGGTTTAAGCCTCCCATATTTTTTCCTGTAATTTTAAATAAATTTAAGCCGTACCCGCTCTTGTTTCACCTACTATATCTGCAAAAAAATGAAATAACTAATATGAAAGCTGCCACTTCAGGTGGACCTGTGTTGCCCAAAAGTCATTGGGATCTCCCAATTTATGAGAGAAACGTTAGTATGAAGTTTCATCCCGATCAATCAATCCATCTGTACAATTTTTGTTGAATAACAGCTTTTTTTACCAAAAATTAACATTTCTACTTAAATTTTGGAAAACTGTATTATTGCAAATTAAATATAGAATTTTTTAATACTAAGTCATTTTTCTTATAAATAATATACCTTTGAAAATATTACCTAAAACAAAAAAGCTCTTACGGAAGCTGCTATTTCCGACAAACCAAGTTTGATCAAAAATCACTGAGATCTCCCAATTTATGGACAACAATTAAAGGAAAGGAGATTGTACCAACATAAAATTGTAAATAATCCTGACCAAAATTGTTAAAGAATAGAAATGTTACATGTTAAAAGTAGACCAAATACGTTAAATATAGTAGGTGATTGTGTTACGAGAGTTGTTCAATAAGTCCGGTAAATCTATATGAAATAACGGTAATTAAAATTTTTAATTTTGTTTTTTTATTCCTCATTTCAAAACAATAGAGACTTCATGAAAATTAATTCTTTCATTTAATTTCTGTGAATGATTTTATGAACACGTGTTTTGAAAATCAAAAATATTGAAAAATATTGATCTTCACTACTAAATAGTGGGATAAAAACACAAAATTAAAAATGTCTATTATCGTTATTTCATATACACTTGCGTGCAAAAAAATCGCACATTGCTCAATTTTCCACAAAAGCTCAAAAATATCAAAAAAATTCAATATTTCTTTAATTTTTGTAATGCAGATTCAAAGTATATTTCAATACCTTTTGGTACCTTGTCTGTACTTGTTCCATGCCAACAAAGTGATTTTTTGTCAAATACATATAGCAGGCTTTCGAATTAAATTCTAAAAATAATTCAACAAGGTCAATACAATAGCATGCCATGAAATATCTCGCTCGGAATTGTGATCATTCGCATATATCGACGCTTAGATTGAATGGTTCTCTATTAATTACGTCTTCAACCGGAATAAAGAAATGAATACCACACCAGAGGTAGCCGCACAAGTGGTTGCACTAATTTATGCGGGACAGATCCAAAGTGAAGTGGCTCTACAACTAAATTTGAGCCGATTCTCCGTTCGTCGAGTATGGCAGAGATATCAGGAAATTATATGGTGACTGTAGACGGCGACAAGGATCTGGCCGACCTCACGGTACAACACAACGTAATGACCGCGTTTTCTTGTAACAACTTCGTTGCAAAATCACGGTATGAATGCGGTGCATGAAGTCGAAATCAGTTGGTGTACAGTTGCAAGACGACTTCGAGAAGTTAATCTGACTGCACACAGATCAGCAAACGGACCGAAATTGACCGCAGACCACCGATGAGCCCGTCGTGAGTTCGCTCGAGAGCATTTGAATTGGATAGAAGAAGAATGAAGAACAGTCCTGTTCTCTGACAAGTGCAGGGTGTGTTTATATGGCACCGATGGACACGGAAGAGTATACAGAAAACAAGGAGAGTGATATGCACAATGTTGCATTGAAGAACTTCTCGTATGGCGGTGGATCATGTATGTTCTGGGGAAGCATATCATTAGAGGCGAAGATCATTGTATTCAACACACGAGCCAATACTGGCTGTCGATAAAGAGGAGTGGATTCTCAACGGTACATTGTGGAAGTACTCGAGGAGTACGTCGTACCTTTTGTCGGGTTTATTGGTGAAAATTTTCTGTTTATGCAGGATAATGCGATGTGGCTATTAGGGAGTGGCCAGCTCGAAACACGGACCTCAATCCCATCGAACATTTATGGGACAAGTTGAAAAGTAGGGTTCGAGCCAGAGATGTTGCTCCAACGAGTCTCCAGGAGCTGCAACAGGCGATCGTAGAGGAATGGTAGGCGATACCTCAAGATTTTGTGAAAACTTTGGTGAAATCAATGCAGCATCGAATGGAAGCTGTCATTCGAGCCAGGGGAGGGAATACTTCTTATTAATAAAACTGTTTTTGTTTATTTCCATGTTTTAATTCGATCTTCACTCCTAATTTTCATGCTGACAAATTTACAAAAACGTGTACCTCAGATGTTTACCCCCAAAAATCAGTTTGATGGCACGTATAAATACAGAAAAAGGTACCACTGGTATACCAGTATTGAAATAGACTTTGAATGTGCATTAAAAAAATTAAACAAATATGTATTGGGTTTTTTTTTGATATTTTTCAACTTTTGTAGAAAATTGAGCACTCTACGATTTTTTTGCTCCCAAGTGTATTTGTCTAATTACTGTTGTTGTTTGTCTTATTTGCATATTCATTCACAATTCGTCGAGCAGCGCACTTCCAAAAATGGATTTTTAATTTTTAAATTCTGTATATTAACTTCGCGTGGGGCGGGCGACCACATTTTGTAATCAATATTTGACCTATTTCCTGAAACCCGATTTTATTTAAACTTTGCACACGTGTGAATTTCCGATTACAACATTTTCTATTGAAATTTGGAAGTGATCGGACCTCAGGGTCGATGGCCTTTAATCGTTTCGATTATAAACAAATACTTTTCTAGAGATAATAGAGGAAGATATTCTTTACATTTCGCTCAAACTATTATAGTTTGAGGTAAAATGAATAAAGTATTGTGACAAATTCATTTCAAATGTTAAATGTACCTGTGGTATTTGCAGAAACTTTAAAAATCTAGTAATCTATATAAAATCTAGAAGTTTCGGCAATTCAAATTATCAATTTTGATGTTTACGTATATTTTTAATCATGGCAAATATGTAAATGAATTTTTAAAAACTATTGAACTCAATGCACAGTAACAGTTTAAAATTTCAAGTAGAGGATAGCGTGTCAATAAATCGAAAGATTTCTATGGGTTGGTTTTTTGATAGTGTCTGAAATAGCCGTTTTCCTATAAAATCGATTTTTTTTTTAATTTTGCTATACAAACTTTTGTTTAATAAAAATATGTTTGTTGATCATTTGTAAAGCTTTTAAAGGGGGTGTCGAAAGCCTAAGCTAAAATAAAATATGTTTGTGTATAGACATTTGAGTTTTTAACTTCCATTGAAATTCCAAAAATTTGATTAAACATTAACGATGAACTAAGAAAAAATTCTCTACTACCTAGTAATCCATTGTAATTCAAAATATTATTAGTTATCACTCAGTAGGCCTATTTTTTAATTAAACCCGAGCAAGCAGTGCGCTGTCAAAAAATACTCTGTGTTTTTTTATTCAACCTGAGTAATTTTACCCTGCACACCGTGTTTTTATTTGTGAACTGTGCTTACACCGGGCATACTCGGTTCTTCAAATTTTACTCTGAAATGAATGCCAGTGTACGAAGAGCATGCAAAGTAAAAAACAAGTTATTACTCTATGCACACTGCTTCATTTGGCACTGCACAACCTGTGCTCGGTGTACAATACCCAGGGCAAGCGTGCTTGCTCGGGTTTAATTAAAAAATAGACTCAGTAATTGAATTTTCAGCCTAGTTATGTACGAGTAGAAGCATACATATATTGTATTCACATAATATTTTTGATTTTTTATTGCAATCAAAACAATTTTTGATATTTTGAATGTACTGTATGATGGATATCAAAAATTTTTATTTTTCAAATGTGAAATATGAAATAATTCTTAAAAAAAAGTAAAAATTCTGTGTGATTATACACCAAAAAAGCAAACATTTACTCAAAAATTATTTAACATTTTTGACTAAATGTTTGCTTTTTCACACAGAATTTTTACTTTTTTTTTTAAGAATTATTTCATATCGGTTAATATACGCTTACTATTAGAATTAAAATAGCGGGTTCGGATTAAATTAGTATTTGTCCACATTGTTCCGCCTGTCTTTACGAAGTTACAGGAAAAAATAATAAAATTTAAGAAATTGTACAAAGGCGTCAATTCCACCTTTACACATACAGTACATATTATAATCGATCAAAATATTTCTAATATGATTACGACAACGTTTGAGTCAATAACTGATTTGATTAAATTTTATTTCAATACTTCAATATTACGTATCTATATTATATTCAAACTTTATATTTTCCATTTTATACTCAATAAAAGATTCGTCGTATAATTTATTCATGTACTTTGCAGTTTCCCCATCTGCTAACTTGAAACAAAAAACACCGACAAAAGTCAATTTGGCGAAGTTTCATGTAAGTCTATAAGTTTGGGTGTCGAACAGAAATTTGTGAATAAGTTTGATAACTCGATATATATGCATAACGTTTCAATTTCATTTCCAAGAAAATATCAAAATAAAATCTCTTCCTATTCATTATAGAAGTAGAAAATATAATATTTTGAAGGAGGACCTGAGAAAGCATTTAATAATATAAAATGCGAACGTAGAAGTAACGTTTCTATGACGCAAACATTATTTCTATTGAGATAAGTATGAATCTCAATCAAATTTTTTGTTTTGTTGGTTTGATGATGAAGAAAATCAATTTCAAAAACCTCTGACCGTGTCATGTAAAATAATAAAGAAAAGGAAAATTGTTAAAATTTTGAAGATAAACGTTTTTATTGTGACTACATAATACATCACATATTACATATGTTTATAATGTGGTCAATATTTGTGCCGTCCCGATTGTAATCTAATTCTAGGTAGATATTTAATCTTTGAATTATTTATTATTATTCCTATATACGAGTATTTAATAATAATATTTTTGTGATCACATTAAAATGGTTGAAATGCTTTTTCTACTATTAGGATGGACCAATAAAACCGTAGATAACAGAATAACAAATTTCCGGTAAATAAAACCTTCACACTATTTTGTTTTTATCTCGCGGTAATCAAATTACACCAGTCATCGTGTACTTGCATCATAAAAATATTGTGGATGTTTCCACTGTCTTTTTTATTGAAAATCATGTGTAATATTTACACGTGTGGAAGATTATCGATGGTATTATCGCTCTGTAGACAAATTACATGAAAAATAATGAAAATTCCTCATGTATAAAGTATTGTGTGTATCACATATTTTTAATCCGATTAGATTTCGTTTGATAACAAACAGTATATACGTATCTATATTACCAATAGGATCAAATGGCCAGGAAAATGTTTTTACAGTGCCATATATGTATGGTATGTGTCTTAAGTAAAGATAAAGGTATTGTTTGAGAGATATCGTTATACTGAAACCAATGGTACACAATTATAGCTTTCCTAGTCGGTTTTCCATTAAACGTCGTGAAGGTACTCTCTATCGCATGAAAACACAGATTAGTTATAATTGAATTCATATAGGTAAACTGGGGCAGAGTCGCCATCGGGGTGTTTAGCTACCTTCATAATGTTCAAAAAATCTAAAAAAGTACAGAATCACGCCATTATTAAATCAAACTTCCTCCTGAAGTTTGGCAGCCATCAATGGAAACGAGTCAAAAATTCGCGTATAATTGTGTTGTCCCCCATATTTTTGTAATATTTCATACACATAATGTAAGATTTTTTATGACCGATTTCTTCAGTTTTATAGAGTGTTTCGGTGAATCTAGATAGTGTAATTAATTATATTTGAAGTGTTAGTGCGCGAATTAGCCGAACATAAATAATTAATTAAATTTGTGGTTAAACAAATTTGTTGGTTACTTGAGGCACATACGTCAAGTTGTTACGGGGCAGCTTCGTCTGTGACGAATGTATCCCTTAATACTGTCGAATGAGCCACTTTTCTAAATAAAATAAAACTGTTATGGTACGTAGTTACAAAAGAAAAATCCAACGAGCTACGATTGACGAGGAAGATATGAAAAAAGTGATTTCAGATGGTGTGAAAAAATCGAAACACCGACAAGTGCTTCGTTCAAATATAACATGGCCCAAGGTTAGAAACGAAAAGACTGAAATACCCATAACCATTTTAATTTTATTTTCCTTTTAAGTTATATTGAATATATTTATTTATTTTTATTTCATATTTTATGAATTATTAGTTTTTTATAAAATTATGAAACAAATATTTGTATTATCCCTCATTTATAGTATTACTTATAATTTAGTCAAAAGTAGTTATTAGTGGCATTTCATTTGGCCAAGTAATTGAAATTGGTATTCAATTCAATTTTTGGTCAAAAGAAGCAATAAATGAATTCTCGTGATTTGTCTTTGAAAGTTGGTAATGTTTAACATTTGCGATATTGTATATTTGTTCTTCTTTTATTATTTTGTTGAAAACTAAATATTACATATTTAGTTTTATTAGTATGTATTATTAAAAATGTTTATCGCAAAAAATCAATACAAAACGCTTGTCAATAGAATTTATCAATTTTGTAGAAAATGTCAAAAAAATCAAAATAAAATATACTAGATGGCAACATTTAGAACAAAAACAAAAATTAGGAAAGCTCTAGTGACAAGCACAGTAACTAAAAAATAGAATTGGAATTTCAATACCATCAACTCCGTAGGAATTCAACGAATTCCAAATTGGCATTGAATACATAGCATTGTTGTTGTAAATTGGTAAATGAAATATAGCTATTATGACGAATGTGCCCTTCGCTTGGCGAGACTACCTCGGGTCGGGGCACTTTCATCTTTGCAAGGAACTCAGACAGAAAATAAAACAACGGGATTTGTAATATGTAGTAATAAAAATCGTTAAATTAACATTTTTTTTTTTTAGGAAATACGTGAGTATTTAAAATTAATTATCTACAGAGATTTTAGTCAAAAATGACGAATTTGCCCAACTCTACTCACATCACAAGTATATGTATGTACATTCTTAAAAAATAAATTTGATTTCGATTATACTGAAATATTTTAAATATATTATTTTACTATAAATCGTTTAATGAGCTTATAAGTTTAAAAAATTAAAATAATGGTTATTTAGCTCTTTTAATATTTTATTTATTACTACTTAAGCTTTCGGAACCATTTCGGTTCCATTCTCAAAAGTAAGTAAATCAATTTTACAAAAAAAAATATTTTCTATACAAAATAAAATAAAATTGAAATCAAGGCTAACTAAAACGTAGCTATTTTTCTGTAGATATCGCTCGCTACTAGAAAAAATATTCATTATTTTAGCTGTTGCTTTGCTATCAGTTTAAATGATATTTTGTTTTCAAAATTAAAAGACCCGATACCATTAAAGAAAGAATCTAATTTTGTCTATAGGATTAAATGTAATGATTGTAACCTAATTTACACGGGACAAACTAAACAGTTTTTGCGGGAGCGGTTCTTTCAACATTTACGTGGTGCTTCGGGAAATTCAAATTCAAATCAAATAAGTGCACTTTCGGAACATATTAGAGATACCAACCATAATATTATTTTTGAAGATGTAGACATTTTGGAAAAACAATCTAATTACAGAAAACGATCTATTTTGGAAATGTTACATATAAAATCTAGTTCAAATTCTCTTAACAAAATTAACGATTTCGCGTACATTGGCAATTCATATGATCTATTTTTATAATTTGATTTTTTGCTTTTACACAATTCAAATATTATTTAAGATGGATAAAATTGTTTTCAATTTATGTTTTTAGTCAAATTTTATTTTGTATAGTGTTTTTTCTGTAGATATTAATTTTTGTTGCTTTGCTAAAATAATGAATATTTTTTCTAGTAGCGAGCGATATCTACAGAAAAATAGCTACGTTTTAGTTAGCCTTGATTTCGATTTTATTTTATTTTGTATAGAAAATATTTTTTTTTGTAAAATTGATTTACTTACTTTTGAGAATGGAACCGAAATGATTCCGAAAGCTTAAGTAGTAATAAATAAAATATTAAAAGAGCTAAATAACCATTATTTTAATTTTTTATTTTACTATAAACTTCGGTTTTCCTCGACGTACTTTAATAGTATTATATCTTTGTGAGATTTTCCCGAAAAATCACCAAGGACAATGATGATAGTTAAATATGGTAACACCATTATATATTTAAGGAAGTATAATGAAACTACAACTATCACGATATAAAAACGTAACGATAGAAAAAAATACTATTATGAAAGCGATTATGAAAGTGCATTGCTTTTCATCTTCCAGGTCGATGTTTTTTAATAACTTTTAAATGAAATACAATTTGATAATTTATATTTTATTGATTGATTATATGATCTTTAACATTATGTATGGAATATAATGCAGGTGAAGTGGCCAGCTCTGGTCATGACACAAAGGCATTTTTCATAACATTTTCGAGACGTCTGATGGTGTAGCAATTTCGTTTCTAATGTTGTCCTTAAGCATCGAGGTGGTTTATTGGTGTACATCTTTCCCTACAAGGGTCTTATTTGTTGGGTTAAATCAGGGGATCGTGGGGACCAGCCGGTATCACCACTTTTCGATATTATTTTGCCGGAAAAAAATTCTCGCAGGTCTTGCGTATGGGTAAAATTAAAATTTTGAAATTTTAAAACTTTCAAACTATACTTTGAGAATTTTTAACAAACATGATGGAAACGTTCTCAATTCTTGTGCCCGGTGTCGATAACCGCGTTACCTGGACATTCAGCAACACTTTGCCCTACTGTACCAATCTTTTCTGGTGTATGTTGGCTTAATTGTGCGCCCGACGTTTTATGTTGCTGTTTCGTTTTTATTTTGTATTTTTATTTTTTGTTATTTATTGTTTTTGTTTTTATGTATATTTATATTTTATGTATATTTATATGTATTTTATTTTATTTATTGTATATTTATATTTATGTTTTTAAATATGTTTTTATTTTTTTTAGATATAAATCTATTATTGTCATATTTTCTTCTATGTTGTTTTCCGTATTTAAATTTTCTTTGAATATCTGTATGATTTGGTCTTTTCCGTCGTCTAGTTTGTTTTGATGGTGTCTGTCTGGGTATTATGATTTGCTTTGTAGTGTTTCTAATTCTGATTGGAAATTTTCGAGCTCTACATAATTTGATTCACCAGGTTGTATGATTATGTTACCAGTGGATACACCCGGTTATATTTCAGTCGCTGAACAGATTGATAACTCGTTGGTAGGGGGTTGAAATTTCAATCATCGTTTCGCTTCTAGCATGGTAATGAGATTTTGCTATTGAATTTATTTAAAAAAGGGATTGCGTGCCTACCGATTTTTATATAGTGTTTGTACTATAAGAAATATTTGTTTTATATTTATCGATAATATTTCGTCCAATGATTCCGTTTTCGTTTGCAGTTTTAATTGAGTGAACCTAAAGTTGTGACTGTATTGTTCCCTATTCCTGTTAAGGTTATGATGTCTGTCGAGTTTCTTGGTAGTCTTTGTATGCATCTTTCTTTAATGACGAATATATCAACTCCTGGTCCTGAGTTGATGAGTAAATCTTCTTTATGTTCGTTTATAAGTGGCGATACTGTGTCTCTACTTATCCTAAGGTCTGTAAGTAGTTTTATTGTGTGGGATTCGTTTGAGCACAATTGATTCTCTAGTGTGTTATGCTCTGCTTCGTCCGAGTCGAGGTCTAATATGTTTGGTAATTTGGTTTTGGGTTTGTTTTGTTTGGTATTGGTTTTGATTGGATTTTCAAAATTGTAATGGTGCCTGCATTTAGCTATAGTTCTCTGTAGGTTTTTTGTTCTTCTTCTTAGTGATAAGTTCTCTATGATGTTGGTTATGTTTGTGGTTAGTGTTTTACGTATTTTGCTAATTAGTTCCAGTTTAATATATTTGTTTAGTTGAGTGATTTTTATCATTAAAAATATAAATAGGATTGCGAATATGCCGATAAATTGGACTTTTTCTGTTTCCAAGTCTAAATTTAGTAAGCTGTTTTTTCAGTTTCTGGGGTTTAATGTTCGAGAGGCTGGTCCCGTTTGGTTTGATTGTTGAACAGCTGGGCTCTGTTGTACTTGTTGCTTATATACTATATAGTGAGAGCTAGTCTCGTTGTGTTTTGATTGTGTGTGTACGTTGTTTGTTTTGATATAGTTAAGGTAAATCTCGGGGATAGTACACATGTGGAGAGAATGTTAATTTTGGTTGATAGTTGAGTGGTCGATATTAAATTGGTTCATGTGTTGATCCTATGGCAGTGACTCTCCTAAGACTAATAGATCCGTTGGAGATTCCCTGCTTCGGTTGTGGATATTGCTCTTGAGGGGGTATTACATTGAGTGAGTTCGTGTGTATCAATATCTCTATTTGCTTGATTTAGATTTGGCGAAATTAAATTCCTTGAGAAGAATTTGATGCGGCATTTATTGAAAATATGACCTGTCGTTGTTTTACAGTGTGAACAGTGTTTCAGTGGTGGCCTGTTTTATGGGAAATTTTGTCTGTAGTGTTGGGATTTTTGAGCGGGATAATTGCTTGTATTTGGGATGAGTTGTCTTGCAATGTATGGTGCGGGTTTTTGCATTCAATACAAGGGGTTCCGTTTGTAAAAGGGTTCATGATTCATCCTCGTTCTGCAGATGTCCCAAGTGTGGTTTGGGCGTTGGCAATAGTTGCATACTGTTTGCAATTTTTTGCCATTTGGATCTTTTGCGATTGAATTTGTGGTGTTATTTGTGTTGTATTATTTGTTGTGGTTCCAGTTGGCAGAGCTAACCTCTTTTCTATGGTTTCCGTTTCCTTCATTATTTCGTCAACATTGTTTGCTTTTAGTGTGTGATTTTTTCTCTCAATATTATGTTGTTTAGTCCGCTTTTGAATACAAAAAAAAATACTAGATTTAAGTTGAGGTGTGTGGAGTCAATGAGTTCTAAATTGTATTTGGTTTTATAGCCATTTTTATATTTTTCGAGAGCCTCCATTAAACGGTAGTCATAGTTTCTAGTCGTTTCTTGGTATGTTTGTTTGAAGTCAGTAAATCCACGTTCTAGCTCGTTTAGTGTGTGATCTTGCATAAATTTTGTTTAAGATGTCTCTTAGCGTAGGGTAGTTTGGAACTTCCCTCTGTGAAATCCGAACGTAGGCGTCAAATATATTTTTTCGTTTTCTGATTTGAGTGCGTTGAACTACATCAACATCTGGTTAATTTATCCGATCTATTTGGTGTATCTTCGACGCTGAATTCTAGGACGAAACTGGCAATGTTTTGTTTTATTTGATCCTGATTCATTTTTGGTGCGTCTTTGGTGTTTGTTCTGTTAAACTATTGTTGAGGTAAACTATTGCGTCCTTCTTACGTTTATTTTCTGGCACTTTTCCGTTCGAATCTGAATCTTTTTGTTATTCGTGAATGGGGATCTGTTTTTGAATGGGGATTCTTCGTGCATCTATTTTTTAACTAAAGGGTTGTTAATAGTAATCTATTTTGCATATTTTCAAAATATTCGGAAAATTTACTGTAATTTTAAGGTATTAGTCGTAATGATCAGTTAGATGTTTTTAGATAAAATGTAAGAAAAACGAGATAAACTTTAACATTCCAGAAAAATTGATACGTTCATCAAAAAATTTAAATAATCAAATTAAATGTTCAAAATACATACCATGATTATACATTTAACTCTTCTGCTAAATGATTCACGTGCTCTTCCAAACATACCTGAAGTATTACGTATAGTATCGCAAGCAGCTATTATTCGATTTCTAAGGTTCTCCGGATTTTCCAGGTTAACATTTGACTCGTTAAGTTTCACTAGTAATTTTTCTTCTACTCGTCTTGGGTTGTTCTGCTATTTTATTGAAAACTGTATAGCGGTGTTAGTGGTTTTTATTTATTTAATTGATAAACACTCACTATGTTTTGTATAAAGTATTTATTTTGTTATTTATTTATTTAGTGCACAGACAGTTTCTTAATGCATATTAGGTTCACACCTAGAGATGGCGGACGATTGTTCACAACACTTTCACTTTTGTTTTTATTATTTTTGTGTGAGACCGTGTCTCTTGGATTTCTAAACGCGACTCCCTTTCTTTTTCGTTTCTTGGTTTCGTTTTTGGGATCGTCGATAAATATCTCGATGTTTATCGATTGTCGATAAATATCGAGATTCACGGAATTAGATTGTAGGTGGCGAAATAGCTATATTCAGCAAAACGAGCAATGCCTCGTAATTAAGCGGCGCGGTGTATAAATAGTTTTGCTACGAGGACTGCCACGAAGTGAAAAGGTTTTTGAGCCGCTACATCACTCCCCTCCTGGATAGAAAACCGTAGTGTTTTAAATTGAATGTAACAGTTTTTGGAACACTACGTTTTTCGACTGGGTTTACCACAAGTATTCCGTATGCTGGCTTAAGTCTGTCGATGCCAATTGTTGTTGATTTTCCATCTATATCCACAACAAAGAATTTGCGCAATTTGCGGGTCACTGGATACGGTCCAGAATAGGGTGTACTCAATGGACCTCTGACTCTATCCACACGTACGAATACATGTGAACAGGTTTCCAGATTTTTGGGAATGTACGTTGCCTGTTCGGTTGGATGTCTTGTGTCCGTAGGAACTAAGGCTCTCATGGTAGTACGAAGCTGATTCACGAAATCCGAAGTATCTGTGTTTGGGTTCGAATTTTGATTATTGATGAAGAATTCACCGGGAACCTTGATGTTTTGACCATACACTAGCTCTGCTGGTGTGCAGTTGAGGTCTTCCTTGACGGAGGTTCGAATACCCAATAGGATTGTTGGAAGTTCTGAACTCCAATGGGATGTATTACATCGAGCTGTTAAGGCCGATTTTAATTGCCTGTGGAACCGTTCGACAAGACCATTCGCTTTCGGGTTGTATGCAGTTGTCCGAATGCGATGGGAACCTAGGAGCTTCGTGAGCTCGGTGAACAACGTTGATTCGAATTGTGTTCCTTGATCTGTCGTGATGAAGAGTGGGACACCATATCTACAGATATACTCATTGTAGAAGATCTTACTTACGGTTTTTGCGGTCATTTCTCGGATTGGATAAGCTTCTGGCCAACGGGTAAATCGGTCGACTATCGTTAAAATATAATGATAGCCATTCGATTGGGGCAGTTGGCCAACCAGGTCCATGTGGGTGTGTTCAAACCTGCCACTTGGTAGCTCGAATTTACCAAGTTCTGATTTCGTGTGGCGGTGAACTTCGGACTTTTGGCACGGGATACAAGATTTCGCCCAGTTGCTTGTATCAGTATTCATTCTTGGCACGGATGCCGGGATGTGATAAGCCATGTAGACTATCGAAGATTGTCCGTCGCATGTTGAGAGGAACGTAGGGTCGATTTTTACCTGTTGAAGTCTCACACCAAATTTGCTGCTTGTCTGGTAAGTCGATCCGTTGCAGGTTTACGCTTGATTTCGGTGTGTGTGCTGAAATCAATTTCTGCAATTCGTCGTCGCGTTGTTGTTGTACAAGTAATTCCTTCGTGTCGAAGGAGAAGACGCTGAGTTCTGTGAGAAGTGTTTCACCAGAACGAGACAAACAGTCGCTCACCACATTGTGTTTACCTTTGATGTGATGAATGTCGGTAGTGAACTGAGCAATGTAATCGAGGTGTCGACAATAGCTGTTGTAAGAGGCTTATGGTCGGTAAATAAAGAAAAATTTCGGCCTTCGACGAAATGGCGAAAGTGTTTGATTGCTAAATACATAGCAAGAAGTTCTCTATCGAAAGTAGAGTATTTAATTTCCGCAGGGGAGAGCTTCTTTGAAAAGAACGCTAATGGTTGCCAACATCCTTTGTTGCGTTGTTGTAAGACAGCTCCAACTGCTACATTGGAAGCGTCGGTAGTTATGTTGAACTGCGCGTCGTTCAACGGGTGTGCCAAGAGAGTGACAGCGGCAAGAGAACGCTTGACCTTATCGAAAGATTCTGTACAATCTTCGGGCCAAGAGAAGTTTAGTTTGTTTTTGCCTTTCTTGAGTAAAGTGGCCAAATGCCTGTGAATCGGCGATAACAGTTCGGCTAACCGTGGTATAAAGCGGTGGTAATAGTTCACCATACCGACAAACTGCTGTATTTGGCGGATTGATGTTGGTTCTGGAAAGTTTGAAATGACATCAACTCTGTCTTGCGACGGGAGAATGCCATCTTTCGAAATTGTGTGGCTCAAGAAGTCGAGTGACTTCACGCCGAAAATACATTTCGAAGCTTTAATATTAATTCCATTTGCGGAGAGACGTTTGAATACTGACTCGAGATGTTCACTGTGTTCCATCTCGGAACGGCTTGCAACGAGGATATCGTCGATATAAGAGTAGACGAAGTCCAGCCCTTTTAACACTTCGTTAAGGAATCGCTGGAATGTCTGGGCTGAGTTACGAAGGCCGTATGGCATTCGGGTAAACTCAAAAAGCCCGAAAGGAGTAGTTATCGCTGTTTTGTGAATATCCTCGAGAGCCATGGGAATTTGATGATATGCCCTAACAAAATCTATTTTCGAGAAAATAGTGGCGCCGGCGAGTTTCAACGAGAAACTGTGTATGTGGGGGATAGGATATCTATCTGGGACAGTGACAGTGTTCAACTGTCGATAGTCTCCACAAGGGCGCCAGTCCTTGTCTTTCTTTTGCACCATATGTAATGGTGAGGAGACTGGTGATGATGAGGGGCGGCAGATTCCGATGTCTGTCATAAACTGAAATTCCGTTTTAGCAGCTTTTAGTTTAGTTGCGTCGAGTTGTCGCGGTTTAGCACAAGGTAACCTACCTTGCGTGACGACGTAGTGGACTACGTTATGCTTCACTGGGAGATTGTAATTCGGAGCCTCAGTGAGCGAGGGGTATTTCTTCAAAAGAGTGCCGTAATCATTGTTGACGCTGAAATGTTTTGGAGATGGCGTATCAACTTGGGCGATGATTGCGTTCACAGTGAGGGTAGTAAATGAATCAGAAAGTCTTCTGTTCTTCAAATCGACCACGAGACCATATTTGGACAGAAAGTCAGCACCTATAATAGGCCTGTCTACTGCCGCGATGATGAAGGGATGTGTGAACGAACGCCTGAGACCGAGATTAACCTTCAAGAGTTTTGTGCCGTAAGTGGAAATTGGGGATCCGTTTGCTGCGGTAAGAATGCAAACGGTGTCTTTAGCATGTCGGGGAAACTTGTTAACGGGTATCACAGATACTTCAGCCCCCGAATCGATCAGAAATTGTAAGTTATTTTCATGATCGTGGATGAAAAGACGGCGAGACGAAAAAATCCCACTGTTTGCCGTAGAGACAGCAGGATTTAGTGGTTTTCCGAAGGCTTAAAATGTTTGGAAGTAGCTTGTCCATGAGCTACCGGTCGGAAACTGCACGGCTGATTACAGTTGCGTGCGCGTGAGCCGAAACGACGGTGGAAGTAGCAGAGTCCAGATCGAGATGACGATCTCGACCTTGGCCTGTGTCGGTCATTGAAATTCCGTCTGTTGTCAGATGATTCGTTTCGCTTCTAGCATGGTAATGAGATTTTGCTATTGAATTTATTTAAAAATGGGATTGCGTGCCTACCGATTTTTATATAGTGTTTGTACTATAAGAAATATTTGTTTTATATTTATCGAGAATATTTCATCCAATGATTCCGTCTTCGTTTGCAGTTTTAATTGAGTGAACCTAAAGTTGTGACTGTATTGTTCCCTATTCCTGTTAAGGTTATGACGTCTGTCGAGTTTCTTGGTAGTCTTTGTATGCATCTTTCTTTAATGATGCATATATCAACTCATGAGTTGATGAGTAAATCTTCTTTATGTTCGTTTATAAGTGGCGATACTGTGTCTCTACTTATCCTAAGGTCTGTAAGTAGTTTTATTGAGTGGGATTCGTTTGAGCACAATTGATTCTCTAGTGTGTTATGCTCTGCTTCGTCTGAGTCGAGGTCTAATATGTTTGGTAATTTGGTTTTGGGTTTGTTTTGTTTGGTATTGGTTTTGATTGGGTTTTCAAAATTGAAATGGTGCCTGCATTTAGCTATAGTTCTCTGTAGGTTTTTTGTTCTTCTTCTTAGTGATAAGTTCTCTATGATGTTGGTTATGTTTGTGGTTAGTGTTTTACGTACTTTGCTAATTAGTTCCAGTTTAATATATTTGTTTAGTTGAGTGATTTTTGTCAATAAAAATATAAATAGGATTGCGAATATGCCGATAAATTGGAGTTTTTCTGTTTCCAAGTCTAAATTTAGTAAGCTGTTTTTTCAGTTTCTGGCGGTTTAATGTTCGAGAGGCTGGTCCCGTTTGGTTTGATTGTTGAACAGCTGGGCTCTGTTGTACTTGTTGCTTATATACTATATAGTGAGAGCTGGTCTCGTTGTGTTTTGATTGTATGTGTACGTTGTTTGTTTTGATATAGTTAAGGTAAATCTCGGGGATAGCACACATGTGGAGAGAATGTTAATTTTGGTTGATAGTTGAGTGGTCGATATTAAATTGGTTCATGTGTTGATCCTATGGCAGTGACTCTCCTAAGACTAATAGATCCGTTGGAGATTCCCTGCTTCGGTTGTGGATATTGCTCTTGAGGGGGTATTACATTGAGTGAGTTCGTGTGTATCAATATCTCTATTTGCTTGATTTAGATTTGGCGAAATTAAATTCCTTGAGAAGAATTTGATGCGGCATTTATTGAAAGTATGACCGGTCGTTGTTTTACAGTGTGAACAGTGTTTCGGTGGTGGCCTGTTTTATGGGAAATTTTGTCTGTAGTGTTGGGATTTTTGAGCGGGATAATTGCTTGTATTTGGGATGAGTTGTCTTGTAATGTATGGTGCGGGTTTTTGCATTCAATACAAGGGGTTCCGTTTGTAAAAGGGTTGGTTGTATCTAGTTCTTTCATGATTCATCCTCGTTCTGCAGATGTCCCAAGTGTGGTTCGGGCGTTGGCAATAGTTGCATACTGTTTGCAATTGCTTGCCATTTGGATCGTTTGCGATTGAATTTGTGATGTTATTGGTGTTATATTATTTGTTGTGGTTCCAGTTGGCAGAGCTAACTTCTTTTCTATGGTTTCCGTTCCCTTCATTATTTCGTCAAACATTGTTTGCTTTTAGTGTGTGATTTTTTCTCTCAATATTATGTTGTTTAGTCCGCTTTTGAATACAAAAAAAAAATACTAGATTTAAGTTGAGGTGTGTGGAGTCAATGAGTTCTAAATTGTATTTGGTTTTATAGCCATTTTTATATTTTTCGAGAGCCTCCATTAAACGGTAGTCATAGTTTCTAGTCGTTTCTTGGTATGTTTGTTTGAAGTCAGTAAATCCACGTTCTAGCTCGTTTAGTGTGTGATCTTGCATAAATTTTGTTTAAGATGTCTCTTAGCGTAGGGTAGTTTGGAACTTCCCTCTGTGAAATCCGAACGTAGGCGTCAAATATATTTTTCCGTTTTCTGATTTGAGTGCGTTGTACTACATCAACATCTGGTTAATTTATCCGATCTATTTGGTGTATCTTCGACGCTGAGTTCCAGGACGAAACTGGCAATGTTTTGGTTTATTTGATTCATTTTTGGTGCGTCTTTGCTGTTTGTTCTGGTTTTATGTCTTCTGGATCTGTTGGGAATTCTGTACTCTGTGGTATAGTTTGTTGAGGTAAACTATTGCGTCCTTCTGACGTATATTTTTTGGCACTTTTCCGTTCGAATCTGAATGGTTTTGTTATTCGTGAATGGGGATCTGTTTCTGAATGGGGATTCTTCGTTCATCTATTTTTTAACTAAAGGGTTGTTAATAGTAATCTATTTTGCATATTTTCAAAATATTCGGAAAATTTACTGTAATTTTAAGGTATTAGTCGTAATGATCAGTTAGATGTTTTTCGATAAAATGTAAGAAAAACGAGATAAACTTTAACATTCCAGAAAAATTGATACGTTCATCAAAAATTTAAATAATCAAATTAAATGTTCAAAATACATTCCATGATTATATATTTAACTCTTCTGCTAAATGATTCACGTGCTCTTCCAAATATATCTGAAGTATTACGTATAGTATCGGAAGCAACTATTATCCGATTTCTAAGGTTCTCCGGATTTTCCAGGTTAACATTTGACTCGTTAAGTTTCACTAGTAATTTTTCTTGTATTCGTCTTGGGTTGTTCTGCTATTTTATTGAAAACTGTTTCCTCTAGTGCGCTCATTCTACTTGTTACCGGCCTTCCTGGCACTCTTCCTCGTGTTAAGGAGCCCGTTTCCCTAAGTTTGTGATTGATTCTCATAAAAATCCAATTATTGGGTAATCGGCGATCGGGGTACCTCTCGCTATAAATGTACCTTGCTTGTAGAGCATTTCCATAAACAAAATGCATATCTGCCATTTCAGAATACCAAGTTGTTGTTTAATTATGAATAAGTTAATGTTAATACTAAACAAAAATGCTTGGCACAACAAGGCTCACTTTATCACAGATAGACATAGTTGTTCTAATTTAATTTTTGTTTGTTAGAGCAATAAAGTTATACACTATTGAAGCTTGGTATGATCAGTATACGATTAATACCTCAAAGTTACAGTAAATTTTCCAAATATTTTGGAAAAATATGCAAAAAAAATTACGTTACTAATGCTTTTCTTAAAGGAGTATTGATAAAATTAAAGATTTTCACACCTTTTTTAGTGTGAAGTGTACTTATTATCAATAATTTACCTTGACTAATTTTACATTAGAATCTTGATTATCCCTATAACGGTTACAGATAGGATATGTATGTGCTATCACATAATTTTTTGTTCAGATTAATGTCCTCCCTCCATCACCTAAATTCATTGTGCTTACTTAAGAGTCACCCAGTAAACATTAAACAGAAATATATTTACAGTTTCATAATTTATTTATGTTTATATACTACTTCAGGTGACCTACTTTTCAACATCTTTTAATGTACTGTATACAACTAATAATATTTTTGTGCTTAATTGATTTCCTCTCTAGTGTACATATTAGAAAAAAAATCGTTCACCCTTTAAATTCACCTTCATAAATCTTTGTGCTGTATAAAATGTTGATATTTTATAAAAGGATGCTGAGCTTAATTCAAAGAAGAAATGTAATAAATTTAGTTTACTGTGGAGGGGAAGGCATAGATTTAGTAAAGAGAAACATTACCATTATATGTCGAAGATATTTATTAAATGATTTATAACGGTTTTCTATTCGTGACTAATTAAATGTCAGTACCTTTAGGATTTGTAACGTATTCTACGCCCAATCGTTAAAAATAGTTTCTTTTTGTATCTTTTATAGCAATTTTAACACATGTGAGACACAAAAAAATAAACAAATAATAGACTTGAGGTATACTTTTAAAAGTGTCACGTTTATTTAAGTCGAAATTTATACGAAATACTTTTTATGCATCTATGAAATACATAGAATAAAACATAAATTTATTTCCACGAAAATTGGTTTTATTTTTACTTCAAACTGTACAATTGAATAATATTCTAATTTGTAGGTATTTTTTATTGAATATTTCAGATTAATACATGTTTTTGGAAAAATTAATACATGTTTTTGGATGAAGAGTGATGTTTCTAGTGAGTGATTATCTTATTCTCTCGTTTTAAATTATATAAAATATAAATACACAGTTGTCATTTAATTTAATAAATAATTTTCCTTAATCACAAAGAACTACAGGTAAGCCTCGTACAGAACTTTACAAAATAATAAAAAATCCTCTTCGCTTTTATAAAATTTGATCTCCCAATTGAATGAAGGTTATATGCTCAATGAGATTCGTGTTTTTATTTACTATTTCATGGATTTTTCACGTTTCAAACAGTTCAAAATACCTCTAACTTATACGTTATACATAGAGTTGCTGTAAACCATATTCATACATAGTGAGAAATTTTAAATAGATTTTGATTTTTTAATTTCAAATTCTTCGTCAATTTATTCTAATTTGCCTGTTTAGTCATTTAATTTAAACAATTTTTTATGTGCCAATTAGATTAAGTACATTGTGTGTGTGTGTGTTATAGTAGATTGTACTTAGAAAATCGGTTAATGTTATTTGTGGTTAACAACAAGCAAAAATCTCTTGCTCGATGTACTGTGTACAGTGTACGTAACAAAGTAAAATTATGTAAATAAATTTATATCAAGAGACTTTAATGTAATTTAGCCTGTTCACTCTCTTGAATAGAATCGTTACGCCCTCGCATCAAATTGTTTTTAAAATTCCAAATATTAAATATAAATCTTATCAGTAATACTACAGACGTGTAGGTACTGTAGTAGTGTAGTGTAAATATGAGTATACAAAAAGTTATAAAATCACAACGTTTGCATATTTAAACTAAAAATGATTTTCGGCCGCCATAAATCAATATACAATATATAATTTTCAGATTTCATATTTATTTAGTACTATTATTTTAGGCAAAATTAATTAAACTTTTATAGGTATTTTTCAAAATATATATAAAACTTCATTAATCATTAAAAACGAGCAATGCTTTCAAAATTGATTTACGGTCTTGTTGTTGTACATTTATAGATGAAATCGGATACTCTTGAAAATTGTTTAAACAGCCGTTTAACTCTTACTTTACGGGTCGTTATGAGATGGGGTCACTTTTATAACACATGTTTATGGAAACGACTAAATGTCACAATGTTGGTCTCAAGTTTTTAAACATTATATCGCATGGACGACCAAATAAGAGTTTCATTTTTAAATTGTTCATGAATTGTGAATAACGTGAATACATAAAAAGACCAAAAATTGATCCGTCCGTAAGAGACGAAATAAGTCAATTGTTCAGTCAGTTGTGCGTCTAATCCTTGCCAGAAAAGGGACGAATATTTAAAAACATTTCTGTCGCAGATGATTCGTCCGACATTTGACCAATATAATTGACTAACAAATTACGGACTATTCGTCCAGCTTGGTAAAATCAGACCGGCTTTTGTAAGTCAAATTTCACAGCCAAAAGGCATTAAACGACGAAAAGTTAAGAGACGAAATTTGACTAAGATTTGCTAGATTGTTTTGGGGCATATTGTTAAGTCAGTTTTTTAATGGTTTTATGATTTTCAAAATAAATTATTACATAAAAAATTCAAAACATATCATTTATTTTCATTTTATTTATTCTAAATCATATAAATATGAGTAGGTACATTATACCTAATTGGTGTGTTCAGTCCGACCAAAATGATAAAATGTATCATGATATTTTTTGTGACCCTAACTTCACTCCGTATAATTTTATGTCAAACCCGAGTGAACAACCAAATTGAAAAAATAATTATAAATTGATTCTGCACGTCAAAATATTGTTGGCGCTGTCATAACAAAAACTTAATATTTATTTACTAATGCCTAAGTGTATTTCACAATTGTTTAATACTTCACATCTTTTCTTAGCTAATAAAACAAACCCGGGGAGTATACATCCAATTATTTAAATATTCATTCAATTATAATTTACGACAGAGATTTGCAGATTATTGATTGCGCTAAAAACTTTCACAAATTATTTTAGATGGCATTTCTATGTGTAAAGGAAATCATATTGTCGCCCAATTCATGAATACACGAATAATTTTAACCACGCAACGTCCAAATAATCAAACAAAGTTAAAACTTAAAAATGTGTGATCTCAAGAAGGCGGTACAACAACATTTTCATTACAATAACAACAATAATTTACAACAACAATTGGCATTATATCACTCATTTTTAACTTGAGCTGAGGCTCGAGTCGAGATACATTTCATGTGGCCGCCATCAGAGGAAATGAAATGGACATTGAAGATTGAACAAAAACACAGAAAAGAAACTACACACACAAATCATACACAAACAATATATTTTTTGAGTTTATTCCAGACACTGATTTGAACTACATTGTTTTTAATGTATTATTGCTAATACGAAAATATAACATTAAAGTTGAACAAACAAAATGTTGTTCCTGTCCGTGTCCAAGTAAAATCATAGCGCAATAACATTAGAAATAAAATGTACATACATTTTGACAGCCAGAATCGAAAATATCGAAAATGTTTTTTTTGTGATGAATGAGTGCGTTTTATGACAAAAGCTGATAAAAAATATCATGACAATTTTTATCATTTTGGTCGGACTGAACACTAGGAATAATACAATTTTAATTTAAACAAATATGACAATCGTTTAAGAATTTTTGTTTTTATTTGTTTACAATGCAATCTGTTTTGGGGCTCGAATTTAAATTATAAAAATGATTACAACTAAACATTTTCAACTTTACAAAATTTGATAGTATAAATTTATTTTAATAATATTTTTTATGACCACAAATTTTTAATTTCTTGTTACGCGCACGACGAATGCTTTGTAATTGAGGAAAAACAATTAAAACGTGGCGATGAACACTTCTAAGTCCAAAACGTCCCTAACTTGTAAATCGTATTCCAAACTACTGCCGAATTCGGCTCATTTGAATTGCATAACTTTGTCTCGCCTCTCTTTCGTATTTAACATTTCAATTTCCAGTCTGTTTCGTCTCTATTTTATACCAGTGGAACCAGTCAGGAATAAAAACTTAATTTAATAAAAAAGTAAGAATGCGATAAATGGCATGCCAGTGTTATTCTTATTACTTAGCCAAACTTAATTTTTGCTTAAGAAATCCAACGAATCTTTCGTTAAATTTTAGCTGTCACTTAAGAAAAAATAGTGCGCGCTATTTCTCACTCGAAAATAAGAAAAACTTAAAAATACGATTTGTTGTTGCTTTTAAGTACAGCAGAAGAAGATACATTTTTAATTAATTTTATATTCGTTGCACAAACGCTATTTTTATATCGTGTATGTGTTATCAATAAAAACTGACTGTTTTATTTAATTTTGATTTGTTTAAAATTATTGTCAAATTACTGAAAATAAATATGAAATTCCTTTAAAAGACATTTTACAATAAAAACAGCTTTTTGTAAAGAAACAGCTATCACTCTAGAATTATAATTTTTGCATGGCTGTAATGTGAAAAATAGAAAAAGAATTGATTTCGATAAAATTCCTATTTTTTTTAAGTTTATATTCTTTACTGGTTGAGGCCTTAGTACGAATTTCGTTTTTTTTTAATTTAAGAGTTCGACGTATCCGTCTCTAACACGATATTTTGTCTATTCTAGAGACGGAAACGTCGCAATGGACGAAAATTGTTTTACGGGTATTATTCTCGACGGTTCTGTTCTAGACTGCTATAATCTACAATACCACAAATCTGCCACAAAACTATCTCTAATTCTACTACTTAAACCTAGATTACACTAGATACTCACAAAAATATTAAGCGTGTTTTTTTATTAGCTCCCGATAGCTGTATCCGGAGCAGCCAATTTGTTTAACTGTAAACTAAGATTTTTCATTCAACTTTTTTGTTAAAAATTGCTCTACCTATTTATCGGGAGCCGCTATCAAGCGTGTTTTTTTATTAGCTCCCGATAGCTGTATCTGGAGCCAATTTTCTATGTCAAAAAAAATATTAAATTTATAATATAATTTAATTTTTATTAAATCCACGTGTGACGGGAGCTTATAGCCAACCAGCGACGAATATTTTGGCATTTGTCACACGCCACACGTCGAGAGATGGTTTAATTTTATCTTTTCCATCATACACATACAAATTTGTATGTAAACGAAGTAGTTTTTGACATTTAATTTATTTTTGGTATATTTTGTTTGTACTGTATGCCTAAAAGAGTTTTGCGTGTGTTGCAGTTATTATTTTCAAAATAAAATTATTAGAATTTTGACGTTTGCTTGTGATAAGGACAAAAATTAAAATATAAAAAATTTTATAAAGTGTGCGTGGCGGAACTAGTCACAAATGTAAATTGTTGATAAGCAAACGTCACTTTTATTTCCGCTTGTCGCACATCGCATATGTAAATCAACCTTCAAGGCTGTCCAGGGCGCGGCTGGTCACTAAGATCGAAATCACCACTTCTAAAAAGGTTGTACCAATAATTGACAAAACACTATTTTCTTTCTCTCTCAGACACATGTAGAAAAAATGTAACCAACATAGAAGCATATGTTTTCCATAAAAAATAATGCACATGCATGTTGACAAATTTCCAACTGGCCATTTTCATAATAATATACATAACTAAAATTGTTAATGACTAGATAGCTGATGTCAACTCAAGCGGTTTCTGCCTTTGGAGTATTCTCATTCCGTTGGTGGTGCCCAACATACGACGGATATCTTCATTTTCATGTCGAAATAATCGCTGTACGTGTTTCCTTGCTTGTTTCTTTATTTCATCGGTGATGTATTCCACCTTCAAGTCCCTATGAAGGTTGTCGTTGTACCATGAGACATTCACAATCCCTTGCAGAACTTTATATTGAAAACATTGTATCATTTGTTCCGGTTAGTTGAAATTGAGAGAAATACGATTGAACAACGTGTTTTCATTATTAAAATGTATTTTAAATGTGGTGAAAGTTATTCAGAAATTGGAAAAAAATTTCGTTCAAAATTCGATGGAGAAAATGGCGACATACCAAATTATTAAACTTTCTATAAAGTCTATTATTGATTAACTTGAAGAAACTGGTTCAGTTCTAGATCAGAGAAGTAGAATTGATCATCGGAGCACTCGCTCAAGTGAATATATTGCAGCTTTTAGCACAAGCATTGCTGAAGAGCCAATAAAATCCATTCGTCATCGTTCACAGCAATTAAACCTCAAAACAACAACTTTGTTTTGAAACTAGCGGCTATGTCAACAAACAAAACTACTGCATTTGTAGTGAAGAAAATCCTAGAGAATTGTTTGAAAGGACCATGAAGCGTTACGAAAAGGTTACTGTATGGTGTGAATTTTGGTGTGGTGGTGTGGTGGTGTAATTGGTCCATATTTTTCGAAAATCAAAATGGCCATGTAATTACTGTGAATGGAGCTCGATATCGAGAGATGATTAGAAACTTTCTGTGGACTCAACTGGAAGATATTTATGTACAGAATATGTGGTTTCAACAAGAAGGAATAAGCCATTGAACTTCTTTTTATCGGGCGCTTGAAGAGTAAAGTTTATGCGGATAATCCTCAAACTGTTCAACACCTCAAAGACAACATCATCGAGCAATTATCACTAATTGAACCATCATTATGCCAATAAATTATTCAAAATTTTGATAAAAAATTGATAGCCGAGCTAGCAGAGGAGGTCACTTGAACGACATTCTTTTTTATTATTAACCGAAACCAAGCACCAAAAATTTCACACAATTTATGTCTTTTATTTAAAATTTAAAAATAAGATACCGCAAATTTGTACACTCTTTAAATGCCTTTTATGTGAGCTTTAAATTAGTGAAAATCTATAATTACAGATTTACATATATATAAAACCTTAGAGAAAATTTGTTAGATATAAAGTTAATACATTAATCATTCTGCCTTAAAAAAATTGGAATGGTAAACAATAATGGATAAAGATTCTTGTTAATTTATTTTAAAAACAAAGAGTAAGGCCATTTTCCAAAAGCATTCTCAATACATAAGATTCTACTTTTCACGAAAAGCTTTTAACCGACTTACGAAAATACTTTTAATATTAAATTGTTATTTATTAGTAATGATTGCCGATTCTCTATTACACGAGTAAACGACTCCAACTTTCGAAGATACAAATAAAATGTCCAACACTCATGACAGCAATACAAGCAATAAAATAAAATAACACCAATTACATTTTCCATTAAATATCAAGATTCCACCACCGCCCCAGTACGAAACATACCACAAACGAGAAATTTATTCATTTTATGAGGATAAATAATAAGAACCACCTTACATCGCATATACCGTTAAATCGATATATGCTATAGATAAAATAAAAACAATAAGAGGATACACGAGTATAAAGATTGTTGTTTGTATATGTGAAACTCGAGATAATGATCCTGTAATTGAAAAAACTTATACAAGAGTTAATTAGATTACATACTCAAGAATATTTTTTGTTTTATTTTCATTTCAGCCGCACATAGACGAGAAAATGCATGCGGTGGGAATACATTCGGCGCTTGCCATAAAACGCCAACGTAAACGCCGAGATGAACAGCGACGCGCCAAAGAACGCCGGTATAGCACACAAAGTGAAGAAAGTTATGAGGGATCTATAAGACGTAAACCACACAGCCACCAAACAGGCAGTCAAGCAAATTTCCTTGACTCAAAATCCGTTTCAAGCATTGGAATGTTACACATCGGTGTGGTCTTTGCATTTTTCGGTGTATTTCTACTTGGTGCTGGTATACTACCAGATGACATGTCAAATTGGGATTTATCACAACCAAATGCAATATGGAATGAATTAGTGTTCACCGGACTTTTTGCTCTAGGTTTGGGTATATTTTTAATCGTTTTGAATTCATTTATTAGCAAAAAAGAGGAAGAAGACTTAGAAGATTACGTACAAAGGCAATTAACAAGATCGCGATCGGGACATCGTTTGGAGCGTGATTGCGAAACCGGAGTCCTTACAACACGGCATCATCGACGAGTAAATGAATTACAAAAAGATCGTACACATGACTCACTATCACAATCACAGCATACACCTGTCACGCCGGTCACAAGCGAGTTACAATCCCCGTCAACACCCCAAGGTAAATTGCACAGCTTATCTAGCCCGATAATGATAATATTTTAACGGCATCTGCTATAATTTCTAGATATCGAGGGGTCCAATGATATACTACTAGAGAAAATTTTGGAGGAAGATAGTACCTGCAGTTATGGTGATGATTACAGTCGAAGAGAAATCATTTCACCGAATAACATTAACGATAAAAGATATCTTATAGGTAATGGACATGCAGTTCATATGACAAACATTTAAGCTCACACAAAAGCACGCAATGTGATTGGCACAACAACATCAAATAATAAATACTTTTTACAATTTTAATATGTTAGATTTAACTTATACACAAATAATTTTAATTGTTTCCAAATTTTAAGTAAATCACAGAACATCTTCTAGTATTTTCTGAGATGTAGCACATCGAGGCAAAAGACATCGATTTCAATATTCCGATGCAATGTTGAAATCAGCAACCATAGCGGTTTGTAATCTCGTTTGGGTTTGTGTGGTGCATGCGTCACGCACGCAAAACACACATATCTTGTACACATACGACATATGCTACACGACGAAATACGAATTATATTTATTTTAAATAGCTGATTAAATCAATTTATTTATCTAGATAAATTTACAGTTTAAGGTATAAGACACGTCACACCAATAACAACTACAGAACATATAGTTAAATGAACGCCTTAAATTTTTTTTTTTGTAATCAATAACATTTGAAACACAAAGTTACAAAACTATTTGATATGAGCTTAAAGTGCAAATGGAGAGACGAGAATACAAAACTTTTAAGCTAAATTAATTTGTAAATTTAATAACGGTAAAATTTCAAATAAATTAATGTGTTGGAAATATTTAAAAAATAACAAAAACAACAAAATGCTATTTTATACAACTTACATTAATGATTCTAAATTAATTAAACTTTTTTACCTAAAATATACCTAAAAACTTTAAACACAAAATTAAG
This sequence comes from Nephrotoma flavescens, assembly GCA_932526605.1. Taxonomy (NCBI): domain Eukaryota; kingdom Metazoa; phylum Arthropoda; class Insecta; order Diptera; family Tipulidae; genus Nephrotoma; species Nephrotoma flavescens. Next base: position 177,056,591 of record OW052220.1, on the reverse strand, counting down.
TGAAAATCTAAGCTTTTCTATATAATAAATTAAATTTTAAGAAATGTTTCGTTGTGGTTACGAAAAGTTTTTGAGAAACTGGTGGTGCGGTATGTGTGTGTTAACATATATTTTATGTCGATGTTACTCACGGGTTATAACGAAGGTGATTCAGCTATCCTATCAGATTAGGTTGATATTTATGTATATATGAAAAGTATTTTTCAAATTCTTCGGTAAATTACAAGAACAAAATATCCATGGCAGTAACATAATATTTTTAATTACGGTAGTAAAAGTATTTGAATCGTTAATGCAAATATGTTAAGGGTATTAGTATTTACGTAAGTACTTATACTCGATAAAAAACGACGATTATTCGATAAGCTAATAAAAAATGATGTTATGCTGATGCTCAAGGAGCAGGCACGTTTTACCAAAGGCAGTGTAGGTTTTTAGGTTTCAGTGATTTACACTTAGGCCATTTTTTGGCCCATTGTGATACCACGCATTCATGCTACATCATTAACCCATTCACCTATTCACCTACTCACACAACTACAGTATACCACCTGCACATTGCAAGCTCCATGTCAACCTGTACATTGACATGGACGGTGGGTCGGCGCTGAATTCTGCACTCCATCAGAGGGTCTTAGTTGTGTTTATTGACATCACCGATTGTAATCGATGATGAAAATTCGATTTGCATCTAGCCTCTAGTGGGATTCGAGCCCAGTACCTCCTGGTCCAAGTGCCGAAGCTTTAACTACTGCACCACTTGTCCGGTAAAGGCAGCATAGGTCGTCCACTATCTACGGTACAATCGTCAAGAATGCAATATGGTTACTGTAACTGAGGATTCCAGAGGAAATCAGTTGTAGCTTTCCAATTGTCGAGATAGAAGTTGATTAGCACGAAAAAAAATTGAGAGCTCTAAATAAATTTTGTTTCATATATTTTTGCACATTCCAGTTCAAATCATGTGAATATATGAAGTAAGCATTCAGCTCTTTCATAATTATTACTGCATAACGATTTGACTTATTTTACCAACGTTTTAAATGTGCCATTAGAAATTAAATTTTATATTTTTCGGCAAATCTCTGTCTTGGCATTAGTTTGTCAAGCCAGACGTTGCTAGATTAGAGATAAGACAAAATATTGTAAGCGTACACATTCTTTGCCCTTAAGTTTTAGAAATCCAGTAGTGTGGAGCTTTTCACGGCTTCTATTACGCATTCAAAATTTTACCTTGCATTATATTGAATACAAATTAATTCGGTCCTTTTTCAAAAAGTGGCTCTGACTATAATACATTTTTTATAGTGATAGCTGATTTCCGACTGGTGATGAAAAATGAATCTTCTACGATCACCCCAAGAGGAAAAAATACTACGCTTTGCCCGGCCAATCGTTGCCATCGACCTCAACATCAATCACCAAAGACGAACATTCATGAAAGAACATTCAACAAACAGCGGTACATACTACAATTAATTCGTTTGAGAAGTGCATTACGAAAAAAACGTCTAGAATATGAGCAAAGGCTATTTTCTACATGACAACGTTCGGCCTCACGATGCAAAAATCGTAAAAAAACTTGGAAACGCTCAAGTTGGATATTTTACTGCACCCGCTGTATTCTCCGAACAGTGCTTTCTCTGATTACCGGTTGTTCCGATGGATGCAACATGATTTTTCAGGTCACTGGTTCACTAGCACTACTTTCGAAGAAATTGAAAATTGGCTTCAAACTTGGATCGCCTCAAAAGACGAAACGTTTTTCCGAGATGGGATTCGAAAAAGACGTATGCAGCGATGAACAATATTTTAATTAATCTGTTCATTCATTTTATTTTAAAATAAATGCATTTTTAAAATTAAAAAACAAACCCAATTAATTAATTTGTACTCCCTATACAAGTTTTTATTTTCACTGTTTAGTCAAATCAAAACCGATAAACGATCGTGAAAAATGAAATCCCTCGATTCAGAGCGAGTTCAGATGCCAATGATACACTAACCGTACCCTCAGGGGACCACAATAAGGGAATTTTGTTTTAGAATACCGGCTAGACTGCATAGCAATGATGTTTGGCTATCCAAGAATATAAAGATGTCACTTTTCACGTTTTGTTTGGTGAAGATAGTAATAACCTGCTCTGTGCTGTTGGGTTTTATCAAATTTAACAGCTTTCGTTTCACGAACTTAGAACCGGCCATAACTTTGATACGTAAGTGCAACGATATAGAAAAACTACAAAGCTTCTCGAGAGCAACCGTGGGGCAGATTTTCATAGCTTCTGTTGCACTAATCAGCTTATACCCTCCGTATTTGTTCAGTGTTATATAAATTTTGTGTGTAATTTTTGTTGACATTTGTTGACCGGTGAACTAAGCTTTATTAGAATTGTAGGGGATAAACCAGATATGGGTGTTCAATGCCAGTTTTTGATCAGGCATACACCCAGCTTCCAGCAATATTTGCAGGTTTACATGAGATTCGTAAACATGTTGTATAAGATTTTTTGGGGAGTTGACACTGAGATCAACTTCTCGGCATCAGTCGTTTACTAGCGTAAGAGCATATTGCCTGCACTCCACCATTATACTCTCAAATTTGCCCCGCACGATCGGGGCTAGGTTTTCAGCATAAATAATGTTCATAATGTGAGTTTTTGTGTTAATCTGATGAGTAATTGTTCCTCCACTAGCAGCCACAAAAGAGGAGGAGAGATACACCTTGGGCTCAGCCGAACGAGATCTGAAACGTCCTGCTCTTCAACATATTACAAGTTCACCCTATGATGGAGGAGCCAACAGTCAATACACCTTGCTCTAACATGGCTCGAATTGTTTTGAAAATGGTGTTGTCAAAAGCGACTTCAATAAAACGTGTTTGTTGTAGGTACCTGGTTCCGCGGCGGCCTCCACACTTCAGCTTGATTCTATATTCTAATCCTTGGTTCCTCAACAATTTTCAAGTTAGAATGGGACTTTTTAACCCATTTAGATGGGTTTTTAGGGTTGGGATAGTCTGTTCAACTTCGGTTGCGATTTATTTGACCAGTCCTGTGGCACTATTCTCGTAATTCCGTGGGAATTGGGATCTGGGGAAAGAATTTATATGTAATTTCTGTTCAAATATTTTTTTTCCGGCATACTGAGGAAAGTTATGGTGTTGGATTTTTTGAAAACAAAATTAAATCGGGAATAATTTTCCCTACCAATTTAGATATGGAAAAATTATTCCCAATTTATAAATATTTACATCAAACTTTTTTCCTCAGTAGGGCGGAAAAAATATATTTGAACAGAAATTTCATAAAAATTCGTTCCCCAGTTCCCAGTTAAAGGAGAATTACCAGAATAGTGCCACTGGGGGGATATTTTGGAATCCGATTCGAAAAAGAGAGATAGTTGATTTAAATGTGATTCACACGATTGTTATTTAAAATTATATAGGAAACGGGAGTTCGGCTTAGTTATGGACTTCTTTTCTCCTATTTCTCCTTCTTGTTATCTAAATTTGCCAGTTTATTTTCTAATGGAGGATTGTAATATAGATGTTGTCTTCAATATTGGACGTTGGCTCCTTGTGCTGGGACATCCTTGTTGATTGTACTAGTCGAGTCAGGGCTATCCTAGTCCATAATGTCATCTCGGAAATATTATCGAAAGGATCCTTGCTAATATTAACCCATGCAGTAAGTATGATGAGCAAGGAAGATCCGTCACAGAATTGTCCTTACTGTGGAAGGCTACTTGAAACCGGAGAACCTCAGGTAACCGGAATTTTGCGTGCTACCGACCAAAATGTTCTCTTGGAGTCTCACTTTGGATTGAAGATTGTTTTATTGAGGGTATTTGTAAACGAGAGAGGATACATTATAGGTTCGCAGTATCGTTTCCTGAAAGACCTCGAGAAAAACGCTTGTAAGTTTCATGGTTGCTCTAATATTATATGTTATTTGGTAAAGGACAGAAAATGTTTTAAAGTTCCTTTAATGAAGGCCGTATCACAATGTTATTTAAGTGAATACTCCAGTAAACATTTTAGATTCTCATGGTATTTTATTTAAAAGTTCAAAGCGGCTTTATGGTAAAACATATCCGATATCATGCGAAATGGTAGACATTCGGATCAGTTCGAATTTAGATAAAATAGGTTTAAAAAGCACAAACAACAATCTGAGACATGGGAGTAATTATAAATGTACCTAGATGTTTTGATAGGTGGTGCCCAACGATTATAAATTTAAAAAATACGAATATTTACTCAACCAATAATAGCTACTTGACTAATAGATTATAAGAAGGAACTATTATTCTGACAAACCACGACAGGGGGTAAAGTGGTTAGAATACTTAGTAACACGAGTTCGTCATATTGGCAAAAGCCTTACACAAATATAGTTTATTTACTCTTTTTACGCATCATAATGAAATTTATTTTTGTACTCCTCCTATGTGGTATTTCCGTTATAAGGAATATCATGTGGCGACATGACTTTTTATGTTCCACTTCTGTTTTCTATGAAAAATCGAAAACAGATTAAGATTTAATTTGATTGCTCAAATATGAACGGTTGTACCTAATTGTATTTTCAACAATCTTGGTTTTAGTTTACGTAGGCGCATTACCTCTCAATGAAAGAACTTATATTTTGACAGACATTTTTCAAATCATGTACGATTATAGTAGCAGAATTGTCTTGACGAGTAATGTCTGATGGCATTACTGGATAGGTAAAACTATCGGTTCGTGCTATGCATCGTTATTAGAAATTGAAGGCACTTAATTGCCGAAAATTGTTCCTATTTTAAAGGGAATCGTAAAATTGAATGAATTCCGACTTTCATTTTCTGGTTCCTGGGCTCAAATTTTGGTTTGAAGAACATAGTTTTTCCAACCATTATAGAACTTTCAAGAAATTATAATAAAAATAAAGTAAATATTCATGGTCTTTAGATAAAGTCGCTTTTGGAATTAAAGCCAATTTAGAAATAAACGAAGTTTGATGATTATTTTTGCGATAACTATTTGATTTTTTAATTTGTAACATTCAATATTGCAGACAACTATGACATAGACCTAGTAGAGACATTCTCTAAATGTAAAAGAGTCTTTCGTGACTTTTATTCTAAATGCGAAGCTTCGAAATTAAAACTATCAGGTTTTCTCAAAAACTTCGTAACACAACGACAATTTGTAAAAAAAGTTTCAAAAAACAGCTACATACCAAATAAAAGAAAATCTATAATAATTTTTTATAGTTAATTGATCTGAATGTTGTAATTGTGATAATAAATGAAAAATAAAATATTTTTTTTAATTTCATTTTCATTTCTTTTTTTTTTTTTTTGAATAATTGAAATTGCATAAAAAAATTTCAATAAAACCAACAAATATTATATGACCAAATTATAAACGAATAATATTTTATTATAAATAATAAATATTTATTACAATCAAAAGTAAATAAATAATTGTAAAGTGTATAATTGTGTATGTAACGACATATTATAAAGAATTCATCTATTACATAAAATATCATATGTACATTATATTTCATTCAATATATTTTATTATATATGTTCATTATTATTATTTTTGATAAGCAAATACTTACCACTAAGCTAAGCCATAAGCAAGAATTTCCGTGGCGCTCTCTCTTATTATTATTAATAAATAAATCTACATATGATGCGATCATTGGATTAACGCAGGCTGGGAATTTATTTACTAACTCTAGTTATTAGTCGCTGCGTTGAAAATGCGGGCCCTTTTTGCAATATCTCTCCCTTGTAAACCTGCTCAGTACTATAAATTGTTTGCGAATTAATTACGGTTTGGTCAAATTTATTGTTAACATTTTTCTTATTTTATTATCTGAAGCCTTGTAAAACAAATTTAATATTTTTCTATCTAGTTTAGTTCGTTGCTAACTTTCAAGCTCTACCAAAATAGGTTAATTTAGTTGTGATTACGGCCGTTGTAATGTTTCAATAGGTGTTTTAATCAACCGATGTTAAAAACCAATTAAAGAGCGTATAAAAAATAGTTGTAGTTAGTAACAGTTGTACAGTGATATCGAAATTAAATTTTTATTGATGTATTTTTTACAGAAAAAACAAATATCTCCGGCTAAAATAAGGTATGCCATTTTTAAGAAAAACTACTACAATCTAATTACTTTCAAAGTACACATTTCACTCCATAAGGTGTAATTGATACTGAGTTTCTTCGACCATGTTTCGAAGTTCCTGTAACACCTGATAATTGTTAGTTAATGTACATTCGTGACTTTCGCAGATCTATATGATACAAGAGAAATGGGCTGTATATCACATAAACATGTCTAAACTTCCCACTAACCAATACGAGTTATGGAAGGGCCTACTAAATAGGGATATATACTTTTATGTAAGGCAGGTGCTGCAAGAACCCTTCATAAATCCTAGGAAACAAATGTTCAAATAAATGATGAGTATCTTTTTTTTGAACATGGCTGAATAAATATAGGTTATTGGTCATATAGCCTGTTGTATTTTTGGTTGTTTGAGTTGCTATTTTAAAATATGTGTGCAAAGTTAATGAGACACTTGGTTATATGGAAGGACATTTTAGGTATCGATATCGTAAACTTTGTCATCGAATTTTCAATAGTTGTTTCCACCACTTCTATGTCACAATTCTTTATGTCGCTATTCTTACAAGTAAATTTTATATATAAATATAGTATAATTGCTATCAGCTGTATCCTTCTTACTAAGCAATAGCAAATATAGCAATAGGAATTACAGCGAAAAAATTAACACGTAAATCACAATCGCAATACATATATCTAACAAATAATTCAATATCAATTTACGAAAATTTAAAATAGTTTCCAATCAACACATGAGCCATTTATTTTGAAAGTGGCATAAGTCACTTTTTTTAAATTGAGATATTTAGAGTTTGCGTTTTCACATGTTTAAAAAAATATATGCGCAACTATCGAGAAAATTTACTTATATTTGTTATCTCAGGATTTAAGTATCCTAACTTCATTCAATCAATAATATAACATCCCGATTTTGAAGCAAGTCACCCGACTGAAAAATTGTTTTGAGTTTAGTCTTAATTGCTCGTATAGTCTGTGACCAATAAGACCACAATTTGTATGTCTTATGTAAAACTTTTGAGTTTGTTTTGAGTTTCGCCTTAATTACGACACCCTTTCTTATTGGTCACAGACTACGCGCAGAATACGAAAAGTCTCATAATTAACTCATAACGAAACTCAAAACAAAGACAAAAAGTCTTACCTAAGACCATTTTTCAGCCAGTGACTGTGCTTCAAAATCGGGATGTTATATTGAAAATTGTTTTTAAATGAAGTGACACTGTTAAATTGTGACTAATGCCATCATTAACTTGATTATTTGAAAATGTGACTTATGCCACCTTCAAAATAAACAGCTCATAATTCGCTTTAAACTGATTTCTGAACGCTCTAATGCGATTTTAATTAGCCTCCAATACATTCATATACTTGTAGAAACTCAGACAAACATATAACTTTTTATATAACGTATATAACTTTTGTAAAAGTTGCATTTTAATTATTTATCTAATAAAGAGATTGTTAATCACTAGGATTGTTTCCGTCGTTCTTAAAATATGATATCATGTGTCGAAGGGCCGAATGTCGAAGGGCCGAAATTGTCGAAGCAACGAATGTGTCGAAGGGCCGAATGTCGAAGGGCCGAATGTGTCGAAGGGCCGAATTGGTCGAAGGGTAGATTTTTTTTTTAATTTTTTTCTTGTTTTTAGAAATTTATTTTTTTATTTTTTTATTTAATTTAATTATTTTTTTTATTTTTTGTACGATATACCTATTATCAATAGGCTGATATAGGGCCGAATGTCTAAGGTAACCAAATTTAACTAAATTTTCCTTTACCAAAATGTATCGCTGACTGGATACGTAGAATATCATGAATATTCAAAGATGAAAAATAGCAAAATATATAAATTCATAAGAAATTGATTTATGTTTAATAAAAAAAATTTACAAAATATTCCACAAAACAACAAATTTAAAAAATTATTGTTCTACATGATACATTCGGCCTTTCTACACATTCGGCCCTTCGACATTCAGCCCTTTAACATTCGGCCTTCGATACATTCGGCTCTTCGACACATTCGGCCTTTCAACAGTCGGCCATTCGACATTCGGCCCTCCGGCCCATAGCCACTTGAAAAACCGTGTACGTCCCAAAACGGTCCCCCAATTGAAGAAATTTTTCAAGGTAGTCGAATCATCAGACCGTGTCTTTGTGTTGGTATTCTAAATCTACCATAGATGGACTTTATAAAGGAAATTATTGTCTGCCATTCAATGAACCATCTAGGGAATAGTGATTTATTGAATCAATGCATATACACTAAACCGTAAAATTAACGCACCACTAAAAATTTACTTAAAGTTTAAATCCATTTTTTCCTAGGTCTTGTTTCTGCTTTTTGAATGGCAAACGTAATACTAAGATACCAGTCGTACTTTTTGGAAAGCCAGTTCATTTTTTAAGTTTTGTCCTTTGATTTTCTATAAGCTAAAATGTCTTTTACCTCCTAAATAAAATTATTAAATGTAAACTCATTTCTTACTTTGTTGTTGTGCATAAAGATCTTTCTATTAGAAGTGTTGTTTGGGATAGTTAAATCATTTCTGGTTGAACCCAAATAATAAACTATTGCTAAAAATATATAAATAGTTATTTGATATAACAGATCCAACTGTCAAGCAATTACGAAACCCGCACTAGTGACGCACCCTCCTTGTGCATATTTTCAAACACCTTGAGACCTGTTATTTTTACATTACTTTTTAACACATTTATAATTGTTGTAGTTTGTGTATTATTTCAACTGAAGATAGTGATCGCTAGAGAGATTGTGAAGAAAATGACGCCTTGTTTAAAATAAGTCCCAATTGACTTTAATCGAAATAAACTATTTGGACATACTTGACATAGTGAATCAAAACAGTTTTAAAGGACTTTTAGATTTAATTTGTTTTTATTTGTGTGCTTACACAGTGCATACTCAGTTCTTCAAATTTTACTCTGAAATTAATGTCAGTGTACGAAGAGTTTGCAAAATAAAAAAAACAATTTCTTACTCTATGCACACCGGATAATTTTACCCAGTACAACCTGTGCTCGGTGTACACTACTCGGGGTAAGCTTGCTTGCTCGGGTCGAATTAAAAAATAGACCCAATGTCTCGCAAATGTTACTTCATTTATGCAAAACTTTTGTAATACAAATGGTCTCAAATTTAATACGTAAAAAATGTTATCATTAAATAAAACCGTTGAATTCGCAAGGCCCCATCTGGTCCCATCCCCTTATGACCACCATCTGAGAAAATAATTAAATATTTTTAATTATCCGGGTACTTTAATCAATTCGGTTAATCAATTTGTTAACACAAAAAATACCCATTGCCATAATTGATTTTGAAGACGAACTTGAATTGGCACACTTTTTCTGTATTTTATACCCCTATTCAGGCTTATACATACTTGCCGCCACAGCCTTGTTTTTTAAATTAAAATATCGGGTGCTTTGCTAGCAATCCAGTGATCTGTACTTTCATACTAAAATACATTACTATATAACTTTTGTTTTGTATATTCAATTAATAAACACAAAAAAATTATTTCAATACACGGATTTAACTTTATATTAAATTAAATTTTATTGTTAGTTAAGGTTATGTATGAAACGTTTAAAATTATTGGATTCTATTTTTTGCGAATCAAGTTTTTTGGGATGTACTCGTTTCGTAGTTTTCAATTATAGATCAAAGAATGGATTTATACACACATGAAGTGAATCTTGAGTGCAGCACTAATAAGTTAAATGAAATGCGCGAGGTTTTTGCTTATTCAGCGCGTGTAATATTAACTATTTAAATTAAATATGTATTTTAAATATTAAGCTTTATTTTTACATTAAAAGCGAAAAATATAAAATAATTTGATATTAATTTCCGTCAAAACCCGATAAGCGATTGCACTTCTTCAGATTTTCCATTGAAATTATTTTACAAAGGGAGTAGCAACAACAAGTTCGGCGTTGTTATTGCGCAATTTTACTATGGAAAGCCAATTTACCTTACGGTATTTATAGTTCTTATATGGATTTACTTTAAAAATAATAAAAATTATATAAATAATTATTTAATTAAAATTAATTAACACTTTAATTTATTCGAAACAAATTTATTGTATGCCGGATATATTCCTAATACGATTAAATTATGATGAGAATTGTTGTCCAAATTAGATAATATGGTGAACGATAATTTAACAATAAAGCTGTTTTAATATTTTGAATGTTGCTGTATAGTTATTTTAAAATCTGCTGTAATTTGAATTCGAAAGGGTACATCAAAATCATTTATTCAAAATTATAAAAATAAATAAAATAATTTAATTATAAAATAAAAATTTATGACTGCATATTGTGATTTTATATTTATATACTTAACATAAAAAAATAAAAATTAATTATAAAATTTATAATCTTAATTAAAATAATACAAAATACTTTAATCAACAAATTAATTTAAAAAGATAACAACTAAACTTCTATTTAAATAATAATTTTACATATTTAGTATATAACTATAATTATTAAATATTATTATTTTATATTTGAAAAACAAAAAATCATACAAATATTTATTAATTATACATAATTATAAAAGAAATAATTAAGAGGTCTTCTTGTATTTATACGCTAAACCAAGCTTTTTAATAAAATAAAACAAAAATACTATCATACAAATATATATAATAATAATTATTAATATTTCGACGATTTTTTTTTTATAAATAATAAAAGTTTTAAATTAATTAAAAAAAGATTAAAAATAAAATTATAAAATTAAGTAAATTAAAAATAAATATATATTTATAATTTTCTATTTCTACACAGAACTTAGATAAAATATATTTCTATAAATTATATTTATTAATTTTCTACTTCAAAAAAGAATTAATAATTTATTTTAATTAGCTTGAATGGTTCTGGTCCCATGTTGGGCGCCAAAACGAGTTCTAATTTTTAGGTTATGTGACATTTATAACACAGTTGGAGTGCATTTTTAAGTATTTCTTGTTTAGTTGTGAGTTATAAAATTATAACAAATTTATTACACACATATTATTAAAATTATTACTTCCAAAATTATTTTTACTTATAGTAACTTGATGACTATCTATACAATGTTATTTCTTAAACCCCAAATCCCACCCAGTTTCAAACCTCTGTAAAACTTAGTTCACATAACCGCATTTAATAATTTTTTATATAAAAATAAAAGCAAATAAAAAAAAAATCATAATTTTAAATATAAAATAAAATTTTAATTATTATAAAAATCATATTTCTGCCAATATTTAATAAATATAAGGAACCTTTTTGGTCATAAAATTTCTTATTTCATTAAATATGAATTATTTTTTTTATATTTAACATACCTACATATTTAATTTTTGATGGTTATTATTTTTTGTATTTTATTTTTTATTTGTAAATGTAAAATGTATTATTTCAGTTAAACAATAAAACAACTACAAAAATCAAGGATAATTTACCGTGTTTTAATTTTATTACAACGAATTTCTAAAGGAGCAGTATATGGAAAGTGCCCTCATTATCCTGTTCCTCATTATAGGAACAATAACTAAGGACTAACCCTATTGTACTTTTCGGATCAAGGCCGACTGTCAAAATTCCAGTCCGGCTATTTCTGTTTGATCAGTTTTTTAATCACTAGAACAGGATGGATATGAAAATTATTCGAATTTAATTTGAATTATAAATGGAAATCTGCAAGAATCGAATGAATCAAAACCATTACAATAAAACGACAACAACGTAAAATATAAGAAAATTATTCGTTAGGACGATTCGCGTCAGGATTCGCCAATGTTGCAACAGTTTGAATAAGGGTTCATAAAGGATTCATTCGTCGAACTATGGAAGTGGCTATGTAGTTAGAAGAAAACAATCTTCGCGAGCGCGTGTTATTGTATGTTACTATTGCATAACGATTCATTCAGGGTTAACCAATTTGGGAAAATGATACCAATTAATAACTAAAAGTAAAGCAATTAACTTCGGAAAATATTGTTTCTGCCGCTGGTACTGCACCTCGAGATCAAAAGAGTGATCAGTATATTAAATCGCCTCCAAAATCTGCTGGATGAGATATACCCATAGAATAGACAGAAGCGTCATAACGCTATTTTTGTATGGAGAAATATTGACTCATTTTTTTGACCTTGCTTCGCGATAAGTTTTAAATAATTTTTAAATTGAAATAAAAAAAAATTATAACTCATAACAATGTACAAAAATGTTGACAATCGACTTTGGCAGAAAAAGTAATGAAGACATTCGGCCATATTGTAGGTGACACGCAAAAAAAATTAATTTTTGTTATTTTAGTTATAAATTATTTATATATCTATTATATAAATAAGTTATAATATTTAGTTATAATAATATATATAAATAATTTACAACTCAATATGTAAATTATATTTAGTTATAAATTATTTACATATAAATTATTTATAAATCTTCTTTGTTGTTTTTGGATCTCGAACGGGTTGACAAAAAAGCCTCTATGGGAACAACCAACATCGAGAAAACAATGAATTGTTTACCATTCCAACGGGTTATATTAACAGAAATGCTGGGTTTATAATGCGGAAATATGTTAACATAGTTTATACGATCGGGTATCTACGCGTTCATTTCTAACTACGGTAGAGAAAAAATGTACCAACAGAAAATATGCCATAGTGGCATTAAACTTAGAGAATTGGACCAACATCTTGGAATTGGATTTTATTATCTGATTTTGCATCTCCGCCGCTCGAGTGTAAAATTATGCCCGCGATTACGAACCATGGATAACACGGTTAATGCAAGTGGAAAAAAGAGATATGTATGGATTGCCTGAAAACTCCTGTGCCAGTTTATTAAGGCGCTGGAGGACCCTAAGCGGACACAAGCGATGGAATCTTGCCACAGTACCAGGAAATGGTCACTTCTCTTTTTAACATGTAAGTGAGCAAATTAGACTTATCCGCGAACTTAAAAAATGCCTATTCAATTTATTAGTTATTTCGACGCCTTTCTTTAGAAAGTATCACAGGAGGCCTTTTACGAACTTGATGCGAAGCGAATCGCATTTCGCATTTCTTGCGATTTAACAAATACGATCCGTTTCGTATGAGCTTATTATGAAATATCATTATCGCATTTCCCTTATTTGGGAAATTTATTTTCTGTCAAATTGTGGTAATAATTGAGGTTAATGATGATCAATTTACATAGATAGAAACCTGCGAACAAAATGCATTTTTCATACAAATCAGCATACTCACCCACATTCTAATAAGAAAATCATGCGAAGAAAAAATTCGTAAAATAAAAATGTTTTTATTCTCTTTGTTGTCTGTTCTCGCTCTTCATATTTTTTTATTATCGTTGCGATCGATACCGATGATCATGTTGTTGGTTTGTTATTTATTTTTTAGTAGAAATATGATAATGGAAATAGAAGGAAGGCGAGCAAATAAATAATTTTTTATTTTTTGCTTTTTAAATGAATCAATGTAATAATTTTTTATTTTTTCCTATGAATGTATGTGCTATAATATACTTTCATTTAATACGTATACACATTCATATATTTTTTGTTTTGAAAATGACGTAAAAATAGAATATAATTATCATGTGTTGTTGTTTCTACAAATTTATTTTTCCTCGCCCTTTAAATATTATGAACAGAAAAAAGAAATTTTAAATTCCTTTTTTGTTTCTTCATTATGTTACAATGATCGTGTACTTTCGACTGCAAAATATTAATATGTATATAGATGATATACATTTAAAATTCAGGTAGCAAATTATTTTACGATTTAAGTATGAACTGAAATATGGGCAAATTAATTAAATTTTTAGTATTTCTTAGCGGTTGAACAGATGATTGATTTATTTAATGAAAATTTGATACCTCGAAATGGGATCCTTAAAATTAATGCTGAAATAATTATTAAACTAAATAAATTATTATTTTATTAAATCATGAATTCAGCAAATAAAAATAATAATAAAAATATATTAAAATAGTTGGGCAAAAATGACATACAAGCGGCTTGTATAAAAATTTCGCACATGGCTACATGTTATACTGGTCTTGTACTAGTCTTGTCTTGCCCATTTGATGATGGGCATAAATTACATATTTCCGGTTTTGACTAGTGTTGACTCCATTTATTGTATGAATCTTATTCTAATCAATGGCTCTACTAAACTTCTTCCCAGCTCCTCTAAAAATAAACGTCCTTTAATAGTTTTCCAATGTGCCATTCTAGATGTATTTTACCGCAAAGCACGAATCCATTATCTGAGATATCACGCATGTTGTAAAACAAAGTCATCGGCCATCACTTTATTTATCTTCTGCATGTATATGTAAAGACTAACTTATCTAGGCCCTAGGGTATCAACGGCACCTTTAGTTTTATTATAACACAGGATCATGTTTGGCTTCTGGTCATCTCTGGAACTTACACCGGCTTCTCTGTGGATTATATTCGTTAACATCACCGACTTGTTTTTTAGGTATATAAGATACAATGGCTACATTTTCTTTGAAGAAAAATTTTGAAGAATAAACTTCTTTTTTGTTATCCGTAAAATTTATTGGTAATTCAGTTATTTTTTCTGATGGTGCCTAGGATTGTCAAAAGTTTCTTTAGCAATATTTGTGCTAATAGATACAACGTAAAAAAATTATCACATGGTATATTATACTCTCTAGTTAGTCCACTATCAAGGTCCAAAACCACTCTCAAAGCTAGATTTTTTTCTGGTAAAGCTCCCGATGCTTTCCCAGTATAAACTTGTAACTTGCAGACATAAGCATTTTTTGAGTTACACAATGCCCATATTTTTATGTCGTATTTAGAAGCCTTGCTTGGAATATATTATTGGAAGGGACAACGCCCGCGAAATGGCACCAGCTGCTCATCTACCGTAAGATTTACCTTGTGGTTATAATGATCTGGCAAAATTCAACCCATTTCTTCGATATTTCCTCAATAGGCGCAAGTTTGTCCCTTTGGCCCAGTTCAGTTCTGGTATCTTTGTCGTCAAATCTATACAACCCGTGATATAGCATGAAATCTTTTTAAACACAGCAGTTTGAATATAGGGCAACCAAGTGAAGAATTCTACAAGCTTTGAGTTGATTCGTTACGTGAGCTATACACACCAGCCACTAGTACTGATGTTTGTTAAAAATTCCCGTGTAGATATTGGTTTCAATTCGGCTTGTAATTCAGAAACTCCTTTGTTTGTCATTTCTATTATTTAAGACAGTATATTTCACTCAAATGTATAAAGAAGCTTGTCTTTATGTCCGTGATTCTGGAAGTTGCATACCTTCTGACACCTGGTTTTATATTTATTACATTGGCGCTTGAAACTCGGCTTTGATGATTAGGAGGAATTGTTTTCCAATGGGTATCGCCATTTTGGGATAACAAAAAGTCCTCATCTACTGGTACTTCAGGTGTATGATTATTTGATTCATCGTCAGAAAATTCTTCGTCTGTAATAAACTCTGACATATTGTCATCAACTTCTGAAGAATCACTATCGTCAACATCAGTTGTGTACGAGTATAAATGCTCGTCTAAATCACTATCCATTTTCAAATGAACGGACATGCTTCGTAGTATATTATAGTTCTACTCACCGTTACAATTTACCACAGACTGATAAGGATAATAAAAATTATTTTTTCCAATTAATTTGTGAACATGATTTTTGTGAAAAATCGGATTTATCGGTTTTTTGTAAAACAATAGATTATTGGGATTGAACATGTTTACACATTACAAATAAATAAATATATGTTATGTATTGTATCTTCTTTAGAAATGTTGAACTTATATGGAATTTATATTTCTACAAATGAATGAAGGATCATATGTGTAACAAACACACATTATACCATAAACTGATAAATAATCCTTTTTTTTTAATTCAACATGAAAATAAAGTATTTGATGAAAAGTCACTAATAGTTAATCGTACTTAATTCAAAAAGAACATTTTATTAACAACTAAAATGAACTTCGGGTCAATGAAAAATCTAATTTGATGGCAGGAAATAGAATCAATGATTTTTTGTTTTAAATTAATAAGTTCAACCCAAATGGAACTGGTTTTATAACCAAATTAAATAAATGATTATATTGAAGTGCATTTCAGGTCTGAATCTAAAGGTAAAGGTAGATTTAAAAAATGCTCTTCCTAAAAATGTTTGCCTTCACCTAGTACTTCTTCCGCCGAATCGTTACTAAATAGCGATACCCACGAAAATCGGATAACAGAATGAAACTACAGAAATAAGTATTGATGATTCTAACAAGCACGATCGCTACAAAAATATTAGAACATACTCGCACGCCAAGGGTTCTCCTCCGAGATGCTTAACAATTTTTGATTTTCAAACGATAAAAACGGCAAAAAATATGAATTAGAAGCATCGTGCTCGAATTGCTTATTAACATGCTTAAGTTGAACAATCCGACTTCCACCGAAAACAAAACAACCTATTATAAAGACAAAATCTTCTTCTTCGTTTGAAACTTCGGAAGTCACAGAAAAGAAATACAAAAGCTAACAAAAATGCAAACTCCAATAAAGGGGTAAAGCTACACATTAGCGAGGATTCCAAAACGTTTCTTGGTATTCTTCTACGGAAAAGCAAATATACAGGATTTTCAACTGGTGAAAGAGATTTGGCCCAAGGGATATATTTTACATCTCCTGCGTGTTATAGATACATGAGAGAATGCTTGAATTTCTCGTTGCCACCTTGGAATTCAATTTTGAAATGGATGCTAATAAAAAATGTATTTTCTGGTGAAAATAAAAACATAATTTTCCAAATTTCACAAAAAATTGTATCCCTGCCACCAGAACAGAGATGTGCCGTATTATTGTACGACGAGTACGACAAACATAACGACATGATTCATGGTTTTGTCGATTTGGGAAATCGAAGACAATCGAATGTTACCACTCATGTCCTAACGTTCATGGTTCGAGAAATATTTGCCAAATACAAATATCCTAAATCATATTATGCTCCCGAGAATGGGATATCTGGAACAGATTTAGTCGAGTTAATTACAAAAAATATTGAAACGGCTCGCAAAATGGGTTTTGATGTAAGAGCCACCATATGCGATCAAGGATGAAACAACCGGAAGGCATACAAATCTTTTGGAGTACCATCTAATAAACCTTCTTTCAATGTCGAAGGTAAAAATGTGTTGGTATTTTATGATGGTATTATTTAAGTCAATTCGGAATAATTTAATTGTAGTCGATATAATAACATTAGATGGCACCGGAAGTTGGAAGGTTATAAAAGAGTTGTATGAAATGGAACGTCATAGTATCACCAAGCTCTGCCCAAAATTGCGGGAGAAACACATTAACCCAACAAACACGCAAAAAATGACGGTTTGCACTTCTGTCCAAATTTTTGGCAACACTGTAGCGGCAGCAATACGAACAAATTATTCTATGAATAAATTGTCCGAACAAGGAAAACCGTTTGTAATACGAACCGCAAACTTTGTAGAAAAATTGAATAAGCTTTGGGATAATCTAAACAGTTCCGACCTTCTTCTGAGAAACCCAAACAAACAGCCTCTAAGACAAAACAATGCCGTTTATTTAAATATTTAAGAAAACGCAAAATCAAAGAATCAATTTAATAAAAAATCAAAAGATTTGTGTGTTGACGGGTTGATAATGACATTAAATGGAATTTTAAATTTGGCTGATGAACATTTTAAAGATTATTCTTCGGTAACATATATTTTGACGAAAAGATTAGATCAGGACGCCTTAGAAAATACATTCGCAGTTACCAGAGGAAGAGGAGGGTATTGTAGAAACCCGTCAATCCTAGAACTTAGCAGAATTTTTGCACACATATCGTGTATAGAATTATTAAAAAACACAAACTTATCTAATTGTATTGATGATGAAGACGGATTATTAATGGTCGTTGAAGATCTTCAGCACAACGATCCGATAGAAAACGACAATTTACTTAAATTGCGCGCAATGAGAGGAATCAACAACCACAATTTCCCAGATGAATTAGACGATATTCAATGCATAGAGAACATAGTTTTGGAAAACTAATTTGCATATGGCGACAAGTATAACGACGATGCATCACTAAAATATTTTATGGGTTACATATTCCATAGAATTAATAAATATGAACAGTGTAATGATTGTCAAGAGTTATTAATTAAATCTAATGAAAAGATGACAACAAATACTGAATATTTTATTTACTATAAAAATTATACAGCGAATTCAGATTTTGGGAAAAAAAATCCTCCAACAGAGGAATTTTTTCAACTCGCAAAACACTTCACATTAATTTTTTATGAGGTGTTTAGTAAAACACCACACTTCAATAATATTAAAAATTGAATTATAAAAAAATCTCTCGAATTGATTGAAGGAGGTGCAATTCAACAAATGCTACGAGCAGTGCAACAAATGCTACGAGCATCATTTAAAAATGGTAGATCATATACATAGATCACATAGATTCTTGTAATTCTCCGGAACTGTAAATGGGCAAATAAAAATTGTAAATGGGCAAATAAGAAAAATAACACCAAGGAAAAAATGCCAATATTAAAACAAAAATTTTTTTTTAAATAATTGATTATGTTTTTACAATATATAATAGAAATAGTACAATAAATAATACCGTTTTTGGTATTAAAATGAATTTATAAAAATAAATATGTATTCTAAATATCGATACTCCATTAAAGTTCAAGATTCACTCATTATTCTCACCTTCATGTAAAATTTAAAATTAATTCTTTAAAGTTTAATTTATATAAAATATGTTGAATTTCGTTAGAGTTGATAGAAATAATAAATTGCCCAGTTCAATTTCATATGTCTTATCATAAAATTGCAACCAAAGTTAATTTACAGCACACCAATTGCACGCCGATTTTTTATTTAACCTCGCCAATTTCAAAAATGCAATTCAACTGTCATATATCCCTTCTGTGTTTTACTAACACAATTGTGTGGATACGGCAAAAGTACCATGTCAAAAATTTATTTTTGTATGTGTTTTGAACCAACTTACATATTTGTGTATTCCTTTCAAACTTATTTTCGTTCGAAAAAAACACTATAACTATACACACAATTGTGTTGGTTGTATTTCAACACAAGTGAAATTTTTTATCAAAAACTCCATTACATACTATGATTTTGTAATCACACATTTGTGTGGTTTGGGCTTTAATGAAGACATTTTTTTTGGTTGAAAAGGGGATATATAACCCTAATTCTCTAAGAAATACATATCCCATATCCAATCATCCGATAATCGTAATCCCAAAACGATCAATTATATAATATATTTATATAATTATATTATAATATATTTATAAAAGTTAGGAGGTCCGGACAATTTGGGCAGTCGATTTATTATGATGATACTCCATAACTTTATGGAAAATTTATTTTAAAATTCCGTTTTAATTGTGGCCTTATTTCAAAGTTAAACAATATTCAAATAAACACAGATTTTTTATTACGACAACAATTCCGAAAGAAAATTTGATCTAAATTTGTTAAACAACCAAGCTAATTTGATATAGACCTGTTATCACGTTTTCCATTTCATTCGTCCGATAATAGCCTTATCTGCAATCTTATAATCAACAAAATCTGTTTACAGTAAAATCATTCAGTCTAATTATTTCATTTATTATGTCCATGTTCATTATGTTATGTCCTAATTGAATTCGAAATCATACAACCAATATAATTCAAAACACCAAACAAAATGGGCAAATACTAGAGCGTACTCGTAATTATGAAGTTTAATATTCAAAAATAGCTTTAGATCGTTGTTCTCCTTATCATAATATTTGAACGACAAAGCCAAAATATGTATGAAAAATGTAACTGTATTCCATTACATACATTCACACGAAAAATAAAAAAATTTTTCAAACCATTCGTACATCTAAAAAGTAAATATAAAAATTTATTTTTTTTATATATTTCTTCGTCTTCTTCCATATTTTGTCTACTAAATAAATAACAAACCAACAACATGATCATCGGTATCGATCGCCACGATAATAAAAAAATATGAAGAGAGAGAACAGACAACAAAGAGAATAAAAACATTTTTATTTTACAAATTTTTTTTTCGCATGATTTTCTTATTAGAATGTGGGTGAGTATGCTGATTTGTATGAAAAATGCATTTTGTTCGCAGGTTTCTATCTATGTAAATTGATCATCTTTGGGTTAATTGTACGGGTATTTCAATAAAAATTATTTTTGAGTAAACGAAAACGTAAATTTGATTAAAAACTAAAAAAAATATGGATATTGAATGCTGCTTTATATTTTTTCTACAATAAAAAAAATAAAAATATTCATTGACATTTATTTTGTAATTACATTTTATCGCCGCACAAAATATTGTTTCACTACTCAAATGCGATATCCGACTGCTATTTAGCAGTCGCATTTGTCAATTTTATTTTCGCAAAAATCCGCAGGTTGAATTTATAATATAGGGCATCATGCGCTTAATATACGAAAAGGGTGTTTCATAATACAAAAATGAGATATCGCATGAAAATGCAAAATGCGATCCGCTTCGCATCACGTTCATAATAAGCCCCACTAATTAGCCAGAACAACTCTTACTAATGAAACAACACTCGATTACAACACTCAATAAATATAAATTAATGTCACGGGTTCATCAGGATGAACGAATCATTTTAAATAAAATGATTTGTCATGATGTTCCGATCCAGTGAACAAAACAGAGATTAGAAATTTACGGAAGCAACCTAAAACTAAACAGAAGTTACAATGAATTCGGATGGCAACACATATTCGCTGACACCCCGATTACGCCATCATCTCCATTGAATAACTCAGACACATCAACTAGTAGTGCACCATCGGTTAGTATACAAATTCAACCAACTCCATCTTCGTCATTCATTAGTCGAATACAGTATGCCCGAATGCCTTTCAGAGTGTCGCAAAGAATTCGAACAATTCACAAAGAAGATAAAAACTAAGAAGGTGTCTACCCGATTTATTTTATTTGTATTTCATAATTTCATAATTAAAAATAATATTTAAAATACTTTTATTTTGTTCATTCGAATCGATTGTCCGTTGAATGCATATAACTTTCGATTGTGATTAGTTTCATTGTGGTTGTGGTATCCTATTTATAGTGACCAAAAACAGTTTAAGGCCCGTTACCGATTTAATCCGGATCGTATTGGAAGTTTTATTTGTGTATCACGAAGGCTGTTTTGACTCGTGAATTAATTAGGCAACTTGTTGCAAATTGTTGGATTTCATCCATAACCATATTATTCACCATAGCTTGTGTAACTCCCTCAATTTGTCGTTTGATCTTGCCCACGCGAAGCGAATCATCGGCTGATCCAAGTACAACCAACGCTGTATGCGCGTGCATTTTTTCCCGAAGTGCCTCAATCTCGTCTTGACTAACACGCGCCAAATTTTGTCCGACATTAAGTTGTATTTGTGTTACAATACCCAGCATGTTATCATGGGTAGTACTATGAACGCCATATTGTATGTAACCAAATCCCATACATACCATAAAAATAAAATTTTCAACGAATGATATTTGATGTGATGTGCAGCTCCAGCTAAAATGATTGAGCGATTTGGTCAAACTTGATTTATTTTAAATCAATAAATTGTGTGTGTAACAACTTATAATTATATAAACATATATTATTTATCGATCTTAATATTACGAAAATATTTATACACAATTAAAGCGCACTAAAAAATTATACATATTTAAAACATTTTGTTCGGAGAACTCAACAACAATTAGAAAATAATTCTAGCAGTGTGATTTTTCAATAATGTTCAGTGGCTAAATTTTATTAAAATAATTACAGTTCAGAGTCGTAAAAAAAGCTAGGAAAATAAATTTCTTGGTCTACACAATGGCGAATCTGGATATTATATATTCTGTGATATAACTGCATGCCGGAATAGGTTTCCCCATTTCATTTCATTTCTGTCCATTTTTATTGAGATGTGATCACCACAATTGGTATATTGCATTTCTCTGTATGTTTCATATCAACTTTTAAGATCTATTTTGGCTTTTGAAAACGCAGCTGGAAATCTAAGTTCACCACTAAGCCACATCATACAAAGAACTTAAGTGACTCAAGTGATACAAAATGATATTGCATTGTAATCGCAACACTCTAGTTCGCGTTGTCTTATGAAACGGCGTTTTATTCTTCTATATACATAAACATATATGACAAGCGGATTTCCGAATATCATCTCTCAAACTGTGCAGCTCATCTGTTTTAAAAGCAACAACATATGATTTATATTCTAGTTCGGTTAATTCGAATTATGATCCACCAAAAAGTTGAGATGCTTCCTCATTTTCTGGAAGGTGTAGACGGATGGTATAGATCGTGTAATACTTGCAAAAATCATTAAAAAATCTTGGGAACAGTCTCATAATGAAAAAATGATAATCTCTCTCGTGAGTGATGTAAACTATTTAGATACATTATTGCTCACGGCCCGAGAGGCCTCTATTGTCTTTTCAAATAAAATAGTTTTCATTACGGGAACCAAGAGAACAAATTTATATATATATATATATATATATATATATATATATATATATATATATATATATATATATATATATATATATATATATATATATATATATATATCCGTCAAATATTTTGTAACGTGAAATGACTTATGCTAAGTGAACAGCAACTTTAAGAATTTACAACATTGTTTGTAAGGATGTTGAGACTTTGAGAGCATAGTATAAACAGTTTGAGTATAGTTTTTTTTATGTCATTTTCTTAAAAAAACATTGTTTGTCTACTCCGTCGAAAATTTAAATATCCTTCACCTTACTTAACCTTAAGATCTCCGATGCAGTGAACTAAATGTTGAATCGTCTAATGAGTCCCAAACGTTAACTTACCGTTATGGAGATTGCATATACACATACAGTCTAACCTCGATAAATGACCACTCAAGCGACTTAGAATAACTGGTCACTTTTTAGAGGTGGTCACTTTAACAAAAAATGTCGTTTTTAAAGGAATAAATACATATGAACGTACTTTATGTACTTATATGTAAATACATATTACTAAATTTATGTTAATTTTACTAAATACATATCTAGCAGCTATACGAGTATATACATTCATTTTCTATGCGTAAATGGTAACTAAATCAAAATTAATTTTTCCGAATCACAGAAAATACACACAAGGTGTTGTACATAACAAGAATTATGAGGCTTTCGATAATGTTATTTAAATTTTCGGCTTCGTAACTAAAAAGTGCTGAAAAATTGTTCAAGCATTCGACACGGATCCAAGCAAAGCAGTACATTTTTCTTTAGAATATTTTTTTAAACAGAGTAACATTGAATTAACCTGCTTCTGCGTTGGTTATTTATCAATTTCCTTTAAATTTTAATTATCTTCATGGCTCTCAGACGAGCAGCCAATCGGCGTTAATTGAGTCGAGATATTTAATTCATCTATAACCGATTGGAAAATTGTGTCCTGTTGTGAAACCTCATACACGCATAAATTATCGTCAATCGACAAATAGTCTTCATTGTTGTAAGGTTGTAAACTAGATGGTTCCTCCTGAATTATTATTTCGAGATCTGATTGATCGGAATCATTACGTTCATCTAAATTAAACTCAAACCCGGCCTTCTTAAAACTATTGACAACCGTTTGACGTCTAACTCGATCCCAAGCTAAACTTATCCACTGTATCGCATCTAGAACATTTTTTTTTGTGAAATCTGAGACAACTGCTATAATCGTTTCCGCCACAATTGATTTGACCAAGTAAGATCTATAATGATGTTTAAAACATTTGAAGATTCCCTGGTCTAAAACTGAATAACAGAGGTTGTATTAGGAGGCAGACACTTTACAGTTATATTTGACATATTATCCACTCGAGGATGAGCTTCATTTTTAAATTGACCGTGTTCAACCATTCTTCAAAAATAGCTCCTGTCATTCAGCCTTAATATTGTAAATGCCGATTAAAAAGGATCCATGAACATTAAAATTTCGCAAAATAAATGTATGCACACTATATAACTCTCCTCTCCACCTGCATATTACCGGTAAATTTTCAAATTTATTAAGGCATGAGGTTGTTTCGCTTTACCTATAACAATCGACCAGCTTAAGTTTTTCTCCTATCGCATTTGTGCATAAAAGTATGGTTAAACCAATGCCTTCTAAACTACTGGCCGCTTACACCAAATGATGATGACACGCTAAGTCGAGGTTGTTGTTGCTTTCTCTAGTTGCTTTGTTAGTGTAAATATCCTAAAATTATTATTGCGCAGTCTCGGTATAGACTTAAATTGACGTCATGTGCGAAAAATGAGAGTAGTAAAAGGCCAGTAGTATAGAAGGCATTGGTTAAACTCTCCTTTACCATTTTACCAGCTTTACATCCACATTAAAAACATCTCGAGTAATAAAACCTCGTGAAAAATTTTGGTAATTTTTTACTCTATTCAGATCATTTTGTTCTGTAAATGTTGGTCACAAAACAGAATATAAAGGTGGCCAATATAGAGAAAAATTATACGTACGTTTGATATAAAAATAATTCTGTACTATTAAAAAGTGGTCAATGTATAGAGGTGGTCACAATGTAGAGGAGACACTTTTGGGAGGTAAGTGTATTTTTTCCATGACAGACTGAATAACATTTGCAATTTTCTGGGGAAAACAAGAAATTTGTGTGGCTTAAATTCGAAACTGTTATATCTATTTCTTTAATTTGAGAGAATAAAGTCGTCCATAACTTCCCGTTAACTATCTATAGACAAGGGTGGGATGTTGTAACATCACTTTTTTCGATACTATCGAAAATTACATCTCTTTCATCACACATTAAATTTATCGTTTTTCCATTTTACAAAATTACATTGCTTCTATTGCGATCTCTACCTATTCGAATAAAACATTATGTCGTTCTACTCTTATTGTATCACTTACTTATTTTAAGAGTCATACTTTATCGAAAAACAAAAAGAGATAAATAAACAATTTATTCTAGTAGTGTGCGATCGCAATATGGAAAGCAAAATTGAAAAGTGAAACAACAAGCAATTTTGTTTTAGGAAAGCAAAATTGAAAAGTAAAACGACAAGGAATTTTGTTTTAGGAAAAAGAGATATAATATTCGATAAATATCGAAAAAAGTGATGTTGCAACATCCCGCCCCAGGTATTGCTTTCTCTATGTCTAATATACTCAATAGAAGCCAGCAAGCTTGAACTGTTTTGTTACTTTTTACTTTATTTAAAATTCTCCAAATTGTTCAATACCCCGCTCCCTAACTGTTCGTTATGAGTAAAAGTGGAACCAGTCAGGAATAAAAACTTAACCTTATAAAAAAATAAGAATGCGATAAATGGCATCTCAATGTTATTACCCAGTCAAACTTAATTTTCATGTAAGAAACCCAACTGTCACTTAATAAAAAAATAGTGCTCGCGATTTCTCGCCCAAAAATAAAAAAAACTTAAAAAATTGTGTCGTTCCCTTTTTATTAAATAAAAAGACGGAAATTATTTTATTTGTATAATTAATTACTAAATTAATATATAAAGTTATTTGAATAGTTTTATGTACATCTTTCACTTATACATGATAAAATTATTGAATTTATGAAACCTAACCTAAAAATTAGGTTGAATTGTGAACGTTGTTAAAAATTAAATATTAGTCGTGGGTTTTCTATTATTAAATGTTTGTGTTAATAAATTAATCAAATAAATAAAAATCAAATCATGTTTTATTCATAAAAAAATGTAAATGGACATTGCGCTAATTTTGTTATTACTTAAGAATTATAAGTTTTGGGTGGCTGGAATAAAGTTCTTAATTTTTTATTAAGTTTTTATTCTTGACTGGTTGGGCCATAAGTCATGAGTTTATCAGAAAAGCAGTTTTTGGAAATCTGTATGTATGTTTCAGTAAATTTCTAAGTTTTTGAATTTATAACTTAAAAATAGTTTATTTCCAGAAATATTTTTTTTAAATTATTTTCTGGCCCGTTGAAAAGCAGGCGAATGCAAGAACATGTATATCAAACGAGAATAGATTACTTAGAACTTTGTGAAGCAGCATTATGCGATTGAAGCTCAGTTTTTCTATTACATGATCCTAATATTGCTTTTTCGAGTTTTATTACTATGATTTTAAATGTTATAAGCTATTTTAAATTAACGAGTAGGATCGAACGAAGTACTATCAAATTGAAACTGTGGATGTCTGACAATTTATTAAGTATTATTAATTTGATGAAAAATTTTTGCAAGAAAAACTCCGCAATAAGCCTGACAATGTTGCTGTGGAGACAAAATTAGAGTTAATTAATTCAAAAATTAAAAGTTTAGCGCGGAGGGAAGGTATTTCAAAAGAAAGAAGATTTTAATTCTAAATGGAAAGTTGTTAATGAATTAATAAATAACTAATCTAGCAGCGACGGTATAACGTCAACCAAAACTCATGATGATATATGGGTTTGCTCGATCTGATAGAACTAAGAAACTATGTAATTGTATTGACTCATAATTCGACGTATATGGACGGTGCCCTCTTTGTTTGAGTGTAAATATTTGGAATAGTTTACCTTTACAGGTTAGAGAGTCCAAGTCTGTTCAAGTATTTAAGAGACGTTATTTAGATTTCATCATGTCACAGTAACAATACGATTTATAATCACATATATGTGTATTATATAATTCTAAGTTTTTATATTATTAAATGAAATAACCATGTGCGTATTATATACGACTTTGGTTTAAATGTTGTTTTTATTATTATTTATGAATTTTAATTTTAATTTCATTATCATTATCATTATTTTTATCTTCAATTAAGAATTTGCTGTATTATTTTTTAGTCCTACGATCTTTTATAAGCAACCCTTGCAGTTGCGCAAGTTCGTGATATTGAATAAATA
Source organism: Nephrotoma flavescens (assembly GCA_932526605.1). Classification (NCBI taxonomy): domain Eukaryota; kingdom Metazoa; phylum Arthropoda; class Insecta; order Diptera; family Tipulidae; genus Nephrotoma; species Nephrotoma flavescens. Next base: position 177,029,342 of record OW052220.1, on the reverse strand, counting down.
ATTAAATAAATACATAAAAATGTTAAATGAAATGTATACCAAATATGTACGTAAAAATGTTATTTGTATTTATTAACCACACATAATTTTATTAAGTGTGTTGTAAAGTGTATAATGACGCGTAAACCTTATCATAAGAGCATGTACTTTTACAGTTTTATATTTTGATTTGGAATTTAAAAGTGATAAACACTTTTAAACTCCAAATCAAAATATAAAATGATAAGGTTTACGCGTCATTATACACTTTACAACACCCTCAATAGAATTATGTGTGGTTAATAATTACAAGTATTTTCTAACTGATTTGTTACTGTATTACAAAAACAGCGATTCAAAAACAAACATCAGAGACATCTTTAATATGAAAGATAAAACTTTAAATCATATAAAAGCTTCAACAATAAAAAGCTTTAACTTGCACATTCCAAATTATAAAAGTAAATGTGCTTCTAATAAGTAGATGTCACTATTAACTCAATTCGCCGTATCATGTTTATAGTGAGCGAGCGCAATTGCACAACTCTCCTCAGCCATAATAATATTTTTTTTTTATATTTTGTATATTTTCTCATTTTGTATTTTTTTTCATTAGTGAAAGTGTGTATATAAAATTGTGATGTCGAGAAGTGTCAAATTAAAACTAAAAATTAGAGGAAAATAAAAAAAAACTGGGTGTTTAACAAACCAAATATATTTTTAAAATGTTAAAATAATTTACTTTATATAATATAAATTGTGTTTTGTAATACAGAAATACATAGCTAAGTGCAAAAATTGTGTCAGTGCAAATTACAAAAAGTTAAAACGGGAACAAAATAAAAAAAAAACAAAATGACGGAGGAGACAGATGAGCAAATTCTTGTGAATGAATTGTTAAAAGCTAAAAAATGGGAAAGATTTATTGAATGGATACACTGTATATGTGTTGTTACATTTGATCTGGAATTGGGCCAAGCGATGGAGGTATGCATCACAAATTGGGGATGAAGTAGTAATTTAATTATTTATGTTTGTATTGTTTTTATCTTCTGAATTGTGTGGTTACATTTTTCCATAGTTTAATGTGTATCGTGCTATGTAGCTCTCCACATCTTTTATGCTATTTATAGATACGTTTTTGGTTTCTTTCATTTAAATTTTTAAATTTAAAATGTAAATATTATGTGAATTTATTATCTGTTTGATAGAAAGGTCATATTTGTATTTCTATGTTCTCTAGATGCGGTATAATAAAATCTAACAAAAATTACTCAGGTATTAATTTTAAATTTATCGCGGCGGTTAACATCCATCCAGCCAGACTTATTTGCTAATGATAATTTTGCTATTTTTATTAATATTAAAATATACACAATACAATACTACATAAGTAGATACTTAGGTCAAAGACCCATTTGTATTTACTACATACTTATTTTCTTGTCAAGTTTGATTAGACTAGAACAAAGGAATTTAGTGTTCCGAAACAAAAGTCTTAAATTAATCTCCTATCTTCTTATTTCTTCTTATTATACAAATCAATCTCAACGGTTTTATTCGAAAGATTAACTAGCAAAATATTGGACCGAATGCTTGCACTTCTTTTAAATTACTTCAGTATTTTTTTAAGGCACGTGATATTCATCTTAAAATTTACGACTTGTTTGCATAATTTCACATCTAAGTAGTTTTCATTGTAAAATTAGCAGAATAGAATGAAAATTAAATAGGTTATTCAATATTATATCTTAAATTCTAAAACCATGAGGTTCATCCAAGACTCACATTTTTAAGTTTATAATATTAATATTAATTATAAATCGTAGAGCTGTTGATCGGGATATCGGATTTCTTTCTTCCCTATTGCTTGGAGCAATTAGATTGTGGACCAATTTTTCTCTTTACTGTACTCTTACACTCTTCCCATCAGATATTTGGGTATTTCTATTACCTACATATAAATGTTATATGATAAAGCCGGGAACATCTGTATCTAGTATCTCCCGCTCTGTTCCTGTATCTAGCTAGTATCAGCAAGCATTTCAATATCGACTATCGAGTAAACCAACAGAAAATTAAACAAAAAATTTTTGTTTTTCACTAGCGCTAGTTCCCATATAGAATTTTGGCCATTTTAAAGGCCATTTCGAAAGTATGAGTTCTTAGCCCTAGAACACCATTCCACAAACTATGGAGATAACAACCCCATTAATAGGTGGCCTAAATCATTCAACATCATCCATGACCTATTTGGCTTATTAAAGAACAACTTCAAAAATACCCTGAAGAATTATTTTTTAAATGTTAAATCCAAATCTGATTTCTATTTTTTGTTTTATTTTTTTGTTTTAAACTGAATGTTTTAAATCATACATGCAAGTCACAGAATATGTACATTCCTTTATAAATAAATAATAATAAATGTATTTACTAAAAATGAATATATGATAATATAATAATAATATATGATAATATAACATAATTAGAATTGGTCATAATTTACTACATAACGTCAAAGAATCAATTATCTTACCCAATTCCACTAGGCTCAGTGCAACTGTTAATATTTAGTCCAATTCACTCAGTGGAGCTTTTTTTGTAAATAACACGGTTGCTCTATGTCTTAGTTACTACCATCATATCACGAGAAACTCAGCTGCGTGCTTGGCAAATTAGAAGAGGTGTTAATTATTTATTTTGAAACTCATACGGTGCCGTTAATATTTTTGGTCAGGCAAAGAATTTATCGGCTAAAAATGTATTTAATTTATATAAAATTTAGTTTTAAAGTATCTTTGAAAGTCTATCTTAACTCATTTAATTTGAATTTTATATATGCTCACTTTAAGTAAATTTTAATTGTTTTTAAACTAATCTTATTATAGAAATTATTGTTTAACATTTCTAACATTCTAATTTTTAATTTCAACTTTTAACAACAATCATCGTTGTGTTAATTATAGGATTGATTGGCGTAATGAAATGACGTACTACACCAACAGCTAGGAATATTCAATTCTAAACAGACCAAAACAATCAAAATTTCAAAATATCAGGAATTATGAACACTACCTACTGAATTAAAAATATTTTATGTGACTTCAATAGTGGCAGCATGAGTTATTAGATACCATTGGTTATTTTCTAGTTTCGTTTTTTTTTAATAATACTATCAATCTCTTCATTCATAAAAGGAGGGGGGGGGCTGAATTCTTCGTAGAACCAGTTCTCACTTGATTAGAATCATTAGATTCGAACCTAATCTCTATAACTAGTTTATAGTATCTAGATGCTACTACAATGAACTAATTTTAGTTCGAATCTCTTTCTGTTGATAATTGGCATTTTTAAACATGCCTACTATAAATCAGTATGTGGTATCATGATTTTGATCTGCGATGCTTTCATAAAAATTGTAGTTATGGAGAAGTAAATATGGCTGGTTGTAAATGTGTTCTCGAAATCATGGTTTGCCGTTCTAGCGGGCGCCCTAGATCATGCAAACTATGCAAAAAGGATACAAATCATTATTTCAATTTCTGACAAAGATAACTGATGATTTCAAAACCCTACTAAATTAATTTTACTGCATCACTAATACAAATTCATTATTTGGTTGAACTTTTCTGAATGAATAGGACGAATTTTCATTTAAATATGTATGTATATCAAAGTACTATTTTTTGCAATTTTAATATTCAACAGAGATATAATCATACAAACAGGTGATACATGAAATTTGATATACTAAACAATACAAAATTGTATAACCAAATAACTTAGCGCAATAAGGGCGGTAAAATAATGTTTTTTATTTAGTTTGCCACAATTTAATGTATTTGATAGTTGTTTAATTTATTATGTTCGCTTTCACACTTAATGATTATGATATGTTAAAAATTGCATTTAGTCTCTTAGGTATCATGAAGTTCAAACTTTATATACAAGTAGTAGTTCCAACAATAGATGTTATTGTTTATTGTTCATTGAATAATGTGAAAATTATTCATTATGAACCATTATTGCAAACATTCTTAATAGAACAGGCAAATCAAAATCTGCTTATTATTAAAAACATACTTATTATGGTTTACTTACAATATTTGTTGAGATTTTTAAAGGTACAATCATAATTTGTAGCCTAGGTCTAGCGCACTTCTATTTTAGAGCAGGGTTTTGGAGCCGGCTCCGGACAGGAGCTGGAGCTGCCCGGAGCTAGTGTTTTCACTTGGAGCGGAGCCGGAGCTGGAGCCGAAATATTTGCTTAAATATTTGGCTCCAGATTTGCTCCAGATCCGTAGGATATCTATTCTACTACGAATGTGATTGCTCTTTAATTTAACCCATTTGTGAACAAAATTGTTTTTCTATAGTTTCGTATTAGCGGGTGGGTCTACAAATAAAACACAATACAAAAAGTATCGTTCATGTTATTCCTTTCGAATAACTGTAAAACACATATGGTAAAAATGTATTTAAATAAACCAGGGTCGATGCGTTTAGTGTTGCAAAAAATTGCACATTGATCACAAAAAGGGTAATTTCATTTTTGATAATTTAAATGCGTGCTGATCTTTCTAGTTTGCAGTACATGCACAAAAAATCATCACCAAAAATTGCACTTATGCCTCAACTAGCGAACACGTAAGAGCTTAACTTGCACGCTCTTTATAGTATTTCGGTTAGTGCTACAATCACCAAAATTGTGTAGGCTTCTCGTCACAAATAACAATTGACCTCTAAAATTTAGGTGGTCGTACCGCTCCCCTAAGTGGTCCAAACGAAGCACAACTTAAGCTCTTAAGTTTTCGCTGGTTGAGCCTTTAACAGAATCACATTATAAAAATAAAAGAATGGAAGAAAAAGGACGCTTAAAAATCAAATCCGTTTTCGAGGGAATTGAACACTATCCGAAAAATATACAAGAGGCGTGCAGAATAGTCACTTGTTTGCCAGTTTCGCAAGCAAGTGTAGAGAGGTTATTTTCTGCACTTAAGTTTATAGTAAGCGATTTGCGTTCTTCCCTTAAACCTGATATTTTGGAAAATATTTTATTTTTACGAATAAATCAAGATTTTGCTGATTAATAAAATATTTTAATTAATTATTTTCTTTTAAATAAAATAAAATATATTTTACTATGAAATATGTAAATTTATTTGGATTTGTTTTATTCGGAGCCGCTCCGGAGCCGGAGCTGGAGCCGGCAATTTTAATGGAGCGGGAGCTTGGAGCCGGAGCGCAAGCTTTAAACGTCAGCTCCAATGCCCTGTTTTAGAGTATGGGGTTTTCACCTTTCCTGTACAAACAAAAACCTAATAACACAATTCACCACAACCAATAAATTATTACGCGTACCAAACAAATGTTCCTCTATTCTCATTGGCACAATAAGAGAGTACTTACTATTGGTATCTTCTGTGGCTAAATGATTCTCCTTTTTGTAGTACTGTACCCATCATAGCCCTGTATCTTTAAAAAGCTCTTTATTATGGTTTCGCTTGCTATACATACGACCGATGTGATACATTTGTCTTTGATTATAAGCAGCTTTATGTCTACAACCCATCAACTGCGATATATAGTTTAGGATGGGCCGATATTGAGCAATATTAAATTATTTATAACATTTACTGTGTTTCATATAGACAATGTATATAGGGGCTAGCATAATGTTAACTCCGTATAAAAATTGAAACTTTTGTGTCTCCATGATCTCTCCTCCAATGGTAATACGCGCATTTTAAGAATTATCTTCATGCAATTTTTGTTGTTTTTCATTTCTTCGATTTATCTGTCCCTTAATATCATCGCCTCACAACAACATTAACTATGGAATAGTAATCAAAATAACCGCAAAATCAATTGAGCCCCCATAGTTGTTGGGGTAGGAAAAATGCACAGCTATCTTTCCCTTGCATTCAATGGTTTAAGGTGTTTTCTAAATCTTATTTCTTAGATATCTTGAGGCGGATTATTGCAATGTTCTCGTACACGCTGTAATATCCTAAGTGAAAATTTAAAGGAACGGTTATCAGATTTTATACAACCATTGTGTTTATTTGTTTAAAATGTTTTCAATGACGTCTCTGGTGGAAGTATACTACTTAGTCTATACACCAAAATTTAGTTACCTAAATGTATTTTTCGGAAATTTAAGATTAGAGTTATCATTAGTCAATTAAAGTATTTAAATTATTTCCGGAATTATGCCGCTTATCAATATCTGTGTTACGTTAACAGAAACTTCCTTGTGTTAAATAAAATTGTTGTTTTGTTGTTGGTTTTTATATTCGTAAGTGAAAAAAAAATTTTGATAAAAATGTTTTATACTCAGGGATTAAATTAAATAATCATTTAAAAACCACAATTATTTTTATATTGCGGATGTAAAAAGTGCGATAATTATGTGTAGTAATTATGTTTTATTTATATATTTACAGTCCGTATTTCCACGTCACAGCAAGCTGAGTGAGAAGGAAAAAATGAATATTTGCTATTTAGCATTTCCCGACTCTAATTCTGGATGTATGGGCGATACAAAATTTCACATACGATTACGTGTTGCACCTGGCCACGAAAACACACATTTACGGCCGTGCCACCGAAAATTTAATCAAAATTGTATTCCGGTGCAAAAGGGAGATGCGGGGCATTACTGGGGTTTTGTTTACTTTCGTCAAATCAAAGATAATACATTACCTCGAGGATATTTTCAAAAAAGTGTTGTTCTCCTCACCCGATTACCATTTATAAATTTTTTCTATGAAGTGTTATCGTTAATCGCACCTATATATTTCGATAATGGTGATCCGGTGTTGGAGGTCGCGTGCGATGATATATGCAACTGGCCCGCACTTATTACGGGCGAGACTGTAAATTTACAAATCTTAGGAACAATTTTTCAAACTTTTATCCCATCGATAAATAATAAAAATAATCATTGTCTCTTTAATACGGAGAATGAGAATAGTAATTTTAGTGATTCCACTGACGAGAATTTAGGAACATCAAAACGTCCAGTAATGCCTCCTCATGTATTGTCGTCGATGCATGAAATTGATATTTACAGGAGTTTATCGAGTGTTATTTCGCATATCCATTTACTGTGGGAGTTAGTTATAACAACGGAGCCGATTGTTGTATTTGGAGCATCGCCAACGGATTGTTCGTTAATGGTGCAATCGTTAATCAGGTATGTAGTACATTTTTATTTATAAAGTATTAAATTAGTGTTCATGTATTAATTTGTTAGTGTGGAAATTGACCGCCATCGTTTTTTGTTCGTGGTTTATATTCAGCAATAGTAATTAGTATTGCTGAATATAAACAACGAACAAAAATCCACGGCGTTCGATTTCAACAATAGGCCCTAGGTTTATGAGTAATTTGAAAACGGGAGTATTGGGGTTGGAAGTTTTTCTAGTTTCAATTTTTTTTTGTTGGAAATTGTTTAAAATATGTTGGTAGAAAATTTAAATTTACCGAACAAACGGCACAGTGAATAAAAAGCTTTGGCGTGCCGGTTTTGAATCTCGAAAGGAGCAGGATGCAAAAGGAATTTTTCATCATCTGATTAGGAACGTTGATAAATGAAAACTCAATATTGGAGTGCAGAGCGCATGGGCCGACACGCATTCCATGTCTGTACTATATATGATGGCATGTAGCAGTGTAATGCGTGTAAGGTAGGGCGTAAAAAACGAACCGCGAAAGAGTTAGCACTGCTTCGGTCTCAGGACAGATTGCAAAAAATTAAAAAGAAACAAAACAGCAAAACAAACTTAGATAAAATTTAATATTTCTGTGTTTCTTGATGCTTGGGTCCGATCTGGTTCAGTTTTTCAATTCAAAAGTTGTGACCTAAAACAAAATTTGAAGACGGTTTTCAATATAAAATTTGAAGTGACCCGGATCAATGCGTGACATGAAACAGAACAATTTTATTAGTATAAACATAGTTATAGATAGTAAATATGGTTTTATTTTTAAACGTGCAAAATATATCAAATAAACTACTCCAGAAATAATACCATATACCATAGATTACTATGTGACTTGTCATAGTCAATTATTAAAGACACCATCTTCACCATGGTGTCTTTAATTATATTTAATAATTATTGAATAACATCTTAATAATTATTTTTTTTATTTAAAGCTTAGTACTCAGTTCAAAGTGAAATGAAATTTTAACGCGGTCTCCAAAAATCTATTTATTTTCGCGTGAAATAGAAATGAAATTTTATTTGGAGAATTTTTAATTTTAACGTATAAATTTGTAAACATGCATAAATTAATTTCTTGCCTTATTCAAGGCTGTATGGTACTCAAATTGTCAAAAACGATGTGTACTATAAATCAAATTTTGAACACAAAAAATTACCAATTGACCTAATTCGTTCTTTAGGATTGTGTAAACGCGTTTTTTTCGATATTCGTGTATTAAAATCTGAAATATATATTTAACTTTATCCTAAAGCAAGAATTAGGTCAATAGGTAATTTTTTGTAACCAAAAACTGATTTCTAATATACTTCGTTTTTGACAAGTTGGGTACCGAGGTATTAATACATGATTATCGAAATAAAATGTTTATTTTGTCTATGGTTAGATGTCAAAGTTTTTCATTTTTTTGAAACGTACAAATCAATTTTCTCAATATTTTACCTTTAAACAGCGAAAAAATGTTGCATCAAGGATATCTGAATTTCTGCAGTTTCACGTCGATTTCATCGGTGACGTATTCCATCTTCAAGTCTCTATGAATGTTGTCGTTCCTAATGTACCATGGGGCATTCACAATCCCTCGCAGCGCTTTATTTTGCAAGCATTGTGTCATTTGTACATTGGTTTTCTTGGCACAACCCTAAAGTTGGATACCATAGGCCATACTGGTTTTAGCATTTCCTGCATAGTAGCAATTTGTTGTGTATTGAGAGCTTAGAATTTCTACCGATGAGCCAGTAAATTTTCCTATATTTGATGTTTAACTCGATGTATGACGTTAGCAATAATGCAATTTATAATTGGTGTGAAGTTACTGATTTATATTGTTGTTTTATTTAATTTGACAGATGAAATAAATTTCATTTTTTATTGTATTCGGTTATTTATTTATCAATATTACATTGTAATTCCCTCATGCTCCATCAAATTTACAAGTATGTAATTCAAATTGTTCGCCGTTTGTAGTCCTAGCAAAGTTACAAAAAAAAAAAATAATAATTAAATTATAATTATTATTCAAACTGTTAAATACGAATATTTTATATGTAATATTATCATTTTTACTTACATTTATAAAATTTTTATTTCTCGAATATATATACATATTTTAATTAGAAAAACCACATACACATTCGAGAACACTACATACACAATTCGTCCGATTTCGTGGCGGATTTTACGATTTCGCATTTTACGAAGACAAAAATAATTTAATAATATCACGATGGATGGATGCATTGAAGAATCCAGTTTGGGCAGCATTTATCTAAACTCCTGACTTTAGTTTTATCTAATTACAACCACGATGCAGGTTCGTAATCGCTGAAGGAGCGATCGTAACATTCACTGTAATTTCGGCATTCAAGTCGGACTCTTTAATGTACTCATGTAGCCGCCACATTCCATTTCATGGAACCAGCACCCGGCCAAGTAAAATAAATATCTTGCATGCATATATTTTGACAAAAATTGTGTTTTTTTGGTATAAAGAGGTTTATTTTTAAGTAGCAGTTGCCTCCAATAGTATAAAATGTAGGTCCTCAGAATTAGATTAGATATGCTCTCTTAATATGAAAACGACTACTTATTATGATTTTAATAAACTATAACTCTTGTTAGATACATATATTATTTCGTTGGAAAGAGTTTAAAATGAAGTTTCTTAAACTTAAAGCATACTTAATTAATCTTAATTAGGTTCTTGGCAATATAAATTCTAGATGGAATACTAGTACTTAACGTTGTGTTTGATTGTTTGTTGCAATTTTCTCTAGAAATTATAATCTCTATGAAACCCAAAAATATATCTGAATCGAAATGTAGGTCTAGTATGTAAACAAGCTTACGTCATACTAATTAATCTGTATTCTGTTATTTTAGCTAGTAGTTTTATAAATTCAGCTTATCAACTTATTTATTCATACGATTTGTATATGCGTTGCGTTTAAATATAAATCAAACACACATGTTATTCAAAAGAACCAAATATTGTACGACTTCCGTGTAACCAAATCACCTAAAACTTACCTATGTATATTCTAATCTACGTAATTTCACGTGATAGTAGAAATTAAAGCAAGTAGACAGTCGAAACGATATCTTCTATACCGTATAACGTATTTTTATTCCAGTAAAATAACGTAATATTGATTTGTTTGTAAACAGCTGATAAGCTGTAGAAATATGTTTGGTATTTATTTTTTTATAACACAAGGTTAATTATAGGCTATTTCATAGACTTTACTACAAATATTATCAGTGATTTAACTAATTGGCTCTTTTTGTTATTTCTTTCAGTTTAATCGCCCCGCTAGAATTTTGTGTAGAAAGTCGTCCATATTTTACTATACACGATAGTGAATTCAAAGAGTTTACACAACGACATCAAGGTCCGCCTGCGATTATACTAGGTGTGACCAATCCATTTTTTGCCAAAACGTTGCAACATTGGCCGCACACCATTCGCCTACAGGACAACAGCATTACAAATAGTTTTAATGGTAATACACCGAAACTAAAAAAGGTTAAAGGTGCTACATCAAAACTACTGCTGGACAAAGAGCCTGGCGTTTATACACAGTACAAACCATTTCTGTCGAAAGATAAGGCGGTCATTAAAAAAATTATGCTTGGTGTGAAAACAAAACGTCCAATCGCGGTACAATCAGCACTATTAAGGCGGCATCTACTAGAATTAACGCAAAGTTTTATGATTCCGTTGGAACGATACATGGGTTCATTGATGCCACTACAAAAAGATATATCTCCATTTAAGGCTGCACCCAAACCTAGACAATTTAAACAAGATGACTTTTTAGCAACACTAGAAAATTCAGGACCACAACTAACTTCGGCACTAAAGGGTGATTGGGAGGGATTATACAAAAAATTCTTTCGATCCCCAAATTTTAGAGGATGGTACGAAAACCGTTATCACGAACTATCTATGAAATTACAAACACTTCAACTCGAAGCCCTATCCGATGCGGTAAGTTTGTTTTAAATAGATTATATTTTGTATTTTACTAAAACAGTTTTCAAAAACGTACTGCAGGATCTTAAAAAATGGGTACAAGGCCGCCACGAAATTGAGATTGTCGATATGATTCTAAAATTACGACAAAAATTAAAATTCTGTAATGATTATGATGACACGATACCGAATAGTAATGGTTCTCCTTCATCATCGACTGCTTCCACATTAAATGGACTGCGGAAAGAGACAAAGGAACAATTGTTGCAGCATCTCGAAGATATGAAGCTACTATTGCCCGACGATTTAAAAAATATTTTAAATAATAGTAATTCGATAGCAACAGCACCAACATGATATTTTTAGAATTTACCAGTAATTTTTAAATATTTTATAAGAAAGTGGTTTTGTTTAATTAACATAAAACATTTTGTAACGACAAACATTTTTGTTTGTTAGTTCTTCAATTTTTTTTATAAATGTGTATTTTTTTGTATATAGTGTAAATTTATTTATTCTTCAATTTTTAATGTTTTTATTTTGAATATTATTTTAAAAAGTGTATATTTTGGTCGAATTTTGGTAAGCTACATTGCGATTGCTAAACATAACACCCTGCATCTTCTAATGTTTTCCCGACTGAAATTGATTTACCTAAAGGTTACTAATAACCCAAATAGGTGGCAAGGCAGAGAAACTTGACATTCTTAAAATTAAGCAACATCCCTGGCATTACCTTGTACCACAACCGATTTAATTGATAAAAAATTTAAAAATCTCTCTTTTCGTTTAGAACTATGTATCTTAATTAAATTAGAGCACGAGTATTGAATAAGGGTAGCCCCAAAAATATTATAAGCCGTTATAAAAGTTTCAATTCCAATATTTATAACAATAATTTTACGAAACGCACTACATATATTCATTTGAGAAATTTGAGTGGGCGGACAAATCGTCACGAAAACATTTTGCAAACGTTTATCGTTTTTGATTTTTAATAAATCAATTGAATATTGTGGTGGAATATTTGGGCTTTTAGGGAACCTTTAACTGTGAAATCTTTTTTAAAATTCAATTACATTCTTCCTTTACCAGATAATATTTTTCATATTTGACATTTTTAAGCACTAATCTAACCTTCTTCTAGCTAAAACAAAATTCACAATCATTTTTCTGATTCGAATCAGCGTCATACGTACTGCAAATTATAATTTTGTCTAAAACCAATTTTTAATAAAATAATCAGATGTATTTTAGCAGATATTTAAATATATTCGAATAAATTTAGCATTCAAATAGGTCTTAGAATTACGATAAAATTTAAGTGAATTAAAATTTATGCATATTTCGATCAAAGAATTTTATTGACTAAGCCTTCCAGTTCAACAGTGACCAACATTGTCTTCCAAAACAGCTCACTAAATCTCGAACCTGGACAAAAACCTCTTCCCTTCAAAAGCAAATGCGCACCAAGAAATGTATCATCGAATTGTGTCAAATTATAAATAAAGTGCCTTTAATTTAGAGTTTGTTGTCTAGAGGTGCGGTTTCTCTAATCTGCACATAAAAAATAGAGAAATTTTTTAATTACGTGAAGTGTAAGGGAAAAGATTTAAAACTAAATTAAGGATAAGTTTAAGGTTAACTTAATAAACAAACTGATTAAATTTAGGAAAAACAATTGTAAATATTAAATAATTTAATAAAAAAAATTTATTGGTAAACATCAAATAACAATTTGTTTCATTTATGCCTTTACGGTCACAACGTTTTGCTGGTTTTCTAATTGTTGTTGTTGTCGCTGTTTCTTATAGGCCCGTTTTAATGCCTTCTGTTCCATTTCTTCGCAATGATCACTAAACATTAATTTTAGTATTGGATTTAAAATATGCAAATGCTTTAGATCGCTTATCGTTACTTCCATATTATCGAATGCAATTCCAATATTTTTGTCGAGATCATCTTCAAGTCGCGGTAATTTGGCGTACCGTTGACTAAAATGTGTCAATAAAACGAATTTTGCGTTCATTTTAACACCTTGCTCAATCGCTTGATTTAGTGTACTGTGCATTTTTAGGCTAGCCTCGTACAGCAACTCGTTTTCCATTGTAGCCTCATGAATCAGAATCGTTGAATTCATACCAAGCTCGATTAAACTCGCACACGGCATTGTATCACCACTATAGACTATTTTGATGGGTTCGTCATCGTGTGTTTGAATTAATTCTAGTGAAACTCCAAACGAATGCGGACAATGCTTAACTAAACATGTCTCAATTTGTTTAATGCCCAACTGGTTAATTCCCTGCGTGCTTAGTGGCTCTCCTAGAAGATTAGCATTGCTTATTAATTCATAATCTTTCGATATACTTTCGATTTGTCGGTCGTAGAAGTATAACCAAGAGGATATTTGTTTCGGCGCTAGTAACAGTAGTTTATCCGCAGCATCACCAATCACAGATCGTCGCATCTGAAGCAGACCAATTAAGCCGATATGATGATCAGCATGTAAATGTGATATATAAATCATGTTTAATTTTTTGAAAATGTTCCGCGCCTCTTGTAGCCCATAAAATCGAATAATCTGTCCTGTTGTACCTTCACCACAGTCCAATAGAACGCAAGATTCCCGATTTGGATGGATCAATATTGAGCTAACATTACGCGTTTTATTTGGAATACATGATCCGGTTCCTAAAAATATTATTTTCGGGTATTCCAACGCTCTTTCATCAATGTTCGTATATAAACGGTTTATTTTGGTTTTCAGCGTTTCTAATGATTCAGGGAAATTTAGTATATTTATAGTTTCTTCTATATACTCATCAAGCGCCAACTTTTGTTCGATTGAACGATCTAGGCCATGATTGGGTCGTAAGTGGAAAGAAGTCATTGATGTTACACCCGTTAAGCAGTTTTCGTTACAGTCGATGATTTCCATTCGTTGATCATTTTTATTTTCATCGAGTTTCAACCGCTTGCTATAGTTTTGGGGATAGTCTTCTAATTTGGACTCTCTGAAAATAAAAACAATTTGTTAGGCTGTTCCAAACATGAAAAATGTTTTGACTTACTTTAATATTGGAAAAACATGTTCATTTAACTGATTCAATTGCGCTTGGATGCGGTGCGCCGCAATATAACCAGAAAAATTATTTGTGTCATTTAACGTTAAATGTGTTGTATGCTTTGGAAATTTATTGATGAATTTTGTATACACTTCCGTATCCATTATCGGCTTTGGTGTGAAATGCAATACCACAGTCATATTGGGTGCTTCGTTGCCTTCGATATAGTCTGAATAATGGTGGAATTTTGATTCAAATTCTTCTAAATATTTCTCTGATGGAATATCAAGGACGATAAGCACTGGCCCAGGATCATCATTGGCTTTGCAATCATTAGCTTTCACTACCTTGCCGTTGTCTAATGTGATATCAAATCCGTTTTTAAGCTGACCTAGCAATGGACCAGGCGGGACGCCTTGTTCAACACATTTCTCTAGATTAAGTTGGCCCGGTTTTGGTTTCAACTTACAAATATAAGACATTACCGTTGTTTCACTGCTCGGGGCTAAGTTTGTGTCAAAATACTGTGATTCATTGGATTGTGATGCTCCTAATTTTCCGTCTGTTTCGTGCGCGAAGTAGTCAGTACAATCATCGAGTGGTGGAGTTTGGCGATTTTCTGGTTCTGAATTATTTTGATTTTGAATGATTTCATTTACATCTAGTTTGCGTGAGATTGGAACGTAATGCACTGTCATAACAGAGTCTTCGTAAAAATCGCTTTCTTGGCACACGGGTGCATCGACTTTTAAATCTTTAAGAATTACGAATCGTTTCATCGCCTTGAATATTTCACCTAGTTTAGGCGGCCCATGAAGTGACAAATTTGGCACACCGGCATCTTGGACCGTTAAACATAAGCCTGGTAAACCTCCTGTCCTACCCCAACAATTTCGTGTTAAGAATATGTGTTCCAGCCGTGCTAGCTTTGTTTTGTGTTCATGTGCTAATCTTTGTGTACCCTCACCACAGTTAAATAAATATCTAAAATTAGTAAGTAATAATAACATGTAGGTATATTTTATTAATGATAACTTCGTCTTACCGTTGTTGGTCTGTGAACAAATAAACACTAGCTGGTGAGCCGGGAGCCCCCGATCCTAATATCTGTAGATCAACTGTACCCGGTACATATTTATTATTTTTCTCTTTTATTTTGAGCCTCTGCTTTTGGGCGTCTTGGACATGTTTCGTATCTCGGGGCATATTGATTAAAAGGCGATTTAAATTTTTATTTTTAGAACTTTTAGTGGAGTAAAATGTTGGTTGTACTGAAAGTTTACCCTTTCTAATAATTAAACACACTAAATTAATTTTAAATAATTTCAACATTAATTTAATTTAGGTAAGTCTAATATACCCAAAATATTCCACTATTGTGTAATAAGTATAATTAAAATCAGTCTTTTATTCAATATTTTATGTACACAATTTCGCATTATATTGCAACAACAATGTTTGACGTTTCTAATGCATGCATACACGTTTCTAGGTTTGACATTTAGATGCGGTATTCCAAACGCTGAATATAACTATAACTGCTCTATTCGACCATAGATGTCACGACAAAATACAAAACCAAATTTTACATACCAAAAGAATATTTATTTTAGAATTTACATTTGCAATCATTCTCATTATATGTTAAATTCTTAATACATAATAATATAATTCTAATAATTTATATTAAATTAACTGGTCTTTAAAATTAAAATTTTACAATGTTGAAATTTCAGAATGATTTACGCTTTCTGAACTTCAGTTAAATCTAAAATCCTTTTGTGCACGGTGTGCAATCAATAAATCTTCTTAAGTTGATGAATCACAGAATTTATGAAAAGAAAGAATTTATTGAATGTTATTTGTAAAGCGAGCAATAAAAATTTTTAATTTGATTTCTTCTCCTTTTTAGATTCCTTCTTTTCCTTTTTAATTTTGGCTTCTAACGCTTCTTTCTCTGCAGCTATTCCTTCTGGGTGATCCTCATACGCGAATAATTGTTTAAGTTCGCCGCGTACTAATGCAACTATTAGTGGAGTACCAAGGCAAGTTGGTACTAAGTACAAAAGTGCGGGTTGAGCATGTTTGAATACGTGCATCACGCCTATGGTGAGTAGTAAGCCGGCAAAGTAAGCAATAAATGTAGCGTAGAAATAAATCTTGGTTTTACGTTTTAAACTGTTATCGAACCGCAATAAAAGAGCGATGAAGATGCCAGGAATTACTATATCACCCAGTCCGAGCATGGCAAAATTTGATGCGTACAATCCATGTTCCAACAAGTCTTGTGGAAATACTAATTTTATTGGTGCCTCGAAGCTTTTAGCCACTGTGACCATAACATTGGTTCCAAATACCCAAAAGATATCGTAGAAAAAAAGCCCTCCAAGTAAAATACATCCAGTAACAACATTATTCAAATGCAGTAAAGCCACTCCATTTACAGCAAATGCCAATCCAAACAAATTGTTTGCAATCCAGTGTTTCTTGAGTAGATACCAGACACCAATTCCGATCGAAATGATTAGACACACAACATCATGGCTTGAAAATTTATAATTTATAAAATATTTCTTCTTATTGCCCTCACCTTGCTGGAAGACTATTTGATACGGTATTTTAGGAATTGCTGTTGGCACTAAACTGGACACAATCGGACTCAATAGATACGAAAGGGCAATCACTCCCAAGATAAAGAAATAAATCGTCAATAAGTAATTAATTAAATCTTTTGAGAATATTTTGAATACTATATAGAGTGCGAAAAGAGTGCACGATGCAATAATTGGGAATGTCATGGCATCTTTTTGCGTCATGCGATCTGGTTTTTCACCCGAATCCTGAAACAGAGATAAGACAGAAAATTGTAGCAACAAACAACAATAATAATTCGGTCTTGTAGTGACACGTAATCTAAACTAGAATTCGCAGACATTACAACTAAATTTACCTTCTGCTCTTGGTGATGCCGTACACTGCGGAACGATCCAAAAAATATCGGAAGCATGGCCATTATAACAAGACTACCATATGCCACAACCATTCCTTCGGGTGTTGAGGGTGTGCGCTCAATTTTTGTGCCATTTATGTTTTCGACTGGATCAGCTCGAGTTATATTTTCGAGCACTTCTTTCAGTGTCCTCACCACATTCTGTAGCATATCCCCCATTTTGTATTGAATTTTTTAATTAACGTTTTATTCACTAATTTTCACTTTCCGTGCAAATGTTTTTTTGTTGGGGGAAATAAATGAAAACACAAATATTACAAAAAGAAGACGATGAATGTGGTGTTTAGTGACACGCACACAGAATAAAATGAACTGACAATTTTTATCGGCAGAATTTGCTGAACAAAATGTTAATGATAGATGGCAGATCGAACGAAATGGTGAAAAAGAGATGCGAGCAACAGGAGAATCGTAATTTTTACCGGAAAAACCCGGAAATGTTTTTTTATGTGATTTCAAAAATTTGTATTGGGTTTTCAAAGAGCATATTGGCGGATACACCCATGTTTAGTGCAACCCAACAGCTATCAAAATCACATCGACTTGAAACAATAGAGTTAAATCCTATAGAGTTGAAGTTAAGTTTTTCCCATATAAAATTTGCTATTTCATTTGAGACACGTCGGAGCAGGATGATTATATAAAAAATTCATATGGCGGTCTCAAATGTCAAAGAAAAGCCAACCAAACAAAAACAACCCTTTGTTTGTAAAAAGTGACGCGCTAAATTTTGTGTTTTTAAAGAATCGTGATATTATTAATTAAATTAAATAAAATATTATAAAACAGTTAGTGAATCGTGTGTTAGTGCATCATTTGTTAATAAACATTGAAATCTTACAACATTGAGACATTGAAATGAAGTGTCTTGTGAAATGTTGCCAAAATGCGCATCGAAAAATTCGAAAAAAAATTCTTACCATCTATAAGTGTTTATATAAAATAAAATGAAAATTATGTTAAAAGGAAAGTGATTTGTGATAAAATTATCCATATTTTAATTTAGAAATCAGAAAAAAATCGGTTGTTGTTGTTGGAATTTTTCTTTTTGTAAACAGATATGTTAAATTACAGTGTCGCTTTCTTATTGCTACGTACATATTCTACGTGCTTTTCTCGTCATAATTACTTTTTATTTTGGAATACTATAAGTACAATTTTTACCGAAAATTAAAAAAAAATAAATCCGTAATATATTGGAATAAAAATAATTGTGAATTTGCGTAGTTTTTAATTTCGATCGAACAAATTCTAAATATACGACCCGTTGATTTATATGCTTTCTCTTTTACCCTCCCAATTTGACAACTGCTAACACTCACTCTTATATTTACCTTTATACATGAAACAAAACCTGGGGAGGTATGTTGTACCATCACTTCGAATCGAAATTATAAAAAAGTCGAATGGCGGTATGTTGTATCATTTTCGAAAAGCAAAAATGATACAACCCAAGTATTTTTACTTTCAATTTTCCTGGCGATATTCGTACTTAAGTACTAAACTTAGTCTAGTATTTTTCCAAGTTTGAGTTGCAATTTATTAAAATAAAACGTATGAAACGTGTCGCGATTATTCGAAACTGAACGAAACTCAATAAAGGAGAATTGTATAAATGTATGTGTGAACAGAAAAGACAAAAAACAAAATGACGGGAGCAAGCTTGTGCATGAAAGTAAAAGGCTATATTTGAAAATGTTAGAAGAAAAAGATGGCGGCATCCAAATGTGAGAGCAAAATAAAAATTTAGGTTTAAAATGAATATTTTTATTTTATTAAATTTGCGGTATAAAAATATACATACATATATACGAATCTAAATTATATTTTAATTAATTTTTTAATTATTTTTTATTATTACACAATTTGAAATTATTCTTTGATTGTAATATTAAAAGTTTAAATAATTTTCCAAATAGGTACTATGATTATTGCACATCAAGTTTATTATTTTCGCATTTGTTTTCTACCTAAAAACTTAAAACTGAACTAGAAATTAATTAATTTATGAAAACAATATTTGAATAGATATAAAATATATTTTGATGTAATTTTATTTAAATTAACGCACATCTTTAAATTTTTTTAACAAAATTTTATAAAATTACCAAACTCATGTCGTGAACATGAAAAATAAAAACAAACCATGTACATTACACGCTATACACATTCCTACGAAAGAAAAATTGCGGTAACACAGTATACAGTAGTAACAACACAGTATACATATACGCTACAAACACTATCATTATAATGTGAAGTTTAACTTTCGTTAATTTTGGATGAAAACGAAGGAAAATACTATGCTCAATTTTTACTTTCGTTTTGTTATACTTGGGAACTTTCACTTTTTCGATTCGAAGTGATGGTACAACATACCGCCGGCTAGCCTTTATACCTCAAACAGAATAGCGGCGCACATCGCCGATATTCGGCGCTCAAAGTTCAAATCTTTTTTGTTAAACAGATAGACGCCGTTTTTTTTGACATTTCTATCATTTGTAGACAGACTTACGCCTACTCTCCACCTGCCATTAACATCAAGTTATAACATTAATTTTCGAACAGTTGCACGTGGAGACTCAAATTTGCAGCTGGTTGACATATCCCAAGTATTTTTACTTTCACTTTTCCTGGCGATATTCGTACTTAAGTACTAAACTTAGTCTAGTATTTTTCTAAGTTTGAGTTGCAATTTATTAAAATAAAACGTATGAAACGTGTCGCGATTATTCGAAACTGAACGAAACTCAATAAAGGAGAATTGTATAAATGTATGTGTGAACAGAAAAGACAAAAAACAAAATGGCGGGAGCGAGGTTGTGCTGAATGTAAAATGCTATATTTGAAAATGTTAGAAGAAAAAGATGGCGGCATCCAAATGTGAGAGCAAAATAAAAATTTAGGTTTAAAATGAATATTTTTATTTTATTAAATTTGAGGTATAAAAATATACATACATATATACATATTATATACGAATCTAAATTATATTTTAGTTAATTTTTTAATTATTTTTTATTATTACACAATTTGAAATTATTCTTTGATTGTAATATTAATAGTTTAAATAATTTTCCAAATATGTACTATGATTATTGCACATCAAGTTTATTATTTTCGCATTTGTTTTCTACCTAAAAACTTAAAACTGAACTAGAAATTAATTAATTTATGAAAACAATATTTGAATAGATATAAAATATATTTTGATGTAATTTTATTTAAATTAACGCACATCTTTAAATTTTTTTAACAAAATTTTATAAAATTACCAAACTCATGTCGTGAACATGAAAAATAAAAACAAACCATTACACGCTATACACATTCCTACGAAAGAAAAATTGCGGTAACACAGTATACAGTAGTAACAACACAGTATACATATACGCTACAAACACTATCATTATAATGTGAAGTTTAACATTCGTTAATTTTGGATGAAAACGAAGGAAAATACTATGCTCAATTTTTACTTTCGTTTTGTTATACTTGGGATGTCGTACAAACATTTTCTGCCGAGATGTCTAAACTATCTTGTATACCAGATACTGACCAGATGACTTGATTATTATTCGTATTTGTTTAATTATCCGTTTTTCAACCAACAAAACTAGAAAAATGGCTAAATTAAAGTCCAAACCACACAAAAGTGTGAGTAAAAAATCATAGTATGTAATGGCGTTTTTGATAAAAAATTTCGCTTGATTTGAAGTACAACCAACACAATTGTGTGTATAGTTATAGTGTTTCGGACGAAATAAGTTTGAAAGGAATGCGCAAATGTGTAAGTTGGTCCAAAACACATACAAAAATAAATTTTTGACATGGTACTTTTGCCGTACTCGCACAATTGTGTTAGTAAATCACAAAAGGGTTATATTAGTGTATTGACGTTTTTGTATTTTTCAAAATGAATAAAGAATTAGTTTGTGTTTTATTAAAGTGCTTGGAAATTTTTTTGAAATTTTTATATTATATATATTATCTTATATACTTAATTTAATTGTGACAATGAGTTCAAAACAGGAAGTATTAAAACTTATTGAATTGTATAGAGGCAATGAATGTCTCTGGAACATGAATTCGAAATTGTTTAGGAGGACTGACATCAAAAATAATACTTTATTTACTTGCAATTTTAATTTTTTTTAGAAAGCATTTTCACAATAGATTTTTAATGTAACAAAACAATCGACGCTTTTGAATACTAAAACACAAATAATTTTTAAACGTCAAATTTATGGTACGTTTACCGCACACGACACCATTTTTATTATTTTGTATACCAGTTATGTAAATGTTATGGCAGATAATTATGTCAGGTGGAGAGGCCATGTTAAAATCCTAATATATTAAATCTTTTTGTTTGTGGATAAATAAGCATACCAGCAAAATAGAAGAAATGGACAATAGTGATAACTAATAATGCTAATGAAAATGGCAATGATGTTATTCACAATAGGTAATTTATTGAAAGATTAGTTTCTCATTAAATGAATCCTGAAAATTGTAAAATTCAGTTGAGTATTTAAAACAAACCACTTCTTTATTAGAACAAAACTTAGTTATGTATTATCACCTCATTCATTTAAAAAAAATAAGTTTTGTTTGTTTTTAACTAAATGTTACTCATCGTCCAAAAAAATATAAATTTTTATATTTTGACGTCGATTGTCGACGCTCTATCTGTTCGCTCTAATGGAAATGCATGTATTTTAAATTTAGCGCCGATGCTTTCGACGTCAATCTGTTTGAGGTTGATGCGGTACTACATCGCAAACTGACTGTCGCGACATTTTTGGCAAAATGGTCATAACATTAACTAAAAATGTAAACAATTATCAGGCGCGGTATGTTGTACCATCACTTCGAATCGAAATTCGAAAAAAGTCTAATGGCGGTATGTTGTATCATTTTCGAAAAGCAAAAATGATACAACTTTCACTTTTTCGATTCGAGTTTTTTCGGATTTCGTCTTTTTTCGATTCGAAGTGATGGTACAACATACCGCCCCAGATGCCATCTACAGATATTTAAATTGTTTATATATTATCATTGAGTTTATAATTATATAGAGAAATCATGAGCTTAAACAAATATTGCAATATCACCTCGAGCGCGACACTCAATATAAATTTATAATTGTATAATATGGCGAAAATGAGGAAAACAAATTCGTAAGAAATTAATATTATGAATGAGCAGGTTGATACACTCGATACACATGCAATTGAGACTTGTACCCCTGTGCTGTGCTCTCGCGGAAAATTGTATTACTAGGAAAAAGAGTGTAGTCAGGCTTTTCTATGAGTTATCTATGAAAAGTGATCTTGGAAAGTTTAATATTATTTGTATGTTGCATTAAAATATAAAAACTATAAATTTATCTACAATTAACCTTAAAATTATCAATTTAAAAATGGAAAAAGTGTCTCGGGTGTATCTAAAGCAAGCTTCATTTTTTTCCACTGGTAGCGTTTTCACATAAAGCAAAACATACATAAGAGGACTCATGTAGAGATTCCGAGGTTAATCTATTTTACTTTTGGCAATCTGCATAAGCCTAACAAGAACAATAACTTTGCCGACACTTTATAAGATACGTATATATGGATTAAATATAGAAAAAAATTAAATTTGTGTATATAAATATATTAAAACTATAAAATAAGATTAACCTCAGATTTTTTTTTTTATTTATTTAAATAGTACAATCTTATCACATGATAATTTATTACTAATGATGATAAGAGACTTATTTGAAACTAATAAGTGGAGCGAGTGTGGGTTTACAAGCAATCAATATTCTGCTCCCATCAAAAATTGGCTAATAAAATTTGCACTACTTGATTTCTCTTATATATTTATTGCTCGATGGTTTTCTTTACTTTCCCTAGTCTCAATACAAACATCGAGCAATAAATATACAAGAAAAATCAAGTAGTGTAAATTTTATAGTTTTGGTATATTTATGTACACAAATTTATTTATTTTTTATATTTTAATCCATATATACGTATCTTATAAACATATCGGCTAAACTATTTTATAGTTCATTGTTCTTGTTAGGCTTAAACAGATTGTCAAAAGTAAAATAGATTAACCTCGGAATCTCTACATGAGTCCTCGTACGTATATTTTGCTTTATGATACAAATGATAATGTAATCTAAAAAATATTAAATCGTATAAGGGGCGGTATCTATTGAGGTAATATTGTACTTCATAATAATTCCACTATTTATTATAAACACAATGATATTATTTATAATTTTTTTCGCTTTTATAGATTAAAATTGACTATAACTTTGTTTAAGGTGGTTATAATGTGAACTAAACGATTGTTGATTTTAATTTGATAAGAGAATGCCATCTTAGAGGTAAAAAAAAATTAAATACAATAAAAATGTATTTAAATATTTAGGGAAACATAAATAATTTAAAATGCTTAATATAAAACCCAGCCTTTAGATCGCAGTCAAAATTGACTGTCGCGACATTTTTTTTAAAATGGTCGTTATTTTAACTAAAAATGTAAACATTACAGACGCCATCTTAGATATATTTCAATTTTTTATATATGTATTATTTATAATTATTTCCGCTTTTGGATTAAGTTTTTCTACAATTTTTTTTAGGTGGTTAATTTTTGACTGCCATCTTTGATATATTTTTATAAATAAAATAAATTTGAATTTGTAACATATGAACTATTTTTAAATGTTTAGTAAAATAAATAATTTTAAATGATTAATTTAATAAAATGTAAATATATGGTTTATAAATAAAATAAATTTTATTAAGTCACATGCGATTATTATTTAAATATTCGTCATTTAAATTCGTTATTTTTGAGACGGTTCACCCTTCACCTCAAGGAATTTTTGTATGCTGTTGGTGCAAAATAATTTGAAATAATATATTGACTTACACAACGGATTAAGCTAACATTTGTGGTACATCTATCAGCAGGAGCGATACGAGCGATACTTTCTCTTTGATCTGTGTCTGCAAGGTTGACGAAGCATAAACAAATTCAAATCCAATGCGTAATTCGATTCTATGTATTCGTAGATTCCTCTCTTACACAACGAATTAAGCTAACATTTGTGATACATCTATCAAAAGAAGCGATATGCGCGATACTATCTATTTGATCTGTGTCTGCAAGGTTGACGAAGCATAAACAAATTTAAATCAAATATACGGTAATTTCAATATTGTCAAGAAGAGATTTGCCTTCACCTAAACCAATTTTGAAACTTTTAATTTGATTTTTAATTTTAATTATTTCCTTCCCTTCCCACTCTTAAGTTTATATATTCATAAAAATATATTAAATTTGATTTATTTTTAAATGAAATTTAATATTTTTTTATTAAAAATTATTATATCACTGCTTAACGTAAAATTTTTAAGTTTTACTTCATTTTTATTCCAATAGATAGAGACACGAAAATGCTAAGCAAAGACACTTTTTTGTTTACAAAAAATCCGCTTTTGTTCGGAGTGGCGCCACCATCGCTCAGAAAAATTTGACTGCGATACTAAAGAATCCATTTGATCTGTGTCTGCAACGTTGACGAAGCATACACAAATTCAAATCAAATACGTAATTCAATTAAAAGTTATTTTACTACCGATTAACGAATAAAATTTTAAATTTTAGTTCATTTATATTTCAATAGATGGCACTAGTTTAACATACCGAAAGTGTTAAGCACAGATACTTTGGCCCGATTTTATGAACGAGGATAAATCACAAAACCCAAGAGTAATGATTAATCTTTACTCGAGAGTTTTATTTTTTGCCGATTTTATAAACGACGATAAAAAAATATTTACTCTCTCTAAAATTATATCAAAATATATTTTATATCTATTCAAAAACTGTTTTCATAAATTAATTAATTTCTAGTTCAGTTTTACATTTTTAGGTAGAAAACAAATGTGAAAATAATAAACGATGTGCAATAATCATAGTAGTTATTTGGAAAATTATTTAAACTTTTAAAGTTTACTTTACTTTGTGTAATAATAAAAAATAATTAAAAAATTAACTAAAATATAATTTAGATTCGTATATATGTATGTATATTTTTATACCGTAAATTTAATAAAATAAAAATATTCATTTTAAACCTAAATTTTTATTTTGCTGTATAACATTTGGATGCCGCCATCTTTTTCTTCTAACATTTTCAAATATAGCCTTTTACATTCATACACAAGCTCGCTCCCGCCATTTTGTTTTTTTCTTTTCTGTTCACACATACGTGTATACAATTCTCCTTTATTGAGTTTCGTCCAGATTCGAATAATCGCGACACTTTTCATACAGGATCTTATTCTAAGTCGAAAGCAAAACTAAGTCGAAACTAAATATAAGTTTTTACTTCGAAAAATGACAAAAAAGTCGAATTTTGTTATACTTGGGTTGTGTCAATTTTGATAAATATCAAAGTGTTATAACTAGCCACCCGTATAAACAATGCCATTTATACACCTAACAGTAAAAGTGCTGCTAATTCTAACAACGTTTCGCAACAAAACATAAGTCCACCAGAAACCCACCATACAACTGGTCAGTCTTCCTTAGACCCAAGAGCTAATTTTGAGGCAAATTGCAATGGTAATCATGAAAGCAACATTAAGAGAAATCAAACTTTTAAGGTCGGAATTTAAAACTTATAAAGAAAATTGCACATGTCATGCGGCATTAAATGTAAATCTAAAAGAGTTAGACCTACCTGCTGATTCTGTAGAAGCTATCAATAAGCTTGAAAGTGATGTTCGGTTAGAAATTCAAAAGGAAGTTTTCTTGGTAATTTTAAAATTAAAATTGCTATATAAAAGTCTTACTAAATTATTTTTAATTTCAGATTAATCATTTTAAAACTTTAAATGACCAGACAATGGAAAAATTTGTTCAGGGTTGCCTTAAAAGCATTATTACCGACAACGCAGCTTCACAATTTTCATGGCACGGGCAACACGGGAATATTGCTGTGAAATCTTTCAAAATTATGTCATTATTGAAAGGTACCGAAACTTATTATTACAAATCAAATTGCATAACTTATTAACAGAATCGTTTTTTTTTATTTTCAGATGAAACAGTCAAAAAATTTAATTGCAGAGTAGTTGATATTGAAACCATTATCAAAAAATGGTTTCAATATGCTAAAGACCGCAACACACGGACTAACAAAACATGATCTATATATAAATAGTTTTAACTTTTAAGTATTATATTAAATCTAATGAAATTATCAACAGCTGTGAATTTCACATTTTTTTCTAGTTACTTCAAAATTTCACACGTCTTAAAATGACAGTTTTTAGTTATTTCTAAAAATGGAGCAAAATTTTGGTGTCACAGAAAACGATACAAATTTAACTGTTTCAACTGTTTAGATTTAGTTGTCAAAACAAAAAAGTAAGCAAACAACGGCAATTTTTCGAAAGAAACGACCAAAGTGACACCTGTGCCAGAAAATCTAATTCCGAAAATTAAAAAAAGAACGCGTCTGTCCTATATATAAGCTATTTAATATATGGTACAACCAACACAATTGTAAATATAGTTATAGTGTTTTTTTCGGACAAAAATAAGTTTGAAATGAAAACACAAATGTGTAAGTTTGTTGAAAACACATACAAAAATTAATTTTTGGCATGGTATTTTTGCCGTACCCAATTGTGTTAGTGGGCAGCAAAAGAGATACATATATACTTACAAAACTTTTTTAAAGAGTTATTTATGCCTATATTATAAGGCATAAAAACCTCTTTAAAAAGTTATTTCCATTCGGCTTTTCCTCTTGAGCTTACTTAAAAGTTTACTCTTATAAGTAAAGAGTAAAAAATAAAAAGCTTCACATTTTTCTTTCATTCCAAGCTAAAGGATGAAAATTCGCATAAAATCAAAACAAAATCTTAGTTTATCATTAAGAATTCGGTCTCTACAGCGTTGGCGAAATCACTAATTTTGATGAAATTTCATACTTAAGCTTTCTCAATAAATTGAAAGGTCCTAATTGAAATTTAGTGCAAATCAGGGTTTGAAATATAGAAAATATGAAGGATTAAGAATTTATTGTTGATATCAAGAAATTCATGAAATGTTGTCCTGATAATATTTATATTAATTTGTTATGGGCTTAAGGGGTTGCATATTTTATAACATATTCCATTTTAATAATATTTAAATGTGAGTGTCTTTATTAAATATGCAGAGCTTCGGCTTAAAATTTTAATTGTCAATTTCACTAGTTTCTCTTTTCAAATTTGTTTGAATGCATATATAGAGTGAGCTAAGAAACTGCGCTGCTCCCCTGACCGCGGAATCTGAAATTTCTATACAAAAAACTACCTTTCCCTGCTTTCCCAGTACTTCGTGAAATAAACTATTACCACAGATTCTTACTACTCTTACCTAAATAGAAAAAAATACAATTCTTTAGATATTTCACACAGTGTGGTTAGTTCCATGATTTTTACAATTTTATTAAAACACATAACGTTTTACTGTCTTGCGTGTCTCCGAATCCCGAATCCCGTCAATATAAGGGCGTCCATCATTGCTCCTTCCCTCCATGTAATGAACGGCAGATTTAAATTTGTTATGTGCACTATAGTCACTTCATCTCTGATTTTATCACATGTAATAATTTATTACACCAGGCAGTCACGAAATATTTGATCGAATATGATTTTATAAGTTTTTTTGAGCCCACTTCTGCGAAATTCACTCGAACGAGATTGCAATATAAATACCAGACTGCCAGTAGCTATTACGTCGAATTATGTTGTGTGAGCTTTGCAAAGAGCGGGTGTTTATTCGCCATACTTATTTAGCGTGGTGCCTTCTCGATTTACGTACATTAGTGATAACAGGAAGTCAGATGTAGGCCAAAACAAATTTACCTTGAAAATTTTAAAAATCACTTAACAAAGCCTCACTCCTGCTAAACGAAAGCTTCGCTGCAGCATGTTCACTGAATTACAATATTTCCCGATATTTCCATGAACAAGTTACCGTTGATCAAACCGTCAGATAAATTTTAAAGAATTACTGAGAATTTTTTTAACTCAACCCGAGCAAGTAGGATTACCTTAGCATTGGACATCGAGCGAGAGTTGTGCAGTATCAAAAGATTTGGGATGCAGAAATTTTCCTCCGACCGAACTTATAATTCTTAACCAATTCTGTCAAACAAAGACCGTTTTTCAATTCCCCTTGTCACGTGGTGATAAGGATTTTTCACACTTATTAGCACTTATCAGCCTTATTATTACCACTTTCTTTGATAACATAAGTTTCATAAAGCTACCGCTATTTATTGGCAATGCCTTTCAGTGAAAATAAAAATGCCAAAGATAAAATAAATAAAATCGCAAAGATAAAAATGATACGTGGAATTTTTATTATATCATGTCATCGTCAGAAGGATGTTTTCTATTTATGCTTATGATGTGTGGTAATTAATATTTTATGTTGTTCTACATTACAACATGTCCTTACTCAAATAAGCAAAAAGTAGATGGCGAAAAAAATATTGTTTGGAAAAGTAGAAATTAGTGGACACGTCGTATATAGATAGTTGTCCATTTAAAATTTAAAAACCATTAGACGAGACAACGCAAAACTCGTTTATCATCGCCTTTTTAATCTCGTCGTTCTCCATATGTGATAATTTGCTACTATAACGGGTCGCTCACCAATCACCATACCATTCCAAAACTAAAATCTACAATTAAAATATTCCTTTACCTCCACCGCATTTATATTTAGGCTGCGGGCCAATAGTCGGGTAAATCATTTACTATGGTAAAAATCGGATTTAGAACAGATTTTTCGATCAGTTTGCCATAGAGATTTTGAAAAATAAATGCTTTTACCGAAAAATTTACTTAAAATTGACTTTTATGCTTTGTTCATAACATCGGGAAAATATGTTAGCACTCGAGTCGGAAATTCGACTCGATCCAAAGATAACACGGCTTCCTGCTATCTGAATACTATATCGCCTGCTATCTGAATACTATATCAATCTACTTTCTCTTTCTATCAAAATTTGCCAAGATGGAGTCTTGTGTGGTAAACTTGCTATAATTTGACGTTTAGAAATCATTATTTTGTCGATAGTCTAGACTACTAGTCATTTGAATAACTACTTAAATGTCAGTACTCTCAGTATTGAAATAGAACAAATGTCAAAATATGCATGCTATATACATGCAATCTAGTTCTGCCGAAATAGCATGTATTCATAGCATACAAATAGCATATAAATATTATTGCGAGTCTCCACTTGCCATTTGATCGAAATTTTCTAGCATAACTAGATAGCAATAGCAGGTGGATGTAATTCTACCAATCTAAACGCGCAAAAGGTTATTAATCTGACAAGTTGACTCGACCCACAATGTAAACCGCATAATACCTCAAACAGATTGACGTCGAAAACATCGGCGCTAAATTTAAAATACATGCATTTCCATAAGAGCGAACAGATAGAGCGTCGACAATCGACGTCAAAATATAAAAATTTATATTTTTTTGTGCGATGAGTGACATTTAGTTAAAAACAAACAAAACTTATTTTTTTATGAAATGGATGAGGTGATAATACACAACTAAATTTTGTTCTAACGAAGAAGTAGTTTGTTTTAAATACTCAATTGAGTTTTACAATTTTCAAGATTCATTTAAAGAGAAATTAATCTTTCAATAAATTACTCATTGTGAAAAACATCATTGCCATTTTCATTAGCATTATTGTGTTATCACTATTATCCATTTCTTCTATTTTGATGGTATGTTTATTTATCCACAAACAAAAAGATTTAATTTATTATTAGTATTTTAAGTCTGTCTACAAATGAAAGAAATGTCAAAAAAAACGGCGTCTATCTGTTTGACAAAAAAGATTTGAACTTTGAGCGCCGAAGATTGGCGATGTGCGCCGTTATTCTGTTTTTGAGGTATAATTTATACCCGCAGTTCCACACTTTGATTCTTTCCTCGTTTCCTTTCCCTTTACCAACACACAGTTTTTAGTTTGTGAGTACCCAAGTATAACAAAACGAAAGTAAAAATTGAGCATAGTATTTTCCTTCGTTTTCATCCAAAATTAACGAAAGTTAAACTTCACATTATAATGATAGTGTTTGTAGCGTACCCTCTAAAGAAACAAGCGAGCCGCTTAAAACGGCATGAAAACTGAACGTTTACGTGATGCGGTTTTTACTAGCAATATGGCTAAACGTCATCGTATGCATACATAAAGATTATAAATAGTCCGCCATTTGTAATTATACCTTTTGTCATTCTTTTCAATCGTATTTTTGCTTTTCGATCGTTACAATCATTACGAGTATCATTCAACCATTTGAGGTAATAAATTTAGTTTAAATATACATACATACAAGCTGGTTAATTTTTTGATTTTTTAAAATATGTATGTATATATAATTTTATTTGGTGAATATATAATATTAATTATGTATATATTATATAAATAGTATAGTATAGTAAATAGTACTTCAATACAGTAGTATTAAATCCTAAATAAGGTTGTGATATATATATAGTAAATTACATATTGTGATAATAAATTGCCAATGATATTAAAATTAAATAATACATTTGTTATATTTTACACATAAAAATAATTTTATTTTATTTCAATAAAGAATATTTCTCTAAATTTACCCAAATGGAATCGAAAATAATACGTTTTGGCGTTATAAAAAAAGTTCTGTTTTGCGATACAAAGACATTCCTGTTTTGCACAGCGCAAACATATCGCCTTGGCGTTATAAAAAACCTTCATTTTTTCGATACAATATCATTTCGTTTTTACGGTACGCAAATAGGCCGCTTTGGCGTACCGAAAACGTGATACATCAGTGGTACGATTTTTATTTTAAAATTCATAGTTCAAAATTTATGGAAACGGTTCGCTTTCTTAACGCCAAAACGCTACGTTTGCGAAGTCTTATATATGAAGTTAACTCATTTTTCGTTTCGCTTATGTTACGCTTTACTTAGAGGGTATATGTATACTGTGTTGCTACTACTGTATACTGTGTAACCGCAATTTTTCTTTCGTAGGAATGTGTATAGCGTGTAATGTACATGGTTTGTTTTTATTTTTCATGTTCACGACATGAGTTTGGTAATTTTATAAAATTTTGTTAAAAAAATTTAAAGATGTGCGTTAATTTAAATAAAATTACATCAAAATATATTTTATATCTATTCAAAAACTGTTTTCATAAATTAATTAATTTCTAGTTCAGTTTTAAGATTTTAGGTAGAAAACAAATGCGAAAATAATAAACTTGATGTGCAATAATCATAGTACCTATTTGGAAAATTATTTAAACTTTTAATATTACAATCAAAGAATAATTTCAAATTGTGTAATAATAAAAAATAATTAAAAAATTAACTAAAATATAATTTAGATTCGTATATAATATGTATATATGTATGTATACTTTTATACCGCAAATTTAATAAAATAAAAATATTCATTTTAAACCTAAATTTTTATTTTGCTCTCACATTTGGATGCCGCCATCTTTTTCTTCTAACATTTTCAAATATAGCATTTTACATTCATGCACAACCTCGCTCCCGCCATTTTGTTTTTTGGCTTTTCTGTTCACACATACATGTATACAATTCTCCTTTATTGAGTTTCGTTCAGTTTCGAATAATCGCGACACGTTTCATACGTTTTATTTTAATAAATTGCAACTCAAACTTAGAAAAATACTAGACTAAGTTTAGTACTTAAGTACGAATATCGCCAGGAAAATTGAAAGTAAAAATACTTGGGGAAAGAATCAAAGTGTGAAATGGAGCTACGCGGACTTCGCCAAAGCAAAACAGCTTTAGACGCACTCATTCTAATGTCAAAAATTGTAATCTTTCTGTCATAAAGTTAAATACTACAGAGTGAATGATAGCAGCTGTCAAGTGAGTCAAATTCGGAGGGTAAAAGAGAAAGCATATAAATCAACGGGTCGTATTTAGAATTTGCTCGATTGAAATTTAAAACTTCTTAAATTCCCAATTATTTTTATTCGAATATAGTACGAATTAATTGTTTTTATTTTCGATAAAAAAATTATACTTATAATATTCCAAAATAAAAAATAATTATGAATAGAAAAACACGTAGAATATGTACGTAGTAATAAGAGAAATGCGACACTGGTAATATAACATATGTTTACAAACACACACACAAAATGAAAAACCCCACACCGAAATCAAAATTGTTTACTTAATTTTCTCTGATTTATAAATTAAATAATGGATAAATTTATCACAAATCACGTTTTTCTTAACATAATTTACATTTTATTTTATATAAACACTTAGTAAACTTACTGATGGTAAGATACGCCTTTTTGAAATTTTTTTATGCGTATTTTAACAATTTTTGACAATACACTTCATTTCAATTAAAAGTTTGTAATTTTTTTTATCAAATGTTGCACTACCACGCACTACTACATAAACCACTAAATATTTTTATTATTTTAATGTATTTTAATTAATAATTTTTTAAGCACAAATTTAAGTCGTCACCATAGGTTGTCACTGCGCACATAAATAAACATCTGATTTGGGGTTTTTCGTTTTGAAATATGAGTAAGCCATATGCTTTTTTATATAACCATCCTTCACCAACGTGCCTCAAATGAAATAGCAAATATTATATGCTTCTTTATATGGGAAAAAAAACATTTCTACTCTGTGTAGTATAACTCTATTCTTTCTGTAGTGGTCGAGCCGAGAAAATACAAAAATAGATTTTAATTTTAATTTAGAAAAAATAATAAAAGAGTGAAATTATAAATTAAATGACTTTCAAAGAGGATTTAGTGTTATTATTGAAACCCTATTATTGGGTCAATATTCTGCTGAGTTTCTCTTATCTAATAGCTAAACGAGGCCCATTTGTGTGTGAATACTTCAATTTAGCAAGTGACCAGACAACATGTGAACTCGATTCCAGGGAAACAGAAATATATTTCTTGCTAATAATCGTGGTAATGTTGAGAACACGCAAAACTGGGAGTGTCACCATGATCAATTATTTAACTTCATCTTTCATATATACAAAATGTGCAAACTTAATTCTGTGGTTCTACAGTGACGTCCGATTTGGAATAATTTTCCTAGTTTTGTTCATTTTAGCTGGGCTGGTATTACCTGAACCAACATACATAGGCCCGGAACACGTTTTATATTTTAGGTCGTCACAAGCGCTCGAAGAAGAACTGCAGCGGGATAATCGTATTATATGGGTCATTGTGTTCTATACTGTTTGGAACCCAGCCTGTGTCAATTTTGCTCCAATATTTTCCAAAATTTCGTTCGATTATAACCTCGATAATCTGAAATTTGGAAAAATAGATATTGGCCGGAATCCGGAGGCCGGACAAAAATATCACGTCTCCGACAGCTCGTTGAGCCGTCAACTACCAAGTGTAATATTATTCAAGAATGGCAAAGAGTATTGCCGTCGACCAGCGATTGATAGCAAAGGAAAACTACAAAAATTCTTCTTCTCGGAGGACAATGTAAAAGCCGCATTAGACCTAAACAATTTTTTCAAGGAATGCAAGGAACATCCCATGAAGTCTGCTAAGCCAATCCAAGACAAGAAAACCAAATAAATTACTTTAGGTTAAGACAAAACATTGTATTTAGAAGTTTCCAGAAATTATAGACATGCTTTTAGTAATTTAACTAATCGTTTATTATTACGTAGGTGTTAATTTAAATTGCAATTTGTTAATTCAAAATTTTTCTTTAAAAAATTATTACCAAGTTTTTTTGACGGTCAAATCTAATTTCCTTTTGTATTAAACGAACGCATTGTCTTTAATAATATTGGGAAATTTATTATCAGTCTTCACGAAGTGGGATTATAAAGTTGGAATTTTTTTTACCAACTTGAATAGTGGCAGAGCTCTCACAATAGAAAAACCTTTCATTTTGCCTTACAAGTTTGTTTGAAAATAAAACTTGAGAATTTTTTTTTTTTCGTTTTTAGGGACTTTCAATTGACTTGAATTAACAAAATTATCTGAATCAACTGAAGTGAATTGATCGTTCGATTCGCACTCTTTCACTTCAGTTAAAAAATTGAGCTACTGAATTAACTGAAGAAATATGTTGCTCGTGTAATCTGAGGGACTTTCGATTGCCTTGAATCAACAAAATTATCCGAATCAACTGAAGTGAATTGAGCGTTCGATTCGCACCTCTTCACTTCAGTTAAAAAATTAGGCTACTGAATTAACTGAAGAGATATTTTGCTCGTATATGTAGTTAAATCAGATAGGTTGTTTTTTTGACATTTATTGGTTTTGCATTCATTCTGGGTTTTTTTTAAAAGTGTGTTAGCGTTTTTTCTAAATAAAATTATACAATTTCAATAAAAATGAATTGAATTTAAAATGATTTTTGACATTTATCAAAAATGAAGAGGTGCGATTCGAACACCCAATGCACCTCAGTAGCCAAATTAAGTAATTAAGTAACTCAATTATCTGAATAGTAACTCAATTGCAATTCTGTTAATTCAGGTCAATCGAAAGTCCCTCAGATAGATTGTTTATGTTGTATTTATTGGTTATGCGTTGGAGGCCGTGTCTCAAACACCGACTTCTTTCAAACTTATTGACTTATGCCCGGTTTACATAAGACCAACATTTTTCTTCTGCAAAATGAATAAGATATAACATTGACTTTTTGCACATGAGAGACAAGAAACGCAATATATCCCAACAAAATTTTGCAGAAGAATTTTTGAGCAAAAATGATCATAAAAATGAAAATGTTGCCATAAAATATATTCGATCCGAGTATTTTTATGGCAACATTTTTAAAATTAACAAGAAAAAAAATTATTTCGTATTTATAAATGTTGAGGATTCATTATAAAAACAGACGCCATAGATAAAAATGTAAATTTAGTTTTTTAATTCATTAAAAATAAATTAATAATGATCCTATAAAAAAATTACTCCGTTACTATATATGTTTATTTCTTTCTGGCATATTGAATATTTTTATATAGCGGATTCTTTCGTATTTACCTGCAAAAATTTGCAGAAGAAAACAATTTTCTCATGTAAACCGGGCATTATTTGACGCCATCTTGAATAAGTCGATCAAGTCGTCCCAAACGATTTTACTGACTTATTTTGACAGATATAGCAAACAACAAATGTTTTAGGAATTTTTTATTTAATAATTAAATAAAAAAATTAAAATACACAAAAAATAATTTATTTTAATGAATTATTTAATAAATAAAAATGTGTCTTGAGTTATTAAAACACGATGAAAATGCATTATTGTAGCTGAGCTGCTACTATGGTAAATTCCGGTTTTAGGACAGATTTTTCGATCCGCTTGTCATAGTACATTTTATGTCTGTTTTGGAACGTTCGGAATATACAAAATGAACAAAGGAAAACACTAATGTATATATATACATCCCTTCAAACAAGATGTTACATTTACGTACCATAAACGGAGGAATTTGTTCATACGATTCTTCGCAAAAGTAACATTTTAGTGTTACAAAAATGAACCATTAATGTTGTTCGTGACCCATGATAATTAGACTTTTTCGCGAAGAGTTGTTAATGTGTTGGTAGTTCGCAAGTTTTTCGTTTTAATGTTACATTTTCGTACCATTTTCAAGCAACATTTAAGGAATATACAAAATGTTTCGTTAACGCAATATATTTTAGGTGTAAATACGAATGATAGTAATACGATTAAATAAAAATGCGAAATTAATATAGTTTAATAATTCATCACAAAATTAGAATTTTATTGTTTCATAATGCAGTCATAATATACAAAAATAATAGTTTGCAAAATTCCAAGTTTGAATTTCTTATTATTTTTTGATGTTATTCTCTAATTTTGATTTTTTGACCTAGCTTATTGGAACCCCTTTTTAATTGTATTGATGACATCACTCTTACACGTAGGAATTGTTTTTAGAGCGCATTCTGAAACAAAAAAGGGATATATTATATATTATACATTAATATTATTTTATTTTATTACCGTATGTATTATTATTATTATTAACTAAATGTAAACCAATTGTTTGACATACTTTATTTGAAAATATGGCGTCGTTTCAAAAACACCTTTGGAAAAAAACAATTATAATTTTTAGGTATTATATTTCGTACATTAACTTTACTTTAAAAGAAAAATTTTTCAAAACTAAATATTAAAATTTCACAAATATAAACACAATAATTTATGAATTAATTTCGCTATTTAATAAGTTATTTTAAACACCTAGGTACTATTCAACTTTCTCACTTAATTTAAAATTAATTTAAAATGGCGTTCGTCTAGTCCGTATGTATATACGAGTACAATACAATTATACTGTTTATATTGGAGGTTGAACCTAGGTCGAGTCAACTTGTAGTTATCTTCAGGTTAACCTTGAAGTTAACTTCTAGTGTTTATATTAGAGAGTTATCTTAAGGTTGAGTCGAAACCAGGTAATGGTGATGATGTCAAAATCATTCTAATTTTTTCCTTCAAAAAATCATTCTAACTTTTTCTTTCGAACTAGTATAAAAAATAAAAAAAAATAAATAACGAAAAAAACACAAAAATATGCCGCCGAATTTAACCACAGACGCGCTCGTACAAGAAAAATCGCCATTTTTATTTTTAAATTTATTGATTTTTTGTTGTTGTTGTTTTTCGACTCGACTCTGGGCGTTTATCTTAACCAGAGTTAACTCGACCTAAGAAATTTTTTGGATTGAGTCGAGTTAACTCCAAGTTAACTTTTGGTGTTTATATTGGAGGTTGAACCCAGGTTGAACCTGGGTTCAACCTCCAATATAAGCTTAAATATAAATATTGGTAAAGATGTGTAGGTAACAAAAAAGTACTTTTTTAGTACATTTATGTTACGTTCAAACGAAGTTCGTATTTTTTGTTTGAAGGGATATATTAAAAAAAAATTTGACAGTCAAATCAAATTTCCTTGGTTTAATCGAACGCATATAATTTCCAATAAATTTGGGAAATTTATTATCGGTTGCCATCTTGAAAAAAGTTGAAGTCGAATAAACTTCCTGCGAGTTCTTTCTTTCTTTTTGACATCAACATGGCTGATCAGGTATGTTTAAAAAATTGTGTCGGAAAGAATGTTTAATTCAATAATAAATCTTAAAATAAAATTAATTATGGGTGGCTAATATTAAAAAGTACTTTCTTAAATTTAATTTTAATATAAAATAATATTTTATTGAGTGATAATAAATTTATGAATAGGACTGCGGAAAACTTTTATTGATGTTCCACGTGTTGTGTGTTTAGTGATTGGTTAAAATTTAATAATTTTTCTTTAAACGGTGTACTATAGTGATGATAAATTCATGACGGTCTGCTGAATCGATACATGACGAATTCATTTATGCTAAACCCAGAAACTCTGAATATGCATCAGAAATATTTGAATTTTAACCTTACAGAACTAGACGACATTTTGGGGTATTTTGCCACAAAACATCAAACTGTTTTCGTTTAGGCTTGCAGTCTGTTTTTATAGAAATAATTGTTAAAATTTTTACTATGAATATTTTTAGACCGAACGTGCATTTCAAAAACAGCCCACTGTTTTTTTAAATCGTAAAAAAGTTTTATCCGGCAAAAAGAAATCTCTACGCCATCATCGTGAAGTTGGCTTGGGGTTCAAAACACCACGAGAGGTAATTATTTTTTCATTCTATATTAATGTTAGGATTTTGTAATTGCAGAACGAACGTGCCTTCCAAAAACAAGCTGGAATTAATTTAGCTAAAAAGGTTATCAGTGGTAAACCCAAACGACGAGATTGTCGTTTGTATAGAGATGTTGGTCTAGGATTTAAAACTCCTCGTGAGGTATTTTAAGTAATTCGATTATTGTAAAACAAAATGGGTCTAATTCATTAACACAATTGGGGCAAATTTGTAGATATGTCGCTTATATATTTATTACCTAGCTATAAATTATACAAACTGATGGGCTTAGTTAGAATTAACATTAATAACATGGTACTCTGGTCTTCTACACTCATTTGTCGTAGCACAATTTCATTAAATATATTTCAGCATTTCGGGTCAATGGTTTATATGTATATAAATTTGGGATTTGCATATTCTCAAATGTGATACTAACGATTTTGTTTTTTTTTTATCGATTCAATTAGGCAATTGATGGATCATATATTGACAAAAAATGTCCATTCACCGGAAATGTAGCAATCCGTGGACGTATCCTCACAGGAGTTGTTCAAAAACTGAAAATGCAACGTACAATTGTAATTCGACGTGATTATCTCCACTATGTACGCAAATATAATCGTTTTGAAAAGCGACACAGAAATATCAGTGTTCATTTATCACCAGCGTTCAGGTATGTACAACTTTGTCCTGGCCGGCTGGGGATTTTGTACGCTGAGAATTTGTATGTAATACAAATTCTCATGAGAATAGAATATAAAATCCCACTGCTGTGCGAATCATTTTATAATTTCTTTAATCATTTGATATTCGACATTCTATAATATAATTTCTTTCATGTTTTTGCAGAGATGTTGAACACGGAGACGTAGTCACAGTAGGTGAATGCAGACCACTTTCCAAAACCGTACGTTTTAATGTGCTCAAAGTAACAAAAGGAGCCGGAGCTAAGAAAAGTTTCAAGAAGTTTTAAATTTATTCAATAAAAAACATGAAAATTTAACAAAAAATTGTGTTTTAAGTATGAAAGTTGTCCAACGGGAAGATTTTTTGTTTAAAAATTGCAATAATTTGTTATTCATATATCCATTTAAGACGAGATCACGGATTATAATTAAACAAAATTTTGTCGGGTTCTCCAGAGTGACGAGAAAAATTCATTTCAGGCAGCGGCTTCAGCGCTCTTGGCATGTTAATCGTCACCTAGCGCTACTTCCTATGCGAGCGAAAGTTGAATTTGTTTATACAAGAAAAAGCCTCCCACTTTATTTTGCTTTCTAATCGTACACACTTGTAAGTACTAATGGTTTTTGTCTCCGATTACTGTGGGGTTTTGTCTCCGATTACTATATTCTGAGGTGGGATGCTGTAACATCACTTTTTTCGATATTTATCGAATCTCTTTTTCCTAAAATAAAATTGCTTGCGCTTTTCAATTTTGCTTTCTATATTGCGATCACACGCTACTAGAATAAATTGTTTATTTATCTCTTTTTTGTTTTTCGATAAAGTATCACTCATAAAAAACGTAGGTGATAGAATAAAGGAGGAAACAGCGCAACATATTCCAAACAATCCACACTAGCGGCTGCGAATGGGTGTGCACATCAAGCAGTGCAACAGTTTATTTTGTTTTAGTAGTAAAATGAACTTGTCTCAATTTTATTGAGGTTATGAGTAGCATCAAAGAGCAGTCAATTGAAGCTGCTGGGTGTGGAACTTATTGATGCCGCGACAGATGCAACTTCATTCAATATAATTTTTTTAAATTTAAATTTTTCTATTAAAATTACAAAATATTTGATTTCTTTTATTGGAAATACGTATATTTACACTCGAACTATGATCTTTTTACATTAAATAAGCGAATAAGGCAATATTTAAATTGGCTGCTCGCTGCTGCTGCTTGGTGTGTTTCATCCTTAAGGATGAAACACACCAAGAGCAGCGCGACATATTCCAAGCAATCCACATTAACGGCTGCTTATGGGTGTGCACACCAAGCAGCGCAGCAGATTGTTTTGTTTTAGTAGTAAAATTGGATTGTGCAAATTTTATCTAGGTTATGAGTAGCAGCAAAGAGCACTCAATTGAAGCTGCTGTGTGTGGAACCTATTGATGCCGCGACAGATGCAACTTCATTCAATACAATTTCTTTAAATTTAAATTTTTCAATTATAATTACAAAATACTTAATGTCCTTTAATGGAAGTACCTATATTTATAAGCAAACTATGATTTTGTATCATTAAATAAGCGAATAAGCCTAAATTAAAGTTTACTGCTCGCTGCTGCTGCTTGGTGTGTTTCATCCTTTAAGAGTAAGCGACATAATGTTTCATTCGAATAAATAGAGATCGCAATAGAAGCAACGCAGTTGATAAATGGAAAAACGTTAAATTTTATTCGTGATGAAAGAGATGTAAATTTCGATAGTATCGAAAAAAGTGATGTTACAACATCGCACTCTGGTAATTCCCGGGGAATATAAATCTTAAATTTTATAGCAGTTTTATTCCCTTTTCACCAAAGTGTATTCTGGGGCGGTATGTTGTACCATCACTTCGAATCGAAATTCGGAAAAAGTCGAATGGTGGTATGTTGTATCATTTTCGAAAAGCAAAAATGATACAATTGTATCATTTTTATTTTTCAAGTTAACTTTCACTTTTTCGATTCGACTTTTTTCGAATTCGACTTTTTTCGATTCGAAGTGATGGTACAACATACCGCCCGTGGCTTTTGGGGAAAAATTATTCCCAATTATAGCAGTTTTGACGTTTATTATTCCATACGCTCTAAACATGGTGAATCGCAAGCGAGTCACAAGCGAGGTCATTCTTATTTGAAAGACCTCGCAAACGACTCGCCTTAGCGAGTCAAAAGCGAGTCGTTAATGTTTCACCTGGCGTATGGAAATTAAAATGAAAGTGAGCTCATGTAAATGTATTGGTAGTTCGTATTCCCTTCACATTAGAGTCATTTACGACGTGCGGGTGACTTAAAAGCGAGTTACAGGCGAATCAAGAATGAAATGCAGGCGACGTTAAAGTGAATAATTAGCGAGCAGCTTTTTATTCCTCAATCAATACTTTCATAAATAATGTGTGAAAAATAAAATTCAAAACGTTGGTTTCAATAAATTCGTATATATTTATTTCTAACATTGTATAAATCATTTTGTATTATTCTTCCAGAAATTCATTTAACTATATTTTATTATTAATACTACAATATTAACTATTATTAATATTTGTTATATATGTAAACTTATTATTATTTTTTAATACTTTTTATCAATAATCAAATTTTTCACCACTATTCCACACTAAATGCGTTAATTTGATGATAATAAACAAAATGGCTACCTTACTTATAATAAATGTGCTCGCGTATACTATACTAATTTTCCATGTATTGGTGTCGTATGAAAATCTTAATTCGCTTGCGACCCGCTTTTGAGTCAATTTTGCGACGCCTCGCAAATTTCTTTAGAGGGTACCTAGGGATCGATTTTTTCCAAAATTCGACAAATTGACGAAATAACCGCAAGTCTATAGTAGTGGTATGTGTGTTTGTGTTAGTGCGATATGCGCCATTTAATCTTCTTGAATATGACGTTTCTAGATTCATTTCCATTTAAAATTTGTAAATGCAATGAAAATATGCTTTAAATAAAATTAAATTTAATTAAGTATTTAATTTTAGTTTTAAAATAATTTCTAATTCTGTTTCTGCGAAAACAAAACATTCATTCGACATCGCATTAAAAACAAAATATGTGTAGTTAATTTATTTTTTCTTAACCCATTCACGCACACTTTCTAAATGTGTGTGCTACTCAGGAACACATTTGATAACTTTTGTAATTGCAATGATATTTCGTCTGAGAATTGAAAAATATGTCGAATTATTCCTTAAAAAATGAATGTTTTTTACGCAAACGTGTTAAAACTCCAAAAAATTGTATGACCGTTGTAGCAGTCATTTCCGCGAATGTGTTAACTCACCACTCAAATACTTTGCGAGATGAGAGAAAATTGTGATGACAAAAGGACATAAGCACCAAAAAAACTGAACCGATTTGTGCCGATCCATAATTTTTGATGCTTGCATTAGCATAAAACAAACAAATATAACCACAGAAAAATTACACACACTAATATAAAATTGTATACTATACTCCTTATACATATACGAAAACGTCATGTATCGTCCGTCGAAATTTGGAAAAAATCAACCCACTATTTTTTTTTAAAGAAATCAATTTTGTAATTTACATGTATGATTTCATTTCATTTTTACGCAAGCATTTACTGGGAATAGAATTAAGCGGAGTATATATATATAGAATTTATTATAGGATATAATAGAATTTATTATAGGATATTATTGTATTAACTTATAGCTATATTGTGGCTGAAAATTTATAGTGAAAACTTGTAATATAAATTTCAAATATCAATATCCAATTTTTCACTTTAACAAACAAAATTTTCTTTTTAAGTAAAATTCAATTAAAAATATCAACAAAAATCAATTAAATGACGTCAATTATTTATAGATATTTGTTTTCTTGTTTTATTGCGATCGCGTATCGACCGAGAATAATTAAATTATTTTTCCGTAAATTTATTCCCCAATTGACAGAATTAACTTTTGGAAAACGGGGAATTAGGAAAAATGTCTGGGGAATAACTGCTATAAAAAAATTATTCCCTGTTCCCGGGGAATTACCAGAATAGTGCCACTGGCCTACCTATTTTTGATGAGTAGCTACAAGCAGTTACGATAAATTTGTCCGCGAGGTGGTTGTGTGTAGTATATTTCTGTCCAAAATATAATTGAATGTATGTGAAGCGTTAATAAAATTCCAGTATAGATTTTTTTTTATTAAAAAGTTATCGCAAATAAACTACACATTTGTAGGTTTTGTTTTGCTTTTGTCATTTTTTGTGCTTTCCAATCGACACTTTAGCCAATACACATTTTTCGCACTTATAAAGTACTTGCAGTGGTCGATTGGAAAGCAACATCATCATTTATTACATTTACTACGTATATATTAGGGATTCAATCCGGATCGAATCAACTTATACCAGGGCGGTATGTTGTACCATCACTTCGAATCGAAATTCGAAAAAAGTCGAACGGCGGTATGTTGTATCATTTTCGACAAGCAAAAGTGATACAACTTTCACTTTTTCGATTCGACTTTTTTCGATTTCGATTCGAAGTGATGGTATAACATACCGCCTCAGAGGCGGTATGTTGTACCATCACTTCGAATCGAAATTCGAAAAAAGTCGAATGGCGGTATGTTGTATCATTTTCGAAAAGCAAAAATGATACAACTTTCACTTTTTCGATTCGACTTTTTTCGAATTTCGACTTTTTTCGATCGAAGTGATGGTACAACATACCGCCCCAGGTTTCCATCGTCGATAGCATAATAGAATAATAGTACAATACAACTTTCACTTTTTCGATTCGACTTTTTTCGAAAAAAGTCGAATGGCGGACGGCGGTATGTTGTATCATTTTCGAAAAGCAAAAATGATACAACTTTCACTTTTTCGATTCGACTTTTTTCGAATTTCGACTTTTTTCGATCGAAGTGATGGTACAACATACCGCCCCAGGTTTCCATCGTCGATAGCATAATAGAATAATAGTATAACACTATTTTACTAGCAAGCACTGCTGGTTTTCCATCGCACTAAGCCTGTTCGAAATGAGCGTTTGATAAAAATGATATTATTAATAATCAGCCAACAAATTGTTTCTCATTGCGGCGAGAAAATATTAAAAATGGTAATGGATAAGCTAGGAAAATTAAATTTATTTTTACACTGTTAAATTTATAACGTTAAAAATAATATTTGCTACGTATTATAATTTGATAGCTAGTATACTGAAATATTTTAATAAACTATTATACTATCAACTTTGGTTTTCCATCGTAATACTTTAATATTATAATACTATGTATTATACTTGTACACTATGACGATGGAAACCAGGTATTAGAGTTAACTTTGAATTGAAACCGAATTATCTTTTTTAGCGTATATATTGGCGGATTATTTTGGGATCGAATCGAATCCGAGTTGAGATAAACGTAAAAAAAAAAAATTCTAAATACATATTTCTATATTTATTCAAATTCAAACAAAAATGAAAATATTTAAAAATATATATATATATATATATATATATATATATATATATATATATATATATATATATATATATATATATATATATATATATATATATATATATATATAGGCTAATAATCGTAAACGAAATAAAAATGGCGTTATTTTATTATTAATATTTTTATAATAATTTGTTGTTGTTGTTTTTCGACTCGATTCCGTATATATTGGTGTTTTTAAGGATTGAGTTAACTCGATTCTACAAATTTGGTTGATCGAATCGAGTTAACGCGAAGTTGACTCGAACCCGTATATATTGAAATTTCGATCCGGGTTCAATCCGGATTGAATTCTTAATATATACGAAGT
Source organism: Nephrotoma flavescens (assembly GCA_932526605.1). Taxonomy (NCBI): domain Eukaryota; kingdom Metazoa; phylum Arthropoda; class Insecta; order Diptera; family Tipulidae; genus Nephrotoma; species Nephrotoma flavescens. The sequence continues at coordinate 176,984,727 of OW052220.1, read as the reverse complement.
AATTAATTGTAAACTAATTGAATATTTTACTTTTTACATAATATCCAGTCGAATATTAATCATCTATTGGCCTTTTAATCACCGCCTAGTTAGTGCCAGTTCCTATGCGAGCGAAAGGTCAATTTGTTTATAAGAGAAAAAGCCTCACGCCATTTTATTATTATTTCATCATTTGTTAGATTAATTGTAAACTAATTGAACTTTTTACAAAATAACCAGTCGAATTATAGTCATATATGAAGTTTATATTACAATCAAGCTAGTTTTTTGAGAAGTCGATCAGCTTTCGCTCTAGTTCCCAAATATTCCGTCAGATGTCAGCCGCTTTGCGCTTCCCTTTTTACCTACAACATCCGTGCAGTCCTCCATGTGTGATGAGGGATGTTTTGCCAGCGTCGCCTATTACGTAAAAAAAAGAATAAGCCTTTTGTTCAGCAATGGGTACTTGTTCATTATTTGCAACAAAAGGAGCCGCATCAAACTGTTGTTCACCCTGAACATCGCTGTAAATGATGTCTGTTGCTGGAGGGTTAGGAGATGGCACATCGAAATGAATGAGTGGCATATTCGAAATGATAATGCAAATATCTTCATTCTTTATTAATGCTTCGTTATACATTTGTGACGAAAAATCGATATTGGGATCAGCGGTCTAAATGCGCTGCAGAAGATTAGGTTAGATTGATTGTCATTGAATGCACATGTATATAATTGTTATTCACTTCAACATTGCACCGTACACATTTTTTTCAATATTCGTGTTTAAGTACACTTCATTTTTGATCGAAAACGTTATTGCAATATGTTTTGTCGATACATTCAATATACACGCAAACAGAAATTGAAATATCAAAACAACGCCAAGCTACGACGCAAGTGACTTCCGCATCTATTGATGCGTACGTCAAATACCACAGAATTCAATATCAGCGCCGCCTACGGTACACAAACATAACTATGAATTATACTCAGAAAGTCAATTATTCACTGTTTTTTTTTCATTTTATAAAAAGTTGTGGGGCGGTGGAGGGGTGATATTTTGGGGTTATATGTTCTAATTTGCAAAAAATCTTAAAAAAATAAAATATCAAATTAAAAATTCCTAGAATCCGATCGGAGTGCCGAATCCGATCGGAATGGACCTACCGGGTCCATTTGTGGATATAAATCTTTTAGAGACCCCACTCAAAAACACACCTTAAATTTTATTAAAATTGGTGCCGCCTTTTAGGAGGAGTTCAATTACAAAGAATCGTACATAAGAATTATATCTATAAAGGTTGGGGGTGATGAAATTTTGGGGTTTTATGTTCTGATATGTGAAAAATACGAAAACAAAATATATTTCGTAAAACAACAAAAAATAATTTCCAAGACCCCGATTGCAGTGCCACCTACCGCGTCCAATTGTGAATCTAAACCATCTAGGGACCCACTCAAATACACACAAAATTTCATTAAAGTCGGTCCAGCCGTTTAGGAGGAGTTCAGTCACATACAAACGTAAGTAAGAATTATATACAGGTTTCCCAAAATTCTCAGATAAAACGAATTAGGGTGATAGGGGAGCTCATTTCCAACAAAAACAGCCATGTTTAGTTTTTTCGAATTATTGATGGTGCAAAAGTTATTCCACTTTTAGTGTTTTTTTAGCGAAATCGCATGCGCACCCACCAAAAAACTAATTTAAAAGAAACCAAGAGTTCATTTGTTTAACTTTCTTTTTTAATACGATCTAGAAGAGAATGCCTCCTAATAAAATCATTTTTATAAGCTGCATTATCTTCTGTCAAAAACTTTGGTTTTGTAAACTTTTTTTATTTCTCAAAACTTTTTGTTGATGTTTAAATGGCACCAGCGGGAAAAGAATGTACTACAGGAAGTTGACCCAGTATGAGAAAAATATGCGACACTAATGCAGATTAAAATGGTATCACACACCGGGATATTCACAAAAGAATGTTTTTTATCAATTTTTTTCACAAAGTAATTCGTGTTTATTAAAAAACCCACTTAACAAAATTTCAAGTTCTAAAATAGATGCTGTCAGAAAAAAACAAAATGAACAAAATAATTTTTGTTTATTAATTTTAAATATTATTATACTGATTTCCTTCGATTTTCTAGGATATTTCCTGAATTTCCACAAGATTTCCCGGTTTCCCTCGGATTTCCTCCGAATTTCCCCCAGATTTTCCGGATTTCCCGGATTTCCGCCAGATTTCCCCCAGATTTCTCCCGGTTTTCTCGGGTTTCTTCCCGATTTGCCACAGATTTCCCTCAGATTGTTCCGGATTTTCTGCTTTTCTTCCGGACTTCCTGGATTCCGGGGGAAACCCGGTGGAAATCCGGGGACAAAATCAGCGGAAAATTCGAGGGAAATCCGAATAATAATATTTAAAATTAATAAAAAAAAATTATTTTAATCATTTTGTTTTATATCTGACAAAGTATCATTTTAGAACTCGAAATTTTGTTAAGTGCGTTTTTTAATAAACACGACTTATTTTGTGAAAAAAATTGATAAAAACATTCTATTGTGAATATCCCGGTGTGTGATACCATTTTAAAATCTGCATTAGTGTCGCATATTACTCTCATAGTGGCTTCCTGTAGTACATTCTTTTCCCGCTGGTGTCACTTAAACATAAACAAAAAATTTTGAGAAATAAAAAAAGTTTACAAAACCAAAGTTTTTATTTGACAGAAGATAATGCAGCTTATAAAAATGATTTTATTGGAAAGGCACACTCTACTAGATCGTATTAAAAAAAATGGTAAATAAAAGAACTCTTGGTTTCTTTTAAATTAAATTTTTGGTGGGTGCGCATGCGATTTCACTAAAAAACACAAAAAGTGGAATAACTTTTGCACCATCAACAATTCGCAAAAACTAAACATGGCTGGTTTTGTTGGAAATGAGCTCCTCTAACACCTTGATTGGTTTGATCGTCCACTTCTGGGGTACCCTGTATGTTTCCAGTGGTCACTGATAAGCTAAAACGGATGGTCAGTTCGACAGTCGGCAGCAGTAAGATGTTCTAATCGCATAATATCTTGAAACAAGGATTATATATTTTATACCAATCTTTATTATATAATAATAGAGTGTTTAGACATTGATACAAGAACTTGACAAATTATATGTGAAGCTAAAAGATATCTAAAGGCATTTTTACTGCAATTTCTTGAATGATAGTTATTTAAAATTATATTTTAGTGATTTCAGGAAATAGTACCTAATGCGGTGCTATATCCCTTTTCCGGCCTGCCATCACATTTGTGTGGGTGAAAATCATGTACGAAAGAGAATAATGTCAACAATTTATTTTTGTATGTATTTTGAACCAACATACACATTTGTGCATACCAGTTAAATCGTTTTCGTCCGAAAAATAACACTATATAGTAAAATAATTAATATGTTATCAAAAACAAATAATTAGTATGTTATATAATTTATATATTATCAAATTATAATGCTTTTTTCAAAAAGAAATCCGATTTAACTAAGCTCCGTTAAAATCCGGAAGACATTCCAATCTGTGATATTTTACTTACACATTTGTGCGTGGTGGACTTATATTGAAGAAACAAAAATTTTTTCCTGCCAGAAAAGGGATATTGAAAAAAATTTATTAAGATTTATAGTGACTGATTCGTGGTATGATTCAATTTGTGGTTGTGTATCGCAATCCGTGCGGCTTGGCGTAATAACGTCAATTTAAACTGCATCAACACAACCAAATACGTTGCCATAAATGAAATATTCGACGTAATGAGCTGCCTGTTAATATTAGCATAGCCATCTAAGTTCATGGTTGGTGGATTCTTATCAATCGCCACTAAAAACATTTCCACCTCTTTCTGCGTTGCGATATTAACCGCCGTTAGATTTACATTTAACAATCGCTCCTGGAACTTAAGTCCAACTTTGCGTGACGCATGATATGCCTCGTTACAAATTATAAAGAGCAATCCCATGCAATAGAATACGATAACAAATAGACCAACTTCTTTGTACGTTGCACCATGATCAAGAATTTCACTTAGTGATCCAAATGTGGCGATAATTGTTGTGAAAAATATAACCAAACAATAAATTCCATACATATTTGAGTAAGCCTTGCCCAATTGTTGCATCATGTGACTCAAGTCGACCCACAATTGACGATATTCGGTTAACTTTATTGCCGGATTTTCCGTCTCCAAAGTTAATTCCAATCGGCTAGCCAGCGCTTTGCTAGCGGTCCCAAAAGCGGTACAATTTATGTACCACAGGCTACAAAATCCATTCAACATCGCAATAATATGGTAATAGGCGAATGTGTGCCAAAATTTAAAATCTGACTGTAAATAGTATTGTGCCAAAATGATGAGGACGCTTAAGCTCCATGAAAAAATACACAATGCCCATGTCAAGGGATACAGATTTGGAAAAACAATTTCTGTACCAGTTACTTTAAGAAATTGCAATTGATAATGGGTCCACATATTCTTAAATTTTGCTACTTCCAAACCATTTCGCCAAGATGCCACTGGGAGCAGAAAATGTGGTACCAAAATGCTTATGAATATAATATTATATATGACCTCATCGAAACGTTTGTCCGAGTTGCTAATAAATCTAGTGATACGCTCGTTTGCAACTGAAAATTGTATGGAAACTCGTTATTACGATATCCGTACATATAATAAACTATTTGGACGTTATATTACTTACCTAAAACCACGAATATGGTTTCGCAGCCGTAAATAAAATATGCCCAACAAAAAGCTCGAGAACACCATCGGAATGTGGTCCGGGGTCCAGGTAATCCAGCAGGGGTGCGCATAATCGGCATAACTCCCATAATTTGGAACAGTACCAACAAACTTTTTGTGGTCTGATAGAACGAATCATGTTCATCAAGTAAATCCACGTTGTGCTCAACAGCTTTGGGTCGTGTATACAAATTCGACGGGGATGCCAAATGTTCTGAAAATATAAATCATCGTATGAGGTATAATTTAGACTCAGCAATTTAGATCAATTTACTATTCAGCTCTGCGATTTTCCCCTTTAAACGTCGACTGTCCTCCATAATTTGGCGTTGATTCGGATTCAATACTTTTTCGTAGAGATCCTCCATTTCAACGTGGATATTCTTCTCCATGATTGCGTCTTGTTACGTTTTCTGATGTAGACTGACAAAATATGGTCATCATTTTCTATAACCTAGATATCAATATATATATATATAGCAATGTCTATAGTAAATGGTAATTAAAGTGAATAAATAATTGATAGTTAAGACGTTTAATGGGCATCAATAACGAGTCCAATGAAATTGTCCATAAACTTGTACTGATAAATGTTGTAGTGGAAAGCTTAGAATAAAGCTCCCACAGTACTACATAAATTTTTACCTAAGTACATACGAATATTTTAAAAGTAAACTAATTCAATAATTAATACTATTACAAAACTATTGTCGTCCATAAAATAGTAATAATTGGAAAGTTTTTTTTGTATATTGAGAACGGAACGTAAGAGAAATTGGGTAATCGATATATTGGCGAATTGAACTTTAAATTTGTCCTTTTCCATAAATTTTCATTTTTATGTATGTACTATAATAGTATTATGGTACAATATATCTAGATATACATCAGCTTTTTCGAATAAAAGTTTTTCGATTTTGTTATTTTTGTGTAAAACTTTTAGTTAGGGCATAATTTATGGTAACTGGGAATTTTGTTTTGTTGGTACAGCATAGATAACCAAATGTAAAATAGTTAGTGGCTTTTCCAAAGGTAATTAATCGATACGGTGTACACAATAATATTGTTTTAAATTTGTTTAAGGATTAAGTTATTAATTGGTTTTTTCACTTTTAAGGTTATTGAGAGATAAGAAGATGTTTATTGAGAATATTAAAAAGTCATTATTATGTTATTGTCATTTTAGTCGGGATGAAGTTTATTGGGTGGTATGATAATATTCAATTGTTGCTACTTTTAAGGTTTGTATACCTTGTATATCTTATAAGACCGCGGAATTTTTTAGCAAGTAAACCTCCCTCCAATATCCAATGCTATACAGCCCCGCGAAATAATCACTAAACATTACGTCGTGGGGTAGGCGCTGCATTTCTACCTCCAAAGGTTATTTCACAGATGAGTTGCCGATCCTTTCCCTTTCGAACCCCTAAACTTGTTGCTTCACTCTGCAGGACCTTCTGCTGACAGCAATCTTCGTTTACTCAGAATTTCATTTATTGAGCTGAACTAATTTTATGTGGTTTCTTATCCGTCATGTCGTGTGGGAGATAAGTTAAAAAACTCGAAATTGATATATTCCAGGTGTTTTGATTACTTCCGTAATATTTTCAGCCCTTTCGAGCGTTTCGTTGTCCTTAACGGTAGTTGTTAAAACCATCTATCGACTAATTATAGTACTTACCCCCTAATAGTCAAAACCTTCCTGAAACGGGTGGTTACGTTCAAATACAAAGTTTTAAACCTTTAAGCGTAAACGAATTGTATGTATTGCTACAGGATATAATAAAACCAATGTGAATACGATTCGTTTCCCAATAATGAAAAATTCTTGAAAAACTGAATTCCAGGAATTTAAATTATTTTTCTGCATACATTATTTATTATTTGTATTTTCGGAAAATCAAACCAAAACCAAAATTTATTTAAAAAATATTTTTATTATTTCCACTTTGAAGTAACTTTTTTATTAAAAAATTGTTTGTGTGTTTTTGTAAAAATTTGGTTATGGGATTTGTGTGTTGTTCCGGTGTGGTTTCTCGCTTAGTCAGTACTACATAGTTGTTGTTGTTGTTGTTGAATGTTGATGGTATCTACCGTTAGATATACCGTTAGAACAAATGAAAATTGGATTACGAGAGATAATGTAAAATTAATTTAGTATCGCTCGATTTTTTGGTGTACCAATTTAATTTTTTAACAAAATTTTTTACAACAAATATAAAGTTCTGTAAAATCAAAGCTTTATGTGCACACGATATAAGGTGCACATTAAATTCTTCCTATTGCTGGTTACACTTAAATTAACTTATCTATCTTAACTAAAAAAAAAATAATTTAATCAACGAATACTATCCAGAGCCAATGAAAAATTAACATTTTTTCAGTTACTCTTTGTTTGAAGCATTTTGAATAATACTACGACCCCACCATAACTTTGAGGGTTTCCGGTTAACACTAAATGAGTATAGTTTACTAGAGATTCCATCGGTAATAACATCGTCGATCGCCGTCACGGAGTTACTCTCCTAGTGTATATAATTTATTAAGCTCTTAATTTCATGGTCGAAATAGCGTGACGTGTTGCTGCTTTTTGTGTGGTGGTAAATCGACTATATAATCTACATAAGTACATTAGTTTTGGTTATGTTGTTAATACGAGATTTGTCTTGGAAAACGTCAATATTATTCATATACAAATGAAAATAACACACAAATACAGCGGTCCTTAAGTATATTTCTTATTAAATATTTAGATTAAAGTTGCGCGCCTCGGCAATTGTGTGCTTTTCCCTTTTGAGATTTTAATATTTAGAAATGGCGCGTTTCGACAACATGTATGCGAGTGCAAATGAAGACCAGAAGCGCGTCATTAATGACGTCCGAAGCGCGCTCGAATCTGAAACCCTGTCAGCAAAGGTCGTTTACGTTGACGCTCCCGGCGGGTGTGGCAAGACATTTGTACTGCAATCACTCATTGCATTTTCAAGGGGCGTGGCTTGGAGTCCATTTGCTCCGTCTTCACTGGAATCGCCACGAGCTTGATGGAAGGTGGGCGTATGCTACATAACATTTTCAAACTGCCGGTTCCAATGGATGAGTCATCAGTTTCATCAATAAATCCAAACACCTCCCACGCTGCCAAGTTGAAAAGCGCGCGACTCATCATGATAGACGAGGCCAGCATCATGCCAGGGGCAGCGTTCACAATCATACAGACAGACTATTACGAGATTTGTACAGGGGAAAGCCGGAAGAGGGTGTTCCATTCGCTGGAAAAATCATCCTCATGTGTGGTGACTTCCGACAGTGCTTGCCTGTAGTACCAAAGGCAGGACGCGCGCGAACTTGCGAATCAACCACCAAGTTGAACCTGCTTTGGAAATTGGTAAACAAGTTTACACTTACCAAGAACATGCGCATCGATGAAGGTGAGGACGAGTTTGCGCAATACTTGCTTTCTGTTAGAAACGGCAATGCTCGAACCGAATCGATCACACTTCCGGCACGCCGTTCCAGCTCTCAAAGTGTAATCGATTTCGTGTATGTTGCCATCAACACAACACTATAGCCGAGGGAACCATCGAGGAGCGCGCCATTATCGCACAAAGACTGCCCGGCGGCTAAGAAGTCAAACTTAGTGTTGATAAAGTTGATAGGGATGGCATGACCGCCTACTCGTCGAGTTTCTCAACAAGATTGAAGGGTCTGGACTTCCGCGCCATGCCATCCCGCTAAAGGTAACCGCGACCGTTCTTTTGATGAGGAATCAATGGTACACGCATGCGAGTCGCAAAAGTAAACCGCTACAGTCTGGAATGTGATTTGCTGACTGGCTTCTCAAAAGGCGAGCGAGTTCTCATCCCAGGCATGAAGCTCTCACCCTCGGAAGGTACCTTCTCATTTAAAATGTCTCGCCTCCAATTTGAGGTGCAGCTCGCATTCACCATAACCATCAACAAGAGTTAGGGCCAAAGCTTGCAGAAGGTAGGAGTGTATTTGCCGGCCTCCGTATTTACACACGGTCAGCTGTATGTGGCCTTTTCACGATGCCGCTCATTTGACGGGCTCAAGGTGTTGCACAACAAAGAATGTTGTTTTTGTAGAGATTCTACGCATGTAAATTGTAATGTAAATTCATATTTTATTATCCTTTTGTACATTTCTTATTAAATATTTAATAGCGTATATGAATTTACTATATTTTTGAGAAAAGTGCATCAAATTTACATCTTAAAAAATCTTCTTAATCATTTCTTAACCAAAAATCCAATAAAATGTAATCACGTGACTGATTATTCAGTCACAGGTCAGCTAGTATAGATATATTGTGCATTTCTGTTACTGTTTAACAAAATTTTGATAAAATTTAAATCTTTGGTGGTCATTATTATAATTCTGAGATAATATTTCATAAGGTAGCAATGACCCAAGTTAGCTGTCTTGCTGATTTCTAAGTGCAGCCTTGATCGATTCATGGACCAAACTGTTTTTCTTCGTCTTCTTTACTATTCTGATTATTCCCGCATATAATTTGAGTCTATTAGAATCAAAATTTAATGTTCTCCACAATAAAACAAAAAAAAATGAGTTATTGATTGATTGTGGTAAAATTCATCTTTTCCTTTGTTATTTGGAAAATGGTTGAAAGTTAAAACCAAAACTGCAACTTCTTCAAATGCAAATTTTCCCGTGCGAATATAGCATTACACGTATTTATTAACATTTTTGGTGAATTTATTTGTATTTAAAATATGAAAACTCGCTACACATGGGATCAGAAATTCTTGCATCTGTTGTACCAAATATAGTTGTACTTAATAAAAACGCCTCTTTCTAGCACAACAACACCCTTAGAAGAATAAAGAATGTGTCCATAAAGCCATAATTTATCGGTGTAGAAAAATACGTAGGAACGATGCCTTGGCCTTTGCGCAAAGTTTGCTAACAAACCGAAGCGACTGGATCGACGATGTCAATAAGGTCCTAGAACACCGATGGCCATTAAATATGTTTGTCATACCTCTAATGGAATTCATATAAGATTGTGCAGAAATGCATTTATGGGAGTTTTAAGTCTTATCAGATTGTTTAAAACTGGTTTGTATTAATTACTTAAAGACAGGTAATTCGCCAATTGAAAAACGTGGTGATGACAAGCAGTCAAGCAAAATGACGAATAAAAAACATGCTGTGATCGAATAGATAAAAAAGTTTAAAACGTTGGAAATCCAGAAATAAACAAAAGCTTCACCAGTACACTTACTAATAGAGTTGTCGGCTCCCTGAATTAAAAAAAGCTGAAATTAAAAAGGTGAACTTAAAAATGGTGTTTTTATATGAAAAAATCGGACCTAGTCATACTTTTAAAAAATTTTCTGTCACGTTTTCATTAATGAAAGCATTAGTTGAAAATTTGGAATGGCTTTAATTTTCATATTACAGTAAAAGCCCAATTATCCTGCATCCAATTAACCGGAACACTCAGTTAACCGGAATTTTCATTTTTGGATTTTTTTTCTCATTTCTCTTCATTTCCTCTTTCATATGCATTTTTAATTCATTTTGAAATTTGCAAATGTTTTTTGCACATTTTCATTAATGAAATCATTAGTTGAAAATTTGGAATGGCTTTTATTTTCATATTACAGTAAAAGTTCAATTATTCGGCATCCAATTAACCGGAACACTCAGCTAAGCGGAGTCTTAATTTTTAGGATTTTTTTGGTTTTTTTCTCTTTATTTTCTCTTTCATATGAATTTTTTAATTCATTTTGAAATTTTCAATTGTTTTTTGCACATTTTCATTAATGAAAGCATTAGTTGAAAATATTGAATGGCTTTAATTTTCAGATTTTAGTAAAAGCCCGATTATCCCGCATCCTATTATCCAGAACACTCAGTTAACCTGAACTTTAATTTTTAGGATTGTTTTTGCCTCTGTCTCTTTCTTTTCGCAGTAAAATCCCGATTATCCCGCATCCAATTAACCGGAAAACTCAGTTAACTGGAATTTTAATTTTTAGGAGCATTTTTTTAATTCTTATTGAAATATACAATTGTTTTTATGAATTTTTCAGTTTTTTGACGTTTTTATTAATTCAGTAATGATAGCATTATGCTGGAAACACATGTGCAGAATTCTGCATGCATCAAAATTAGAATACACTAGTGTACATGGGTTAAAATACATGTACGACGCATGCCATGCAGAATTCTGCACGTTGTCTCTATTTCTAATTTGACTGCGCATCTGTTGGTGTTGACAACATGAAAAAAAATAAAACTAAAAATTGTCGGCAACTTCATACGACATTGTTTGATATTTTCCCCTTTTCACACTAAATTTTGTCAAGGTGGAGGAGAAAATTACAGAATTTATAAAAAAAAACAATTTTTATACGATACAAGACATTTCAATTGCAAAAAGATTTATCTGTGTGGCCAAAAGTTGATAGCTTGCTTTAACTCTAAATAAAAAATGCCGCACACAAGTGTCAAATAATTATGCTCATGTGTTTTACGTGCAGATCTGCATGCGGTGCTGCATGCAGAAAATCTGCACATCTGTTTTCAGCGTTACTTTCCACACTTTCATTAATGAAAGCAATAGTTAAAAATTTTGAATGGCTTTAATTTTCATATTACAGTAAAGGCCCAATTATCCGGCATCCAATCATCCGGAACACTCAGTTGACGTGAATTTAAATTTTTTGGGATTTGTTTTGCTTTTTTCTCTTTCAGAAGCGAAATTATTTTTATTATTATTCGGGGATTCTATTTGAACTGAATGTGTAAAGTCGTACTACATAGCTAGGTTAGTGAAATATTTAATATATGTATTATTAAATGTTGGGTACTCGTATGGGTGTACTCGTATGCATAATATTTATGTATTAACTATTCGCAATAAATTCAATTATTTGATGTATAAAAAATTATTTTCTGGTACATAATTTGAAAATAAATAAACGAGAATCCTAAAAAATAATGAAAACAAGCGGAATTCTCAAAAAATTTCTAGTTTTAATGAAACATTCAATGCGCCGGAATTTTCGATTATCCGGAATGCTCTCATCCCCAAGCATTCCGGATAACAGGACTTGTACTGTAACGTATACTACATTTTCAAATTGTGTAACAAAAAACAATTTGTTTATACATCAGTTCATTGAATTTATTGCAAATAATAAATACATACATATTATGTATAAGAGTACAACCATACGAGTACCCAAAATTTAATAATACATAATATATCAAATATTTCACTAACCTAACTATGTAATAAGTATACGACTTTACACATTCAACTCAAATATAATAATGCATAAAACAGAAAAAAGTGAAGGAAAGTATATTTTCTATGAATCCCCGAATAATAAAAAAATAATATCCCTTGTGAAAAAGGAAAAGTAAAAAAAAATTCTAAAAGTTAAAATTCCGGTTAACTGAGTGTTCCGGTTATTGGATGCCGGATAATTGAACTTTTACTGTGAAGAAATAATGAAAATTAAAGCCATTCAAAATTTTCAACTAAGCTTTCATTAATGAAAATGTGCAAAAAACAATTGAAAATTTCAAAATGAATAAAAAAATGCATATAAAAGAGAAAATAAAGAGAAAAATGCAAAAAAGCAATCCTAAAAAGGAAAATTCCGGTTAACTGAGTGTTTCGTGGATGCAGGATAATTGGGCTTTTACTGTAATATCAAAATTTGAATGGCTTTAATTTTGATATTACATTTTTTAACTAATGCTATCATTAATGAAAATGTGCAAACAACAATTGCAAATTTCAAATGAATTAAAAAATGCATATGAAAGAGAAAATAAAGAGAAAAAAACCAAAAAAATCCTAAAAATTAAAATTCACGTTAACTGAGTGTTCCGGTTAATTGGATGCCGGATAATCTGGCATTTACTGTAATACATTTTACGTTTTATTTCGATCTTAAAGATACATTTTATTTCATTTTCAAAATGAATTAAAAAATACACATTTTATGTCATTTACATATAAACACACTTCTTGAATCATTTTCAAAATGACTTATGATATGCATTAATAAAGTCAGCTTTTTTTATTTCATATTCATTACAGATTTTAAGTCAATTTTAAAATGAAATAAAAACGCTGGTTTTAAGTCCAAAAAAATACCATTTTTAAGTCAGCCTTTTTTAATTCAGGGAGCCGGAGTTGTCGATGAATAAAATGCATCGCACGTATAAAACCACGTATCGCACGTATTTTAATATTGGATTCAAAGCTCCGTCAATGGATGTCTGTTCAACCTACCTTAGCTTTAAAAAACTAATTAAAGTTGAAACAAATTCATCTAAAAGAAACACCATTTTAACGGATCAGCGGGTCCATAAGTTTCGAGCCAAAACATTGTTTGGTTTGCTACAGGAGGTTAATACAAACATGATAACTATGTGATTCGACTGCCAGAAAATTATGATGCTCCCTATGGTACATGCTCAAACAACGCACTACAGTCGGCGCAGTTATATTATTATAATTTTGGCATTGTGATGGGTTCCTCTCGCGATAGCTTATCTCAGCAAAATGTTTATTTAGCAAGTGGAGCAAATGAAATCGAATCAGTTATTTTCCATCGACTGTGTAATACGGATCGCTCCAATATCAACCACATTCGCTTGGTTGCAGATGGTTGTGGCGACCAAAATAAAAATACTATCAAGACAGGCATGTTGGGGTATTGGCTCGCTAACCGATCACCCTCATGTGTGGAAATGGTTGAACTGGTTTTTCCAGTAACAGGCCATTCATTTATATCGCTGGATCGTGTGTTTTCTACAATAGAAAAGGAAGTACGTGTGGAACAAACCGAAAGAGAGGGAAATGAGAAAAAAGCAAAAAAATCCTAAAACTTAAAGTTCCGGTTAGCTGAGTGTTCCGATTAATTGGATGTCGGATAATCGGGCTTTTACTGGAATATGAAAATAAAAGCCATTCAAAATTTTCAACTAATGCATTCATTAATGAAAATGTGCAAAAAACAATTTCAAAATGAATTAAAAAATGCATATGAAAGAGAAAAGAAAGAGAAAAAAGCAAAAAAATCATAAAATTAAAATTACGGTTAACTGAGTGTTCCGGTTAATTCGATGCCAGATAATCTGGCTTTTACTGTAATAAGAAAATTAAAGTCATTCAAAATTTTCATCTACTGTTTTCATTAATGAAATGTGCAAAAAACAATTGAAAATTTCAAAATGAATTAAAAAATGCATATGAAAGAGAAAAGAAAGAGAAAATAGCAAAAAAAACTCCTAAAAATAAAATTTCCGGTTAATTGCATGTCGTATAATCGGGCTTTTACTGTAATATGAAAATTAAAGCCATTCCAAATTTTCTACTAATGCATTCATTAATGAAAATGTGCAAAAAACAATTTCAAAATGAATTAAAAAATGCATATGAAAGAGAAAAGAAAGAGAAAAAAGCAAAAAAAATCATAAAATTAAAATTACGGTTAACTGAGTGTTCCGGTTAATTCGATGCCAGATAATCTGGCTTTTACTGTAATAAGAAAATTAAAGTCATTCAAAATTTTCATGTACTGTTTTCATTAATGAAAATGTGCAAAAAACAATTGAAAATTTCAAAATGAATTAAAAAATGCGTATGAAAGTTAAAAAAGCAACTAAAATCCTAAAAATTAAAATTCCGGTTAACTAAGTGTTCCGGTTAATTGGATGCCGGATAATCGGGCTTTTACTGTTATACATTTTACGTTTTATTTCGATCTTAAAGACACATTTTATTTCATTTTCAAAATGAATTAAAAAATACACATTTTATGGTATTTATAAACATACTACTTAAATCAATTTCAAAATGACTTATGATATGCATTAATAAAGTCAGCTTTTTTTATTTCATATTCATTACAGATTTTAAGTCAATTTTAAAATGAATAAAAACGCTGGGTTTAAGTCCGAAAAAACACCATTTTTAAGTCAGCAATTTATAATTCAGGGAGCCAAAAAACTTTTAGTTAAAACAAACAAACCTGTTGGTGAAATTAAACAAAGTATACGTCAGTCTAACTAATCAAATAGGTTGGAATAACAATTAAACTTGTTTATATGAACAAAAGTTTGGTAAAATGTAACAAAATTTTTGGTTAAATGAAATCTAGATTCGAGAAATTGAACAAAATATGTGGTGAGACTAACGAAGCTGAAGTTTGAAATAAGAAATGAACTTATTTATGTGAACCATAGTTAGGTAAAACATATTTTTAATTTTAAAAATTTTTAAAACTCATAATTGAATGCAAAAAAATTAACCGAAACTATTAGCTCAATTGACCAAGCTACACGGTAGTTCTTTCAATGTTGCATGTACCAAAATTAAGGTACAATGAATATAACTTGGTTAAAATAACCAGCAAGTTATGTTACTTTATTAACTTTTATTTCTTAAAACAACTAAAATCATTTACCATAATTTTGGTTATCAATTTTTTTTTTGATATTTTTCACTTAACCAAGTTAAAAATAGTAATATGAACAAGTTCACGGTTGCCAAAATATTAGTACGATAACCGTAGTTAAAAAAAGCAACATTTGTTGTTACCTTACTAATTTTTATTTGTTATAACAACTAAAATTTTTAACTATGAGTTTGGTAACCATTTTTTATGGCATTTTTCAAGGTTACCAAACCAAAATAGTGAAATGAACAAGTAAAAAGTTGCATTTGCCAAAAAAACTTGGGTTAATGTAACAAAATGGACTTAAAAAAGCTTCTGGTTATAATTATTTTTCTGAGTGTAATGAGGTTTTTGAACTTCACAAAAATTTCCAAAAGACGACCATCTTCTTCGACCGTGTCAAATTTAAATTTTTTATCTGCCACTTTGTAACAATTTCATCCACCCCTTAGATCATATCACAACTTTATAACGCTATTTTCTGGTAAATTACGTACAATAGTTAAATAGTTCGGTCCTTCTGAGTAGCAAGTTTCACTCCCAACTGTGGGTACGGTATCCTAAAAGCAATATGAGCAGAAATAATAAAAAATATAAAATTTTGAAGATTAGGAACAAAACTAAGTGTGTGTTTCAATTGGTGTAAATGCCGCATAAAAAGTTAAAAAGTTAAAAAAATCGTGGTAATTTTTTTTTAACTTTTTATCTGTTTCAATTGGTTAAAATTTTGACAATAACATGGTTGCTTATTTTATGTGCAATTATGAACGTATATAGCAAATTTAAATATGAAAATATGTAAAATAAATACTATTTAAATGTATTAGTTAATTACGATCAGTTTACATCTAAATTATTACGATTTTCCTCAAAATTTGCATATGACAAATTTCTGTTTACAAACAAATATTTTTGTCAGCCGAATGTTTTACACACATAAAATTTTATCAGCTCTTGACGCAGATAAAAAGTTTGACATTTTTATTCACCAGCATTTTTAACTTTTTATGCGGTATTTAAATCAATTGAAACACGCACTAAATGACTATTTGACGCGAAAATCAAAGTACACACCATACGCAAACTGAATTTCTGAGTTAGTTCAAGACAAACCTCTATAACTTGCCTAAGGGTAAAATTCAATCCAAAACGATTATTTATTTTAAAAACGTCAATTTAATCAACTAAATAATTTTTTTTACACAAGACTGCCACCAGATTGTGGGCGAAATGTTGCTCTAGAAATCTTATCGAGGGTAGGTCAACCTTATCACACACACAAAAATTGTTTTTGTATAATTAATATTAGATGGAATAGGCATCAAAATATGTAGGCTTCAAATTGGAATATATTGGTTGGTTTTACCACATTTAATAATTTATTACACCAGACCGCCACCAGATAAGTCAAATGTTACTCTTTGGACCTTGTGGAGGGCAGATCAACTTTATCCAGGTGTGTAATAAATTATATTTGTGTCACATTACACGGAATTGGCTCCAAACGGTAAAGGCTTCAAATTTGAATTTGACGGTCCACAAGGTCCAAGGAGTAACATTTAACTCAATATCTGGTGGCGGTCTGGTGTAATAAATTATTAAATGTCTTATGTCAATTATTGTCTAATATTATACAAAAATAATTTATCCGTGTGTGTGATAAGGTTGACATACCCTTGATAAGACTTCTCGAGCAACATTTCGCCTACAATCTGGTGGCGGTCATGTGTAAAATAAACTATTTAGTTGGTTAAATTAACGTTTTTGAAATAAATAATTGTTTTGGGATGGAATTTACCCTTAGGCAAGTTATAGAGGTGGTCTTGAACTAACTTATTCAATGTCATTAATATGTAATGAATTTTAGTCCAAGAACCATCGCGTTATCATAGCTAAAAGTTACAATTTTGTCGGTGCAGGTTTAATTGTAAGCTAAACCGACTACCCGCGTGCCTGGAAAACAGTAAACGGAAATAAAACCAGGATTTGTTGTAATAAATGTGTAACAAATTATAGTACAAGTTTCGGGCTAATTTGGCCGGCGCAGGTTTAAAGCACTAATCACGCTTTTTTAGAATTAGTACCCCACAAAACGTTGTTGATGAAGAGATAGAGCTTTCCGCGTTTCAAGAAGCAGATGATGGGCTACCCGTTTAATTTCATTTAAATAACACTTTTGTAATGCCTTGTGATTATAATTAAATTTTTCTTAATTTAAATGTATTGTGAAGAATATTGTGATAATTTATGATTTATTTTATTTATTTTTTGTTGAATTTGTACGTACTTTTTGATGTGTAAACATCTTTGCTCGCGCCTACCAAAAATTTTTGTATTAGAGTAAGCTTGTAAATGAAACGAACGGAAATGACGCATGCACCGTAACTACTTCGTTTGAAAAAAAGCAACAAACTCAATAAAATAATTTTGTACTATACATGGCTTGCTTGTATATGTATACAAAAAAACTAAATTTTAAAAATGAAATAGAAACCATCACCATTTCCATCGATCAGAAAAATCAATAAAAAAATTACGATACGAAATTACATACTCTTACGATTAAAAACACAGTCAACACTTGTGTATGTTACTTTATCACGAGTAATGAGTCTCTAGGAGGTATCACGAGTTATGAGTCTCTAGGTCCCAGGTAACAGTCTCGCAGATCAGCTCAATTCATTTGCTTTCCGAGACCTGTCTGTGCAATGACGAGTATGTTAATAATCCTACGTTTGAATGCCGCGTTCAGTTCAAAAGAGATGATCAGTGGGCTGCCGGAGTAGCAATTCCGTCAAAAGACCCATAAAATGAGCATAGTAGACACAAATAGTTTACCGTACGAACTAGGTCGACCTTATTTTCTCAAAACCAATATTGACGTAACAGATGGACTGGTGAATGGAACTGTCTGAGGTATATTGAATGCAACTGGGCTGTCTGATGTATATCGAATGCAGCCATCCTGACCGTTAAACGAGAACGATGAAAACGTCAACAGAAAAAAATGTCAAACGATTCTGGATGGATTTCGGTACAAATTCACAAGGCAAGAAGGTCAGGCGACTTAAAGCTGGATGGGCGCAGAAAATGAATATCGACCGATGTTTGGTGCCCATTTCTAGAAAAAGCTCAACTGTTAATCGAAACAACAATCTGACAATTAAAGTTAAGCGTAATCATGTTCCAGTCGTACCTGCATGTGCCACCACAATTCATGCATCACAGGGTGGTACCTATAACGAGATAGTCAGTATATACTCTTACGATAAAAGACACAGTCCACAACTTGTGTATATTACTTTATTACGAGTAACGAGTCTTTTTCTCGACTGTTCATCACGTCGACTATCGATGGTCATGTCTTCTACCATGGACGTAAAAATGGGACCTTAATGGGTCTTCTTCAAAATGAGCTATCGCGCCTCACTACAAATCCGCTATATATAGATCAGGTTGTAATGGCGAATTTTGTACGAGATAATAATGACGTCTGGTTTTTAACATTGAACTGCTAGAGTCTCAGGTCACATGCAGGGATGCTCAATTTTCTTGCTTCCCGAGATCTGGATACGCAATGACATGACGAGCATGATAATATTATTAATTTTGAATGATGCATTCAGTTCAAGAGAAATGGTCAGTGGGCTGCCACAGTAGCAATATATAAAAATACAAGTTGAACTTATACAGTCAACTCGTATAAGGGAATCATCGTTGGACTGACAAATGATATGAGGGTAAAAACACAACCCATTGATAATATATACATGGCTGACTTCAGCTTCTCAATGGGAATAAGATGCTTTCTGTAGTTGTATTCACCTCGCCGAAAAAATCTGTCGAAGACATAATGAGGTTCATACATTTCGTCTTTGCTCCATATTCAAAAGGAATTTCAAAAATTCTCCAAGGAGACATCTTTTGCCGATGATTATGATTGGGAGTTCAATATTAATTTTGCTGTTCCTCAAGCTGAACCACTTATAAACTTCCAGATCGAAATATATCTACTACGAGATATGGAACGACGTGTTGTGCAGTTTTTCAATGAAAATTAGAAAAATTAGAGTCGACAGTATATGTATCTTATTTTAGCTACCATAATACAATTGCGTCGATTATACCGAAAGAGTAATAGACCAATTTAACGATAATAAACAAATGAAAAACTATGGTTAGTAGAATTACATTCCTTCTTCCTTCAAAGTAAACTGTACGTGTACGGACGCGCTATACAGACGCCATGTTTACACATCTCCTTGAGAGTACTAATGGACTCACTCTTTTTTTTATAATGAGTTATTATTTAATGTTTTTTTCAATTAAATAAATATTTAACGTCTAGATATTGTTCTTAGATGTTAATTCTTTGAAGTGTTTTCATAACTATATCTTATCAAACAGTTAGTTTCAAAAATTCACTTTTTCCAGAATTGGTTTTCAAAAATTATTGTTTTCCAAACTTTTTTGAATTTTTTTCAGTAGCTAATAAACTTTTGGTAAATTATCATTCATTATTTCGTTTAAAACCAAAAACAACTATGCTTAAACGAAAAACCGTAGGTATTTAATTATGATTTTATTACTTTTTCCTATTTTTCTCAAAATGACTTAATATGGAGAAGAAAAACTTTTGATTCTAATAAACTAATTTACATACATAATTCGCCGGCTATCAATAAACCCATTTTCGTTTAATTTTTTGAAGTACTATTTTCCCATTTAAATGACGGCCTTGCGTATAATCTCTCGTTTATATTCAGTAACTGTGACTAATTACGTGGGGTATTAGGGGGAGGTATATAGTGTAAACCTTAATTCAAAGAGAAGGCCAAATCAAACATTGCCTTTTTTGTGCCGAGAAACGGCAAGTCATTTGCAAGTGTTTATAAGACACGTTTTGTTTTGAACCTGCGTTTATTCATTTCGATTTATTTGTCAAAATATTTTTTGTCTGCGAATAATTTGGGTTAAAATGTATATTCCAAATTTCAATATTTGATTGGTGATGCGTCTAGCGCGATAAGAGATAAATATTTACTTATATGTATATTTCTATATTTTATCAGTAAAAAATACAAACGCATGGTTTATAGTTTTCGGAAATTCTCAAAGCGATACGCATGTTACGTACATATAGTGGCGAGTGGCGTGTATTGAACTTGTAATCAAATAAATAATTTTTGTAAAGTTTAGTTTTGCTACTTTTAATATGACATTAAATATTTGTGTATGTGCAATATATTATGTAGCTCAATCAGTGTAATGTGTCAGTGCCACAAAATAAATTTGTAATGATTATGTAAATTTTTTTTTCTATATTTTAATAATAAATTATCACAGTACACGCACATATACGCATTTATTAATCTAAATATTTTGATTTACGGATATCTAAAAATAATTGCAATTTGTGACATACGCGCGGCGGGGTACATTATTATGTAAAAAGTATTTATAGTGTTGTTACATGATGTTGTAATTGTTTCTACGAAAACTGTGTTGTTTTCATTTCATATAAAGTCCTTGCTTTCATAATTTAATTTTGTGGATTATTCTAATTCTCAGTAGTAGTGTAAAAATAAAATTATATGTAGAATAATAGTGTAAATATATATTGAGAACCAAACAACAATCAATTTTTGTACATTGACCTTAATTATGTAATATTGACTGAAACGTCAAGCGTTTTAATTAGCAGGTAAGTTTTAAAAAATTAGATCGTTTTGTGCTTAGTAAAACTCTTAACAAGTTCCTTCCCGGCAATGTTTTTTTGTTTTTGAAAAACCCTCTGATTCTTGGTACCGTGTCTTCAATAATACCAGAATAAAACTATAGTGTCCTTAGCTAGTTTAGTTTAGTTTCTCCTTACAGATTTTTTCGTGGAAAGTGATGGTTGGAACCTAGATAAAATATAAAGCTATTTCGAGTTTTGTAGAAATATTGTATATACTTTGAAGTTCAATTCTCGGCCACATTTCCTTTCCTTTCACATCTAGCTGAGTGAAACAGACAAACGGGATATAAAGTAATGCCTTCCTAATAATAACAAGTACTTTGTGTAATGATTTGATCTATAAATTTTTGTTGCAGTCAGAGTTTTCTAAATTCTTACTCAAATGAAAATTTTGGTATTTTCGTTAATTGAAATTTACACAATTAATGATATCCCTAGCCCTAGGTCCCGATTTTTGAAATTACAATGCAATATTTGGAATTCTAGACTTGTCTACAGCAGCAATTTTTTACTTTTGGATGGTTAAATTTTACAACTAACATATTATGATGAATTATTTATAAACGAATTTAGAAATTGTCAACATTTAAATATTTTTTTAAGAAATCTTTATTTCTTTCTAATTGTTTTATTAGTTTAGTGTCGATTCTTGTGGGATGAAACCTATTGGTTCATCCCAGCTCTGCCAGTCGTTTGATTTAAGCGGCTCAAGGCGCCACTAGTTCTAAAGGCTTTGTTCTTTTTAGGCGCTTTGGTTCATTGTTGCGATCCAGTAGGTTCCACAGCTCCTCGTTGTCATGTTGTCATGCTGCTGCAGTCGCAGTATATGACAACCTTACAATTTTTTTATTTCACCGCTGACGTATTCCATGTTTAAGTCTAGATGGGGATTGCCATTTCTAATGTACCAAGCAGCATTTACAATGCTACGTAGTAGGTACTTTGTTTTGAAATGTTTGAATGATTTTTACTGTAGTTTTCCTTGCGCAGCCCCAAAGCTAAATGCCATAGGTCCAGATAGGTTTTAGGATTTGTGTATATAACAGCAGTTTGTTATGCGTTGTCAGTTCGGAGTTTCCTCCAATAAGCCAGTGCATTTTTCTGAATTTTAAATTCAGTTCTTGCGTTTTAGGTACTGAGCATTATCAGAATATGGAATTTGCTCAGAGTTCAGTCTAATCGGAATATATTCCAATTTCCTATTTGTAAAGTTGATATATGTTGATTTCGATTCGTTAAGTGTTAATCTCCATTTTTTTGTCCAGTCGTCATTCACTATATTAATATCATTTTGTAGTTTCTTTACTGACTCAACAATACTAGCATCGGTGGTCATAACAGTTGTGTCATCAGCAAAGGTTCCTATTCTAGGTTCTTCAATGTTTGGTAGATCGTTTGTATACAAGAGGTATAATACGGGGCCTAGAACACTTGCCAATATTTTCTTTAGTTTTGAGTATTATCCTTCCAGTCTCACCCGGAAGTAATGGCCGTTGATATAAGACTTTATTAATTCAAAAAGTTATTTTGTCAAATCTCGTTGGAGCTTAACTTTTAGACCACAGTGCCAAACCTTATCAAATGCTTGGGCTACGTCTAAGAATATTGCTGAACATACTTCCTTTTTTCCATCGCCTCCCCAATTGTATCAGTAATCCTATAAACCTGTTCTATCGTTGAGTGCCTTTCTCGAAACCCGAGATGTTTTTGTTAACAAAGAAATAGGCGTCATACGATGTTTTGTTGTTTATCAATTTATTCGGCTTTATACTTTCCGCTACTTTCCACTGTCTCGGAACACAACATAGTCTAAAGATAGCATTGATTATGTGCTGTAGTTTCCCTAGTGCTTTATCTGGTAAAACTTTGATTATATGCCCCGTTAACAAGTCGTATCCAGGGGTTTTTTATCTTCGAGGTTTTTTTTACTTCTTTGATTTCTTTCAGAGTATTTGGTAGCACAGATGCCTCGTCTACTTTGCTTATGTGTGTTAGATATTTTTTATCCGCTTGTCCAGCTGGTGGTTCGAAGGTATTTTCTAGGTGTTCGGTAAACAGATCAGCTTTTTGTTTTTCACTGTGAGCCCAGGTTCCATAAACCATTCTAATGGATGACACTTGCATTTAGGGTCAGGTTTACCTGTCAGATTACTTTAGAAGTTTGAATTTTAGACTTCTAGATGGCAAATGTGTAAGAATCCCAACAATCAGTTTCGAACGGATGAGATTGTTGATTGGAAAAAATCACTATTCTCATCATGTCACGACAACTGATGTTGTATTATGTGCATTGGAATATTGTCTATATGTAGAGAACAATACCATGTAGGTGTACTACTACTACAACATCAGTCGTCGCGACATGATGAGAAGACTGATTTTTTCAAATCAACAATCTCATCCGTTTGAAACTGATTGTTGTGATTCTTACACATTTACCATCTATAAGTCTAAAATTCAAATTTATCCGCGATCCAGCGTTAACGGAAAGAAAAATATGGCGTGGTTCTGGTTGGGAAGTTGATTGTGTATAAGTAAGTGCCGATTATCATGGTTGTTGTCACACAGATTGACGCTAAATGGAAGAATGTGCGTATTTTAATTGGAAAGGGTTACAAAATTATGCTCTATGGTCATGATATGAACCAGTGGTTATCATGACATATTGGTGGGACCAAGACCTATCTGGCCGTATACGTCACTACACATAAATATCTCTAGTACAGGCACAAGCGAATTTAAGGCTCCACAATTCGAAATATTCATTATTTATGAATTTCGTGTTATTTAGATTTGTTATTCAATAGTGTCTTTATATTCCTTTATTAAATTATTATGTCATTTTCTTCAGTACCAAAATTAGCTTACTATTGGTAATGAAATGTTAATTCGGGATGGGGCTACATTTTCTACTTACATTTACACTTTTTCGGGATAGCTACACTTTATCCGAGAAACGCACCATTTTTTCGGGCTGACGTTTTTCGGGCTAACTTCAACGACTTGTTTTATTGAATATTTTGGAGTTTTTTTTTATTAAACAAAAATGAATTTTTTATGAATTTATGTATTTTACTATTTTTCATCACGTATCCAGTCAGCGGTACATTTTGGTGAAGGAAAATTTTGTCATGCGTCACCAATAGGTATATCCCTTTTCCTGCCCGTTAACACAATTTGAAATATTTTAATAATTGCTTCGTCAACGTTGCAGACACAGATCAAAGAGTTTTGATCGCTCTTATCGCTTCTTCTGATAGTGCCACAAATGTTAAAAAAAATCAACTTTTGTAAATATAAAACTGTCTTTTAATGTAATTTTAATTCGTTGTACACCTTAGAGGATGGGGTCTGCCGCCCCCAAACACCCGCTTTTCCAGAATTTATACGATTCTTCAAGTGGCAAATTTTATTTATAATTTTAAACTAAGTAAAAAAATTATAAAATTTTCCTAGAAAAATTGCAAAATTTTCCCGGGAAAATTACTTGTACTGTCAAAAAACTGTTAAAATACAATGTTAATATCAAAATTAAAAAAAAAATACAAATTTGTACTATTTTGAATAAAATAATACGCAATTTGTCACCAAAAAAAATGAATAGGTCAAAATTTTCCCGGAAAATGTGATAATTTTCTCGAAATTTTTAGCTTGCACTTCCTAAAAACGATAGATGAACAATCTTACAAAGAAAATGGTTTAAAAAAATTACATACTATGATTTTTTACCCACACATTTGTGTGGTTTGGACTTAAATAGTGCCATTTTTTTTTGTTTGAAAAAGGGATATGTAAAAAAAATAAAAAAATATTTAAATTAAATAAAAAAATAAAACATCGACACATTCGGCGCTTCGACATTCGGCCCTTCAACATTCGGCCCTTCGCACATTCGGCCCTTTGAAATTCGGCCCTTCGACATTCGGCCCTTCGACATTCGGCCCTTTGATATCATACCGTCGAAAGTATTCCCAGTTGGTTCTGTTATTTGTTAGTCTTGGGGGGCATGTTTTGGTAGAGCAATGATCCCATCACTGTAGAACTTCTGTGGTTTAGAGGCGAAAAATCGAGACAACTCATTTTCGAAGGCGTCTTTTGAATTTAATGTAAAACCATTAAGATGGTTATGCTTGGACCGGAACAAATGGTAGTCCGATGGTGCAAGGTCAGGACTATTTGGTGGGTGCATCAAAACTTCCCAGCCAAGCTCTCTCAGTTTCTGCCGAGTCATCAATGACGTGTGATGGTCTAGCGTTTTCATGATGGAACACAACGCCCTTTCTTCTGATCAATTCTGAACGTTTTAACTGAATTGCTTGTCTTAAACGCGTTACTTGCTGACAGTAAAGGTTAGAATCAATCGTTTGACTCGGTTGCCGCACCTCATAATGCACGATTTCTTTCCATTCCCACCAAACACACAGCATTACCGGTCTTGGCGTTAATCCTGGATTTGATACCTTTTGGGAAGCTTCACCTCGTTTCCTCCATGATCTTTTTCGAACAACGACCTTTTGACTTTTCCTACCTATTATATGGTTTTTGTAGATAATCAGTGTGTTCACTGATGGTTTTGTGACATAAAAAATCGGTATATTTTTCACATCAGTAAAATATCCCAATTTTTTTTATTACATGAGTGAACGCGTTTATTTTTAGCTTGGCATATAAATTTGGCAGTTCAGAATTTTAAACTTCAATTTCCTTTACCAGTGAATTTAATATAGTGATATATTTCCTAAAGTGATGTTTAAATTTTAATAAAATATTAACGAAAATGTTTATGATTGAATCAAGTTTAGCCGGCTATTAAAAATTGAGTTTTTTCAAAACAAAACTCAGATACTAAAACCCGAAAATATCCAAAACAAAGTGGAGTTAAAAATATACCGATTCATAAAGTGCGCTCGGTTTGTAGCTCAAAAGACCCGGATATTTTTTATCCTCTGGTACACGAGTGAACACTAGGAAAAATGAATACAACTAAGAAACTTACTAAGAAAGAAAAAAATTCTATTAATGGTTTGTCTCCTGTGGCACTATTCTGGCTTTGCCTGGGAATAGGGAAATAGGAAAAATATTTTCACACCATTTTTGTATAAATTGTATTTTCCTGGTTTACTGTGGCTTTTTGTGGCAATAAATTGTTTTCGATAAGTTTGGTGTAAATATTTTCGAAACAAAGTTAAATGGAAAAATATTTTTCCCTATAAAAATTTTGTGGAAGAAGTTTCCCAATTAACGTTTTTTGGAAAATTTTTGCACTAAACTGAAGAAGGCCAGAAAAATACAATTTGGACAAAAATGCTATAAAAATATTTTCCCAATTCCCTATTCCCAGGGGAAGCCAGAATAATGCCACTGGGTCCGTATTCTAGAAATCGTTGGAAATTTCCGCACACGGAACATAATTTTCTTTAAAACTTTTTTATTATTCAAAATTTCGCCGGCTACTTTAATCATGTTTTCAAATTTGTTTGCAAGTTTCCTATTATTTATTTCCCTACTAAGGAATAGTTTCGCGTCGATTTACCCACTTGGAATTTTTCCCTTAATAGGGAAATAAATAATAGAAAACTTGCAAATTGGAAAAAATGATTAAAGTTGCCGGTGAAAAATTCGAATAATATAGAGAATTTCAAAGCAAATTGTATTCCGATTAGGGAAATTTTCACCGATTTCAAGCATACGGCTCCTGGGAACATATTCTTGAAATTCAATCGAATAAAATCGTCTACAATTTTTTTCGATTAAAAATCTGTCAAAAATTTGATAACTAAATTTTGCCGTATTTTTGAAACTGATCGAATTTTTTATACACCCTTCTCATCGCGGCCAACTTCTCGTCGTGTGCTGATTATAGTTATGTCAAAAAATTTGATGTTTTTTTGTGTTATTGTCATATGTTATTAACCCGTTCCCGCACATTTTTAAATTGACGACCGTGTTGGGAAATACTTTTTTTTCAATTGTTTATGACTGCCATATGAAATTGAGCGTGATTTATATGTTTGGAAGTGAAAATTATCACATTTTGAAAAATCATCACAACATTTTTTCTTTTCACAAAGCAAATGACTGCTATAGCCGTCATTTGTGCGAAAGTGGTAGAACGGCTAATAGCCGTCATTTGTTTCTGTAGGCGGAAATATACCGAGTTGTTAAATCAAAAACAGTTGATATGCTATCTGGAATGTTACATCGTTTTTTCTTCGATGTATTGATGTACCTTTTTTTATTAATTAAAATATGACGGCTATAGCCGTCATTTACCTATATATCACCAAAAATCCGACGGCTATAGCCGTCATTTGCGGCAACGGGTTAAATTCTGATTTGCCTCTATAAAGTCTATTATTGCCTCTTTCTGTTGCTTAGAGATATGCCTAAATCTTGATTTGGGTTTTCCATTTTGCCTTTTAATATTTATTTAAGAAAAAAATGTCAATTTGTTTTTCCTTTTTTTCTACAATACTAAATGTGTCTTGACAGATAAACGAATGCGAAAATGAAACTCACCAGTTACCAGTAGAAAATTTTCGCCTACTTTTTAATCGAAAATTATCGCTTGCGAATTTCAAGAATACAATAATTTAAATTTTCAATTGGGAGAGAGTCGTCGATGATTTTATTCGATTGAATTATAAGAATATGCGCCCTGATATAGTGTCCTGAGGTCGCTCTAGATATCAATTAACGAGCATCAATTAGCGTTTCAAAAACAATTCAAAAACAAAAGCTCCTGCGGATTTAGGAACAATTATAAGGAAGTTCTTATTGATAAAAGGAAGTCCCAAACCGTACAAATACGAACTAAGATCTGCCAAAACTAATGCTTAGTGTTCAGACTATATACGTAAGGTAAATTCTATACCGGAGCTACAACTCTCAGTTATTTTCACCGAAAGTTTCGATTTTTCGGGATTTTTTATCAGGCAAATACATAGTGGTTCAAAATATACATATCAGATAAAATGTTGAGATACAACAGTACTTCAGTTCTTCATTTTAACAACAAGAGATAAAAAGTTTAATAGAATTGACCGAAAAACAATAAAAGTTCTTGGAAATATCTAGAATAGTCTCAAAATGGGAAATAATAGTCTCTCTCATAATTATGAGAATAAAGACATTTCCTTGGATCCGACAAGACTGCGCTCTGTTGTTTTCTTAAACTTATGTCTATTTTGCCAACTAAAATAAATAGAAACGATTTAAGCTAAACGAACAGCTAGTATAAAGTACTCGTAGATAGCAATTACGTTAATTATAATTTGAGAGAATAGTAGAAAAATAGCTAATGACTTTCGAAACTAGTTCGAAGTAAAAAATAAAAATAAAATAATAAGTTAGTTAAAAGGAAAAAGTTATTTACATTTATTTAAATTTAATATTAAATATGTATAGTGATAAGAGTACTCAAAAATAATACAAAATAAAAAAAATAAGCAATTATGTAACGAGATGCAAGAATTTACAACACTGTTTATAAGCAAGATGGGAGCGCAGCATAGCAGTTTCAGTAGAATTTCTATCTGAGCCATTTTCAAACCTAAGGTGACCAGATATTATAATTTTCAAAGGAGTACACAAAAACACTCCTTTGAAAATTATAATATCTGGTCACATTAGGTTTCATGCTAATTTTGTCGGAAGACGATTTTATGATCACTTTTTTGACGAAACTTCCTACCCAAAGAAAATTCAGTCAAATGAAAGCCAGTCAAAGAAATAAACATTTACTAGTTGCCTTTTAAAACGATATTTTAGTTTAATCACCTCAATCAAATGAAATAGTGGTCATTACGCAACCTCCATCGCTGCTATTGATGAAGTTATTAATACAACAAACTCGTTAGATTTATTTCTTGTGCTTGGTGATTTTATTCTTCCAAATATAATCTTGAATTTTGACGCGGAACTAAATGGTAATTTACTATGCAATATATCAACAGATTCGGTATTTTTAAAATTTCTGAATCCATGTAGTGTTAGATTTTGTCATAAATGATGTCAATCGCAAATCTTTAGATATTGTATTTGACTTAACTAATTTAATGGCGAGTTCGGAAAACCTTCA
Organism: Nephrotoma flavescens; assembly: GCA_932526605.1. Taxonomy (NCBI): domain Eukaryota; kingdom Metazoa; phylum Arthropoda; class Insecta; order Diptera; family Tipulidae; genus Nephrotoma; species Nephrotoma flavescens. The sequence continues at coordinate 176,955,677 of OW052220.1, read as the reverse complement.
ATCAATCAAATACAATTACAAAAAACTAAACCGTGTAGGGCTACAAAGTTACCTAGAATCCATCACTTAGATCCATACAACATTATTTAAAATCAAAATACAGGTCGTACCTTAATCAAATTCAAGAAAAAATCAAAGTAAGTCCAAAACAATTTTGGAAATTTTTTAGGAATAAACGCGAAATGGAAGGGTATCCTGCTAATATGACAACAATACTAGCTCATCAAGCGCCAAAGATATAACTGACATGTTCTTGTCAGCTTCATTCTTGCCAGCTTGTCATGTTTGTGTCTGTGATTTCTGAGGAAAACCTATTATCGGCTTTAAGGTGTTCCGATACGCTTTTGGTCTTGAGAATATACCCTCTTCTATTCTGAAAGAGTACGCTATCCTTTTAAAAATTCAATTATGTTACCTCATTCAATCACTCCTTAACCACCGGCGTGTTTCCCGAAAAATGGAAAATTTCAAAAATTACACCAATTTTTAAACGGGGTTAACGAGATGACAAGTCCTAAATTTTTTGAATTAGTTATATGCAACAACTTTAAATCCACAATAGCAACATCGACTAATCTGGTTGAGTTCACTAGTAAAATAATTAACGAGATTGAAAACACCGTCAAGCTGATGTAGCGGCGCGTAAGCGGATTTCAGTAAAGTAATTGATTTTATCTGTCATCATATGGGGCACTCCATAGATTATTCTGATTTAGATGTCAAATTTGTCGAAAACGCCAGGCATATTGAAAATTGTTTGTCTCATGTTTGTTTCTATTTCGCTTACGTTCGATCTCGACATGAATACGCTGTAATGGTATGGGATCCATAATATACTGTTTGTTCACAGAATTGAAAGAATCAAAAGAAGATTTGGTGTTTTTATTAAGGAAAAGTGATTGGGATTATGATCAAAACTTATCATTCCATGAAAATGTAGCTTATCTTTGTACTCAACAAGATGCATGGATTACAAAATATGCACTTCGCTTGGGAGCGGTTTTTGTTGATAAAGTTTTGCTTGGTCACATTAATTCAACTTACATTTTGGAAAACATATTATTGCGAATTGTACTCTACACACGTAAAACACTCGGTTGTCCATGCATAGACCACAAAGTGTTGACCCACCAACCCAATGGTCACGAGTTCGAATCTTGTCAGGTCGGAGATCCATAATGTGCCTGACATACAGTCAGGCACAAAAGTCTACTTACACCACTAAAATTTGCATAATCTAGATAAATGAAACGAGCTAAATATTGTTATATTAATTAAATAATATATTTAAGCAACCAAAATTATTAATTGAAAAAAAAAAAATTAAAAAAAAAATAATTTTCAAAATTTTCAAAATTTCATAAAATTTATATCACAAAAGTGATACTACATACAGTTGAACGTTTCTATTTTTTCTTGAATTATTGCAAAGTACCGTTGTCTTATTTTATATAAATATATTTAGGTATACCTAGGCACGTCTATCGACACTTTCAGTATTAACTTTGCATTCGTCTTGAGTGAGAAATATTTTCGTCTTTGGCATTAAAAAATGGTGCGTCGAACGGAAGTGTCAATCGAAATAGGAAGTCTAATAATAAAGCTACGGGAACAGAATAAGAGTTATAATAAAATATCTAAAATTATTGGTGAACAACGAGTAATTTTACAAACAACAGTGCGAAATTTTGATAACGGAGGAGGTATTCAAAATAAACAACGAACTGAGCGTCCTAAAAAGCTTAACGCATGAAGCATAATTAAAAAAGTGACAAGCAATCCGAAGCTTAGTGCTCCAAAATAGCGGCTGAGATTCGGAAGGCACTGTTAAGGATGTTCATCCCGAAGAAGTTTGTCGAATGGTAAATGGAAGAGTGCCCAGAAAAAAACATTTATAAGCCTAGTAAATAAGCAGAAAAGGCTTGAATTTGCCAAAAAATACGTTAATGAATAAGGCACTGAATTTTGGAGCAAAGTGCTTTTCACTGACGAAAGTAAATTCAATATATTTGACAAGATATGAAGATATGGCTCCAAAAATTTGCTTCCCACCGTTAAACATGGCGGTGTCAATGCAATGGTTTGGTGATTTATGGCTGCAGCTGGTGTCAGAAAATTTTTATTTATAGAAGGTATTGTGGAGCCCTGAATGTATTTGAACATATTGCGTATCAATTTACAGCCGCCAGTCGAATGCTTTGGACTAGACAACCAGTGGGTCTAAATAATGATCCAAAACATACGACGATGGCAGTAAGAAAATGGCTTCTATATATTGTGCCGAAACAACTTCATTCACCTCCCTAGTCACCGGATCTTAATGCAATGGAGTATATCTGGTATGAACTGGAACAAAGGGTCCGAAAATATAGGATTACCAATAGGGATTCATTAAAAAGTACTCTTTCGAGTGCATGTTATTGAGTTATTGAGTCTAGTTGTGAGCCAACTAAATATTTTTTTAGTTCTTAAATGTGTCTGAACATGATCCTTTTTGTTTTATATATTGTATGTAAACTTTTGTGATGTAAATTTTATGAATATTATAAATTTTATGAAAATTATTTTTTTTTTTACTTTTTTTGTCCAATAATAATTTTCTTAATATTAATTAATGTTACAATATTTAGTTCGTTTCATTTATCTCGATTTTACAAATTTTAGTGCTGTATGCAGACTTTTGTGCCTGACTGTACATCACCAGATGCAATAAAAATAATAATCTCGCACTAAAGTATATAAGCGATACTATTAAAGTTAGTGTCTTCGCTTTCTCAGCCGAAAGTGTATAAATACGTCATCGTTGATCAACATTCTTCAGCCGAAAAAATTATTTTAGCAGCACTAACTGAAACCAATTTGCATGTATGATTATGCGAAGTTTGTTGTAAAACATAATTTTTTTTATACTTGTGAAATACAAATGTTTATCTCAATCATAATTTGAAAAGCAATATTTTAACCTTCCTTCAAATGAACATAAATTATGGTGGGGATGCCACTATGGCCATTTGATATATCATAATGTTGGTCAACTTCAGCCTAATATCGAAGAAATTCTGAAGGGGATGCAGGGGTGTACTTAATTTAGGTAAATTTTGCTAATTCAATATATCGAAAATGCATTGAACGGCCTGTCGTTCTAGGTTAACGTGCCGTGTCATTGATGCCACTACGATCATTTGATAGGCGAATATGTTGGTCAACTTCGACCTAATTGTGGAAAATGGCCCGGCGCTCTTGTTTAACCTTAATTCGCATTGATGCCACTATGGCCATTTGATAGGCCCTAAAGCCTGTTAACAACAGTTCAATTTTGAAGAAATTCTGATGGGAATACCTATTCCTGGAGGCCTATCAAATGGCCATAGTGGCATCTATGCGAATTTAGGATAAAACAAGAGCGTCGCGCCATTCAATGAATTTTTCAGAAAATGAACTATGGAAATCTTGTCAAATTATACCCCTCTCTCTCTCTGGCTTTCACATCCTATGAAGGGATTTCACCGCCCGCATAATGGCCCTCCATCCATCCCGATCCATTGCTCTGGTCCTCCAGTTTCGACATCCTAATGCAAGTAGGTCTTGTTCGACGTCGTCACGCCAGCGTAGTCGGGGTCTTCCTCTACGACGTACACCGGCTGGGTGTTGATGGAACACTTTGTAAATCATTCGTTGTTGTAGGGACCTTGTAACGTGGCCGAGCCATCTCACTCGATTGGATTTAATGAATCCGATGATATCGCTGCCTCCGAGGAGTTGCTTTATTTCGTGATTCATACGAATCCGATATTCGTTGTTCGCAACTTTAATTGGACCAAAAATTGAACGGATGACCTTCCTTTCGAATTTAGATAACAATCTACAATCGTTAGAGGTCATGGTCCAGCTCTCGCTTCCGAAAGTCAGCACAGGTCTTATTAGTGCTTTATAAAGTGCGAGCTTGCACGACTGCGATGGGTGACGGTCTCTTTATCGTAAACAATTTATCGTGTTTCAATTTAACGTGAACATTTAATCGTAGAACAGTTTATCGTGGGCACAATTTACCGTGGACACAATTGATCGTGGGACAATTTATCGTAGAACAGTTTTTTATGGACAATTTATCGTAGAAAGGTTTTATGCGTTTTATCAAAAAGTTAGTGGGATTCTTTAATGATTTTTGGAAGAAGTTCTGGAATATTGCCATGTGGGACGGAGCTCGGTAGTTTCTTAACCGATTATGATGGGATTGGGTATGTTGGATGGAAATGGGATTATTGAATGATTTTTGGAAGAAGTTCTGGAATATTGCCATGTGGGACGGAACTCGGTAGTTTCTTAACCGATTATGATGGGATTGAGTATGTTGGATGGAAATGGGATTATTGGATGATTTTTTGAAGAAGTTCTGGAATATGGCCATGTGGGACGGAACTCGGTAGTTTCTTAACCGATTATGATGGGATTGGGTATGTTGGATGGAAATGGGATTATTGAATGATTTTTGGCAGAAGTTCTGGAATATGGCCATGTGGGACGGAACTCGGTAGTTTAAGTTAGTTCAAAATTAAAATCTAAAGAGTCCCGCAGGGCTACGGGGAGAAGCGTAGGTGTCATTAATAGATTCTATATAATCCGCTCCTGCGTGCGGCACGCAGTGCGACATATTTGAAGATCCCGGCTCCTACGCCACCCCGAAATTAAAATCTAAAGAGCCCCGCAGGGCTACGGTGAGGAGCGTAGGTGTCATTAATAGATTCTATATAATCTGCTCCTACGTGCGGCACGCAGTGCGACTCCCACTCTCAATTTAATAAATAAATGAGAATTTAAATGAGATTCAATATTTTTTAATTAAATTTTTTTTAGCACGTCTTAACGATTTTTTTTAAATTTTAGTTCGTTTTTATTCCAATAGATGGCGCTAGGTCCAAAATGCTAAGAAAAGGCACATTTTTAGTTATAAACATTTAGTTATAAACAATTCCACTTGGTCAAAGCTACCGTCGCTCAGACTGTCAAAAAAATTTAACTGCGATACTAAAGCTGTTCCACACTGTTATACGATAAATTGTCCACGATAAACTGTTATACGATAAATTGCCCACAATAAACTGTTCTACGATAAATTGTTCCACGATAAATTGTTCTACGATAAATTGTTCTACGATAAATTGCTCACGATAAATTGTTCACGATAAACTGACAGTAAATCGACTGCGATAGATGTTTCGATCGCAATAATCTTGATTGGGCGTAGAAAACTCGTTGTCCGGCACCATGAAAATTGTGGTCGCCAATTCCGAGATTTGCCATAGAGATGTTCCTGGGTCTTGTTTGATATTTGGTTTTACTGCTGTTCACCTCCAAACCAAGTCTTCTTGCGCAGCGATCGAGCGGTATGAAACTCTTTGATATCGCTAGGTCTTCGGCCAAGAAGCACGATATCATCTGCATATCCAAGAATTTGGCCGGATTTATTAAATATACAGCGCGAAGTTTCGATGTTGCTTTTTCTCACTACGTACTCAAGCGCCAAATTGAACAGCAAAGGCGCGAGTGCATCACCTTGTCGAACGCCAGATGTTATTTCAAAGGAGTCTGACACAGTTCCTTCAATTACGATTCTACATACAGACCCAGACGTTGTTAATTTACACAGCGAAACGAGTTTCTCTGGGATTCCTAGGCATATGAGCGCGGCCCATAGGTTGTCGCGGTTTATACTGTCATATGCCTGTCGGAAGTCTATATATAGTTGATGTATGGTTATGTTGTACTCCCAACATTTTTCCAAGATCATCCTCATGGTAAAACACTGGTCCGTGGTTGACCGGTTGGGTCGAAAACCACACTGATAGTCGCCAATGATGTTTTCGGCGAAAGGGATGAGTCTGGCAAGTACAACATTAGCCAACACTTTGTAAGCAGCGTTCAATAGAGCTATGCCACGATAGTTTTCACATTTAAGACGGTTGCCTTCTTTATGCAACGGACATATGAGCGCGATCTTCTAATTCTCAGGCGGCTCTTCTTGGTCCCAAATACAGACGATGAGGTCATATAGACTTATTGCAAGAGTAGCGTCTCCGAGTTTAATCAATTCTGTGGGGATTCCATCGAGACCGGGTGCCTTTCCGTTTTTCAATCGACTAATAGCTGCGTCTACTTTTTCCACTGTGGGACATTCAACAAAGACCTCTTCACCTGGAGGAGCTATTGCTCTAATGGGGGTCACGTCGTCATTCCGATTTAGCATATTTTGAAAGTAGGTTTGCCATACTGAGAGAACATCAGCCACGTTTGTTCTCAACTCTCCATTCCCGTCTTTGATGGCTGTACTTCTTGGGTGGAAGTCTTTAGTGAGATTCCTGGCATTGGCAAAACAGTCCCTTGAGTTTCCTAGTTCCGCTTGGAAGCTAATGTTTTTGATGCATAATCTCATATGTTCGCGCTTCTTTTGTTGAAGGTATTTAGTCGTGGCTTTCCTAGCACGGAGATATTCTGCTAGAGTGCTTCTAGTGTTGCGAGCCAACCATTTCTCACGAAGTGTTCGTTTATTTTCGACGACCCTACGGCATTGGTCATCGAACCAATCATTGCGGAGCCTCGGAGGTCTTCTTCCGATGGTATTTTGCGCCGCGGTGGGTATGGCTGACTGTATAGAGTGCCACTGCTACTCGATGTTAGAGGGAGCTTCTTCGTTGTTGCTGTGCCGCTCTAAATAATTAGTGACAGCTGATTGGTAACTCTGCAGTGACGCTTGGTCTTTTAGAGCATCGATATTCCATCGAACGGTCTTTTGTGCTTGTCTGTTAAACGTAGATGACAGTTTGCACTTATATTTAAATATGACAAGCATATGATCGCTGTCCATGTCTGCACCTCTGTAAGATCTAACGTCAGATATGCTGGTGGAGTGTCTCTTAGACACCATGACGTGATCGATTTGATTTTCCGTTCTCCCATCATTCGATCTCCACGTTACTTTGTAGATTCTCTTATGTGGGAAAAACGTACTTGATACAACTAAGTTGTACGTTATTGCCAGGTCGGTGACTCGTTTTCCGTTGTTATTACTAGTTAGGTGCAGGCATGTAGGATCGATGTGCGATGTATTCTCTGCACTCCTACCGATTTTTGCATTAAAGTCGCCAACGATGATTTTAATGTCGTGGTGCGGTATGTTATTGATGTCTTCCTCCAGTTCGACAAAGAAAAGATCTTTGATGTCATCTGATTTATCTTCGGTGGGTGCATGCACATTAACGACCGTGATGTTAAATTTTTTAGTGCGAAGTCTGACCGTGCATATCCGCATGTTGATAGGGCGGAAATCGATGATATGATGCTTCACGCGCCGATGGATGAGGAAGCCAACTCCAAATTCTCCTCCGTTCTGATGGCCGCTGTAATGAAGAGTGTAACCATTGGTGGTGTCATGGATCCCACTCCCAGACCATCTAAGCTCTTGTAGTGCAAGTACGTCTAATGTGTAACTCTTTGCTTGGTTCGATAGGTTCTGGAGATCTCCAGGTCTTAAGAGGCTAAGCACGTTCCATGTTCCCATTTTTAAAGCGTTGTCCTTGTACAATTTCCGAGGTCGAGTTTGTAATGAATCCGATATGGTTATCCGAGGCTTTTGTTTAGGGTTCATAACTTGATAGTTTTTATGAGGGAAGGTTGTTGGCCTTCCGCTCAACCTGCTTGTTACGTGTGTGGGTCACGTACTGGTGAGAATCTTGAGGCATCCAGTCCTACCTTAAACACATTTATATAGCGAGCCGCTTGATACAAGACAGACGCCCGCTTCAGCCGCTCCTAACCTGGAAAACAGACGCTTGTTTTGTATTGGTTTTGAGGCGCCAATGGCTCGCCCTGACATGTAGTGTCCATGACTATAAACAGGATTTAGCTGCTCGTCTCCACTACACCGCCTGATTCATTTAGAGTTATCCAGAGAGCACCGCGAGGAGGTATGAATCTCGGACCTCGGCCCCCCTTCTAATTATACCCCCGTATCCCAATCAATTTTTTTTCCAAAATTTGACTGTTGTCTACAGATATTAAGGCCTATCAAATGGTCATTGTGGCATCAATGCAAATTTAGGTTAAGGAAAAGCGCCGGGCCATTCAATGAATTTGTCAGAAATTGAACTATGGAAATCTTGTCAAATTACACCGCCGTATCCCCATCAGAAGTTCTTCAATATTGTAAGTTTGTTAAAAGGCATAAAGGCCTATCAAATGGCCATAGTGGCATCAATGCAAATTCAGGTTAAAGAAGAGCGCCGTGCCATTCAATGGATTTTTCAGAAATTGAACTATGGAAATCTTGCCAAATTACACTCCCGCATCAAAATTTCTTCACAATTGGGCTGGAGTAGACATAACATATCATAAACTAAAACTTTTATTTTAATACCAACTTTAAATTTTTCTTAAATATCGGCTGAAATATATTGATCAACATTGTTGAATTTTTTTTTCGACTATCAAAACAAAGGCACAATCTGCATTATCATTTTTTTTTTATTTTCGGCTGGCAACTTTCGCCTAACTTTAACAAGGTATATAAGCGCGAGCAATTTAGGAAGCAACCAAGAAGGAATTAAATCAGTGAACAGTGCAAGTTGAAAAGTATAAAGTGAAAAGTAGTGAACAGTAGAGTGAACAGTTCAAGTGAACAGTTAAAGTGAATACGCTAAAAGTAAGCAGTGAACGAGTGAAATAAGTGAATTACTATACAAATTAAAAAGTGTTGGAAAATAAAGTTTATAACTTAAATCGCTGATATTTGCAAAATCAAGTACGAATCTATATAGAACGCCCGAAATTCGTACCAATATCAATTCATGTGTCATGCAGAACTTTTCGAAACCATGAGTTTTTAGCACTGGAACACCATTCTACAAACATGGAAAAAACAACCCCATGAATAGGTTGTCTAAATCATTGTTTCTCTAACTTATTTTGCCAAAGGCCCACTTTTAATTGTCATTTACTTCTGTGGCCCGCCTTGTCATATTTAAAAACACTGCACTAATATGGAAGAAAAATGACTGCTTATATATAGAGAATTGAATTAGAATCGTGTCAAAGCCCCTTACTGTTTTTCATTGAATGAAATTGTTGAGATTGAATTAACATTTTAACGTTGTTTTTAATTTTGTGTTGTATTTATACATATAAAAATGTATCGGTTTACAACTTAATTTCATATTTGTATTAGTAATAAAAAAAAAATTCATGGTAAAATTTGGATGGCCTGGTTAAGTCCAAGGCTCCCTAAATTTATGAATTTGCATATGGCTCCTCAGATATATGGTATGCCTCCCAGGGGGCTCTATGGCCCCCGTTGTGAAACACTGGTCTAAATCATTCAACATCATCGATGACGTATTTGACTTTAATTTATCAAAGGACCACTTCAAAAATATCCTTAAGAATTATTTTTAAAATTTTTAAATGTTAAATTAAAATTCGATTTTTATTTTTTGTTTAATTTGTTTAATGTTAAATCTCTATATTACATTTTGAGCATCCCGTTTTGGGAACTGTGCGAGGTGGGCTGAGAAGAGCGCTTTCGAAACGTTTTTTCCAACTTGTTTAGCAGATTATCAAACTTGAAGGCTGCACAGCGCTAGTACAAATTTCAGCTGAGTTGCTGATTTTTATCGAATTATTAAGTAATTTTACATAAAATTAATTTTCTGGAAATTTTGTTAATGTAAAAAAATGTGTAAAACTACCCATCCGCTAACCGGACAAGTGGTGCAGTGGTTAAAGTTTCGGCACTTGGACCGGGAGGTGCTGGGTTCGAATCCCATCAGAGGCTAGATGCAAATCAAATTTTCATCATCGATTACAGTCGGTGATGTTAATAAACACAACTAAGACCCTCTGATGGAGTGCAGAATTCAACGCCAACCCACCGTCCATGTCAATGTACAGGTTGACATGGAGCTTGCAATGTGCTGATGGTATACTGTAATTGTGTGAGTAGGTGAATAGGTGAATGGGTTAATGATGTGGCGTGAATGCGTGGTATCACAATGGGCCAAAAATGGCCTAAGTGTCAACCACTGAAACCTAACCTACCCATCCGCTATGCATGAATCCTTTAATAGAACATAGATAAAACTAAATTTTACTAATAATCAATTTTAAAATAAACACAACCGATTACAGTTGCGGACATAATCATAGCAAATTTAATTTCGAACACGTTTTTTCTTATTTGCGTTCCTCATACATAGTTCTTCATTAGCCGCAGTCTCCATCAAACTTGCCTCAAATTTTTATTGTATATTTTGCTAATCATTTTTCTAAACGATTTGCTAATTTAAATTCTAACATTCCAACATATTAGTGTCAAATTGAACACTATATACTGTCTATTTATTATGTACTCGACATACAGAGCAGATACCGACCAAACCGTCAAAAACGCCATAAATAAATAAATACATTTCTTTCTTAATTAATTCACTTAAAAGATGAACCAAAATAAGAATACAATTTTTATTTTTTATTAAAAGCTTCCAAATTGAAAATTTATTAAAAATATCGCACGCACTGTTTTATCTCTTCACAATATACAGCCCAAGTATCATCATCACACAAAACTCGCGCAACCAACCAACCAACCAACCAAAAATTGTATATAAAGTAACAATTTATGATCTACTCGTATGTACAATATAAAGTACTCGATAAACTACTCGTACTATAATATTCCAACAAAAGACTATTAACGAAATAGAAACAATGCACGCAGAGAGAACTAAACAGTTTTTGTTGTCTATAATAAAACTCCTAAACTAAACTAAACTAAATTACTTACTGAAGAACGATAGAATTAAAATTGAAAAATTCTGAATGAATTTGAAAATGTATTGTTGTTGTTGTTGATTGTGTGCTGTATTGGATCTTGCTGAGTGTAATTTTTGTGTTCGTTTTTTCATTTTATTTTTTTATTTTTCAGTATTTCCATATCACACACAGATTAGTTAGTATTTAAACGGCGGGCAAAGTGGTTGTGGGCTATCATATACATTACAAAATATTTTAATTCAACTAAACAAAAAAAAAATTAATTATTTTTCGTAATTAATTCGCGGTATTCAACAATTTTTTAAAATTAATTTTCACGTTTTGATTTTTTATTTCGTGCGGTTTAATTGTTCGTGGCACGTCACGAAACACTCACACACACACACACATCCGTGTTTTTGTTTTTAAAGGTTTACCTAAAAAGGACAATATTTTGGTCAAGAAAATTGAAAATTGTCGGTTAGTTGCGAGTGCGAAAATTTATTGTGTGCGGTCGTAATATAAAAACCTGGAAAATATTTAAATTCTAGCGGTTTCGTAGAGTTCGGTCGCTCGGCGGGAAAGTAAATTAAATCATAAAAAAAAATTATGCTTTTGAAGTGAAAAATAAAGTGGACTTTTTATTTTTTTTGAGTGGAAATATTATATTTGTGATTATAATTTGTTTTTTGTTGATAAGGAAAATAGCACAGCAAAAACAAAACCGTAAAAAAAAATTATCAGAAAGGAATTTCTTGTATATGGTTGTGTGCTTCTGGTGTTATAATTTTTTGTTGTTGTTTTGGGATTAAGGATTTGTCTGATCAAATTAATTGTAAGTCGGTTTTTATAAGATAATATTACTTACATAAAAAATGTTTGTTTTTAGAGTGGTATTGTGTGGTCCAGTTTGGCACAGTAAAAAAATTTGTTTGAACATAGAAGAGTGTTTTATGATGAAAAATGGAAAATTTGTTGTTTTTGTTATGCTTATTATTATTATGATCATTTTCTTGTTGTTATTTTAATTTGAGATGGTAAACTAAGTGGAAAATGTTTGTAATATTTGTTCTTGTTAAACACCAAAAAGGAGTGTAGGATTAGATATTGCGGCTGACCACATAAATTTCAATGTGTTTCAGGCTATGAGTTTTAGTTGTTTTTGTGATGTGTATATTTTATAAACGTACGAAATATACGTACATACATAAGACCGGACGAGGAAGGGTCAGTGTTTTATTGTTGATTCGGTATTGTAATATTAACGTGATTATAATGTAATTTGATGTTTGAATTTTTAATTGGGTAAAATATGGAACAATAAGATTTTCTAGACGTTTTTTATTTGGAAATAGTAAAATTCCGTTATGGGTTGTGATGCGACATGACCAGCCAAATTAGTATTTGGGCTAGAATATGAATTAAATGTTAACACATTTGATTTCAAATTTACTGTGATTTTGACTATTACTGTAATAGTAATGAAAATCTGCAACCTAGGCCATTGTGCATCTTCATCATCTTCATTTTACTAGTTCTGTTTATCTATTTTCGAACGCATTTATTCAGTACTTTGTTCAATTACAATTAAGTTTTAATACGTCTCGTTACGCTTTTTTTATGCCAATCATAATAATGATTATTCTAAACTATCACTGCACTATACAACCACCAAATTTTATAGTCATTACATCAAAACTAGACAACTAGCTAGAGAAAATTTGGTGGTCGTTTCGCTCACCTAATGGCCTAAACATATTACTCGGCTTGTTCTCGCATTTTCGTGGCTGCCTGAGAATCTTCTCCTAAATGGTCTCCTTCATTGATCATCGAGGAACGCAGCTAGTGTGTTGTTTTCTTGAATCGGGATTTGTTAGGTCATGGATGTATGAATTCGGTTCGAATACACTTCCTTGTAAACCTCCTGCGTTGAATTCGTTAATTTCAAAGTATTCCTTCTCTTGTTCAACACTGAAATGCCTTTTTCTTACAGAATATTTCAGTATTTCACTATACTGATAAATTTTAGTTTATAAATTATTTTTACTAGAATTTAGGATTAGAATTTTTACTAAAATTTTTTGATTTTCTGCGGCCATATAAGTTATTGTTTATGGCTAATATAACTAGCTTATATGGCCACAGAAAATCAAATAATAATAGTGAAAATTCTAATCCATAAATTTTCCCCAATTTTTCGACGTAGTCTCAGTATATGACTTAGGCTATTATAAAAACAACCAAAAATATTGGTTACTAGTAGAAGTTTTTGAGATATTCGCCAAAAACTGAAAGTAACTTATATGGCCGCAGAAAATCAAATAATTATAGTGAACATTTTGATCCCCAAATTTTACCCGAATTATCTCAGTATGCGACGCAAATTTTACAATTATTAATCTTATACAGCACATTGATGAAGTGCCTCTAAACCCGTATTGAGACTAGGGAAAGTATAGAAAACGGTACCAGTGGAAAAAAATGAAGCTTGTTTCAGATACACCCGAGACACTTTTTCGATCTTTGTTAATTGATAATTTGATAATTTTAATATTGTTTGTAAATAAATTTATAGTTTTTATATTTTAATGCAATATAAAAATAATATACTTTCCAAACTCACTTTTCATAGACAATTCATAGAAAAACATGACTAAACTCTTTTTAGGCTGCGTGCCATACTCAAGGTAAATTGCAATTTTAGTAAATTTTTTGGTAAATTGAAATACTGTACTAAAAAGCTGGGTAAATTATTAATATGTTGTTGTTGTTATATTTTGACATTCATTCCACATAGACAGATGTTTCCAAAAAAATTACAAAATACAAAAAAATATTACTAATTCAATAATATTAACAAAATAATACTAACAAAATAATATTTAAACATTAAATAGGTATAATTAATAATAACAGTAATACGAGTAACTAAAATATGGAGCAAAATATGCAGAATATAGAGAAACCAAAAAAAAATTATTCGGAACGATGTATGTAGTTTTTTTGCCATTATATTTACCCAGATTAAGTTTAATTTATTTTAGGGACATTGGAGGAAGAAAAAATGTTAGTCAAAGCGAGAATATTATGGGATAAGCTATTTCAGTCGAAAAACTGCAACCCGCGCCAGTGTTGGCAGTAAGAAGATCAGCTATTTCTTAGGTTATGTATTTTATGTGTTAAACATTTTATTTTGTTACAGGAAAGTTATAATGGAATCAAAATTAAACAAAAATTTAAAAAATGTGACACAAAAATGGCAGAATATTTTAAAAAAGTATAAGGTAAATTTTGTAACCCATTCAAAATAATCCATAATATATAAATTCATTCTAATTCCAGAGAATGACTCAACCTCAATCTGGCGTTTCGACTGAGGACGGGGAATTACTTCCTACGCAGTGGAAATTGTTTAATGAACTCCACGAGTTTTTAAAAACCAGGCATGGTATAAATCCAACATATATAATTGACCAGGATGTATGTAATAGTGCTGGGCCATCCCGCTCATCGAATAGTTCAGCTAGTATGAGCAGTAATTCTATGGAGGATGTTATGGAGGTCAATTCTGACTCCACAGACAATGATACCGACCACTTTTTGCCCGAAAAAAGAATTAAAAAAAACAGTAAACAAGATTCAATGATGCAAATCTTGAAAGAAACATCGGAGGACGTACGCAAAAGCGTACGAAATATTGAGAAGCTGGTTGAATTTGCAACCATTCAAATGTTTCCAGATGCACAGTTTCCCGAACTGGAATAAAACGATAAATCCGAAAACCAAAACAAGACTAAATGAAATGTGTATGTGATAATTACAATGAAATACCCTTATTAATTTTAATATAAAACTAAACACTAAACTAAAAATGAAATATGTGATAATTATAATGAAATACGTTTTTTTAAATAAATGAATTACTTGTATTTATTTTTCTATTATTTAATTTACATGCGAGAACATAATTCATTCCGAAACTGAATCGCATCTCTATGATCTCTGAGACCACTTGAGACATTTTCCGTAGGCACGATTTCCGTCGAATCAAAGTCGGTAAAATCCCCCGCTGCTAAACAAATATTATGCATGACGCAGCATGCACACACCACTTGTACACATCTTTTCACCTGTAGCTCTAACGTTTTGAAGAAAATTGCTCGCCATCTTGACTTCATCATGCCAAATGTCTGCTCGATTGTGATACGCGCCTTCGAATGAGCATGATTAAAGCGTGTTTGTGCTTCAGTCATTTGGTAACCTTTGTACGGTGTTAAAATGCAGATTGGATTTACCATACATTTATATCCTGCATCACCCAATAAAAAATAACCTTCTGGTGGAAATTGAGCCGATCTATATAATTGGCTATTCACCAATACTCGCTGATCATGCACCGACCCCGGATAACCACAACACATATTGAATATTTTATATTCCGCATCGCAAACCGCTTGCAGTTGGATGGAATAGTCCAATTTTCTGTTTATGTACTGATCTCTTTGGTTGGGGGGGCATTTGATTTTTATGTGGCACCCATCGATTGCCCCTACGGCTTTTCTAAAAATTTCGGAGCGAGCTTTATTGGCAAACTTAATTCCAATGTCATCTAATGCTGTTAATGCAGGCGGCTTTTGAACTACGTCTTTTGCCAGTGTTTCGAAAATATTCAAATATTTATGAATAATATTTTTGATAGTGCTCTTTGGCATTATCATGGCCTTAGACACTACTCTGTAGCTCGTACCGCAGGCCAACCAAAACAAAAAAACTATAACCTCAATTTCTATGCTCCAACCGTAAAGTTTTTCCGGAATTATTTCAACCAATTTTCGGAAAGATTCTGGAATTATTCTAATATTTTCCTTGGTTTCTTTTAAATCGCCATTCAAAATAGCTATTATAAGTGGTGGTTTGTAGTTGATGCACCTAGTTCGTTTCGGCTAAAAATTAAAAACAAAATTATTTTAATGTTTATTAATATCCTAAATTCATACCGCGATGAAATTACCTGTCTGGTACTGATTTCCAACAAAATTGAGTCGTATAAAGTTAAATATTTATTTGTCAACTTTGCGACTTCTTTACACATCAACAAAATTAGTGTTAATTTATATTTTGCCTCAGAATTATTAATTTGATCCATTTTTTAACTCTCAAGAAGTTTAATTAAAGAAAATTGTAAACAAATCATCTTTTGACGTTTCTTTTGTTACCTACGAGCCCGTGATTTTAACCCTCCAGACCAGCATATTTACCTTAAGTTTGGCACGATTGAAAAGGTAAATTTGTACTAAAATTATAATTTACCAAATTTTGCGATTTACCTTGAGTATGGCACGCAGCCTAAGTAATAAATTTTAGGGGGGGGGGGGGGGTTACAAGTCTCAATTGAAACAATTATTCCATTAAGGTCGAATCGGACTCAAACTACATAACTTCTATATTAAATCCGTCAATGCAGTTACAAAGGTTTTTAAAAAGTGATTGCAGTGATCTAATCTACGCGCCTTTTAGAATTACTTTGGATGTTATCCAACATGTCATCAAGCTTTTATCGGTGTTGGACTATGTTACAAACTAACCATTTAACAACATCAAATGGGTTTTAAATATTCCATTCAATATGTCACCTCAGTATGTAAGAGTGTTATCTTCCCGTTGGACTACAGGTGATCCCTCGAAGTTCTCACATATTAACTGTACGGATTTTTCATCTACATCTCCGACATTTTACAAGGTGGTTTCTGGAAAGTCATGGAAATTACCCCAAACAAATATATTTTTTGTTCATCGGGTAGGGAAATTATGTTAGATCATCAAACTTACAACTCGTTAAATACTAGTTATCTTAAGAAAAACATAACGGTGACTTACATTTCAAATATTCAAGGTGTACGTACCTTGATGTGGTAACTCAACCTGGATTATAAATAACCAAAAACTGGGTAGTGATCTTGACCAATTGACTACAAAAGAGGAACTTGCTGATATTAAATTAAAGGTACAGCCGCTCGTTGCGAGCACAAAATATTGATTTTATTAATAGAAAATTAAACTACAAAACCAATGCCTTGTATCTAATAAATGGTAACCGGACCTACAATACAGCTTTTATTGATGAATACATGATGGTATGATTGCTGGATACATGGGACTTGTGGCAAAATCATAAGTAAATGTTCCATAATATAACTTCTAGGCGATAAAAACCAAATACCATACATTGACAGGTTACATCATGTCAATTGCAAATTTCCGATGCAAGCGTCATCTAACATCAGTAGTATGAACACCGTAGAAACCTCAGCCAAATATATTATTGTCACACAAAATTGTCGTGGGTACCTGTGTTGGATAACGCGTTCTATCTTACTTTTACCAAATCTGATAAACAATTAATCGCCCAACTCAAGGTACCAGAAACCAGTAAAGTCATGACTGAAGCTTAATACCAAAAGTGATCTTTATAAGAATTAATTCTCAACCGCTTGAGCTGTTCGATAGTGTACCGCATGTCATAGTTGCAATTTCAACACAAACACAACCATTTAGACATTTTTCACAAATGTATAATAATAGATTACACTCACTATTAACCTTCTCTCTGTGTATTGGGGTCAAATTGACCTCAGTCGATGTTAAACTTGAAAAATTACGTTTTTTGCTATTTATATGGCCCATCCCGTATATGATATCCTCAACTAATATATAAATAATGTATAAACATAAAAAAATATAAATTTAAATTTCATTTAAAATTACATTAAGATATTTGTGGGGTCAGATTGACCCCTATACACAGACAACGTAATATACGCTATACACAGAGTCAAGGTTAATGAAGGCTCGAACTCGATACTAGTGCTCATCTTATTTATGAGAAATTTGCAATTTACTATGAAAATGTAAAAAAAAAAATGGATCAAGAGTATGAAGGGTTTATAACTTCGTCTTAAAATCAAATTACCTTTTTTATGTAATTTGTGGAAATTTCATTAAAACCCGGGACACGGAGCAGTGAGTTTTTTGGCCATGATTACGCTGTTTACAGATACGATCTAATGCTCCAGTGGCAGTAACCTTAGCCCCATCGAGAGTCGAACAAATTGACGTACAAATATAGGTTTTGCACTACAAATTCAACCTTTTACAAATACTGTTCATCAATTTTCAAATAAAATTCATCATTTTCCAAAAGAGTTTCATCCTTTTCCAAGTCAAACCAAACTTTATACAAATCAAATTCACCTTTATTCAAAAATATTCATCCTTTTCCAAATCAAATTCAACCGGCGACGAAATAAAACTAACATAACCTATTTAATTTAATAAATTTATTGTATTTAAGTTCTAGATTCAAAATAACGAGTATTTTGTTTTTTAATCTTTGCAATCTGTTCGGGGTCAATTCGCGTTCCGTGAAATAATGAAAATGAAAAGTTTGTTTCATTGGCCATCTAGTAGTTTGAATTATTAGTCACCATGTTAGTGCTCGAGATGATGATTCCTAGGAACTCCCACGATGTTAACGATACACGGCTTATGTCATAATACTTAGCACGCTCAGCTCCTCTTGCTCTTCGATCGGTCATTAGATTTCCTATAAACAAAAATACTGTTTCATTTTAATTCAATACACTTGCATTTTTTTTAATTTACCGTATCACATGCATTACACAATTTTTTATTTAACTGAAATACTACACTATTCAAATAATTAAATTAACTATTAAATTTGAAATTGCACAAAAATTAAATTTAATAAAATCTAACATATCATGCGCACGAGAACACCTTGATTAAATTTGCGACACGAATTTCTTGTATTTCTATAAAAAACTAAACAACGGTTTGATTATTATCAAACAAATGGTTTTTAAAAGCAAAGAATCTCTTTTTAAAACTTATTATTCTCGTCAAATAAATATTTTTTTAAATTTAAAAGGTGTTTTTTCAAAATAATTTACAAAATATTCTATTAAAATCAAACAACTTTTTATTAATTTTTTTAAATTTCATTTAATAATAAACAAATAATTTTTAAATTCAAAAATAATTTCAAATTTTTAGAAATCAAAAACTTTGTTTTTCAGTTTTACAAGTCGAAATTTTTTTCAGTGTGTTTAAATCTTCTGATTGCTTATTATTACTGTGATAAATAGATTTAAAACTGCCTATGCTTTAAACTCATTAGAGTTCATATTCGTATCATGAATTTTTAAAACAGTTTCCTCTAACTATGCAGTAGTTATTTGGGAATGCTCCAGATTGCAAATATTTGCTTAAAAACTGATTCAACGTTGGATTTCAAAAAGTGATCTTTCTTCTTTAAACGGTTAATAATTTGTTGAATTGGATATGCTCTTTTTTCAC
Organism: Nephrotoma flavescens; assembly: GCA_932526605.1. Taxonomy (NCBI): domain Eukaryota; kingdom Metazoa; phylum Arthropoda; class Insecta; order Diptera; family Tipulidae; genus Nephrotoma; species Nephrotoma flavescens. Next base: position 176,936,501 of record OW052220.1, on the reverse strand, counting down.
CATTTTTTTATATTTTTTATATAATTTCCGAACTTAAATTCACTGAGCATGTCGAGGTGTCCGAAAACTTTTAGGTCGTCAGCCAAATCTAGCAAACTTACACGAGATGTATTCTATGCCATACAAAGTTTGAAATTGATTAACAAATTATTTTTGCGGAAGCTTTCCAATGTTCTATTTCATTTAAAGTCCTTTGCTTTCTTTTATATTCTGATGGCATGCATTTACGAAGAATTTTTAAATTTTGGTTAATTGCATTTAAAGCATTCTTCTTTAACGAATTTATTTTCTTTGTCTCAATAAAATTAGAAGTATTTGTTTCATCACTCCCAATAACACGCAATGCTTATAGTCAATCGGGAATTGATAACCCAACCAAAAATTTTCATAATTTTTTCTTAATTTCATAATTTTTATTATATTATTACTTATTATTTAATTTGAATCGATTATTTTAATTTTTAGCATTTTAATTTTTGTTGTAAACTTATAAATCTAATTTTAAGATGTCTGAAACCGTAGAGTACACAACAAGAATGACAAAATCAAACCATAAATGAACTATAATCAAAGAAGGTTTGATAGTGTGGGAGAATTTTGTTCATATTGCAATACAATATTTATGTATGTAGATGTGTTGGAATGTTGCCATAAAAGTACTTCGTTGAGTATTTTTTTCAATTTTTTACGGCTACTACAATAACTTTGTCTACTAAATAAATTAACTGCAAGGCTTCGAACTTTATGTACCTATGCACTGTAAACCACAAAGTGCTTACCCTTAGTGGCTCGATAATAGATTAGTTAAGTTAAAAAATCGGAGTCGATAGCGTATGCCAAAATGTTAAAAAGATGTTAAAAAGCAAGCTAAAAGCAGACAAAACTACGCTTCTACAATATAGTAACGAATTTGAAATTTAGTATTTCTAATCACAATTTCTAGTCGTATCTCGATCAAATTCAAGAAAAAATGCTATAAGAAAAAAAGCTTAATTTTAAAGTTTCATCCCGTTCGGACAAACCATTTGGGGTGTAGAGAGGACAGAGACATCTAGTCTCCACCCGCACTAACACACAGATTTTTTAAAACCTCTTTTTTGACATTCGCGATATAGCGAATGGTAAATCTGCAAAAATCTCGAGGTCAAAAATTTTTCAAGATTGCTATATTTTATTTTACTACGTAAAGGAAAGAAAACTTGCGTGCGTTCTCATTTGATTTCTTCGAAAGCACACATTCAAAAAAGTTTCGTATCCGTATATACATTTCTATGTATTAAAAAAAATTAAAATAAATTATATAATAATAAAGAAACTAAAATTTAAATAAAATACTTAATGCTTCGACTTGGAATGAGTACATAAAAAAGTAGGTTCAACCAGTAGATTCAACTTGCTTATGCAAGTCATATGGTATTCAGCTACGAATACGTGCAACTATCACACATTCTCACCGATGCCAACGTGTTAAGGTAGTAACACGTTGGCGAGAGTTGAGAGTTGCGTTTTCATTGCCATGTTTGTCTTCTTGACTTGATTCGTTTGGTAACTCAACACAATTTTCTTTTTCTTTCGAAACCATCAAGTTATCATTTGGTGCTGGTGACATAATTCGCGCTAAAATCTTCGGAGGAATAAATTCATCGAACGTTACATTTTCAACTAAGTTCAATTTAGGTTTGGAATTTTGTTTCGGTTTAAGAATTTTTATTCTAGATTTTTCTTCTTTAAATTTTCTTTCATTTCCTTATTTTCAATTCTTTGAAGTTACCGTTACTCTTTTTCTAGTTTCTACTTTCGCTTTTGTTCGTGTAATTTGGCATATCCTGACGATGTAATAACGAACAGTAGATTTTCTTTATAAGCTTTTATATTCTTTTTCTCTGTAGTCGTCACCCATCTCATATATTGGTCAATTGTTTTAACGATCGGCTCTTTAATCTTCTCATCGGTCGGTTGGGTCATTTGAGAAGCCTTCCCACAATTAACAGTTTCCTCTTCCAATTGTGCTTTTAAAATTTCGAGGCATTCTGGTTCTCCTTTCTCGATAGCTTCAATGGATTCAATTAAAAATTCTTCAGGTAAGTATATAAACTCGTTAATGTCCATTTGTTGTTTCTATTAAATCTGAAGTTGATAGAATAGATTTGTATACTCGATGCAGACATTGGAACTCCGTTGTCTTAAAGGTCAAATCACTATTTTCTACAGACTGAAGTTCCAATAATTTCGATCCTACAATATCAGAAAATTGTTAGAAATTTATGGATTTTTCATTTTCTATATTGGACAAATTAGATGAACACTTAATTGTGTCGTGCGTATTCCATCTATTGATTTCCCCAAACATTTTAAGAAATCAATTGCCATTTTATTAAATGGATAGATTCCGCATGCCTTGAATCCATTTTGAATGGTTAACGGGTTTACTGCTTGGTCGATAGCTTTATGTTACAATGGCGCGAATTTTTTTCTTTTCAAAGTAGTATATGCATATTGTCTAAATCTAAAAGTAGCCGAGACATCACACGGCTGCAAAATCCGTGTGGCATTCGGGTACTAGAGCAATTAGTATTATTTGCAAAGTTTTACATAAATATAGCTCATACGTTAAGTGCGTCACATGTTCATCAACAAATAAAATAACCGGAATTTTATATTATTTTTGGTTAAGTACGGATAAAAAATATTAGAGATGTACTCAAAGAAGACCTCTTTGATCATCCAACCGCTATCGCTTCTTCCCACACCCCAATGCGGTAAGACTGCGTTCCTAATACCGTATGGAATCCGCTTGTACGGGAATATTATCAATGGGGGTAACCATATCTCCTGCAGCTGAGAACCTACATGATAGTTAGGCACAACTTGGATGAGGCATGTTCAACTTCATACAGGTTTTTGTTGCCAACTTTAGTTAGTACCTACGCTTTTTGTTTTCGGGCAAAGCATAAAATTTGTTTCATCTCCGTTAAATATGCGAGTTGGATTGGATAAAATGGATGTCAAGTTTTTATCTTCTAGATAATTTTCAATTTAATCAAACCATTTGAACAAATTTTCGGGACTAATTTTAGAGCTGGCGGTGGTTGCCTATAAAAGAATAATTATTTATAATTTAATGGAAAATAGTTTAATAAAGCGAATCTCGTTGTTATACACGGATGTCGTTTTAAGAATAAACTGTACCATCCTTCTCCAGGCTTATTATTTTCTCCAAAGGGAAGTTCTCGGGGACAATCATCCAAAAAAAAATTCACGGATGCGATAACATCTTCGCGACGTTTAGGGAATCCCTTTCTGGTACTTTCGATAATCTACTCAATTATAGTTATTTCTTCACTTTCGGTGAGAACGATCATTCGGCCAGAACGACTTTTTTAAAATGTCGTTGATAGCCTATACTGGATTGTAAAGCGTGGAACTTTAAACAGTTTTGATGTAGTTTTTTTTAGCAATTTTGCCAATAACAACCACATTGCAAGCTTTTTGGACGTTTTCCTTTAAATATGTTGGGTTTTTTCTTGGGCATCTAAAACAAATTATGAAATATATATGACTACAGGTAATTAAAAATAATAAATAAAAGAAACAGGTACGTCGCTTGGTATAAATCTCCACGAAATTTTGCAAAATTATGTTTCTTGTTGTAATTATATTGACACTGCTTTAGTTCATATAATCGGCATTATAACGATAACTAGTTCTCTTTTAGGCAATAATGAACACAACATGTCCAATAACTAAATCAACCGAATTATAGAACAAGTAATGAACACACACATTTTTATCAATTTAACTATTGATTTTATTATGGTTAGCTAAATTTTGTTTAAAACCGTTCATTAGTAATCCAATAAACTAGTTTTTCAGTTATAAATATTTTACAAGCGTTTATAAATGTCTATAATTTCTTACTTTGTTCTTAGCAATTACATGAAAAACGTAAAAAAACACAAACGATACAATTCACCTGTACTTCAATACTTAACATTTTTTTAAACGAAATGGAACATGTAAAAATGAATAACAATATAATATTTTAATAGAGCAGAATGTAAAAATAACACACAAATACAACTAAATAATACAAAAATTATCTTTTGCAAATATTTGCAATGTGTTCAGATGAGAACCAATAGTTACGTTCATTGCATTTAAAATTCTGTTTTACTTATTTTCTAAAATTTTCCACTATTGTTAAAAAATAATTTTTTGTAAACATAGCAGGCTAGCAATATTTAAACTTTAATACATGATACAATAATTTTCTCTTCTTATAGATAAACCCACCATGAAACGTTCAAAAAATGAACTAAAACGGTGACCTAAAATAATTATCTTCTTATATAATATTCATAGGCTGATGGCATACTAGGGTAACTTTAATCTGGAATTTTTTCGTTTCTTTCCTCTTCACCAATAAAATCAAAAAATTGCGGCGCAGATAAAACCGATTTTATTGGTAAAGGGGAAAGAAACGAAAAAAATACCAGATTAAAGTTACCCTAGTGTGAATATGCACAAAACAAATGAAAATGAAAAAATATAAGGTCACCACAATTCGTTTACTAGCGACAATATATTTCTAGTGAGTTTATCTGATAAAGAGAAAATTATTGTATCATGCTTTAATAACTGTTTTGTCGATTGCTTCATTCGTACACGCGACCTTGCCGCTCGTTGCCGTTGGACAAAAGCCTTGCTTTCCGGGCTACCTAGTCGTCGATCGAAATAGTTATTTGTTTATCTAGAGCGCAAAGTAGAATATTGTTGTTCATGCAATGCCTTGACCAAGAACTACGTGAAATTGAGCGATCAATTACCTTTGCGCTCGAGTTACTCATAATATTTTATAAAAATTAAATAAAAATATTGTATTAATTCAGTTCTGTTTACTTATTTTCCAAAATTGATCGCAGTAGTTAAGATGAAAACAAAATAATTTTTGAATTCATATCAGGCAGACAATTGGTTAGCAAGCAAACAATTTGCCAGCTGAAATCCTGACTTTCTTACTAAAAATTATGATAGATCTCACTGTTTTTGTTAGGCGATTTTTTTCTGCTTACATTTGGGTCAGCAAGCATGCTGACCACTTTGACACCGGGGCGATCACTTTGCCACACAAACACCGCAATAATAAAATTATGCCGGTACATCTCAGGAACCAACACAAAATTTAGAATACGGCGTATAATGGCGTACAATCTAATATTAAATTATTAATTGCAGAATATACCGCAAGAAAGGAACAATTTAGATATCCAAAAATTAAAAAAAATGTTTTGTGGAAATACAATTAAAATTTGTAAATTTCGGCATAGAAACCGACGCGGGCGAAATAAATAAAAAAATCGCCAATTTGAAAAAAACCCTTTTAAAAATTAAACAAAATCGCTCAAAAATTGATCGTGCAAGGTCATATTGCGAGTATTATGACGATTTTGATCGCATCTTTAGAGAAGATAAAACAGTAAATTTACCGGATAATTTAGAGGGCAGCATTTTGGAGCCAACTACTCCAGAACCAAAAATTTGAAATTATTAGCAACGAAAATACTAATTCAATTTCTAGTTTGTCTAGCTGCGGAAAAGTAAGTGAGCTCTGGAAATACCAGTAGGAAATAAGTCAATCAATTGAGGAATTAACAAAAGCAGTAATAATTATTTCGCGTGAACGAATAGTAATTTCTCCAAATTTCCTTATGAAGAAATATTATAACACACAAGTTAAAATAATGATGCAAAATATTGTTTTATTTCCTATTACTCGTACAATATTTTCTTGGACTTCATTAAATTCTTCATCAGATGAAATACGATCATCAGCGTTGCCATCTTCTAACAATATAAAATTATGTAAAATACGCCTAAATTTGCCTTTTAATTGACCGACTGCTCTTTCTATAACCGATCGGATAGTATTAAGTTTCGTATTATAGATGCTCTGCTGCTTTGTTAAATGTCCGTCAGCTCTAAAGAGGTTATTAAATAATTACACGCACCGTAAGCAGAATCACCCATCAAATGTGATTCTGGCTGTATAGGTGAAATTTCGGTTTCCAACAATTTATAAATTGGAGAGCTTTTAAATACCTTTGCGTCATGCACTCTGCCTGGCATTCCAACACACAAATCCCTAAAAACCATGGTGTGGTCACAAATATCTTTAAAAATCTTAATTTGTACCAAATATAATATACCAGTACATAATTGATAAAACTTACCCTGTAATATGATCGAATGGAACCCTTTTCGATTATAAAAATCGATTGGGTTATTCTTAGGTTGCTTTATTGCTGTATGGCATCCATCGATAGCACCAACTATACCGGGGATACAAGAGTTGTGTTGGACAATAAGGGACAATTGTCCCAGAAGTTATACGGGTGTCCCAGAAGGAATGGATAAGCCCGATACACCTTATAGTAGAGCTATTGAGCGCTCAAAATAAAATACAAAAAAAAATGTATCCCAAATCCAGTTTTCCACATTACTTTACGTTTCCGATCACCACGGCTACAAATAAATTAAATCCATCGGTTTTTTGGTGTTATAATATTGTTAATGGACTATAATATTAGATATGCAGTAAAAAGTATGAGTATAGCTGTTGCACTTTTTTTGAAAAAAAATCTAAGCTTCAATTTTCAGCATGAAATATGGTAAATATTTTTTTTTATAAAAGTTTGAGGGTTTTTGGTCAGAAAAAAAATGTACGAGAACCTAAGTGACCAACTATTTTAAAATATGCGTGTTTAACGCAGATTCTAAAATGTATTATAAGTAGTATAAAATATGAGGATATTGCTATTAATATGCAAAAGGATTAAATTCGATTAAATAACAAAATTTTAAAAATTGGATTATTTTTTGTCTTAAACTGATGATAAGGGCTTCATATAAAACAATGTTGCACATTGATAATACTTTATTTAACCTATGTACATTTACAGTAAATCCTCAAATTGTCTACGACTCTGATACACGCCCGACATCTCCGAATAAAAGCTCTCATATTTGAAGGCGTAAATTTTAGCTTTCGTATTTGGAGGCGTAAATTTTACTGTAACATCGCAAAAATAAACAAAAATTTTATTTGTGCTATAATGATTGAAATCCATTTTTTAGCCTTTCTGTTAACTTTTGTCACTTATAAAATTTAATTAAATTACTTTGGTAAAAACACTTGTAAAAATTTCCTTACAGTGACAATATTTATTTTGTTTGCAGAAATATCGATTTCCAAAAATATTTCTTCTTCAGTTCCTTTTAGTTGTAAAAGAAACTGAAGAAGAAATATTTTTCGAAATTGATATTCCTGAAAACAAAATAAATATTGTCACTATATAATGAAATTTTTACAAGTGTTTTTACCAAAGTAATTCAATTAAAAATTTTATGAAAAACGTATTTTGAAATTTAAATTTCCTTGGTATAATTGATTGAGTAGTCAGGATTTGGGCTAACAAATTGTTTGGTTGCTAGCTGATCGAATATCTACCTAAATATCTAAACATTCGAAATTATTTTGTCAATTCGTCCTTCTGTGTGAGCGTCAAAGTACATAGGAAAATGTCGCCTTTACGATTTTAAATACGTATACCTACCTACTATGTCCATATGGGTGGGAAGTCGTAGAAAAAATAATAACAATTTGAACAATAATAACGTAAAATTTAACGAGCCCGTTTTACCACAGAAATTACAAACTATCAACGATAGATCTGAAAATTGTACAATGCAGATTAATATAATTTCAAAATGTTAATTATAAAATTGTTAATTATATGAAAAATAAAAATTATTTACCGCGTATAAAATGACTGCAAATTGAATTTTATTTGTAAAAATTTAATTAGTTTTTCTCATATTACATAATATATGACTATATATGTGAGCAGTGATGTACAATGTATTTGATTATATGGTACATCGAATTTCGAAAATATGCTGGTTTGTTAATTTTGCACACAGTGAGATAAAAATGCACAAACAGCTTTTTACCGTATGCAAAGTGGTTTGCCACAATATTCGCATGCGGCATACCGTAGAGACAACAAATTATTTCCAAGCAAAAATACATTTAAAATATCAACCCGAAAATTAGATTTTCCACAAAATAATAATAACAATAAAAAAAAAATTCTAAATGATTTTCCAATATTTTAAATTGTTTCCTGCGGTAAAAGTCTAACCACAAATTGCTACCGTGTTCATGCACGATTTTAACAATAAATAAATTACAATTTTTTTAAAATATAAAATAATTTTTTTTTAAGTAAAAACTGAATACTTGAAAATTTTCATTTCAAATGTTTTCTCTTATTTAACATTTTCCGTCATTGCGTTATGTATTTTGGTTAGGTCTTTTAAGGTTTTATTTTGTATTTTTAGCAAAATGCTACAATAGATGAAATTATTAAAACTACTGCATAAGTACACTGTATTTTGGATTTACACACGCTCTGCAGGTGGACATCAAGTTATATACCATTAAAATTGGAACAGTTGTAGATGGAAACGCAAAATGTCTTGTCTAGTATGTCATGAATTATCTTCCGCATGACTTGAAGTTGTATAATTATGTACATGTGTGAGGATTTTCGTTGTTTTGGGATTCTATTTCTATCAAATTTTTCGTCAATTTAAATTTTGTTTTATTAAAGAATTTTAATAAAATTTGCGCGATAACTTTTAAATTATTAAGGCAATTTTTAAATGACAGATGATTTCTAAACGTCCAAATATTAGCTGTGTTGCTTTCAAAATTTTACAACAACAATTGCATTGTATTAAAGCCGATTTTCTTAGAATGTTAAGAAAAAAATTTTTAGGATTAGGGGAAATAAAATCATTTTATGGTTATGGTGTTTACCGCAAGGCGTTATTTTTTCTATTTTTCTCGAAAAATTTATCTTTTAGTAAAATTTGGCATTTGTTATTTGATAGCAAAATACCGAATTTAATTTGATCTATTTCATAAAATAAAAAAAACTAAAAAAATTATTAATAAAATGAACCAACACAGAAAAATTAAAACGCATTAAAAATTAAAGCCAAAAGTTGTTGCTTTCACATTTCTTAGCTAATCCGATTAGATTAGTGCAAGCAACACTACTATTGTATGCGTTCCCCAGCGAACACCACTTTTATTTTTTTTTCTTGCAAAACATGTTTAGGTTGTTTGTATAATTTGTGTCAGGAGGAGTAGCCGTGTAAAGGTGAGTCCACATTTACAAAAATTTGTGGCGAACGCATTTGGCAAAAATATTTTTGCAGGAAATTCGGCGAACGGTGTATTATCCATGATTTATATATTCGATAATTTTCGGCGCAGTTTTTTCACACGTGCATACATAAACAATATTTTGAAACCCAATTTTTCGTTTTGTAGATGAATAATTAAATTTGGCGCACAATGTCAAATCGTAAAAAGAATTTAAAAAACAAATGATGTTAAAAAAAATTGTATTCTAAATGTACGTGAAAAAATTTTATTCTATGCTGTGTCGTCGCGCCGAAAAAATAAATTTTGTTCATATTGTCGCCGTGCCGAAAATTCGACGAAGAAGTTGTATCTTGAATGTGTCACGTGATGTTCGTCGCAGACATATCGTCAGATATGCAAATCCACCTTTAGACTATACAGTTGCTGGCTACTTTGATATGTATAAGTATATGTTATAATATTGTTACTTTCCAAATTTATGTACGTTCATTTCGAGTAAAGAATGTGATGATGTGCAATATATGTTTCTGCCATGCGTCCCTCAATATCCAGAACGCGCATGCATATCCGGTATTTGAATAAGATTTCCATCATATAAAGCGATATTATAATCACCCTCTGAAACTCTTTCAGTTAAAAATGTTTATCAAAATAGTTCTAGCCGAAGAAAGTGTAATAAAGACACTCCTGGAAAGGGACAATGCTCATTGCAGTTTCCTGGTGCTTTTAAACCCTCCAGAGAGCCTTCCAAAGAAGTTTAAAAAGAAGTCGAATCGTAGTTTACACAAGCTAAACGAATTTGTGTTACAACATGATTCACTGCAATCGATTCTTGCCACTCGATAATGTCTCTCAGCCATTGTTAGGAAAATCGTTCGAACCGAAAAAAAAATTGAAAAGGGAACCCGAAACCCCATATCTCATAACAATTTTCATCTACATTAAATTAATAGTATTATGACTTGGGGGAAATTTGAAGGACCTCTAAACAAATTTTGCGGAAATCGGAGGTTCTTGAGTCGTTTCCTGGCATTCGACATCCTCCTCTAATTGGCAAAAACTTTAACCCGTAAACTTAATAAACCCAACACATAAAAATATATAATTTTCAAGTAAATTCTCTATATGGTATGCATCCACCTTTATCTATCAAGTTGAAAATGATATAATGCTTAAATATAACATCAAAACAAAATGTGTATACACGAACGGCACGGGACCAATAAATTTGGTCGTTATAGGAACGTTATATCAAGAGTTAGCGATTATCGGCCTCATTCAGCATGATAGAATTCTAAAACTTCGTTGAAAATTTATTTTAGAGTCCAATCTAATGCTGAATGACTTGTAGTGACAATAGTTGGTTAAAAGTCCTAATGAGCGTGGCGAAATTAATAAATTTCTTGAAAAATTCATGTTAGAATACAAACACATCCCATAATCCAAATGTGACCAAGATCAATCAAGAAATGTCTGGATTTCCATTATTAATAAATATATTTATGAAGATAAAAATGATTTTAAAAGTCTTAAAAACAGAAAACGCAGTTTTTTGGCGGGAGTGCAAAAGCGGGATTGAAAATGCGGAAGTTTTTTAAATAGCGGTATTTTGAAAAGCGAGTTTCGTACCTGTTTTGGAGTTCGTTATAAAGAATTAAAATTTATAATAAACTAAGCTTTCTGGATTTTAAAGTTGATCGTTATACGTAATATTGAGGTTCGTTAAATAGAGAGATAAATTTACAAACATCTTTAATTTGCGATGCTCGGGACTTTTACAGAAGTTCGCTACAGAAGTTCGATAAAATATCCATTTAAAAATATTTGCACAGTTTGCCATGTTTATTTTAAAACAAAACATTCAAAAATGACAATAGTCGTTTTACTCCTTTCGAACATTGCGTGCGTAACGTTTACGTACGGTTTGCGAAGGTATGTTTATGCTAAAGTCTTCGCAAACGTCGCGCTTAAACGAAAAGAAAAAGTTTTGAAACGAACACTTCACCACAAGTGATACTATTTTACGAAGACTAGTATACACATGTTGCGTAGAGTTAATGAAGAGCTAAACAAGTAAGTTAATGAAGAGCGAACACATTTCATTTCGCGTTTTGTTCGTTCCTACGAGGGTTTATTTACCACTGTAGATTGTTTGTTGTGGAAAAATATTTTTTCGAAAACTAAAAAACGGAGAATTACTTTCGAATACTATTTATTAAAATAAAAATTAGCAAATATTCACTAAAATTATTAACACAAACAAAAAAAAACAAAAGAGATCACAAACAGCCCTCCCAACAATAAAAGGTATACGCAAAATTCTTTACAAAAACATATACTTTACATAAACTAATATCAGTGCACCTAGGATACTACAGGCCACACTGCTTGCTGTGTCATTAAATTTATGTCTACAGTTTTTTCTTTGAACTGTAGATGGCAGTCATGTTCATAAAATGAAAAAACGAAAACAAACAGAAAAAAAATTATTGTTATACGTGTGCTAAAAGTAAGGTTATGTCTTCTCGTAAATTATAGGAAATGTGTTCACATTTTATACGTGTTTACATATTTAACACAATTTAAAATGCATAATTTTATAATAATATTATGAATTAATACGTTTACCAATATCATTCTATTAAATTTTAAAATATATTATTAAAATATTTTTCTTGTTGTTTGTTTACATTTTTTTTCTTATCAATATGACAGCAAACAAAAAAAAATCAAAACAATCTTTTTAATTTTAGTGCTGCCTATAATTGTCAAAGAGAAAACTGACGATTTTTAAAGCAGTCAGGCCACACTGCAGTATTCTAGGTATCCACAACAAAATGAATCTAAAATGATAATAAATCCCGCGTAGAAACAAACAAAAAGCGAAATGAAATGTGTTCGCATTCGCTTGTTTTAACCATTCGTTTCGCTACGCTAAAGCTCGAAACAGAACAAGAGCGAAGGCGGTGAGCGAAATCGCCTGTCATATTACAAAACACGGAAAACATATAATACAAACACAACCATCGACGCAGGCGACGACGATGTTTTCGTTGAAATAAATTTAGAGTCAATTTCTATTTTTATCGCCGACGAAACAATGTTGCCAACTGTTTTTTTATATATATCTCAGTTGCTATCATTTAACCAATATGACGGTAGCACAGGACGAGATGCATATATAAAACTCAATATCTGTCTTTGATTTCTACATCATCCACAACTAAAAGCTTTATTACTGGTTGTTTGGCTTTCAAAATAAAATTATATGAAAATTTTATATAATTTGTGATGAAATTTATGTGTTGAATATAATTTTTGATCAAATTGTGCGTTTGTAACTTTGTGTGTTATTAAAATAAAATGGAAACGGTTTCAGCTATGTATATGGAAACAAAATGGTCTATTTTATTGTTTTTCAGTATTTTAAATATTGTAATAATAAAATACGTATAATATGTATACATAGTTATATGTGTATTCTAGGGTTGATTATACTGATAATTGTAAAATTAATTTACATAACATACATATATTGTTTAAAACAGTGAGTAGTTCGGTTTTATGAATTATATGGAATATTTGAATAGCTTTTTCGAAATAATATTATTGTATCAATTGGATTAAATATTTTGTATAATATTCATGAAGCAGTTATGGTTTTTAAAAATATTATAAAATGCTGATAATTAATATAGACAAAATTCTAATTCTACTAACTTCATTCACAATCGTTAATAAAAATTCTTAATACAGTACTGATTATTTTTTGTCTATATCTTTTTTCATTGAAATTTACTCACTTGACATGTGTGTAGTTATTACCAGTCTATATAATATTATTAAAGACTGATTAAAACTGAAACGCTAAAACTTTATTCTTGCAGCTCGATTCTGGTTTAAACTAGAAAACGGAATTATGAAAAATATTTTCATAGTATTAATGTCACAAAAACTTTTTGTCTGACATACTAGCTGCGTTTTTTTGAAAATGCTGCACTAGACCGCGATAAATTATATTTTGATTTTTTAAACAATTTCTATAATTTTAAAATATTTGTGCGTCATATTCACTGTATCGAATCCTAAAGAACTTATATTAAGTCCATATCATGTATTATATTGTTGAATAAAGTTTATATTTGCTTGTACTCAACAACTCTGATCTACACTTGATATTATGTAGAGTACAACCGAGTTCATCACAAAATTTAATAATTCCTGAACTGACGAAACTAGGGAAATTTTTTAGTACACAATTTTTTGATTGTTTCTTACTTCATTTTAGAGACAGAACTGTCATTTTATTTTCAAATTTTCTGTTGTTTTTGGGGATATACCGAGTCGGATGAAATATAAATAAGAAATTGACAAATTTAATGGACAATATATTTCGTGATTTCATTCCTGAATTGTTTGGCGTTTCTCATGGGGCACTTCAATTTATAACTTACGAAGAAATGAAAAGCCCAATATACTGCACATCGAGTAAAATTGGCGGAAATATCATCAATTATTGTGTTCAAAACAACACATGTAGTTTATTTGAAAATTTAAAAAATAAAACACTACTGTTGATTAATGGAAATTTCCGGCTTTTTATTAAAATTTATTTTTCATAAATTCCACTTTTCTTGATTCTCAACTTTATGGGGTGACTATAAAAAGGAAAATGTATATGCGTTCCACAGATTGTTTAGTAGTACTTCCAATTTTCACCATTTATGCTTTAACTTTATGTTCTTTCTACAGTACCAGTTGGAGCATCCGAACGAACCGAGAAGGAATCGATATTTCAACTAGCTGTTGATACGATGACAAAGGTCGCGTTCCCATTACAACTGGTCCCAATTTCGAGATAATTTTAGCATCGAGTCGAACATTACGAATTAAATTCACAATCCAGCAATCTACTTTCTTTGATTTTATGTTTAATTTATCGACCAACATACTTAAGGTAATGCATTGATGGATTCACGGTTTCCAAAATTTTTCCGTGTAATTCTTTTTTGTCATAATATCGAAAAAAAATATTTCAATGCATAATTTGTAGGTTATGTTGTCATCATACATACTTTCTTGTCGCACAAAAATTCCAACAACGGAAAAGTTAAATTTCGATCCAGATATTGGCAGGTTTTTGCCGTTAAGTCAGATTTTTCCATCATACGAATTACTGATTTGCCACATACTTCCGTTCAAACGGGATATAACTAGAAATAAAAAAATATTAGAGTATTTAATTCTTTTGTAATTAATTATTAAGTCACTTTTGTGCTGGAACATCATCATTTGTCACTTCCCTTTATAATATGCATATAAAATGAAGCATACAAGTTGATTCGAACTGATTTAGATGTATTACCACTAACTACATATAATCCATTCGACGATATTCTTCAGTATACGCATTGTTTAAATTGAGCGAATTAGTATCCGCACTGAATGCCAATGAATCGGAATCCTGTGTTGTATTATTATTAAATATTGATCGCATATCACGTATATTTTTTTTTGTTTTCGCTTAGCTGCAGCATTCCAATTTGCTTTTATCGCTTCACTGGTTCGCCTCATCTGTTGTCTCTCCGTCTGAACCGTTGCCAATGGTCTAATTTTCAAATAAGATGGTCCAGACGGGGTCGATACGAATATTCCAATTTTCGTCGACGCATCAGACAGACGGTTGCAATGAATCAATTACGGTTTGCGAGCGTTTAGCACCCGCCACTTATTCGCAACTCTTGCACTTGTTCAATTTCGGCATTTGCATCGTATGCGAATGTCATATCGGTAGTTGCAACTCTTATGGCTCATCCATTTCAGCTTGGTTATGAAAATCATCACCCATAAATCCATTATCACTATCGCTGTCATCTAAATTTATGTTACTATCACCTACAGTTGATTGCAGCATTCTGAAATTAAAAAGATCGTTAAGAATCGCTCCCTTACTAGATGTTTCCAGCCAAATACGTACTTATTCATGTCGCACGGCGTATCACTAATATTGTATTCCCTAATAGTTATAAGAATTCCGTCCAGCCTTTTGTATATCACATAAAATTACACATTTACAACCGTCCTCATTGAGTATAAATTTATTTTGTGTATTATCCCAGTACGGATTATCGTAATCAAATAAAATTTCCGAGTTATTCGATACCAGCGTATTTAGAAAAGCTCGATTCGAACTATTCATATCGCTTAAATTGGATTTTATATCGGCAAATACGGAATCAAGAAAGGTATTTAGTTTACCATTAATCGTTGCTTTACATTTTCACAACAAAGCACTCAAATTTTAAACTTAAAAACTTATTAATTAGATTTATTATTGAGTACAACTAAAAATTTATAAAATATTTTTGTTAAATTTGTAATCTGTTTAAACGTCAAAATGATTGACTTGAAGTTAGTAAAAGTTGTTGTGCTAAAATGTTCCTTTCAAAATTTCCCTGTATTTTATCGCGGTCTCGAACACCAGATTTCAAAAAAACGCAGCTACTATTGTAAACAAACAGTTAGTGTAAATGTTTTCAAAAACAAAATTAAATTGGGAATATTTTTCCTATCCAATTTCGAGACGAGAAAAATACTTCCTCAATTATTAAATTTTAGATCAAACATGATTTCTCAGTAGGCCAGAAAATAATTTTTTTGACAAAAACGCTATGTAAATATTTTTCCTAAATCCTTTTCTTATAGGAAAACCAGAATTGAGCTGCTGGTAAATATTTTTTCACTTTTCATATGTTTCAATTTCAAATGATAATTCAATAACTAATTTCTGTTTACAAACCAATATTCGCCAAATGAGCGAAATGTAAACAATTTCTTCCTATCTGTAAAAAAAAACACTTGCATATAATTGACAACCTCCTTTGGCGCAGTGAAATTAATCAAAAATGCTGTTTAAGCACGACCAATCAAAAACATTCATTATAAATTCTACGTTATTTTACCGGTGTCTTCATAAATTTTTCATTGCAACTGCTCTCTAACAATTTCCTGCTATTTAACATCAGTTTCAGTGTCATTGCGGTCTAAATTGTTTAAACCCAAAGGAGCGCAGCGCACTTAGTCAGTTACAAGTTTTTCTAATGAGTCTGACAGTGTATTCCATGAGATAAAACTACGATTTTTGAATGGGGTTTAGATACATTCCAAAACTATTCTAATAGTCTGCCAACTTAAATAAGTAAGCAAAGTCGTTCGAAATGAGTTTGCTTGCTTATTTTAACAGCAACATGAAAATGCATTATTGTTTTCTATGAAAAATTCTCAACCAATATTTTATTCGATATTTTTATAAATTTAATGTATAATTTATATCAATTAAAATGCTTAGCGGCAATTTAGAATCAGATTTTTATTACATATTTTAAAATTTTCAAAGTGACCAAGAAAGATTTAGTTGGGTTTGAAATAGCGGAATTATTATTCTACGTGTAATCAGTTCTTAAACTCCGTACCGTCTGTTTACATTATCCATGCCCTACCTGTGAATTGCGTGTGTAAATTAAAACATTTTAATGTACGAAATATATAATTGGGTGGGTTCTTGTACATCTTTATTTTAATCGTTTTATATATTTTGCTATCCACAAGGATCCATTTGTTTTCTAGATATATCATCCTAAATCTAAAATAATAAAATATTGACATGTAAATATCATCAAAAATGGCAACTAAATTAGATTTTTATGGAAGAAAGAGACAGAAAATAAGTCACCTGGTCAGCTTACTTATTTGAATAAGTCAGGTTCCACAAATAATTATTCGTTTCGAAAACAGCTTAAGTGTTTATCACGATTATCGTTGAAAATTATTTTGTCTTTGTTTTGATTGATAGATTCAGTAGTGAGTTATAGTGTGTATAGGATGGAGATAAACAAAGAGAAAATCCGCGATATTCTAAAATTTTGCTTCGATAAAGGCGAAAGCGCAAGTCAGGTGGCTGAAGTTGTGAATGGTGTCCATGGTCCCGCCGATACTGTCACAGCCAATCACGCGTAATTTTGGTTTCGTCGTTTCCGTTCCGGTAATTTCGATATCAAAGATGCACCACGCACTGAACGGCCTATCGTCGAAAATGTCGGTAAAATTCTAAAAATTATTTATTAGACTGGCATGCAAGCTGTCGTAGCATCGCCCAGGAACTGAAGATCGACCACGAAAGAGTTTGAAACCATTTGCGTAAGGCTGTCTTCCAAAAGAACATCTATGTTTGGGTGCCGCACGAGTTGATGCAAGAGAACTTGATGGATCGAGTTTCTGTCTGCAAATCCTTGACCAATCAGAACGAAATCGAGCCATTTCTGAAGCGGACGACAGCTAATGACGATAAATGGTTCAGATGCGACAATTTCAAGTGGGAGCGACCCAAACGTTGGCCAAACCAATATTGACGGCCAGGAAGGTTTCTGCTGTGTTTGGTGGACTTGGAAAGGAATCATCTACAATGTCCCGCTGCCCAAAGGCCAAACACTCAATTCAGATTTTTATTGCAGGCAATTGGATCGACTGAAGGCAGAAATAGACCAAGAGCGGCCATAATTAGCCAATAGGGGAGGCGTCGTGTTCCACCAGGACAACGCTAGGCCTCACACGTCAATGATGAGCCGCGAGAAGCTCCGGGAGTTTGATTGGAAGGTTATTATGCATCCACCTTATATATTCTGGACCTGGCACCAAGCGATTAGTATCTCTGATTGTCCATGCCAAATGCTCTTGGTGGTGTAACAATTTCTTCAAAATAGGCTAGTGACTAGCTAATTCATTTTTATGCTAATACGGACAAGGCATTTTGGCCAAGCGGAATAATGAAACTGCCTTCTAAATGCTAACGAGTTATCGAAAAAAAACCGCGTATATTTGAGCCAAAACGAATAATTGAAGCCATGTTAAATAAAGCCCCGAAATAAACGCAAAAATAATGGATTTCTTTTCCCCAACCTTATATTTTCATAGTATTTGTGTTTGAATTGTATTTTCCTGGCCTACTGATGAAAAGGAAAAAATTTTACCCAACAAAATTTTTATGGAAAAAAAAGTTTCTCATTCCATTTTGTTTTCTAAAATATTTACACCAAACTGATACAATCGGGTAGGCCTGAAATATACAATTCAAACAAAAAGTTTGAATTGTAGTTTACTCCGTTTCAACATCCAATTTGTTTCTCTTTCTAATTTTTCTTCATCCGTATGTAATGGATTAATGTCATCATCGATTGCAGGGCTAGGTGTCGTCCCAAGTTCTGAACGTTTTTCAACTGCTTTTTTGAGTTATTCATTCTCTTTCTTTAAAATTGTAAATTCTTCTTTCAATTTAGTTGTAAATTCCTTTATTTCTCTTAGTTGTTCACGGAGTTTGACATTTTCCTTCTCGTACTGAAATATATTTTCGGTTGAAGATCTTGGTGATCTTAGTAATTTGGAACTTCGTCCAAATGGGTTAAACAATGATTGGCCCAATGATTTGTCAGCATATCTACTGCTGTACCAGCTGGGGTATTATATTCCGTATTTGTTGTACTCATCGTTTGTTTTAGCCAACTTATACCACTGGCATTTAGTCCCCGGTAGCACTTTCCTACTGCCGAAGCAGTACCCGCCCCCGCGACGAGGACGCAGCTACCTTGGTGTTACCTAGGTGTACACGGAGACAGCCGAAGCCCTCTGAGTACCCTAGGCTGATGAGCTTCGACAAACTAACTGAAATTGTAAGAAATGATGAATTTGCATATTTTTGCATGAAGTGTTCTTTCTCGGAACTAAACAACCTCTATGTTTAGTAATTTGAGGGGTAACTTCAAAATTTGAGTCTACTTTACGCCCAAAATCTTGAGACTTATTTAGAAAAAAAAATCTATTTGTTGTATGGGCAAGTTTATAAACGGTACGGTATTCCGCTGTACACCCAACAAGTTTAAAAAAAATTGATTGCGATTCATTTCACATTTCTCACAAGTCCATACTTTTGTGTACTCTTGCTCAATAATACACTTGATATACATATAAATTTAATGTAATAGATCACATATCTATCTAAATCATCGATCTATCTGCTATAATATCGTAGAAGACCAAATCGCTTCTTTATATGTTTTAATTGATATTATGGTTATTATACGCCTAAAGAAGATTAAAATTAATGTTAATATTCTTATCTTTTATACATACATTGATTCCCGCATATAAATGAACCTGGGTCAACAAGGTTCATTCCACATTGAGTATACATTCTTCGTATATCGTAGACAAATTTTAACCCCTTGATATTTATACACGAAGATAGTTTCCCAAGTGCCATAAATCAATTTATGGTACCAAATCAACAAATTATAACGACTTTTTATCTAATCCAATAAACATTTTTATTATTACATAAAAAAATTTTATATTTCGTATTCTATATACCATGCCCGTTAAATTTTTGTGTTTTGATTCTAAATTTCCATATTTAACAAACTACCCTCAGATCAGTACCAAAGCGTATGTTATTTTACCAGGACAAAAAAAAAATATTGGTTTTTATAGGTTTTGTTCGAAAGCAGCAAAAATAAAAATGTCAACTCTTATAAAATTCTCAATTTTACAGTTTAGGTTTTTTTTCCTTCCAAATTTTCATGGCAAATCAATTTTTGTGTGTATATGACGGGAGTACCCAATTGTGATATGGATATGTGACGTTGATGAAATAAAAAATTTGTGTTCCAATCGCATGTGCGATAATACACAAACAAAAGGAATAATTCCAATTCCATTTATACTCGTACTCGGATATATGTAGATGGACCAACGTGGCGTATAATATTTTTTTACCGTTTATCCCCATACTTGTAAAGGACGGAAGGTGGCGGTGCACAGGAGGATATGTACCCATAAATTATCAGGAATTAATCACTCGATAGATTATAAAACGAGAAATGCTACTCGACTAAAATAATCTATCTATGTATATATGTAGTACCGGAATACGTGTTACGACTATTTTTTTTATGTTTTTAAAGAGACGTAAACCTAGACAAAATCGTTACAAATTATTTTTTTGGGTGCTATTTTCGTTTAAATGGACACATAACACTTTACTACATGGCAGTTATAATATATATATTTTTACTGTGGGTGAGAGATTTGGGATGGGATCTTAAGTCAGGTGGAATTTCTTTCGATTTTGTACGGTACTTACAGCGTATCGTATCTGTATATATTTTGAAGTATGGGGGCGGTTATACATTTTTAAGGCGATTAAATTGTTTTGGGATTAATCCACCACATTACATTTTAGCTACTTTTGGTTTTGAAATAATTTATGGAGACATAAACCGAATGTGATTATTTAATAAGATCAATAATATTTGAATTAGTTGTGATATTAAGCTTGTTATATATTTATGTGTTTCACGTGAAAAGGTTGCAATGGGGGATTTTTTTGTTCAAACTTTTTTATTAAACCAAAATAACATTTTATATTTTCAATTTAGACTGTTGTTGAGAAATGAACAAATTAAAGGAAAATTTGATCCTATATGGAATGGACCGTTTGAAGTGTTACAAACGAATTCGAACGAAAACACTACAATACGAATTGGTAAAGGCACTAGAATAGTTCATAATAATCGTCTAAAATTATTTTTAACATAAAAGAAAACCCAAATGAAATCTTTAACGATAATACATATGAATATTTATGACGAATACAAATTTAATTTATACACATCTACATAATTATATTGCATTACATATACCATTGATATTTACGAAAAAATATGAAATAAAATTTTCAGTTCAAAAATAAAATAATATAAAAAAAAAATATGTTTGATTAAAATAAAAAAGAAATAACTTTTGAAATATAGAAATAAATAAACCTTAAATTAAATAAATAAATTTTTGAAAATTTTAAATTAAGCAGATTTAAAGTTAGTCTTAAGTTTGATTTTATAAATTTAGTACAATTATAATTACATATAAGTTTATTTTGTATCATAAACTTATATTTTTTTTTAGGGGGAAGGTGTCCCAATCATTTAAATCTTTATCTATATAGTTACGAAGATATTCTACTAATGTTCGATGGGATCCCTCCGCTGCCACCAAATTTGTTATAGCAAATCTCAAAATAGCGGGTTACGTTAGCAAAAATCAATCACTTTGTTAATCTTTTAAGTTTTAGAGTATAATTTATTTATTATTTATAATATTTCATTTATTATTTATTTACTACAATAATTATTTTTATGCTTAACATTTATCCTTTTAAATATGGAACAGAACTGATTTTACAAAATATATTTTATATTACATAGGGTCGGTGTATCTATGTATTAGCTGATCTTATTTTATATACAATGTACCATATAATAAAGTACGAGACAGAAGATCCGAATTAGTATGCAAATCAATATTTATATACTAAAATAATTATATACAAAATAAGTGAATGCAGGGCTATACAACAAGACATAGGATATTTAAAATCATGATAAAGTGTTTATGGTGTGTATTGTTATGATTGAGGTAGGCTCTTAATTCGTTACATTCAAGTACGTATTCAAGTTTTAACCGGTGGACTAATGTTCGATGAGTAGTAATAGCTCTCTAGCTAATTGAGGTTTTTATGAATAAATTGGGCAATATTTCTCTAATTTGAATGTGTGACATTGGTCACATCAGTCAAAAAACTTATTTCAAATGTGCAATTATAGTTTTTCAAAATAATTTCTAGCAAGCCCCAGCGTGCGTGTCAAACTGTTATACCGTCCATGACTCTCAACCGAAAGCGACCACTATAGTCAAATTGTTTCTCTTCTTGCAATAACTATATACCAGGCCAATTTATTAAACTGTTGACTTTAATGGCAGAAGGAGTTCTTTAAAAATCACTTTAGATACTCTAGGTTATGGGCTTTTTATGCTTTTGTCGGCCGCAAGTTTCTTAGGGATAGGCTCGATATCCTTATTTGTCATGAGGTACCCCAAGAATTATTTTTCTTGTTTGAGAAATTCGATTTTGTCCGAATTAATTCTTTAGTTGGCTTTCTCTAATTGAAAATTTGTGGGTTAAACAGTTAAGCTGGTATCCTATAACATACTACGTGCAATTTAGAATGCCCAAGTCCATAGTTGATACATTCCTTTGATGACACAGTAACTGTATGACTTGAGCACATGCAATCTACTACTACTGCATTCGATTATCAGTTGATCACCTAAGAATTGTATCAACTTGAGACAAGATTCGGTGACCGAACTGACTGAGCATTTTTTTGTAAAACATTTTAAAATTTTTAATCACAAAATAAAATAGTAGTATTTGGAGGCAAAAAAAATAATTTAACACTTTCTAGCTGGATCTTTGGATGTGCTGGGCAATTATCTATAATTAAAACTACCTTTCTCTTTTCCTTTAAAAAGTTTTTATCTAACGATTTCAACCAACTTGAAAATAAGTCCGCTGTCATCCAGGCTTTTTTATTTGCAGTGTATTGAAGGGGTAGATTTTAGCGTTTTTAAAACATCTCGGGTTTTGAGACTTTCCGATAACATAAGAGGATGTTTCTTTGCTTCATCAGAATTTCTTCCAACAAGTACTGTAAGGCGTTCCTTAGATTTTTTACCACCAGAACAAGTTTCTCCTTTAAATTTTAAAGTTGTGTGCGGCATGCAACGAAAAAATAAACCGAATTCTCTCCACTAATACACTTAGGGATAATTCCGCCTTGTTTTGAAACGTTCTAGCCATCCAGGATAGGATTTAAAGGTAATCTCCATTTCGATGGCTATTTTATCAGCATTTTCCATCAATACAGGTCCAGAAAAAGGAGAGTTCTGAGATCGCGCTTGTTTAAACCAAAGCAGCAATCCCGAACCTAAATCTTCATAAACGATAGCCTTAAAACGTAAACGTTTCCGACTTCCTTCGAAATTACTCTTTTTATATGAAGATTGAATATTTAGGCGATTTTTAATAATCGTTGTTAAAGTAGAGTTTGGAATCCCAAATTCTTTACAAATTTTTGTTTTTGATCGATCGCCTCGATCTAACATTTTCCAGAAGTTCAATTTTTTTTACTGTTAACTCACTACTACCAAATACAAAGCAAACTTAAACCATTTCTCTCCAACAAAACAAAATTTAATTTCGGGGAATTCCCTAAAACTGAACCGAAGAAAGGCGAAAAGATTTTTAGATTATATTTTCATACTAAACATCAAAAACAAAGTTTATTTGAATTGGATGTCAGTAATATAATACATAATGCCAATATATTTTTTTTATTTTTTATTTTGTCATTTATTAAATCTTCTTTAAACACATTTACATACCTGCTTTTCGGTGTTGCGGTATGATACATATGTGTTAGAAAATATTCCTCGATACTATTAATTAAATTAATTAATAAACCTTTCAGAAGTCGATATCGTTGCTGAAATCTTTAGGATTAAATATTACAAGGTAGTTAATAATTAATCTTATAAACTTTATTTATATATTTAAATAATAAATATATAAATAAAGTTTATAAGATTAATTATTAACTACCTTGTACCATCGATGTCAAAAGGGCGTAAATCATCCCTATGAGACCGGATAATTCTCATATTGTTTTTTTTATAGCAATGGACTAATTGTCTTATTAAAATATCACTAAAATCTAAAAAAAATTAGACACAACACTAAACCGCAAACTGACACAAATAACTTTGTGTAACAGGAAATGACATTTTGACAGCTAAATCCGTAGTTGCTCAATTTTCTCGCCTTTTACTTTTGTTGATTTGTGCATAATCGCTATAAAATTCTTGAACAAAACTAAAAGGCGTGAAATCAAATGTAAACTCGCTTCTTGCCTTTTGTGCAAAATCCCACTCCAGTGGGTCGATTCTGGTGTCTTTAGGAAATAGGAATTTTTTTACAGTATCAGTTCATTCATGCACAGCATCAATGTTGCATGGGAACAGCAACCGATTTTGGACGACCTTTACGAAATTCATTGAGCAAATTGCGGCCAGGATTGAATTGCTCTATCGCCAAAAAACGAATTAAGTTTATCAATTTAATACACTGTACACATCCAAACAGAATATTGTTTTTGGCCGGTAATTTTGATTTAAGATTCTTTTGCTCTTCTTCTAGATCACTATTCGCTAATGAGGCATTAATCATTTCTTTCTTGTCGATGTTAATGATTCTCATAGATAGTTAGTTTAACCTGCTTTTGAAGCATGAAATAACTTGTTGTACTCGGGTAAAAAAGTGTTCGGGAAAAAGAAATTAAATTGCGATTTAGATTTGTAATATAGAAAACCGAAAATCATTTATCATACCAATGATGAAAAGACGCTCGTAAGTTTATATGTGTGTTGTAAAAAGATTGTGCTTTTTTATGGTATTACTATTATTGCCATTTTAATTTTAAATTTGATTAATAATTTGAAAAATGAAAACCAGAAGTAAAGTTGGTACCATACTGTTTTTTAATATTATTTTTTGTGTCCTGTTGTGATACTTTTATAATTTCGGCCATATCAAAGAGCTTTTGGTAAGTACGAAAACACTTCTAAATTGATTTTTGAACACATCATATATCCGTGTTGTTTGTGACATATATCACCTAAATATCATCGATCTGATATTGTTTTTCATTTAGCGATGCTGGATGGCGTTTCTTGCAATACTAATAGAATTATGTGATAAGATCAAAAAAAAAAACATTTCTCTTTGGCACTATGTTTGTATAAATCGTATTCTTCTGGCCTATTGATTGAACTATAGCCTCGTGTTAATTTTGAAACCACGTTAAATGGGAAAGGTGTAGGATTGCTGCTCGGCTGTAACTGGTTGTCTCAAATTACACAATAAAAAAAT
The DNA here is from genome assembly GCA_932526605.1 of Nephrotoma flavescens. Lineage (NCBI taxonomy): Eukaryota > Metazoa > Arthropoda > Insecta > Diptera > Tipulidae > Nephrotoma > Nephrotoma flavescens. The sequence goes on along the minus strand of OW052220.1, from coordinate 176,911,392 downwards.
CCCTCTTGTTCACGTTTAGCTTTACTTTGACTGGAAAATATGTGGAAGTGTTCTTGTTTGCTATTTTTATAGTCTAAAAAGTATCAGCTGGTCTCGTATCGTTTTGATATTACTAGCAGATTGAACTATAACTTTAATAAATACATAGCACAAGCAAGGGTTTAATAAATAATATAAATAAACATTATAAATAGTTAATTTTTTTACATTCATAAAGTGCTTTCAACGAGTTTTAAAAAGCAATTGAAATTTGATGTTATTGAGGAAAACATCCAGAAAACTCTCGCTGTGGTTTGTGTGTGGTGAAAACCATAAAAATCAATACAAAAGCTCTCTGTCGTCATGTATAGGTAAACGTAAACATATTTTTCGATTTTGTTTAAGCGACGATATGAAGCATTTTATGTAAATATTTACTTAATTTTTCAGAAATGCATATTTGGACTTGTTGTAATTCAATTAAAAAGTTTTTGTGTATGTTCCATTTCCTATAAAAGTTTTTGCTGAAAAGTGGATTTTGTGCAAAAGGCAAAAATGCATTGAATATGGTGATGCTTTACGATACAGCTTATTTATAAATTAAATAAGTTTTTGCGGAGAGATCAATGTTTATTTCGGTTTTGTTTAAGTTGTAGAGATTTTTGTGCTTTTCGAATAATTTATTCGAATAAATACATATCTACAATTTAGGGTGGTCATTATGTTCGAAAGTTACAATATCTAACGGGACACCCCCTAGAAATGTGAGGTTATGCTAAAAACTTAAACAGAAAAAATATTGGGTCAATCAAATATGGCTTAGGGGTCGCGACTTGAGCGCGAAGTTCGAAAAATCGGTATTTTTAAAAATTTTTCACTTTCCAAGGAATAGAAAAATTATTTAAAAATCTCAGCCTAAATGAAAATTGTGGACAATAGAGAAGATAATTACCTTCCCAAAACATCAAAGATTTCGATAATCGGTTAACAAATAGCGACTTTATTGACAGTTTCCGAAACTAATTAGAACCCAATTGATAAACTGTTTTTTTAAATAGAGGATTTTGTATTCAAAATTATATTTTATAATTAAAATGAGGTATAACGACTAAACAAAAGATGTTTTATGATGTTATAAAAACCGTATGAGTCATAAGGACTTAACATGGTTGTGTTTTATAATGTCTTTACCATTTGTGATGTCATAAAAACCGTATGCCTGTTAACTTAAATTTTTCACAGAAGATAAATAATTTCAACCAAAGCTGACAATATTCTAGGACTAATGAAACTTTCGCTTCCTCTAAGAGCTCCTTCTTCGCTTAGCATCAATATTTTCGAAGCTCATGTCACTATCAGATATGCTTTCGCTGTCACTCGATCACAAAAATAATGCTTATGAGTCTATTGAAATTGATTACTTTTTTCTTCAAGATATCTTCGTTTACGATTTTGTTTGCCTCCATTCCTTCCGATTTCCAATCAACTTTTTCAATTTCATATTCCCTGGCTCCTGCCAAATGTCGGGGGTGCTCTTTCTCACGCTGCGACAAGAGAAAACGCTTGTTGTCATGGTCAATGCATTGGTATGTGCGATATCAAAAATATCATCCAGTTTTCTCTTTCACGGTAAACCTTTGAAGGTTTATTTTTTATTCTTTTCCACTCATCATGCAATTATCCCATTTTTTCAATGAAATATTTTTCCTGTTTCACTGGGATTCGTGCTTTTGGCCAAACAATTAATTTTACAGTACGTTCATTGTAAAAAAAATACACAGCACTTGCCCTTAAGGGTAACTTAGCACCAATAATTTACACTACTCATGGCCAATAAATTTGTGTAGTGGACCGTAAATTAGCTGCCATTTTGTCAACTTTAGTAGCACTTCTTAAAAATATTTTTAAAACCGTTAAACGGACTAGATTTAGTTATTACAAATTTGTGTCCTTTTCTCGAGAGATTTGAATTTAAACTGAAATTAATTTGCATTTCGTTTGTTTATATATTATATATGCATACGATGAAACTTATTGGCCATAGCAGGGCATAATTAATGCGATAGGCGGATTTAAATATGTACAATAACTAATGAGACGCATGAGTCATAAGGACTTTTAAGATAGTTGTGTTTAATGATGATGACATTATCAGTCCTATGACTCATACGATTTTTTTTATGACATCATAAAACTCAACTATGTTAAGTCGTTATACCTTATTTTAATTTATTCATTAATTTTTTTATAATTTTGAATATAAAATCCAGGATTTAAAAAAACTGTTTATTAACAATTTTCATTTAGGCTGAGAAAATTGAAAGTGAAAAATTAAAAAAAATACCGTTTTTATCAAACGAAGTCGCGACCTTTAAACCATTTTCAATTGACCCAAATTTTTTTCTGCTTAAGTTTTTAATATAACCTCATATTTTTAGGGGGGTGTTCGATATCTCTACATTTTTTCCGCCCCATGCAAAAAACAGTAAACCTGTTATTGTTTGTTTAACTATGCTGTGACTGAGGCCTTACATGAGGCGTTTAGGTTGGTTTTATACAAGCATGTATTAGATTTTTAAAAGCATTTTGCTTTAAAAGATTTTTCGTAGAACAGTCTTTTTTGTGCCATCGGGATTATATTTAAGAATTATCAAAATCCCTTTTGGACCATGATCGTTTAGGCATAAGACTTGCTTTACCACCTAATTAATATTATTTAATAAATTTTTACACTTAGTGTAAATTACCACTTCACTAACTTGAAAGGTCCTCTATGAATAGTTATGTGAATTGTATCTCCTACTGCAGTGGTATTTCCTGCTTATTTATAAATACTGGAGTCTATGATTTAACCTTTTGTTTTTCAAACTGAGCTGAATTGGATTTATTTCATTAGTGTTATTTATGCACTATACAGTCACTCACAAAAATTTGTCTACAACCTAAAAATTCAAAAAAGTTTATATTAGAATCAAAAAATATCCGACGGCCTCTATATCATGCGTTTACTTACACCTGAATCCTTGAAAAAGTTATTTATTTTAATCTAAAATTCACATTTTTGTAAAATTCAGTGTCACAAACATTTTCTTTATAATTAAAACAAAATTTAAACAAAAAAATTCAATTGAAAGACAAAAATTAGTATTTCATTCTTCCCACAAATGCTCTAGTAGCTCTCGATGTTATTATCGCCACTACAATATGAAGAAAATCTATTTTGTTGATGCAGTTGACAGTTGTCATGTTCCCTTCGATGAATACTAAATTGCCGACACAATTTACCCTGTTTCCGCCATGCAGCCACAAATCATGAGGTTTCATGTTTAATTGTTGGTTTTAAATTATTTTTCTCAAACGCCGTGTTTTTCTTCTTCCTTACATTCTTCTGTCCATCTGATCCAAAAATGTTAAATTTGTTCTCATTAGTGAATACAACTTTTTGTCAAAACTAATAACTTTATCTTGGTTCCTATTTATAGCATTAATAGCATTACATCCTGCTCTTTGAAGAATATGGCGCACATGTTCTATGGACGAATTGAAATTGCTAATATTCTTCCAGTTGACCTGCTATTTTGGGGGCACGTTTGGCTGGATTATTTCTGATTATTTACATTACAATTTTCTTTTCGGTACGACAGTTTATCTTGCGTGGGCGGCCATAGTTTGTACCTTTCGGTTTTTATTCCTACGTTCTTTACTTCATCCAGAATTAAAGCAATACTTGATGAGGCATAATTAGAAATCAAATTATACTCTCTGGCTGGGTACGAAATTGCGATCTTTGGCATGATAACACTTAGTGGTGTATTTTAACCACTCCACCAAGAGTTTTGTCTTTCGAATACTGATATTTTGAATACTGATTAGTCATTTACATTGTATTAAGTATGAAGAATTCTTTCTATTGTAGAATGCGTCCTGTAAAAAATGGCTCAAATTTGTAAGATTAATCTTCTTTAAATAATTTTATAACCAAATCTCGCACTTCCATAGACGTCAACACAGTTAAAATTTACAATCTTGTTGACATTAATTAAATATTTGACTAATTTCAGCCTAGGTATTTTATTCATTTTTAGTAATAACGTTAATTAATGTCTAAAGTAACTTCAATAATCACAAGGTATACGCCAATTATGGTGAGACTGAAGTTTAGAAAAATGTGGATTTCTGATTCAAATAAATAGTTTTTTTAAACTACATGATTTTTTTTTATTCAGGTGTAGTAAACATATGACATGGAATTTACCATTAAACCATTTATTTTTACGAGTTTTTGTCTTCTTACACGAGGATGGAATGAAATTATTTATCCCTAATAAAATTGTTGAGTAATAAGTTGTGCAGCATGATCTACTTAGTTGTTGATAAAGCAAGTCTGCTAGCCAGATGAACTGAAAAATTACTTCATAACATTCCATTAGCTATTATTCTAAGGTAATCGGGAACCTAGCTGATATACCTAGAGGGTACTAAGAAATAAATCTAAAAAACGACTAGACCGCCCGTTCGTATCAGGATACTAGCACCTTCGCCCACCCGATTCGCGACTGGCAGGGCCATTCGAATCTCTCACAATCAAAGTGTAATTGTGGACATTAAAATCATCCATCAAATCGACCTAAGCAACGAGGGAGAACCTTATCTATGGATCTCGACAATGTATCGAACCCATGAATTGTATCGGAATCTGACAAATTTGGAGTACGATAAAGGAAACAAACGAAAAGAGAGTGTTTTGAAATTTTAAAAATAAAGTCGTTCTTTTCTTTTTTTAAATCTTAGTATGCTGCTTTATAAATATTTTCTATCGACTGCTATCACTTCAAATGACAATTTCTATCACTTGAAATTTTGACGTGACAAATAAATAAAAAAAACAAACTAATGCAGCCACCTAAGATTTAAAAAATTTTCATTGAGAGTTTTGCACAAAATTATTTAGTAAATTTTGATTTTAAGATCCAGTAACCAGGAAGATCCATAGTCACGTCGCATGAAGTGACGTGACTATGGATCTTCCTGGTTACTGGATCTTAAAATCAAAATTTACTAAATAATTTTGTGCAAAACTCTCAATGAAAATTTTTTAAATCTTAGGTGGCTGCATTAGTTTGTTTTATTTTATTTATTTGTATTTATTTGACGTCTAAGGGAATTGAGTATATAAAAGAGGCGGAAAAGGTTTGGAGCCGAACTCTATAAGCATTTTTATTGCCTATAAAAAACTAAGTGGATATAATATTAAGAGAAATAAAATTATCTTGATACCAGTTAAATAAAAGTATTTAATTTGTTTTGTATATTTATTAGTTGATATTATTCAATCTTAAAACTAACGGCTTATCAAAATCAAATGCTGGAATTTGACGTAATTCAGGCTGTGTTCAAGCTTTGCTTGCACTCTCGAATTTCTAAATTTGATCGTATTTCTTGTGGGACCGTAATTCACGACGATGTGTTGTGTTCAAGCTTTGTTCGCCCTCTCGAATTTCTGAATTGGATCGTTTTTCACGGCGGCGGGTTGCGTCGAAGCTTTGTTCGCGTTCTCGAATTACAGGATTTGATCGTATATCACGTCAGTCCGTATGGACTCGTTTTGATGCTCGAATTTTTTTTCGCCTTTTCTTTTTGTTGGCGGCATTTTAATATTTATAATTAAGAAAAATATTTTAAACACAAATATTCACAAAAAAAAGATTATATGCTCTATAAAAGCAAAATAGAACATAAAATAAAATAAAATTCTATCAATTTTAAGGAGGGGGGTTAACAAAACCCTACATATATCCGAACACCCTAAATAACAAAACATGGCGGAACATAAACATGGCGGAACATAAACATGGCGGCACAGTTGGCAAAAGCAATGTTGGCTTATTAAATTTTTTTGTTATGAACAGTTAATAACGCAATTACTAAATTAGCGACTTCGGAAACAAATGACAAATAAAAATAGATTAATATGAAATTCGAAATGTTATATTTACATTTTATTATAAATTGTAAAAATATTTTATTACGAAACCTAATTATGGGGTATTTAAAACCAAAAATTACTCAAGAGTACATCTAATTTCTTATACGATTGAAATATTTTTGGCAATCGATTTCGAATAAGATAATTAAACGTCGTAAACATCCCCATTCAATCAAAATAAATGTTCAAAGTTCGTTTAATATCCACTGGCTTTAAAAGATTATACGACCGTTTAAAAAAATTTTAAAACGCGCACTGTATAAATTTTTTTACAAATTTTATGTTCCGCCATGTTTTGTTATTTTTTCATTTTGTCGGAAACTTCACAGTCGTTTGCTTGCACCATCTATGTGTGAAACCCACACTTGCAAGCGAAAAATTAGACGGTGCCCAATGGTATTCTTCTTCAATGTGTTAGATGCGGCGGATTTTGCCGCTTATATAATTTGCATAAATTAGCAAACCAGCACTTGCCACTCCAAGGGCCTAGAAGAAAAGCGTAAAAATCGTAATGAGTCAAATAGCATACTAGAAAATATGCTCATTTATAATAATCCGCTAATAAATGGTAGTTAATGTATTTGATACACAATTTAATTAAATAAAATTCACAAAATCAATTTATGTATTTTTTATTTTATTTACACTTGTTTTCTAGCCTTTTCTTACAAAAAAATGAATTTATCTTTGGGTTTTGTGTAACTGCTAATTGCCAAAATTAACATCAAGTATCCGCTTCGTTGTTGTCTCTTGTTGGTTTTTCGTTTTGATGTGGAAGGTTTTGTAGTCGCCAAAAGAATAGAAAGAATTTTTGATTATGAGATGCCAAGTCACTTGTATATTCTCCTTCAAAAATTCCCTCTCCGCGATTCGACATTTTCGAAACTCTCACTTGTACTAAAAATCTTAAACGGGATTAATTTCCATCATATGTTTTTGTTTCTGTTTATATAAAAATACAAAAAATAAATTTTGTGTTATGAAAGTAAATCATTGTGAAGTTTTAACAAAAAAAAAAAAAATAGTAATAGTAATTAGGTTATTTACTTTAATAAATAATAATAAAAAAAAAAATAGTAATAGTAATTAGGTTATTTACTTTAATAAAAGTTTAGAAATTATATGGAAAAATATATTGGAAAGTAAACTGACAATAATTCAATCCAAAGGCAAATAAGATACAATGTTTTAGAATTGAGATTAGCACCAACCTCTCAAAACCAACAAACCAGAAGTCGTAAAACACAAAGATGCAATTGATGTCCACGGAGTGCTGACGTGAAAACAAACGTAACTTGTGACTTCTGCGATAAACCAGCATGCAAGTTGATGACTCTTCTTTTTAATAATTTTAATAATCAAAAATTTATTAATTAATTATAAGTATCTTTTGTAATCTTGTACATTGAGTTTTTTTATTTTTAATAAATTACAAGTATGTATGTAAAAATAATAACTTTTGCTATCGAAAATAATGTTTAAGTACAAAATACATTGGGGTATTTTTTTACCCCTAGCACAGATAACGTTTCCCTGTACTATATACAGAGAGAAGGGTAATGAGCCCCGTTTTTACGATAAAAACTCTTCATTGACGTTTTATGAAAGAACAGTTTTTGCAACAGTTGATGTTTCACTATCTGGAAAACATATTGGATTTTGTTTCAAGTTTAAGTGAGTTTTGTCCTTGACTAAACACCTACGACAAAAAATTTAGCTTTTATCGATTTATGTCATATAATGAAGATAGAACCCGATTGAGAAGTAAGTGCTTAAAATATGTGTATATACAATTACATTGTGGGATAATCCTCCTTCCAAATAAGATGCGTAAATTCATCATAAAAATTTATCATGTAAGAGGTACGCGCGATGATCTAATACACCAAAAATTGATTTCATGCCTCAAAATAGGTTACATTATTATGTTTTTTTGTCATACATCAATAGTACCGGTGCTCTAAATATTTGTTGTTATTTTTCCTATTTTTACAAAAAAAAAACCATCTACATATTTCATTCAATGCAAAAATTAAGAAAAAAAAATATTTATTATTTTAAATTTTTCAAAAATAAATAAATTTCAAATTAAACGTTCACGCATCGCTTGATCCCATGATGGAATACAAAAAAATCGGTTATGTACTTAATGCTATTTACATATTGTAGGTATCTCACAATGTAGGTGTGCCTTATAAAAATACCTTTGCGTCATAATTTTAACACAATCAATTATATGAGATAATGGTTGCATTGTGTAACTGGGTCAGGAGCAATGTTCATCTGAAGATTTGGGATATTTTCAAAAAATCACCACCCCAGAGGTGTTTAAAATTGATATTTTTATTCATTACTGTGTACATAGTTTTTAATTTTCCTGTTTTGTAAAAACATCAAGGAAAACATTTTCATTTTCTCTCAATATTGTGTATTGTGGTTTTTGGTTCATTTCCCAACTCGACATAAAACATGTAAATATTGTGTATACCTATAGCTACCCCTATAGTCTATAATAGAGATGGCGAGAACAGAATCTACATAAAATATCTTTTAGCTACATGAAAAGTGCTATAGTCCATTTTCGAGTGGATACTGATGATAACGATAGCAATCGAGTCTCTAGAAGTTTTCTGTTATTCTCGAATGTGGTTTTATTCCTGTGGTACACAAACGCCGAGAAGATACATTTATATCGAAACTAAAATAAATATAATGTTTTATGGGTTTTCTGGCTATACACAAAATTCAGAAGAACATCAAGAGTATTGTTTTGTTATAGTTTATATTTTTTTGTATGCTGAAAATATTTATTTATATCGTGCACAAACAATCAGGGATGTTAAAAGTTTATAAATTTTTATAAAAAGTGGGATTAACACAAATTTTTGCTATATTTATATGAATTTATGATGAGCTTAAAAGTGACAATAAAGTTTGTATGCGATTTATGAGACCAACAAGCATTATTGGTCAACAAAATAAACAAGGAATTAGTTTAATGGGGTATTTTAAATAAACCGCACAGCACGAGAGCTTTATTTTAAATTGGTGTACGCTAATGGCGTTTGCTTTAAAAATTTATTGTTCTATCGTAATAATTGTTATATAAAAAAACTTTTTAAGAACCACGGTTTTCTAAATGCACGAATTTTTTTTTCTCATATTCAGAGAGAATAGCCATCATACGCTTGGTGGAAATTTCTGAAAATGTTGCCACTAGAAAACGTGGAAGCTATTGATTGATTCTCCTATATTGGCCTACCTAATCAGTTTATTAAGTTGATGATGGTGGTTTAAAAGGGGCCACATGTTTTTAGTGACAAAATGTTCAGGACTTCTCTCTGAGTACGAGAAAAATTAATTTTTTTATTTTTAGTTCATTTGGAAAACGTGGTTCTTAAAAAGTTTTTTTATGTAAAAATTATTTTCTACAATACATTTTAGTTTTTTTTCTGGTTAAACCTTGCAATCGAATTCTCTCATGTCTTTTGAAGAATCACATAAAATTCAGAGTTTCATTTTCCAATTTTAAACTTAATTAATTTTGTTTAAGATTTTTTCGGCTTTTCGGAGAAAATATTATTTTTAATTGCATCTATACAATGTTGACGACTTTTCTAGTCATAGAAAACAATGCGGCAATGCGGCTATATTTACTCGATATATCAACCATAAAAAGTAGAAAATAAATAAAGCCCCCCCCCCCTCCCACATTTTAACCTACTTGGTCATTGTGCAAAAGAACCCGTACAAAAATGTAAAGTTCCTCAAGTTCTTTCTTGGCAGTTTGGTTTCGTATTGATATAGAGTTGGTCTACTCATCAGGTTGCAACGTCTACTCAGCTAGAAAAGTCGTAAACATTGTATAGATACCATTAAAATTAATATTTTGTCCAAAAAGCCGAAAAATCTTAAATAAATTAATATCACGAACGATTTTAAAAATTTCTTAATTAATTTTTTTCAAATTTGTTTGGGTCAAACACGTGGAGATGAGGCAATGTGTATGAGTAAGAGAGGCTCTCCATTTCCTCAATTGCTTCTACAGTGCATCGCTTTTTTCTCGTGAGTTTTGTGATAACTAGTTCAATAATCCGAACTCCTTCCAGAGATCGCACTCTGCTTAATTCCACGTATATGCTTGTCCATTTGTGAACAATTTACGTCGCAGATGGAGTACTGCAAGTCGATCGTTGTTCCTAACATTTGGTGCACTGTGCACGCCCAGCACAAGACGAGTGGAAATATTCTCCTCTATGCAGTTTCATAGCTGGAATGCAGGAAATTGTATTGAGCGCGGAGCATTCATTTGGATGCCGTCTCTGCCCAAGTTGACACGACCGGATGTGATGTCGCAGTGTCGTACATTTGTCTTTGCGGAATCTTGGCCAAATGATTTAAGTAATCCTACCTATTGAGCTTGTATTTGGTAAATACGAGCATCCTGGCATCCATATTTCTCAAGAATCGTCTGGTTGTGTCCATTTACTTGTACATGTGTCCGGAAGATTCAAATTACTTTACTTGTAGCAATCTCTCCTATTGCTTCTGTCTTGACTTCACTCATAAAAGGCGCAACGTGCTTAGCTTTCAGGTCACCAATTCGAAGTGCGTTCAAAAGTTCGGCAAAGGTATTGTCGCCTTGGTGTCGCATGTTTTCTGTGAGCTCGACAAGTGTGAAAAATCTCCAGCGAATCGCTGTGGTTAATTGAAAACCTGGGCTCTTTTTACAGGTGGCAAATGCACCAGGGGGTAGATTCTGATCAAGTGACAAGTGACAAATGACAATTTTTTGTGACTTTGTACTAAAAATACAACTGCAATAAAATGACAATAAGCGTATTGCATTGGTAAAAGTGGATTAGGATTTAGTTTTGGATTTATAATTTTCCAAATCAACAGCTATTTTTGAATTTAGTTTTTAGCTTCAAAGTTTGTAAGTAAAAATGTGTTTTGCTATGTATAAAGGGTGGTTATATTTTAGGGGCCGATGTTGATTTTGAATAGAACACAAATTATTTAGGAAATTATTGTCAATTCTTTTTATTATGATAATATGGTATGGTTCAATTATGTATGGAACAAAATATCGGCCAAATGGCCGCCGCGACCTCGGCGGCACACCTCTACCCGATGGTCCAAATTTTCGATGACGCTTAGGCATAATTGAGGTTCTATGCCATTAATGTGCCGAATTATCTCATCCTTTAGCTCTTGAATTGATCTTGGCGGCCAATTGGCATCGCCACCACTTGCGATAACACGGCCATTGAATTTGTTGCACAAAAGAGCCATTGTTTCGTTAGCTGTGTGGCAACTGGCACCGTCCTGTTGAAAAAACATATCGTCCACATCCATATCTTCCAATTCGGGCCATAAAAAGTTCGTTATCATCTCACGATAGCGTACACCATTCACAGTAACTGCCTGACCGGCCTCATTTTGGAAAAAATACGGCTCGATGATGCCACCAGCCCATAAACCGCACCAAACAGTCACTCTTTGTGGGTGCATTGGTTTTTCGACAATCACTCTTGGATTATGATTCGCCCAAATGCGGCAATACTGCTTATTGACGAATCCACTGAGGAGAAAATGTGCCTCATCACTGAAGATGATTTTCTTCGAAAAATGATCATCCACTGTTGCCATTTCTTGCCACCATTCTGACCATTGACGACGTTTGGAATGGTCAAGAGGCTTTAGTTCTTGAGTCAATTGCACCTTATAAGCGTGTAAATGCAAGTCTTTATGCATAATGTTCATCAACGACGAGCGTGAGAGGTGCAATTGTTGGGCACGACGACGAGTTGAGGTGGACGGCTCTTCAGCCACACTATCGCGAACAGCAGCAATATTTTCTGCAGTACGAGCTATACGAGCATGCACTGGTGTTTTAAAATCTCCTACAGACCCGGTTTGCTCAAATTTTTGCAAGATTTTTTCGATTGTACGCACATTTGGACGATTAAATTGACCGAAAAAATCACGAAGTGCACGATATGCATTTTGAATTGATCGCCCATTTTCATAATATGCCTGAATAACTTTAACGCATTGCTCGATGGTGTATCTTTCCATGGTTCAAATTAAGTTAGTCTGCAATTGAGAAATGCCAAATTAAATGCAGAAAAAAACTTGACGTTTGGTTCACATTCAATGTCGGCCCTTAAAATTTAACCACCCTTTATATAAAGATTGGGGGTGGTGGGGCTATGGTGAAATTTTGGGCTTATGTATTCGGATATGCAAAAATCTAAAAAAAACTAATAAAAATTTCGTCAAAAAACAAAAAAAAATCCTAGAACCCGATCGCAGTGCCATCTACCTGACCGAATTGTAAATTTAAACCATCCAGAGATCCACTCAAACACATACCCAAAGTTTTATTAAAATCGGTCCAGCCGTTTAGGACGTGTTCAATTACAAAAAATCGTACATAAGAATTAAATCTATAAAGATTGGGGGATGGTGGAGGTCTTGAAATTTTTGGGTTATATGTTTTGATAAGTGAGAAATACAAAAAATAAAAAAATATTTCGTCAAAAAACAAAAAGAAAATCTAGAACCCGACTACAGCGCAACCTACCGGGTCCAATTGTGACTCTAAACCTTTCTGGGACCCATTCAAATACACACACAAAATTTCATTAAAATCGGTTAAGCCGTTTAGAAGGAATCACATACACACGTACATAAGAATTATATATATGTATAAAGATTGCGGATGGTGGGGTGCGGTGAAATTTTGGGGTTACATGTTCGGATATGCGAAAAATCTTAAAAAAATAAAAATTTCGTCAAAAAAACAAACAAAAAAATAATCCTAGAACGCGATCGCAGTGTCACCTTCCGGGTCCAATTGTGAATCTAAACCATCCAGGAATCCACTCAAATACACACAAAAAATTTCATTAAAATTCGTACAGAAGAATTATGTATATAAAGATAATAAAATAAATAGTATCTTTTACCCTGTGTGTGAAGTGGGCCCGAATTTCAGCCCATAAAACACAGTGGCAACACGAAAACTATCATTTCTAAAAATATTTATATATTGACATAGTAAGAATTTTCTTGACAGTTTGAGTTATGTCGAATACACTAAGCCCAAAATCTAAATTATCATAGTTAAAGGAACCGTTGTAACCGTGTATATCAAATGTAAAATACAATTTTGACACTTTAGTCAAAAATTATCAATTTTGAGATATTCGAATAAAAATCTTTTAAATCGTTTTTAAAGACAAATAATAAATTATAGAAGCCACCCCGGTGGCAAAGTGGTCAGCATGCCTGCTCCAGCGACCGGAGGTCCTGGGTTCGATTCCCGGTGCTGAAACAATTTCACGGCTAGTTTAGGTTCAATGAATTAATCACTCATTATCCGAAATGAAAATATGATTATGAAACCTCATTTGAGGCGGCCAAATACCTTGATGGGATATAGAGCCAGAGAGAGAGAGAAATAAATTATAGGCAACAAAAATGCTTATAGAGTTCGGCTCCGAACCTTTCCCGTCTTTTTTTAACAGTGCTTTTCCTTTTGGTAAAACTTTCCCTTGTTATAATAATTATAAAAATTCATTTTTTTAATTGTTCTATTCAATAATTTATGATCCACTAAAACTATCAAACGGTTTTAAATTTAGGAAAGGCTTAGAAAATTTTGCACCATCGTTATTATGAATCTTAATTCTCTAGTACAAAGGTGTATTCTTATTGAAAGAAATTTTTGTAACCAAAATAACTTGAGAAAACCTTAAGTTCTCAAAAATCTGGGGCACCTTAATTAAATATCGAGTAATTTTTATAGGTCAGCAGCAAATTTACCCCTGCCCGCTCAAATAACCTACATAACACTTAAGCGCATAATATAAAAATCAATTTCCTCAATTTGCCGCCCGCAATGAAAAACTAATAAAAATTTCCAGCATGACAAAATCGAAAAATAGTTGATATAATTTTCGCAAACCGTAAATTTTACCATGACATCAATGAGTGTTACATTTTAAATGTACAAAATAAAAAAATAAAAGTTTAATTGAGTTTGGAAAAAATAAGCTTTAAATCAGGATTTATCGATAGGCAATTTTTATTGAAACCTTATAATTTATTTCGGTAGAATGGGATGTAGCAATAATTTAAATATGTTATAGGAAGGAAAAATTATTTAGATCCTAACCGCAAAACAGAAAAAATTATAATTATGACGTCACGAACAATCACAATCATTTTAATTATTTGTTTATTAATAATAGTGTTTTTTTAATAGTTTCGGCTCATTATAAAACATCTGATCTTGATTAAACATATTTACTGAATATAATGTCTGGTTATGTTGAAATTGTTATGAACAACAAAACCTACAAATACACACACAGCCACACATATACACACACATACACACATAAATCGTATGAGTGAGTGGCCGAAAGAATATGTAATGTATTCCATCATAAAAAGTTTTACATAAATAATCAAAAGCCAATTTTATTTTATGATTGATATCAACAAATAATTTGTAGTCAGTTTACCAAATATCGAATTTATGGTTGGTTTACAGGCGAATACTCGAATGGGTAATTAAAATTAAACAACAAAAAATGTTTTTTTTTGCTAATAATTCAACTGTGTGTGAGGGGATAATGGATGTCATAGCATATGGGAATCAAAGTTGAGTTATATTGGAATTTATAATGAAATTAAAATTTAATCCGAGGCATGAGAGCGGTCATTAATTTTATCTAAATTGTTTTTTGGTGGCTTTTTAATATTTTAAACGTTTCTCTTCATAATGAACTAGTATTTTTTGTGTCGGCTGATAAACGAATCCCAATTGGCTAATTAAATACTTATGAATTTTACTTTTCATCCTTTATGAACTTGTTTGGGATAAGTTTTGAATCCGAAAAAAATAGTGTTTCATGTTTTTGCAGCTCTCTTCGAATTACATTCTCACATCCCACAAAAATCAATATATTATGAAAATCCCTGCCATGGTTATAATCTTTTTTATTGTCCTATTTGATTCTTGGGGCACTCGCGATATTGCTACGAAATGAGCCGATATTATGACCTGAACAGCACATGATATGAACGGTCCTTAGCTAAGAACCCACCAAATGAAGAATTTGAGGTGGGAAGCCATGAGCCTTAAGCTTACCCAAAATATCTTCATGAGAAATTCTGTCAAACGCTTTACTAAAATCGGTGAAAATTACATGAACCGCAATCCCAGCCCCCATGCATTTAAACGACGTTTGAACGTTTGGATGGATCTCTCGGGTAATCGATTCCTCTGAAAATGATATGGTGATGGCGTAATGTGTTTAATTGCCGCCGTTTCACAGAATGTTTGTAAATCCTGCGATGTGAAAGAGGTTCGGTTTTCACTGACTACTACTTGTGACACTCCGTAACGAGCGAATGAACTTGTAAGTTCTTTCTGAAGTATGTTTGTTGTGATATTTGCCATTGTGTTGATTTTTACCCATTTTGAGTAGTTATGGTAACGAGAAACTGTTTACTTTTAAATGGTCGATTTAACATAATATTACGAGCCATTGAGATCATAGCAACAATACTCAATTGACCGTACTGCAGCCGTTGTAGTGCGACTATCCTTCTTTGCCACATGAGAATTAGAAGAAATTAACTAGACCCATGAAAGAAGGGAAACGATGGTCTAGATATACCATATCATCCTAATAAGATGGTAAATTATTCCCGTTTAACACGGAAACCTGCTGTTTGTAGCTGTGAAGTATTCCTTTCAAATTCCTAATGTTTTTTCCTGTGACAGCAATATCATCGACCTATATAGCAACTAAATTAATATTAGCTTACAACTTTTCTATCTATCCTTAGAATATAATATGTAGGTGGGGCGTTTCCTATTCCAAACGGTAATATATTATATTTGCATAGTATCCATCATGTTTCAAATGTATTCTATCTTTGAAACAATTTCGATGCATCCCATTGTAGTTGAAATTCACAAACGTATTTGAGGATGCTTGTATCGCCTATTTGGTTGGGCTTTTTTAACCGAAAAAATATCTGCAGGAAATGGAATTTTAAAGGCTTCACATCATGGTAAACCAAACAATAATGTATTTTACTTTAATTATTTTCCGATTTGTAATGGTGTTATTGTGATTGTTCCGTATATTGGTCTATTTTCAGAATTCTCGAATGTGTATTTAACTCGAGAGTGCTGGAAATAGACCAATATACGGAACAATCACAATATTTTATAAAATATATAAAAAATCCGTAAATACGAAAAGTTAAGTTGTGAGAATAGAATATAGATGGAGAGAATGTGAAAGAATCGAATTTCGTACACTATGCAGTAATTAGCTAGTAGTACAACTAGCTATTTTTTAGCCCATGTAGTATAGGTATTGTTCTATACTACATGGGCTAAAAAGTCCCGGGCCTAACACAGAAAACACGTTTTTTTGTTCAATTTTGGTTCTAGATGGCTCAGTTGGTAATAACCTTCAAAAGATAGCTGTATAAATTTCATTATATTCTATTCATTAGTTTATGGGTTATTGTGCTAAGAGTGACGCACAAAAGGAACAATTTTTGTGCAATTGCTTACTGTCGAGCAGACGACCGAGTTGAAGAATTTGAGTTAAAAATCCAGCAAGATATTTAAAGTAAAATTAAAAATGTCGATGCTAGCGTTGGGCGACATGTCTGACAAAAAAAGAAAATAAATGTAAAAAATTGTACGGAGCAATCACAACAAAACCATTACAATAAAACAACAACAACGTAAATATAAATATAAAGAAAATACGTCCACAGATTGCACTGAACATTGATGGTGAGTGAAAAAAGAAAGAAATTTTGCAACCTCAGACATGGGGTAATGAAGCTCAGCTCGAGTATTTCAATGTTCAAAATGGAGTACAGCAGGTTCTAGAGAAATGGCAAGAGATGTATTGCAGACGACACCCAAGATAGAGAGGTGTTACGATCGAGTCGTCATAGAGTTGAGGTTAAGAAACATCACAGGAACGGGAAATTTATTCGCTAAACCAACATCGGAGCATAAAATCAATTAGGAAGACTTTGCAGTGGCCGAGCGCTAGTGGGGTGAGCAAAGATAAAAGTGGCATACAGCATTCAGAGTCACGAAGATGTGCACCGATCAAATGTGGAGCCAAGTGACATCAGTCAAAGAAGAAGCTTAGGATGCCGGAAGCTAGCTTGGGAACGCTGAAATGATGGTGTTTGGCAGTAACCTGATTCCCGAGTAAGAGAACTGACGCGAGAAACAAAGAGAGGGGAGACGAAAAAACACAGAGGGTTCAAGAACCACAGCAGAACAGAGGCAAACGCTCAGTTCAAAATCAGATACTGCATGACTGCGTGAAGAGAATGCACGGGAAGAGAAGGATGAAGTGGCTTATCTAGTAGAGACCGGACAAGTGGTGCAGTGGTTAAAGTTTCCGCATTTGGACCGGGAGGTACTGGGTTCGAATCCCATCAGAGACTAGATGCAACTCAAATTTTCATCATCGATTACAATCGGTGATGTTAATAAACACAACTAAGACTCTCTGATGGAGTGCAGAATTCAACGCCGACCCACCGTCCATGTCAATGTACAGGTTGACATGGAGCTTGTAATGTGCAGGTGGTATACTGTAATTGTGTGAGTAGGTGAAATAGCTGAATGGGTTAATGATGTGGCGTGAATGCGTGGTACGAGTATCACAATGAGCTAAAAATGGCCTAAGTGTCAACCACTGTAACCTAACCTACCTAGTAAAGAAACGATCCTTGAGGGAGGCCTAGTCCAAGTTTTCAGTACGTTTACAGAGACGTACGGTGGGTCTGACGGAGGACCCGATGATTAAAGAGAAAGCGTAGGAGGAGTTGAGCTGAAAGAGTGCTGGAATGTGACGAGGCGAAGAAAGTACGTGGTCATAAATGCAACCTAACCTAGTCGGAGGTCGACGGAGATTGCGCAAAGATCGAACCGTAGAAGAAAGCATTATCACGAGTGGCAATGATAAAAAGGAAACGCAACACGCTCACCATGGAAGATATAGTAATTTTCGACGAGATTATTTGATGCGGTTGTACACGAAGCGGAAAATGAAGATCTCATGATGCATACTTCAATTGAACAGGTCCCTATAAAAAATTGTTAAGAGGATCGGCGACGATGTGTACTGAATACTCGGATACAGTGTGAAAAGTAAACAGTTTAAAAAAAATCCTTAGTGAATTGGTGAAGAGGTTAAAGGTGTTGGTTCAAAATAAAGTTTGGAATTTAAAGTTTGGAGAAATATTAAGGAATTGTATTACTATTTAGTATTAAATATAACATTCGATGGTTGTGATTAAGAATCCCATTACATTTGTAGAAACCTGAGAGCTGAATCAAGTCCGACAATGTTTCCCTTCACTTGTCAGTATATCAGGTAGGAATTAGAGGGTTAGTATCATTGGTTAAACTCCATATAATGTTCAGCTAATTAAAGTAGCCGAAAATTATGAGATAGCGATTTCAAATTATGTTATGTCCAAATAAATTGCATAGAGACCTGTAACTGGCTAGTCTTTAATATTGGCAAGTAGGATAATCATAACTAGAATCGGGAATTTGCAACTGTAACACCTTTGGGGACATTATTCTCACATCTGATTTTATTTAACGGTATGTAGAATAATTATTCCCTTCGATCCTTATGATTTAACAATTTCACGATCAGATTTATTTTCGAGTTTCCCGCGCACAATTGATTTTTATGATTTTTAGGTTTCTATATGATCATCTTTAGTGGATTGATGATTCTTTTGAAACTTTTATGATTCTTATGATTCTCATGATTCTTATCATTCTTATCATTCCCATGATTCCTATACTGTTAAAGTTAGCCGAAAGTTTCCAGCCGAAAGATAATGCAGGTAGTGTCTTGAATACAGCAAAAATCAGTCATGAACTCGAATTTAGGAGAATTTAGGATCGAATTACATCATTCGGGTGAAGGAGAAATTATTTCAGTTTATAGGAATTTAAAAATCGATAGGGGCGAGAGTATAAACAGAGTTTAAAATTAGTCAAGACACTATCTGCATTATCTTTCGGCTGGAATGTTTCGGCTAACTTTAACAAGGTATGATTCCTATGATTCTTATGATTGTTATGATTGTTATGATTGTTATGATTGTTATGATTCTTATGGTTCTTATGATTCTTATGATTCTTATGATTCTTATGATTCTTATGATTCTTATGATTCTTATGATTCTTATGATTCTTATGATTCTTATGATTCTTATGATTCTTATGATTCTTATGATTCTTATGATTCTTATGATTCTTATGATTCTTATGATTCTTATGATTCTTATGATTCTTATGATTCTTATGATTCTTATGATTCTTATGAGTCTTATGATTCTTATGATTCTTACGATTCTTATGATTCTTATGATTCTTATGATTCTTATGATTCTTATGATTCTTATGATTCTTATGATTCTTATGATTCTTATGATTCTTATGATTCTTATGATTCTTATGATTCTTATGATTCTTATGATTCTTATGATTCTTATGATTCTTATGATTCTTATGATTCTTATGATTCTTATGATTCTTATGATTCTTATGATTCTTATGATTCTTATAATTCTTATGAAACATCGGACAATTAAACACTAATGTGTGAATTTTTTAGTTGTAATATACAAAAATTCAAATGTAAAACTATACTAGCTTACCTACTGTGACTGAATAATCAGTCACGTGATTAAGAAATGATTAAGAAGATTTTTTAAGATGTAAATTTGATGCACTTTTCTCAAAAATAAAGTAAATTCATATACGCTATTAAATATTTAATAAGAAATGTACAAAAGGATAATAAAATATGAATTTACAATACAATTTACATGCGTAGAATCTCTAAAAAAACAATATTCTTTGTTGTGATGCGTCCGTCCCGATCAGCTGATTGATCGCTTGTCTCAACCATAAACACCTTGAGTCCGTCAAATGAGTGGCATCGTGAAAAAGCCACATACAGCTGACCGTGCGTAAATACGGGGGCCGGCAAGTACACTCCTACTTTCTTCAAGTTTTGGCCCTGACTCTTGTTGATGGATATGGCGAACGCGAGCTAGACCGGAAATTGGAGGTGAGACATTTTAGATGCGAAGGTGCCTTCCGAGGGTGAAACCTTAATGCGTGGGATGAGAACGCGCTCGACTTTTGAGAAGCCAGTCAGCAAATCACATTTCAGACTGTATTTTTGCGACTCGCATGTGTGTTCCATTGATAAGACCCTTGCTAGTGTTTAGATTCCTCATCAAAAGAACAATCAAGTTTACCTTTAGCGGGATGGCGTGGCGCGAAAGTCCGGACCCTTCCTCCGGAGTTCCACATTCATGTCGTCACTCTCAACTTTATCAACACTAAGTTTGACTTCTTGTTCGCCGGGCAGGACGTCAAGCACCTGCTGATTGATTAGCGTGCAATCATCATTCT
Organism: Nephrotoma flavescens; assembly: GCA_932526605.1. Classification (NCBI taxonomy): domain Eukaryota; kingdom Metazoa; phylum Arthropoda; class Insecta; order Diptera; family Tipulidae; genus Nephrotoma; species Nephrotoma flavescens. Next base: position 176,890,906 of record OW052220.1, on the reverse strand, counting down.
TGGATGCAAGGATGGCGCGCTCCTCGATGGTTCCCTCGGCTATTGTTGTGTTGATATCACCATACACGAAATCGATTACACTTTGAGAACTGGAACGGCGTGCCGAAAGTGTGTTCGATTCGGTTCGAACATTGCCGTTTCTAACAGAAAGCAAGTATTGCGCAAACTCATCCTCACCTTCATCGATGCGCATGTTCTTGGTGAGTGTAAACTTGTTTACCAATTTCCAAAGCGGGTTCAACTTGATGGTCGATTCGCAAGTTCGCGCGCGTCCCGCCTTTGGTTCTACAGGCAAGCACTTTCGGAAGTCACCCCACATGAGGATAATTTTTCCAGCGAATTTAACACCTTCTTCCGGCTTTTCTCTGTACAAATCTCGTAATAGGCTGTCTATCATTGTGAGCGCTGCCCCTGGCATGATGCTGGCCTCATCTCTCATGATGAGTCGCGCGCTTTTCAACTTGGTAGCGTGCGAGGAGTTTGGCTGACGCCCCTTGGCAAATGCAATGAGTGATTGCAATACAAATGTCTTGCCACACCCATCGGGAGCGTCAACGTAAAAGTCCTTTGCTGACAGGGTTTCAGATTCGAGCGCGCTACGGACCTCATTAATGACGCGCTTCTGGTCTTCATTTGCACTCGCATACATGTTGTCGAAACGCGCTATTTCTAAATATTAAAAAGGAAAAGCATACAACTGTCAAATCGCGCTACTTTAACCTAAATATTTAATAAGAAATGTACTTACGGACCGCTGTATTTGTGTGTTATTTTCATTTGTATATGAATAGCTTTGACGTTTTCCAAAACAAATCTTGTATTAACAACATAACCAAAACTAATGTTGTGATGTAGATTATATAGTCGATTTACCACCACACAAAAAGGAGAAACACGTCACACTAGTTGAAGCATGAAATTAAGAGCTTAATAAATTATCCGGTTACGAAATATACCGGGACCGGGGACACAAATCAACCGCATATCGGGACGAAACTTCCCATTTAACCTTTTCGCATAAATTAAGAGATCCCATGACTTTTGCCTGAAATCGGACGGAAATGATTATTCCAAACTTTTCATAGACATTATGTTTGTGTAAGTAAGTAAAGGTCGATCTTCACTCGCAAAATTTTGTCATGACGATAGAGTGCCATGACAAAGTTGTATTTTTACACTCACAACTATTAACACCAAAATGTATGTACATATGTATGTACATATGTAAATCATTTTATGTTCTCTGTTTTGCTCTATATTTGCGGCATTCCGGCGTCGTGATTAATATACCGGGTGTGTTTTTTAAGCTGAAACTTTCAAATATCTCGGAAAATAAGCCCTCTACGATAAAAATGACCATAATCAAAATAAAATCGTTCTGGAGGGGAAATACATTAGTGCTAAAATTAGGGCCCCTCGCCCTGTTTGTAAGGGGAGTGAGGGGCAACTTGGAAACTAAGATAGGAACCCCTATTTTTTATTGCAGATTCGGATTCTACGGCTAAAAGTACGTAAGATTTCTTTGAAACATTTTTTTCCATTCATGATAGATGGCGCTGTAATAAGCGATATTAAATTTTTTTCGATTTCTCTTACTGAGAACATTATGCATACGATTCAACAATATGTTTGCATTAAAATTAACACGTTTTCAATGTAAATACTTGAAATTAGTTTTAAACAAATTGTATTTCTTAAATTTAAAAAAAAACTACTTTTAGCGTAGCACAGAAACAACGACGGCGAAAGGTTTCTTGGCTTTTACACATATTTCCCGCAAGCGCGTTTCTTAATAAAACATATATTCTGCACATATATGAAAAAATACCTTTCACCTGATATATGTTTCATTTAGTGTGTTATTCTTTAAATAGTGGCTCAAATGTAAAACGAACAAGCTGTGGTTTAATCAAACATGTTTCCTTACGGAACTGGTTGGTGACTGTTGATAATCAGGACTATAAGAAATCTTATGTACATACTTATTTTTAAACACAAAGATTTTCATTTTGGTTCATTTCAAAATTTTTGGTTTTTGAGGAAAAAGTTTAGTTGAAGGAACTAACCAGGCCAAAATTGTAAATTTGTGTTCTCTGAAATTCTCTAAAATATGCAATCAATAATGCATGCTCTGATTTTAGAATAATAATTTTGCTTCCTGGTTATGCCTATCATATACCATTTTCGATTCAACAATAAACTACCCAAGTTTGTTGTAGTTACTACACTACAGCATAAATTATAATTTTTTGTTATTATTAAAATAAAAGGAAGCACAAAACCAAAAATTTACCACATTACGTGCATTTCGAATACCGCACGACCTACAACCAAATTATATTTTATACAATATTAGAAAAAATATTTACTAAGTCACGTCCTGATAACGTCTCAGCGGACGAGGAAAAACTAATATCATACTCCAAAAATAATATAGAGAGCAAAATAGTTCCAAGGAAATTGAAAAGTGGATATGTACTACAGTAAGTAGTAGAAGTAGTACACTGTATTTACCCTTACCCAATGCAACGTTCATTTTTCTAGCTTTCAATACAAACCAACATATATTTTCTTATTTTATCTGTACTGGTTTTCCACGTGCTACAAAAATAATTAGATTTTCCATGTCTAAAAAGAATTAGAAAATTAATAGCGCACGATATCTAAACACTGTTTAGTTAAGTTAAAATCCCAAATACACCAACAAAAAACATCTCGTGTTAAAAATAACAGACACTCGACCAGACTACAAAAAGGTGTAGGCGGTGACTGAGATACTCATTAAATTCCATGAATGAATGTGATGAAAATAAATTAACACCGTGCGCGTATATTTATCTCTCGTGTTTACACACACGTTATGCGGCAGGATGTTAGTGTAAATAGAATAGTTTCGATTTGTGGTGAAATTATGTACCATAACGATACGGCCGCACGCATTTTATAGAGAAACCAAATAATGTTTATGTGTTGTACCAGTTATAATATTAGACCATTTGGCTCTTTTATGGCGCTTACTCTAAAATGGTTGGTGGTGACCTTAATTTATCAAATTAAAATTATGGAATCGTTTATCAATTTTATAGACCGCAATAGTGCCAATAACGCTCACAGTTTTACAATAAATGTTTTACAGGGAATCTGCTATTAACTGTCAACTTATTAAGACGTCGCTTCATAAAATAGGATTAATACTTTTGCCACTTGCAACTGGTTGCAATTTACATTATTTCACTATTAGCATTTTAAAATTTTACCGGTAATTAAATTTTACCACCAATCAATATTGCTTGGTTTAAAGTACACTGTAACTGTAAACTATATGTATACAAAAATTTGCTCTAGTCATTTGTGGTTTGAGTAATTTTTGCTTAAATAAACTCTGGAAATCGTAGAGTTCGAACTCGACGATATTTGCCCAACAATTGAAGCCGGCTGATCATCAGCAACGTCGTCGTTGTGTTGTTTGGATGCTCGAACAAAATGTTTGATGAGCGTTTTTCATCAAAAATCATCTTTCCAAATGAAGTTCATTTTCACTTCATCGAATATGTTAGTAAACAGAATTGTCGCATTTGGGGGACTAAAAATCCTTATGTTATTCAAGAACAACCAATTCATCTCAAAAAATACTTTTCACACTATTTGCCGTGAGCACTTGACAAAAAACATTTTTTTAAGCACTTGTTTTTTATTTCGTAAAAATTAAAGCTTTTTTCAAAGAGTTCAAAAAATCACTCAATCGATTTCGGCTTGTTAGGCCAACCTCAGGAGTATCTACTGGATGAGACTAGATACTCCTGATGATGGCCTAACAAGCCGCTGCCGAAGTCAATCGATTGATTTTTTAAACTTTTTCGATAAAACTTTTAATCAAAATATTCAAAGATTTAATTTTTGCGAAGCAAAAATCAAGTGTTAAAAAAAATTGTATTAAGTTCGTCCAAAAAAGTTACTGATTGGTGTGGATTGTAAGCTGGTGGCATTATTGGACCTAATTTTTTCAACAATGAACGTGAGATGGAGTGACAGTGAATAGTGAGTGCTATCATAGCATGTTAACTGGATTTTTGTATCAAAATTGGATGAAATTGATTTAGATGATCTTTGGTTTGATCAAGACGATCCCTGCCACATGCCACACAAATGGTGAAACACTTGACTTATTGCCCACGATGATCGCATAATTTTAAGAAATTCTATTGCCAATTGGTAACCAAGTTCATGCGATTTGACACTGTTAGTGTTAGATTACTTTCTTTGTAGTAGTGTAGTATTGCTAAAGTTTTACTACTATAATATTAGCAACAACTTCACATATTTATAAAGCAGAGTTAAGTTTTTACTAACCTTTTCTAAATGTTTATATGTGTTGCGTGTGTGTATCAAAATGATACCTGTATAAAGCGGAAAAAGTAACTTTAGAACATACACCATACGCTGAATTCGATTTAGATGAATTATTGAAATTATCTCATTTAAACCGGAGAAATAAAAATTCAACCTCGGATAAAATGGGTTTTGGGTAATAGACAAATTAGAAAAAATAATACAAGTTCCAAAGGCAGGGAACTCCCCCGTGTTTAAAATAAAAACAAATTTCATAAGAATTCATGGCTACAATAGATATCCATAGAGTCGTAAATACAATGTGAGGTACATGAATTTTTCCTTACGATTTATGTTACTTAGAAAAATTGGTAGCGGAATCCTCAGGATGACAATATCTCTTTTGGGTTATCTCTGGTTTTACATACCGTTATAATTAATTTTTGTTTTGTTTGTTGGTGCAAAACAATAGACGCATGTTTCTTCTAATTATTTGAAAGTTAAGGTTTGTGTATTTATTTTTGTTGTTATTTCTTGCAATGCCGCGTGGGTCTTATTTAACCGATATAGAAAAAGGCATAATTTCTGCTTTTCGGGAAGAAGGTGTCAGTATTCGAAAAATTTCTCGAAGATTGAAGCGGTCTGACAATGTATTCCGCACATTTTTAAAAGATCCGGTTAATTACGGACAAAATAAGAAAGGAGGGCCAAAAGAAAATCTTTCGAACCGTGATAAGCGCCAGATTATCAAAACTGGCAGTAATTCGATGAAAAGTCGAGCCCAAACAGCACGAGAATATCACTTAAATGTATATCGGTTGGACCGTGAATCGGGTTTTAAAACAATCTTCAAACCTCGCAGTTTGAAATATATATTTTTTTAAATATTTTAAATTTCCTTTAAAAAAAATGTTTAGATTATTTTTTCAGATGAGAAAAAATTTAATTTAGACGGTCCGGCCGGTTTTGATTCTTACTGGAGGGACCTGCGCAAAGAACCATGGCATTTTTCTAAGATACATTTCTGTGGCGGTTCCTTAGTGGTTTGGTAGTGTTTTGTTTCGATGGAATGCTAGAGTTAGCTTTCCCATACATCCGCATGAACTCCAGAGAATAAGAGAATACACAATATTTTGAGAATCAATCTCCTTCCATATTTAGAGACGTACAAGACAGAAAGAAAACTTTCCAGCATTGCAATGGCTAACCTGCTCACCAGACCTAGGCCCAATTGAAAACATCTGGGGAATCATAATTCGAAAAATCTTTGCTGAAAACAAGTAATATGAAAGAATGTTGGACTTGAAAGTGGCCGTGATTGAAGCTTAGGAGTCAATTGGTGAAGATGTTAGAGTAGGCTTAGTTGAGAGTATGCCGAAGAGGGTATTTAAGCTTATTCGGAATAAAGGAGGTCCCACTCATTATTAATTTTATTTTAATTTTAACTAAAGTGAATTAGTTTTTTATTTTATGTTCCCCGCATCTATAGTTGTACACCACTAGAAAACTAAAATTTCCTTTGTAATATTTGTTGTTTTATTATGCTCTTTTATACTGCACCATTGGTTTCACTTCAAACTTTGGAATGGGAACAAAGAGTGTCCTAAAAAGTAGATGCGTCTATAGTTCTACACCAAATTGTGCATTAAGAATTTTTAGATCAATTGAGATATCCCTAAAGATCTTAACCCAACCTCGAGTATATGGGGTCTTAGTTCTACACCAGGTCAGTTAGAAAATATATTCAGGAGCTCTGGATGGGGAGGTCTAACAGTTTATATACTTAAGGTTGTGTTAAGATCTTTGGGGATATCTCACTTGGCCTCAGAATTTTTATTATATTTGTTCATAATTGTGAATTGTATAAATTATCCCCACCGCTGGATGTTGAGCTCGTAATTATTTTGTCTCCCTGACATGGTCTCTGAACTAACACCGCATATATCTGAGGTATCTATAAATTATAATAATAGAAAGTAATAGTAATAATAATTTATAAAGTCTATAAATTGTTCCCACCCCTGGGTGGTTAACTATCGATTATTTTTTGTACCTGACATGGTCCTTAACTATTACGCCATATATCTGAGGTTGTGTTAAGATCTCAGCTGGATTTTTGAATTTTTTTTTAATATTTCGACATAATACAAAATTTTATTAAATGTCCCCTACATTTAATAATGTGGATGGGTAGCTCCTAATTATTTTGTGTAACTGGCATGTTCCAGAACTAATGGCACATATACCTGAGGTTGTGTTTGATCTCTAGGGATTTCTCATTTTCAAAAATTCTTAAAAAATGGTTTCTTCTACTAAATTGTATAACTTGTTGTTTAGAATTATGAATAAGATTTTTTTTTGCTATCTGAATATAGGTAACTTCCCCTTACCGGTAAATGCAACAGGTTTTTTTTCTGTATCATTAATCATAAGATACTTGTTTATTTATTTGAATTGCATTCACTGAATTAACACAAAACTGCCATATTCGACAATTTTCCGTCTTACCCAGATACAGTCTTACATATCTCTAACACAAACAAAATTAATGAAACTAGCAAAAGATTAGCATTTTCTCCACATTCGTAGGAAGGATCCACAAGCAATTCAAGATCTTAAGAACAACTTTCGAGCTGAAATTGGGCCCATAAAAGCAGTTTTAATGGAAAAAGTGATTAAACATTTTGATTGCAGGCCTTGTAACAAGAGCCTTGGTGGTCACATCAACGATGTTGTATTCCATGCATAAACGGCACAAAACCAACTTTCATATTCAATAAAAATTAAAAATTTCCAATCTAAAAATAACTAACAGATGAAACACCTTTTATTATAAAAACTAAAGTTGCTTTGTGTAAAGTTTACAAATATTTTGTGTTTGTCTGTTATTATACAAGGTGAGTGTAAATAAAACACACTTTTGGGATGAAAAGTCAAAATGTTTTATTGATAAGGGAAGGTGTTTCTATGAAAAATTTATATATGAAAAACCATATCGTTTATATGTCCATCACGGACGGCTTGGCCTACAGGCCTGCATCCAAACTTCAAAATTTTTCGATGACTTTTTCCAATAAAAGTAGATCGATAACTTCAATTTCAGCTCGAATGCTGTTTTTAAATTGTTGAATTGTTTGGGCACCAATTGGTGGCGAAGGAACTTCACAATTTCTTGAAATTATGCGATCATCAAATTTTGTTGACAATAAATGGATTTTTGCACGATTTGCGTGACATCTCGCCCCGTCTTGTTGAAACCAAATGTCGTTGAAACGCAATTCATTCAATTTGGGACACAAAGAAGAACGGCCGAATGTTGCCACCAGCTCATAAACCACACCAAACAGTGACTCTTGGTCACTGTCACTCCTCATAACATGAGGATTCTCCACTCCCCAAATTCGACAATTTTGCTTGTTGACGTAAAATGAGCTTAATATCTAAAGTAGATTTTGATGAAAAATCTTCATTTCGTTCCAGCATGGTGGCTTCAATTGTTGAGTTATTTCAATTTTGTATGGATTCAAAGGAACGTCAACATGCAAAATGCGTCGTAATGTGGGTTGTAAAATATTTATTTATTGTGAATGATGCCTGGTTGATTGTTTGGTTCATTCGTGGCAGTGTTTGCCACCGCATCAGGAGTACGAACTGGTGAACATATTTATACGGTCTACAATCATCCACTGAACTAGTTTCTTGAAAACGATCAATAATTTGCTCGCTCAAAAGACGTCCATGTCGACCAAAACTCTTACGTAATTTACCTAATGTTGTTGTTTTTGAATGATTATTTTCATAATAAATCTGGACAATCAAAATGCCTTGTTGTGTTGTAAGCGACTCGATGATGATAAATGGCATATTTTTGACTTTTCATATATGTTAAAGAATTTTTAAGAACAGACAACATTAAGTACTGAAATTCATCGATTGAAAAAGGACCAACAAATGGCCCACCCAGTAGAAACACAAATCTTAGTAATTTTGTTTTCGTCATATTGTTAAATTATGGATCATTATCACAATTGGATTTGCAATAATCCACAGATTTAATAATTATACAAAAATTAAATAAATATTTTTTTTAATGATCTATCTGATTAAATTATAAATGGCCTTATAAATGACGTTAAAATACTCCAGTGAACCATATCAAAAACATCACTAGATATTTTATTAGCGTTTAGTCTTCTATACCACTTCAAATTCGAATAATCAATTGCAGCAGTTGGATTATTGTTATATTTAAATGAGTTTCACACATTCGTAATTGTATGCAGCCCGCATATTTTATATTTTACTGGTTTGTTTATTTATTAATTCAAACCGGCGTTAAATCGTCTTAATTGATAATCAATATAAGTAAAATGCGCCACACACTCACAGACCAGTTAATTTAAAATTTCTAGATTGCAACACCGTATGGAATCATTTTACCTAGAGTTTTGGGAAGCACCATACATCATCATCGTATAAAAATGTCGTTAAAATTAAAGAGTTTGATTGTCGTGTGTATAATTGAATCAACTATAGCAACAAAAACAGTTTAATGTTAAAAGTAAAATATCGTGCACATAACCATTATACACATATGTACACTCTCAGCATATGTCGCAATTTTAAGCTCACGTCAGATACAAACAGCCACACAAAAAAAAAAAATTGTTGCCAAAAAAAAATTGTTTGCATACCAAAAAATGAAAACTCATGAAGCAAAAGCAAAGTAATAATTAAATTGATTTTCCAATGGAACAACATACATACATACATTATAAGTATGTGTGGCTGTACATAAAAATTTATGTATATGTTTTTTATGTATTTTAACAACTCTTAATAAATATATCATTTTCTAACGTATGTTAAAAATTTTCATTTTACATGTTAATTAAATATTATAAGTAAAGCAAATAGTTTTACAACTGTTTATTTAAAACAATTTTTTGTTTTTGTTTTACTTATGTAGTTTGTAGACGAAGAGTACTCTCATCAGTACATACATATCTATAATTTAGAAACTAAACACTACATAAAGCGCTATATATACTCGTACGTATGATTTGTTTGTTTAAAATTTTTAATTGAAGCGTTCTTAAGATGTTCGGTTTATCGGAGTTGGTGTCGTTGTCAAACATATCAAATATTTATCTGTTTTGAAATAAACTAGGTCATGGAACTTTATTAACTTATTTAAATTAGGACGAAGTAAAAACTTTTACTCAAAACTTTATTTTTGAGTGAAATTTGGATTCATACTGATGAAATGTCTTCATATAATTTAAATGGTTATACGTTGTTCGGTGTGTGCAATGATTCGTATAGATCAGGTGGTGTTGCCGTGTTTTTTGATTCTAATTTAGATTGCTCAGTTAGTGCCCATAACTTACCATCAGCCGATGTCATAAAGGTTGAGTGGAGATTTTCAAATGATTTATATGTCTTTTTATGCATCTATCGACTTCAATCTACAGCTGTGAGTGTCTATGTTCGGGAAGTGGCCGAGGTTTTGGGCAGTATTAGGTCAAAAACCCTTTATGTTTTTGGAGACATTAACATTGATATTCTCGGGTTTCCAAGCAACAGTATTGATTATCTAAACCTTATGTCATGTTTTGGGCTTGAGTCATTGATTGGTACTCCCACGCGGGTTACTGCTTCTTCTTCAACGTGTATTGACCACTTTTTTGCTAGACTTAGGTCTAATGATCTTTCCGGTATAAGAACATCGGCTGTGGACTTAAAAATTTCTGACCACCACTTGATTGAGATACGGTTTAAGGCTTCTCAGATACTGTTACCAAGGTCTAATTTGAACCAAAATTCCACGAGAAGTAGAAAGAAACTCAATCTGTTGTTGTTATATGAAAGGTTGGATCATATGGACTGGGGGTTCATTTTTAACATCGAAAATCCATCGCTAGCTCTTGAGGTATTTTTGGATAATATTTTAACTATCTTGGAAAGCTGCTACACATATTGCTCGTCTAAAATCAAACGCCTGCAGCCTTGGATCTCCTTTGATCTTGCGCGACGTGTTAATAAAAGGAATAAACTGCGGTCTAAGTTAAATAGGCGTCCTGATAATGCAGTACTTCGTGATAGCTATAACAGAATGTGCACCATAATTAACGCAGATATCAAAAAAGAAAAGGAAACCTATTATTCTAAGCGTTTTTCTGCTAACCGCGGTGATACAAAAAAAAACTGGATTTTAGTGAACGAGATTCTGACTCGCAAACATAAAACTTCACTAGTCAAATCTATTTTACCACAGAACGGAGAACTTCTTACGAGTGATCTAGAAATTGCTAATGAGTTTAATTGTTATTTTTCTAGTGTTGCTAAAGATTTAGGTGCTAAATTTAACTCTATCAACACGTCATCTAGTTTCGATTTGCCTTTTGATTTCGGTCCGACAACGTTTTTTATGACCCCAGTATCTAGTAATGAAGTTTTTTCAATTATTTGTGCTTTAGAACCTAAATACTCAATTGATAACGTTGGCCTGAGTAATTATATATTAAAAGCCATTGCTGAGCATATTAGTCCCGTTCTTGCACACATTTTCAACCTTTCCTTTGAGATGGGAGTTGTACCCGATCGACTGAAAACAGCAACTATAATTCCCCTTTTCAAGAATGGTAATCGCCTTGATAAAGGTAATTATAGACCTATTGCCTTGCAGCCAGTAATCCTGAAGGTTCTTGAAAAGGTAATTAAAAATAGGGTTTCCAGTTTTTTAGATAAAACGGGTGTGCTGAGTATCCATCAACATGGTTTTCGTCTTGGTATGAGTACCGAATCAGCCTTGTTAGATTTTCTAAATACAATCAACGTTGGTTTAAATAAAGGTAATAGTTGCGGTGCTTTATTTATTGATACAGCTAAAGCCTTTGATATGGTTGATCACAAGCTTCTGCTATCTATTATGTATGATATAGGGTTTAGGGGAGTGGCAAATACGTGGTTTGCATCGTATTTAGATGGTAGATCGGTGAGAGTTAAGATTAATGATAATTTAAGCGATCCGAAATTTATTGACGTTGGTGTTCCCCAGGGTTCAGTATTAGGCCCTCTGCTGTTACTCATTTATACAAACTCCGTATTTAAATTGAATCTTCATGGTTATTCAACCGGGTTTGCTGATGACATAGCTCTGGCTTACTGTGGGAATTCTCCCAGCAACGTTATTTCGATGATCAATTCTGATCTAAAAGTGTTACTCTCATGGTTCGACAAGCATCGCCTGATCTTAAGCCGGAAAACTAAATTCATGTTGTTTAAATTGTCTGGTAGCTTTAATATGTCTATTTTGCCGCGGGTGACTAATCACAGCAGGTATGAATGTGCGTCTAGTGGTTGCCACTCTGAGTGTTTTGATATCGAACAAGTTGACTCGTTTAAATATCTTGGTGTTCACTTGGACACTTGCCTTAATTGGAAAACGCATGTTAATTCTGTCAACCAGTATCTGTCATCAACTGCTAGAATTTTCTACCTTCTTCGTGACTATTGCCCTCCGTCGGTTCTAAAAATAGCTTACCATGCACTAGTTATGGCTAAATTGGAATATGGATTGTCGTGCTGGGGTGGTTGTTATGCTGCTACTTTGTATCCTTTATATGTTCTACAGAAAATGATTTTGAGAATATATCTAAAGAAACCAAGAACTGAACCATCATGGAATTTATTCTTTACGACGAATATTTTGCCGTTGAAACATTTGTATGTTTATAAGGTATTGAGAGTTTTTTTTAATCGAAGTGGTCAACAAATAATGAGAAGCGATTTTCGTTACAATTTTCGCGGTAACCATCAATTTCTTTGTAACATCCCAAGATTCTTCAATGACCACTTCCGACGCTCTATTCAGGTCACTGCACCAACCTTTTTTAATGCGTTACCAATTTATATTAGGAAGGACATTCATTTGAAGTCCTTTTTACCTAAAGTTAAACAATGGCTATTTGAAACTGTTGATATCTCCTTTTTATTCAGGGTTATTACATAAAACTTGATGTATTTAGTCACATGTTATGAAGTTGAAATTTAGTAGTAAAAGTAGTTGTAGTGGTAATGGTAGTAATAGTAGTAGTAATAGTAGTAGTATCTTAGTCATTTTATTGTAAGCTTTTATCACATTTTATACTCATTTTTATCATTTAATTTTGTAAATATTAGGATTATGTTGTATTTTTATGTATTACGCGAATTTGCTTCTGTCGTTTTTTCGGCACAAAATTCGTTATATTTTTTTTTTGAATAAATAAATAAAAATAAATAAAAATACTTTCAGCCAACAAGTTGCCATTAAACGTTTGTATATGATTGAGAGAAATGCTCAGCTTTAATATAAACAATTCTATATGTTGGGTGCGAGTTTAACTTTTCTAGTTAATTTCTGTCTCGATAAACTGAAAGATTGATTGAAGACAAAAATAAATAAATAAATTGTTTAAATGTTTATTATTTAGATTCCTTCTTCTATAGAAAAGACATACTCGTATATACTTATAATGTTGTATATTAAAAAAATGTTTGCAATTTTCTATTTCGCATGAAATTTTTGGTATGGCCTGAGGAAGCTGAAATTTTAATTTGTTGCTTTCTCGAAACCATTCTTGCCAAATCGATAAATATGGGAAAGGTGGTTTTGTAAAAGTTAAAATTACAAAAATTCGTTTTTCGCAAATATACCTAATAGAAGATCTACTCAATGTCAGCAGGATTTGTAATGTATAAATGTAATTTTTGTTTAATTGATATTAAATAAAAATATATTCAACGTGTGTTTTGCAATCCTTGAAGCTGACCATCAAGGATGGTTCAATCCTGTTGCATCAAGAAAATTTTGTAAAAACAAAAGTTGGGTCTAATTGATGACAATTGGAAAATTATTTCCGGTGATTGATACCTTTGTGAATATAGCCCAAAATTCCAGCCCTGAAAACAAAAAAGCTGCGTATGGCAATACTCTAATATAATACTAAATAATACTATTCTTCTCTCAACTCCTAGAAAAATTCTAAACATACAAAAACTCTAAAAAAACTCGTACTTGCTGCTTATTTTTGCTTATTTTTGCTGCTTGAACAGTAAAATAAACGATGTGCACCGCTAGTTGGGCCAATGAATAGGTTCTGGCTTCAATGGACTATATCTCAAGACACAGACTATATCTCATGAGAAATTGTAAAAAATAATCGTACATGCTCTTTAAACATTCACATTTTTACTCTCAACCTCGAAAGTTTCGGTTGTTATGAGAGCTTTTAACTATCGTTATAGCAAGAATTTTCGGGTCTGAGAGTAAAACTGTTGTGATTTTTTGAACTGAGAGTAGAAAATGTCATGATAGCAATAATTTTGTTGCCATAGCATGCGTCTGAAAGGGAACTTCGCATATCTTCACAAACATAAGAAAATTTGGCTTATTTCACAAACATGTAATTACTCTCAGCCCCAAAAATTTCAAATGTCATGACAGTTTTTAACTATCATGACAGTAAATATTTTCGGGGCTGAGAGTAAAAATGTGGAGAATTTTTGGGCTGAGAGTAAAAAATGTCATGATATCAATAGTTAGTGTTTCCATCGCATTTTTCGGGGATGTAGTTTGGGCTATCTTCACATACATGTAGTTAGTCAGCGACAGAAATTTTTTAAAAAAAGTTTTATAAATTTTCAAGGCCCACTAACAATTTTAGCATCAATTAACCTGGAACTTCTGATAATTGGTCAATGATTAATTTATTTTCCTGCGCCTGCCCGGGTTTAATAAAATATTTTTGAGAGGTTTTTCTTATATGTAGAGAAATTGTACTAAATTTGTTTATTAGATTATATTGAAATAAACTATTGGATAGTTGAATAACCAAAGTGCCGAGTTAATCCGGCAATATATGCTGGTCAATAATTAGTCAGGTTTAGCGAATAAAATATATAATTTTCTCAGAACAATTTTCCGATTCCCTTCAAACAATAATCGATGTAACATCCTCTCTTTAATTCGAATTTTGTGACGCCCAACTAGGGAAATTGACCTGAGCAATTGTTCATTATGACTGACGAAATTTCCACATCTATTGCCAAATTACCTCCGCGCGGTTCCGTTAAAATTAAATATTTTATTTATTAAGTTTTTATAGTAAAATTAACTGTGCTCTAAGGTTTGCTAGATGATAGGCTAGCAACCTGTTTTGTTGCATTGTGAACTCTATAAAATAACTTTTGTGTCATTTTAACAAATATGTGCACGTACAACATCATATATAATTATTTTTTACTTTAAAGAACATGCCAATGTTTTATTCTTATTAACTATAATTACGGTATTTATTACTAGATCTACTTTAGATTCCAATATAATCTAATAAACACTTGAATTTGGATGTTACTGAAGTTAGCCGAAAATTTCAGCCAAAAACTGCATTATCGACATATTTTGTATCAGGTCGTAGTACAAAATTCAGATGATATTAGTCAAAAATTACATGTTATTGAAATTAGCAGTAAATTTTCGCCGAAAAAAATTTGGATTATCAATAAAAATTAATTTCACGCAGTTCAAATAAAGGTAATATACTGTTTTCTAATAAGATATGATTTCTTTTAAAAAAACACACTAATTGTTAAGGAAATTGAAATGTTTTTTATTTCGGGAAAAACCCGAAAAAGTAAGGTGACCTGGGTTCACTGAATAATTTTCCAATGCTGAATAATTTTGCAATGGGACGGAAATAGTTGAAAAGAAAAATAAATATAGAATTATCAATCTTAACGATTCATTCATTCAATATTGATTAACATAAAATATACCTCAAGTAATAAGGTATAAACTAATGAGCTGACCGAATCAAATACAAACGATGTCATAAATTGAAGCTATTTGATTGGTGGGTCATGCAAAAGCATCAACAACGATATCAGCGTGGTCACTATATGAACTGTGTCAACAAAATGGTTTTGTTGAAAGAAATTTAATTTTAACTGTTGGAACGGTATTTTAGAATACGTTGTTGTGAAACAGGTATTGTTCCAGACAGTGAGTGGTGTGGATTGGTTTGTGTGATTTATTTTGATCCTATGCTGTGAATAGCTCAGGTGATTTTGTGTTTGCGTGGCATGAACCTGTAGCTGTGTTCGCTCATTGTTTTTGTAACCGCTGATCTCATCTCAACAACATCTTAAAAACAGAAAACAAACGACAATTTATTTGGAACTTAATTGTACTGTATTCATTATAAATGAGGTCGTATGCTTAAAATGGGGTGCACACTTTTTCAAAACTTTGTATATGTAAATAAATAAATAAATAAGAGTGAAGAGAAAGTCCCTTAAATTAGGAATCGCTAGTTACCTCAAAGAAGTTGAAGGAAAAATCATGCATGAATTCTAAAGAGAGATTATAGAAATTTACTCACACATCAAAAACCTCTTCATTCATTAATGGTACCGTACCAGAACTTCTAAGAGCAGTTATACCATAACAGAAAAAAGATACATATGAAGCACATGAAGATACATATCTTTTCCGCCGTCAATACCAAACAAATTCCTGGACTGAACTCTCCTCTTTTTGCACGAAAAAAAAACATTGGATCGTCATTTTAAATTAGCCAAGCTGATGTCAGCTTAAATATTAAGTGTTTGATACAAAGTTTTAGAAATCATATATTGATCTGACTATGGAAAAATGGTTTTAAATGTAACCATGCATCGAACATTCTTTTATGTGTTCAAAATTCGATTTGTTATGTTTAAATTTTATTTACTTTAAAATCAAAATAAGAAAACCAATTTTTAGAAAAACGTTTATATATCTAATGAATAACGATACGGATATAAAAAACTTCATATGGAAACGGTTACTTCAAATGGATTGATTTCAGTCAAAAATCGCTGGGACCTTGCAAATTATTTAGAAAGATTAAAGGCCTTAGTCCATGGCCAAAAATCTGCTGTCAGCAAAAATAAAAGCGAGAAAAAATATAGATTTTACTGGTTGTGTACGAAAAAAAAAATGTTGTCATCAAAATTTTACTGCGAAAACAATTGTGATGGTATTAGTGTGCTGCCATAATGCTGCTATAAAAAATGTAAACTGAAGTATTTTTTATGGCAGCAATGTTCACACATCTACAAAAAATGTATGTAAATATAAGAAATTTTTCTCACACTCATACAAAATAAGTCGTTTGCCATTTTTATAGTCAAATGTCGATTTGTTTTGCAATATTGGAAATTCTAATAAAAATCTAACAAAAATTTGTTTTAAAATATTAAAATATATAAAAAAATTGAAATGTATGAAAATGTGCAAATTAAAACTTTTATGAAATTTTTAGGTTATGCTAAAATAAAAAACCATAAAATTTTACTATAAAATGAAATAAAAAATATTTTTCTCTTTGTCCCTCTTATGAAATTTTAAGATTTTTTTGATTTGCGTTTTATGAGTCAAAAAATTGTTGTCTGCAAATTTTTTCCAATGAATTAAGGCATAAGTATGATGTTTCACATAGATCATTTAATTCATTTTGCATCTGTAGAGGCCACAGATAATAGTCTAGACATACTAACACATACAAGAATGTGAACATAGTTTATTTCGTAACAGAGCATTATCACCATACCCTAGCCATTATTCCACCTTATTTGATCCCGTCTATTTACCCCGCCACTCCCTCCCCTGCTCATTCCCTCCTGATCATTTTCCCCCCAATCATCACCGCACCTAGATTAGCGTACTCCTAGTATAAGTTTTGAGCTGTTACTACCAAGTAGACATGCCGTTTGAAACAAATTTTTGAAACTTCAGATAAAAGGGAAACATAAGTAAAAGTAATTAACACCTATGGTGAAGTTGACGCAATGCTTTGGTAATAGAAAAACTATAACTAGCAGCACTAAACACAGAATTGACAAACGAAGAAGTGCAGTTGGATGCTTTCATCTTACTAAAAGGTGGGAAGAGAAGCAGGGATTGATATTTTGTACATTTAGTACACGTTTTAGTAGAGCTAGTGAATTCGGAAGAAAATCACACTTCACTCGGCTTTTTTAACCATGCATGGCAAACGTGGATATCAAGAGATGAACCGAAACTGGGTCTCTAATCCGATACAAGAGAAATACTCAAGCATCCCAAGCTATCAAGAAATCTGATAGGAGTAATATGCAGACCCCACTAAAACTAACATGTTTCGTTCTCACCTACCGAACATATCTTTCCCGGGTGTGTAACGAAATCTCGGTTTTCAAAATCTCGGTTTATCAAACTCTCGTTTTTTTTCTAAATCTCGGTTTTCAAATTCTCGGTTTTCAAAATCCGGGTTTTCAAAATCCCTGTTGACTGGTTGAAATTGAACTCGGTTGAAATTTTGTGACTTATCAGTTGGCCCTTGCGAATTGTGAAATTACCAACTGAAAGTTAGATTCCGGAAAGTATATTACAAATGAGTAAGAGAAGTATCACAAACGCCACACAGAAACTTCCGACGATAGAGAAACTCTTCATGGGAAACAACAACAAGTCGACCGACCCTTCTCCGCCGCATCACAAAAAAAAAATTGTAAGCTATATAAATTCAAATACAAACTCTGGAATCTTTAATAAATAAAAAAGATAATAATGTAATAATAAATGTAGTTCAAGTTTTCAAACTTACTAAAGATCACAAATACTTGTTAATTTAAATTCTCCTAAACGACTGAAATACAAATATAGTTTAACAATTGCTCGGGCATTTCTCATGTATCAGTTTAGTGACCCAGTTTCGGGTCCTCTCTTTGTATCCACGTTTGCCATTTGTTAAAAAAGTCGGGTGGAGTGAGATTTTAGTCCGTATTTACTAGATCTGCTAGAAAGTATTGATTTAGTTATTCGCGCATGACAAAGGTACAAAATATCAATCTCTGCTTTTATCCCAGCTTCGAGTAATGTTAAATCGTTCAACTGTACTTATTTTATTGTAAATTCTGTGTTTAGCTGCTAGTTATAGTTTTCTTATTATCGAAGCTGTACATCAACATTATCATATTCGTACTTGGTAGTAACAGCTCTTTACAAATTGAATGCAATGTTCCTCTAGATTAATTTACTCCTAAAATCTTATACTAGAAGTACATTAATCTAGGTGGGGTACAGGGATAATGATTTGGGCGAAATGATCAGGGGGAGGAGGATGGTGGAGTAAATGGTCGAGAGGTATTCGTGAGTAACGGCTAGCGAGTAATAGCCGGGGAGTAATGGCAGGGGTATTGTCCGAGGAGATAATGACAAGGGCATAATGTCCTGTTACGAAATAAACTATGTCCAACTTGACCTTGACCGGTCTAGCTTCATCAAATGTATGCATTTGCGTTGTCGATATTGTTTTCTTTTACGCAGTAAAATAATAAAAAATGTCGACTTGAGTTTTTTGCAGGTTTACCATTCGCTAGATCACCGAAGTCAAGAAAAACAGTTTCAAAATTTATCTGTGTGTGTGTTGTGCCATGCAGGCTAAATGTGTATGCGTCTCTACAGCCCAGATGGATTGACTGATCGAGGTAAAACTTCATACTTATGGTTTTTGCACAGTGTTTTAGAATTGAAATCTGTTCATTGAAAGAGGCAGCTTCCATAGGAGTTTTTCTTTGTTTTGCAAATATTTTGAAAAGTATATCGTTTATAAGAAAAAGTATTATGAACTAGACGATTCTTTTTTTATTTTGCAATAATATCGGTCCACTTTCCAAAAACCGTCCTTAAACCGTCATTATCTCATCATTAAATTCGGCCTCTATAAAGCCCAGACGGATTGATTGATCAGGATGTTGTTTTATCTATAAATTTTAAGACCCCAGTGATGTTTGGTGGAAATTGATCCACCGGAAGTGGCAGCTTCCATAGGAGCTTTTCGTTTTTTCAAATATTTTGAAAAGTATAAAGCATTTACGAAAAAACTTTTGGAAGCAAAAAGATTGTAAATTAAGTTTCAAACAAAAGTTATTCAGTTAATAACCGAAAATGACGAGTACCGGAAGTGGTAGCTTCATGATGGTGAAAAGTTTAACATTTACAAAAGAAGAATTAAAAGAATTAAATAAATTTAAAGAAATTTAAGTAGGAATAATAATTTTTGATTACCAAAAGTTCTGTAAGCTTAATTTTGCCCTTTACAAATCAAGTGTGGTGTATTCGAGATCTATGTATACATTCATGGTATAAGAAAGTCGGATATTGGCTACAACATATTCGCTCCATTTGTTCTTTAATTATAACAATTACAGCAAACAGCTTTTGTAAATTGTGAATTATACTGAATAATTTAGTACTTCCAGTTTTTGTACAGCACTCAAAATACACCATGGAAACAAAGAAGCCATAAAATTAATTAGCAGAGCTTTAGAACAATATTTCAATTTACCATGAATTATTCAATTAAAAATAAAATCCTTACGTAAAAACAACAATATAAAAAATTGAACAATAAAATTGTATACCTTTTAAAGTTTTTCTATAAAAAAAACTTGAAAGATTTTTGAAACTTTAAAGCACGTTTCCAGTAATACAAAAAATTTTCAATGATATGAACTTTCTTAGATCATTAAAATATTAATTCTCTGTGGAGTTCAAGCGAAATAGTCTTGATAAGGTATAAATACGCGTATGATACAGATTACCGAACTACATTTTTGATAGATAAATACATGATTCCTATAGTTTAAAAAACAAAGCCAAACATATTCCACACACACACCTATCCAAAAGTGAAAAAATTTGACACCGCATATAGGTTTTCGTAACCCAAATAACAATCCCATTCCTCACATCGTAGATTTATGACTTCTGTTGAGAAATTTTTACTGTCTAGGAAAAGTAATAACTCACAGTGATATCACAGCAAGGTGATCGATGCACAGCATACATATACAAACATTATTTAGATTAACCATTTTATTTTTGTTTTCCATGATCTTGGTCAATAACAGAAAAATAATAGAAAATCTATTTCCAATGTACCAACGTACAATGTACGAAATGAAAATAGAGAAATCACCATGAACTTCGTACTCGCGTATTGTGTATACGGCGAGCTATTTAGAAAGGAAATAGAATCACGTTGAGCCGTATTGTTTTCATTTATAGGGCGGTATGGGGTCAGGCTAAATATCAACTTTCACTCAAAACAAAACAAAACACGAATTTGTTTAAGATATTTTAACCGAAAACGGAAGCTGTAGTGGACTATGGAAAAATATTTACTCTTTCTACATGTGGTGTTTGTTTTCTGTGTGTGTATGTGTGTGTAATGTTTATAGATTGTGTTCGTGTAACCCAACCAACGTTATTTATTGAATTCTCGCTTCCATCAATTTTATGTAATATATGAAAAAGATGCTTTACTCGTATGAGGGTATAGTGCAGTTGGCAATAAACTTTATCAAATATAAAATTTACAAAGGATCTTTGTATAGTGAACTCTGGATAGTCATAAATTTTCTATGAAACAAAAAAAAAACGCTCTTGGATAAAAGGACGTGTTTAGTTGAAGATATGAAGGTTTTGACACCGTTGCTTATAAATTAGAAACTTTGGGGATTTTTTTGATTTTCGTTAGCAGTTAAATATCGTAACATGCCATATATCGTTGTAGTAATACGAGTCCGTTCAAAATGGGTGTACTCTACAAATATATGATATGCATATTTGATTTATAAAGGGATTTTAAATTTTAATTGAGATTCTACTTTTTCATTCTCCCTATTCATCTACATAACACTCGTACATTCTGTGGACAATACATAATTTTAAACTTTGTATCCCATTGTCTTTGCGTATAACTTGGATTGGTGGAATAAATATTGATAATGTTGCACGAGATATTGGTTGGCTTTAGTGGGCGAAACTAAATTATTTAATGACAATTATTTATTTAAATCAGCCTAATAAAATTGCGGTAATAAGTAGGTGGAAGGTCCAGCTCTAAAGCACTTTAAAAGTTTTGAATTATTTTTGTAGTTTACAACCGCACTTTTGTTGGGGCAGCTTCCATAAGAGAAGGCGTTTTCGTATTTTTGCAAATATTTTAAAAGGTACTATTTTATTTTTAAAAACAGATAACAAATTTAAAGAATTCTAAACTAAATTTGCATCTAAATTGTTCGGATTCCAGATAATTTTTCCAAAATTTAAGAGAAAATGAAGATTTTTAATAAAAATGCTTATGATAAATATTAAGTTTATATTTTCCAGCCCAAACAAGTTATTTGATGGGGCTGGCATCTAATACTTAAACTTTTTCCATAAATTGGAAGATCTAAGAAGTTCTCTACTGGAATACTGCCATTTTACAAATTTTTGATAAAAACCTTGTTTCTGTACCGAGATACGAATTAATTGTATAATAATGGCTTCAAAAATAATAATGTCGCATCTAACAATTAACAAAAATAAATATTTGTATTAGTAAGTACAGTTAAAATAATTCTTATTATAATTTTGAGTGCCATTAAAAATTACTCACTAAAATTGCTTTAATTATGCTTTAATAAAATTTCATATAACTATCTCATAATATTGATATTGCCTGTTTTCTATTTTTGCTAATAACATCTTCGACATCTACTTTTGTATGTATTAGTTATTTTCAGGCGAAGTGAGTTTGATAATTGTAATTTATTGCGATATTTGTTTTTTAATGCAAACATTGCTGAAAATGCAATTTCATGTAAGAACTTGAAAATGTAAAAAATAACACAAATATTAAATTGTAGTCAAAATTTTTTTTATTCGAAAGATCAATACATGGCATATACGAAACGCATTCTAGTCGTCCAATTTTGGGCCACTTTTTCGAGCACTGCTGACCGTTTGTCACGAAAAACACGAACAATGCTGGCCTCCAAGGCATCAATTGTTGCTGGTTTGTCAGTATAAACCAGTGACTTCACGTAGCCCATAGGAAATAATTGAGAGGTGTCAAATCGCACGATCTATGAGGCCAATTGACAGGTCAATTTCTCGAAATCAACTTATCGCCAAATTTTGATTTTAATAAGTCGATGGTTGCGGTTGCAGTATGGCACGTAGCGCCATCCGAGATCTGCCAGAGTATATTTTTCATAAAAATTTAATTTTTTGTTTTATTTTTTACAATTCGAAATTGTATCAGGCTTAAAAAAACACCGTTTATATAAGACGTTATGAATGGACGAAGTACTTTTAAAGCTGTGTTAAATTGGATATGAATTGTGTACTGACAACCAAAACTGTATCAATTTTTTCTGTCAAAATTAATTTTGAGACCACTATCCTCACATAACTCTATCAATTCGTCATCCGCTTTTGACGTTATATCAGTAGCTGAATATTTTGAAAAGGATTTATAACCCATGTGTATTTATCGAGAATTTTTATTTCGTCGTGGAAATAAAAATTTAAATTTTCCATAAGTTTGCCCAAATGTTCAATTATTACAAAAATAAAATCATTAATTAGTGTTATTTCATTTTCATTGATAAAAGTTTGTAATGTACTCGTATCAAAACAGTCATAGTTACAACTTTTAATATTATTTTTCCACAACAATAGTTATTTTGCAAAAAGCTTTTATTTTATCATAAACCGAAAATATATCAATTCCATTTATTCCTTGCAATTGCAAATTTAATTTCGAAACTATATCTGTAAAGTAAGTTAGTAAGAGTACATAATTCTCATCACGCAAAACAGCTGTATACTCATCTTATTTCTTTTCAATTAAATATATTGCAACTTTTTTACGAACTCCAACAAATTTAGTCAGGACTTTGTCCCTCGATAATCAACGAACTTCTCTGTGCAGAATTAGATATTTATGGAGACTTCCCATATCTTCGCGTAGGTTTTGAACAAACGTGACCGCATAATGCAATTCCCATACAGTTTTCCCAATTCAGTTTTTCAATGTTATATAACTGTCAAGCGTATTGAAAATTATTTCGCCAGTTCCTTGAATGATTGGTTCACAAAATAATATGTCTTCAAAAATCTCGTTGTTCCATATAAAACGAATCGAAACTATTAGTTGGGATAACACTTGTACATCTGTTGATTCATCCAGTTGTAACGCAAAAAGTCCACTAACCTGAATTCTACTGATTAGATGATTTTCTACCCATTTAGACATTTCATCAATTCTACGAGCAACAGTGTTATTCGAAAGTGGAATTGATTCAATTTCCTTTAAGCTGTTCTCTCCAAACATTGTTGAGCTATGTTCTCTTCTATCTTTTATCGCTGGAAATACTAAGGACTCTCTAATGGTATGGGGTTTACCAGATTGTCCAATACGCAAACTAATGAGGTATGAGGCGAACTTAGCTGTTTCGTTAATGCTGGTACAGTGGGAAAGCAGATTTTTGTGAATTATTTAATTCTTGCAATTTCGTTTTAAAATAATCCATTGGCTTATTTTTTAAATCAGGATGTTTCGTTTCAAAATGCCGCAATAATTTACTAGGTCGCACACTTATTAGCTAGCATTTCTTGGCAAGTAACACACAGTGGACGTGCATCATCGTCCTTCCTATTCCATGTAAATCCAAATTTTAAATAATCACAATCATATTTCCCTTTCCCTCGTTTTAAAGATTGGATATTTGTAGAAGCATTCTCATCTTATTTCTCTTATTAACGATTTTTGTTGCTACATAACTTTCTTTCTCTTTTTCCGTTTCTATTGTTTGCTTTTGAAAGGGACCCTTTTGCAACCACTTATCCATCGTAGAAACTTTTCTTTAAAACAATTAATTAGATTATGAAGAATTTAATTTATTTTTACCTATTTTTACCGTGTTTGTACCGATTTTCGAACGTGTTATAATAATACACCTTTAATGAATTAAAATATACGACAGAAATATACTAATAGAAATTATACGATACCAAAAAATTTTTTGTATCGAAGAAAATAAAAAAACAATTTTTTTATTGACATCTGCTTTACGATATATCCACACACCACAAAGGATAAACTAAAACTGCGTGAAATAAAGCAGCAAGTCATATAGAATTACAAAATTATAACGGGGGTTTCCATAATAATGAGATTATTAGTTTATTTTATTTGGTTGTATCGTTACAATACAAATCATAGTTTGCAATGGTTCCTATGATGCATGCAATTATTTAAAATAAGTAGTTAATAAGAAAAATCTTTTTAATACAGAAAGCAAAATTTTACAAGCACTTAAAATTTGCTACAAACACATAAGTAAATTAATGCAAACAACTAAATAATGAAAGATTTGGCGACCCACCTTGAGTCAGCTCGCGACCCACACTTAAGGAATCAATGATTTATGTATATGGACCTACCCACTCTTTCCTTTTAAGTTAGTCGAGGACACTAGTTTGAAATATAGAGTATATAGAGGAGTCAGTAGACGACCTCGTACTAATAAAAGAGGGGTAAACAACAAGAGGAACAAATTTTCAATTGTTTACATAGTCTACACAAAAATGTAAACAATGTTAAAATACACGTTTACATGAACACGACTGATTATAACTTTAGAAAACACTTGAAATAAATACAAAACAAAATCTGAAAATTGGTATTCTTTAGTTTAACTAAAAAATAATTTCAAAACATTTCTAGGTCTAAGAATTACAGAAATATACGTCCTTTGAGCTATCCAAACCCATATAGCAGAGCATTACAAGGTAGTATAGATAATTATAGGCTAATAATAGGCTAATTAAATGCACTATTAAAAAAATTTGGGTTCCATCCCTTCCAACTATGTAAAACGCGGGTTCTGCTAGCTTTAGGAAAAGTTAAGGACAGTTAAAGGTTAATTTTAGGCTAATAAAACGAGTTGTTTAAATTGTTTTATTCTGCTCGGTTTACATAATGCATAAGGTTTTATCATTTCAAAATAAGCAGAACCGAAATCGAAATTAGAACGCAAAATTTGATCTAGTGATAAACAAATGATTTTAGGCTCATTAAGGCCAATCAAACGCTTAATTAAACATTTATGAACTCCACTCGTTATTGACCAAACTTCAGATCATTTCACCTAAAGCTAACAGAACCCAAATTGAAAATCGTACCAGAATATTAAATAAAACGCAAAACTTGATCTATTGACATACAAATAATTTTAGGCTATTATGGCCTACTATAATGCCTCATTAAAAAATTTTGGCCTCCGCTCAGTTCTGACCAAACTTTAGGCCATTTAATCTAAAGGTTGCTGAACCCAAATCGTAAATCGGACCACAAATGAAATTGGAACGCAAAACAAGATCAATTGACATACAAAAAGTTTTAGGCTAATTAAGGCCTAATCAAATGCCTCATTAAAAAAAACTTAGGCCCCACTCGTTTTTGACCTAACTTCAGGTTATTTAATCTAAAGCTATATAACAAAAATCGGAAATCCCGCCAAAACCGAAATTAGAACGAAAAACTTGATCTATTGACAAACAAATAATGTTAGGCTCATTATGGCCTAATCAAATGTCCCATTAAAAATGTTTGGGCTTCACTCGTTTCTGACCAAACTTTAGGTCATTTAATCTAAAGCTAGCAAAACCAAAATCGAAATTCGGACCAGAGATGAAATTGGAACGCAAAAAAAGATAAATTAACATACACATAATTTTAGGCTCATTATGGCCTAATCAAATGCGCCGTTAAAAATTTTGGACTCCACTCGTTTTTAACCTAACTTCAAGTCATCTAACCTAAATGTTAGCCGAACCCAAATCGAAAATCGGACCAGAACCGAAATTAGAACACAAAACGTAATCTATTGACAAAAAAAATATTTTAGGCTCCTAATAAAATGTCGAATTAAAAAATTTTGGACATCACTCATTCCTGACCAAACTTTAGCTCATTTAATCTAAAGGTAGCAAAACCCAACCCGAACATCGGACCACAAATCAAATTGGAACTCAAAACAAGATCAATTGACATACAAAAAATTTTAGGCCCATTAAGGCCTAATCAAATGTCTCATTAAATAACTTAGGGCTCTACTCGTTTTTCACCTAACTTCAGGTCATTTAATCTTAAGCTAACAGAACCCAAATCGGAAATCGGACCAAAACCAAAATTAGAACGAAAAACTTGAACTATTAACAAAAAAATCATTTTAGGCTTATTATGGCCTAATCAAATGCCTCATTAAATTTTTTAGGCTCTACTGACCAAACTTCAGGTTATTTAACCTAAAGGTAGCAGGATTCAAATCGAAAATCGTACCAAAAATGAAATTGGAACGCAAAATAAGATGAATTGACATACACATAATTTTAGGCCTAATCAAATGCCCCATTAAAATTTTTTAGGCTCCACTCGTTTTTGATCAAACTTCAGGCATTTAATCTAAAGCTAGCAGAAATCAAATCGAAAATCGAATCAAAACTGAAATTAGAAAGAGCGAAGCTTGATCTATATCACCAAACAAATTGTTGGGCATTTGACTAGGCCGTAATGAGACAAACTTAGAGATAAATTTACCACTACGTGCGCATGTGAATGTGCGCTTAGGGAGGGGTGTATTAAATAAAAATTAGCAACAAATAAGATACAATTAAATATTTTTTCTACTTTATTTCCCCTTTGTATGTATCGCTTATTTGCTTCAACAACTCAAAATTTGAATTTTTCAGTAGAGCGATTTGAAAATATCATTCAAAATTGTTTGTACGGCGCTTTGAAAAGTAAATAAAATACGTTTTGATTAGTAAAATAATTTTTTTTTCTGCATCCTACATCCTCAATCGGATCTTAATTTTTATAATTTTTTAAAATTTTGCTAATTTTCTTATAATAGTTTCCAATATCTTAAATTGTTAATTTCTTTCGCTAATTGAGTCATTTTTTATATGTAATTTATCTAATTTGCTAGAAATAAAGACTCGTTGAATTAAAAAAAATTAAAAAGGTGGACCTTAAAAATGTATTTTTATATGAAAAAATGTGACCGTTTTTAAGTCATATTTTTAACAAATTTTCTGGCTTAACAAAGGTGTTTTACAAAAACAAATTAAATTTCAAAATGACACAAGAAAGGCATATTTTATGTCAATTGACAAATATATTTTTTAATTCATTTTCAAAATGATTTAAAAAATGCATATTTTGTTTCATACCATAAACATAAAATTTACATTTGTTTTTAATAGACATAGAAATGCATGCGTTTCATTAATGAAAATATGAAACATAAATAAGTGGGCTGTTTATGCCATTTATAAACACACTTCTTAAATTATTTTCAAAATGACTTATGATATGCATTTATAAAGTCAGCTTTTTTTTACTTCTTTGCCATTACAGATTTTAAGTCAATTTTAAAATGAAATGAAAGCGCTGGGTTTAAGTCAGAAAAAACGCCATTTTTAAGTTACCTCTTTTAATTCGGGGAGCCAAATAACTACATAAGAGAGTATGTTTTGTTACAAAATAATAAAAAATGAACCATAGAATTAAATTATATAGAATGAGTATCTCACAAATTCTGAGGATAAAAAAGAAAGCAAATAAATCAGGAGGTCCGTATTTAGCATTTTTTTCGACCGAATGCAATGAAGTTAGGAAGTTAAAATTAAAAAATCAATTAAATTTTATTACATTTTTATTCCTATAATATAAGTACATTAATTGATACATTTATTTAAATATAATAGTAGATAATAACTAAGATTATTTAAACAACTACGCTGGTTTATTTCACATGCCTTTAAAATGTAAAAAAGAAAGAAAGTTGTTCATTTTTGTTAATGTACAGGACCTTTGGTTATAAAAATAATTTAACCGGATGTCGTAGTACTTTTCTTCGATAGAATGAGCCAATAAATTTACGTGTTCTTGGGAGTGACTATATTGATCTTCACCATTAAAAATATTTACACTAATTAGGTTGTTAAGAACGTGATAACTTATTTTTTTAAACAATTTTGAATTAGATTGTAGTTGCGTTATGTTTTTGTAGTCCTCAATAGCCCATTCCCATTTTAATTCTGCTTCGCAGTATTTACAAATTTTTAATACTGACGGTGATGGAGTTAGAAGACCACCCCTATTATTTAAATTGATTAGCGATTTATAAGAATAACATTGTTGTATTAATTTACAACAGTCCTCACAATTCAATTTTCTAAATAAACAAATCCCCTTATGTATTCAATAACATTAATTGAAAATTCACTTAATATAATGTGGTATCCAAAGAACCAAATTAAAATTACTTTGGGGTATTGGTTTTTTTGAACAATAATCTTGAAATTTTTTACTGTTTAAAATATCAAATGAATTATTGAAGACTCTAATAAATTTTATTGTTCCACTATATCCTTTAAACTGTGGCAATTTTAAAACATTATCACAAAATTCTAATGCACTTGCTACGGAATTACTTAATGTCTGAACTGCAAAATTAACTTTAATTTTTTGGTACTTAAAATATATGTA
The DNA here is from genome assembly GCA_932526605.1 of Nephrotoma flavescens. Taxonomy (NCBI): domain Eukaryota; kingdom Metazoa; phylum Arthropoda; class Insecta; order Diptera; family Tipulidae; genus Nephrotoma; species Nephrotoma flavescens. The sequence goes on along the minus strand of OW052220.1, from coordinate 176,862,113 downwards.
TATGGGCTTTCGTAATTTATTCGCGAGATGGAAACCTTCCTTTGATTGAATCTTATATAGTTCTTCTAAGTAGTGCTATGAAATTTTATTGCCGTCACTATCGCCTCAAGGGCCTTTATCAGCTAAAACGTTCCTGATGGGTTTGAACATATGACATGGATCAAAAAAATTAAAAATTGTTCAGGTATATCAGCAACTTTGAAAGCGAGATTTATATTAGGAAAATTTACGTTAAAACCTAGTGCTCGAGTTACATTAAAATTTGTTGGAAATCCATCAAAAGTCACTCCAATTGTTACAACCCCAACATCGTGTAATAAACGTAAACACAACTCAATCATATTTTTCTTTTGTACAGATATTAAGCTATTATTTGGGAAATATCCAAGAGGAATTTTCCAACGAGCAGTACAACTGACAAACATAAAAACAGTTACTTGGGTAGCTAAGCTATTATCATTTGGGTCACTACCTTCGAACTCGATATGTCCCCATGATTTTTTCTTTTCATCTGTTTCTATACGAAAATATTCTGGATGCCCATTTACTACTTTATACTAGTTAGCAAGTGTATGAGAGTGAGGTAAGCACTTTTAAAATTGGTTTCGAACATATTCATAGGCCCTCGGAGAATAAAAGTTTAAATTGAAAGCAAACTTCCGTATTTCTTCTGGATATTTCCTGGCTAACTATCAACCTCTAATTTTATCTCTATATCTATTTAAAAAAATTGAATTTGGGTCAGAATGGTTTAAAAATGTGTCCTTCAGCAAGGACTAATTTAATTTTTCTCCTCAAGTTCGTCTATCAGGAGATCCAAATTAATAATTTTTAATCTTTGTCTACTATTTTTTTGTCGTAGGGTCATATTTTTTCCAGTTTCTTGTATCTATTCCTTAAAAATTGTAGTTTTCGTTTTCGAAATTTGTTTCTTGGACTCGCATCAATATCAGTATCTGATGAAATCATTGCTTGTTTTAACGTTATTTTATTAAATTGTTAGTGTGAATAGGATGGTTTTATAATTTTACTAACTAAAGAAGAACTAGTACTACTACGAATGCTAGTATCACTTTTGTTTACATCTTTAAAATTAGCTCCATTTATATCGTCAGAGTCATCTACAGAAGTAAGGCAACCTTCTTGAGGGGCAAATTTAGAATATGAGTGTTCGGACTCGAATCATCCAACTATGTTTTCTTCAGTATGATAAGTGATTGTGATTTGAATAATATTGGGGCATGTATTTTCAAGATTATTTTGATTATTATCAATGTACAAGGTGGCAATGGCCAATTTTTTTAATCTTCATCTTCATGTACCGAACAAACAATTGCGTTTTTACTGATTACATCTTGCTCGCCAAAGCCAATTGATCAACCATTCCTTTTTTATTTCTCCATATTTTAGAAAGCTAAAAATAAATGTTCAAAAATAAAAGCAAAGCACGTAGCACATGAAATATCCGCCATTTTATTACACTAAAATAAAAAACTACGATCCTGGTAATAAAACTTATAAGAACCCCACACCACAACCAAAATTGTTTTCTTAATTTTCACTGATTTATTATAACTTAAATTAAAGATAAATTTACCACAAACCAGTAGCTTTTTAACATAATTTACATTTTATTTTATATAAACACTTGGTAAACTTACTGATGGTAAGATATTCCTTTCTGTATTTGTTAGGCGTATTTTTACAACTTTTCACAATACACTACAGTTTGCTTAAAAGTCTGTAATTTTTATTATTAAATAATGCACTACTACATAAACCACTAACTATTTTATAATGTTTTTATTATTTTAATGTATTTTAATTAATAATTTTAAAAATTTATAATTTATAGTTTTACAGCGCAAAATTAAGTCGTCACATCATACAAAACAAAAACTGGTTTAGAGGTTTTTTATTTTGAGATATGAGTAAGCCATATGATTTTTTATATAACCATCCTGCTCTAACGTGTGACAGATGAAATAGCAAATTTTATATGGGTAAAATCTTGACCCCCATTCTACAGTATATAATTCATTAAAATGAGTGATATGTATAAAATGGAAACATTTGGGGTGTCCCATACTTTTGAGCAAGACTGTATATTTATTTTCATTTGAACTGTACCGTTAATCATTATGTATTCAAATTTTAACAATATTTCACATGAAACCTTGTTTCACATGAAACCTTACATATTATTTTCGAATTAATTATATAATTTTATGTTTAATTGATGTAGTTTTTAGTTTTTCCGGTATAGTAACTCGTTGCAATTTTGAAGATATTTAATTGTTGCCGTATTATTTCAGCAATAATTTCTAAAAAAAACTTCAAAAATTTCAATCTATTACCGACTGTTCATATTTTCAAGAAAGAGCAATAATATCTAAAAAAACTAAATAATTACTAAATTACGTATCGCCATACAAAATAATGGCAATTAAATAACGGTTCGACAATGTTAATTAAGCAAGGCCACATAAAAAATTAGTTTTCTCAAGCACGAGGTGCAGGCTTGTACTCCCATTTAAAATTTTCCCAATTCGCCGGTAAAGATTAAATTGGATTGCGGCTTTCATTATTTACGTGCACCCTATATTAAAATATTAATATAAAACGTTCACCTAAATACCGAAATGTTTTTACAAATTATAACTTACATCCTCTAATCAAATATACCAAAAATGGTTACATAATTTATTTGTCTAATAAGAAGTGTTACAATTTATTTATTTATCTTTTATCGAAAATAATAATTATTTCAATTAATCGTAATATGTATTTATACTTAATTTTTGGTCTAGTTAGTCTATTTGGTTTACGATTGGCTTGGCTATCTAATAAAAGTACTCTGCAGTAATAAAAACACAAAAAAATGTAACACGAACCAAAAGCAAGCAGTACATAACTCTTTTTATCCGAATTAATAAGAATTAAGAAGAATTAGAACCGGATTGTAATTAATTCTAATTTAATTTTTGTTTCTCTTAAAACCCGAAAATGTATTAAAAGAAAAACAAATTTCGTAATAATTAAATTTTCTTTTACAGCTTCTTCTCTTATTTGCTGTACCGATATTTGTGGTAGTAGTGCGGGTGTTCTTATTTTATGTGCTGTTTATGTTTATATATTTAATTAGAATATACACATTTTGTTATGTTTGCTTATTTATTTATTTAATTGATTTAATTATATGACAAATATATTACAAATAATTTATGTTTGTTTAATTTATTCACAGACGTGCAAAATCCAGGAGGAAGAGCGCGCGAGCAACACAAACGTACGGTGGCGCCAATTAATTTCGCGATTATTATTACTTTTTACGAATTTAATTTACTACTAATTAATTTAATTTTTTGCTTTTTTTATAATTTTTGTTATTAAAATAAACTTTTTTTTTAATTTATTTATTATTGTGATATCAACAAAAAAGTGTTAAATAATATCCAAACGTGTTAATAATTTTAAATATACAATGGTGTTTGTGTTATCATAAAATTGTATGATAAATAGTTTTGGAGCGTTTGAAAAATTACACACACACACACACAGTTACATATCCAGATAGAAAGAAAATTAGTAAATTGTAACGTCTTACAGTATAAATACAGCTTTTATTGTTGTACTTTCCAAGATAACAAACAGACAAGACGATGAGGGCGACAACGATGATAACACTGAGGTAAGTCTACTCTTGCTTATATATATGTACACTCGTTCAATTTTAATTACTACGTTCACAAATATTGTTAATGTTTCAATAATATAAATTTTATGATTCGTACGTTGGAAATCATAAAATGGTTTGTTTATTGTGTGCTTAGCATAAAGTACTTATACTTTTTATCTGCAACGATGATATCGAAATGATTAGCGTGTTGTCATTTTAATTTTGAATGCCTCCTTAATGACAATTCTACATCTGTGATATAATACACATGGTTAGATGCCCGTGTTGGTAGATTTTGTATTAAAGAATTTCTTCTAAATATAAAATGGGGTTTCAGTTCGAGAGTTCCGTCTTCATAAAAAAAGAAATGTTAAATAATTGGATTTAGTTGAAGTGAACTTTATTATTCCATTTCTGCGCATATTCAGAATATCTGCTGAGTTAATTTGAATGGCATTCGATTGACTTGTGAGCGCTGACGATGAGATCGGAAAATATTTGAATAGTAGAAAACCGTTAGTAGAAAAAAAAAACTCGAAAATTTGAACGATCGATAGTGAAATCAAAAAATACAATCGACAGCAAACTATCGCATAAATGGAAAACAATCGATATATTTTGTCCACGACTGCTGTATAAAATACTGAGTAACTATACGTTTATTTCTTTAATTATATTGATACACAATGGGCGCTTTCACTTTGACTTAAACATTTCAAACAGCTAAACATTTTCATAATGTTGGCTTCGATTTTACTCAACATGCCTACAACTGTTGGGTGTCCTGAAAACGCCCAATGCATTATTCACTGCTAGCATCGGGGGGTCTAAAGGATCACACGGGGTCTAAATTATGAAAAATTGCTGAGAGTTTCTTTCATGAGATTAAATTTGTGAATGTATGTGTTATAAATTTTGAAACTATGTATCATCAAATTTTCAAGAGGCTAATTCACGAAAAAATTATCATGAAATTTTTACGAAATGCCAAATTAAAATACACTATTAAGGTAGTTTTGTCATTTAAATGTGCACTTACAGTGTATCGGCATCAATTTTCTCTTAATTTAAAAAAAAAAAAATTAAAATTAAAATTTTAAAAACCTTTATTATATTTTTAATTAACCCATGTTTTACACCAAAGAAACTTTTTATTTGATAAACATTTTTACTATCCAAAATTCGTATTTCACTTATTTATAATAATTTTTTGTTTTAGTTTTCTGGAATTTTAGTGCAAATGAAACCGTATGAAAACAACAAAAAATTAAATCAATCAATTTTCAGAATTTATTTGTGAGTTTATTATTATTCAAAAAGTTCGATAAACAATTAACTTATCGAACTCAAAAGTTTATTAAAGACACGCCAAATCGACAAAAAGGTTCCGGTTGTCGATAAAACTAAAAATATTTCTAGCAGGCTATTTCACTTTTAATATGAGTATATCGGGTAACCCGCGCTTGTTAGTTTATATTAGAATGTCAAAATATTGAAATAGGATGGCGGAGAAATTATATTTGTTTAATTTTATTTTTTTCAGATTTTTAGCAAGAAGATGGCACTATATAATTTAATATAACAATTTACGCAATTGACGTTTTAATCTAACAGTGTTAAACTGTTAATTGGTCGCTTTATATATTTTATCTCTATTTGATAAAAAAAATATATTCAAATTTAAATGGATCCTCTTAGTCCAGCCAGTAATGTGGTTTTATACAGTTTTCGTGTCTATTAAAAATTTAAAATTGAGTCAAACGAATATCTTTGAATTTTCCGTTTCTACAGTCTAAATGGAACTATAAATTTCCATTTTTCTTCAATTTTTATTAAACATAACTGCATTTCATACGGTTTCTGATTTCGTTTCCAATTCCAAATTCGAAGAGGTTTCCAGTATTCACAATGCATAACAGATGTCGCAAGAATCGTAAAGAAATTTTTCAAATATATTTCATGCATATTCGTTTGATGTAAAAGCCGCGTAAGTCTACAGTATCTTTGCTGTACGGTTTTAACATAAAAATCTATAAATTGGTTGACAATATTTACGGATTTTTTGACATTTGCACAAATTATTATGAGATTAAAATGCCCTGTTATGATATTTGTTTGTTAATTATTTATCAATAGTTTGAAAAAACATATACATACACAAAATATCATGAGAGAAAGTCTCAGCGATTTTGCATAGTGGAGTCCCCATGTTAATCACTATTCACTACTAACAAGTAAATCAATCAATTTATTTAAACGTTTTGAAATTTTATCTAGTAGCCTTTCCTAAAATATTACCTACAGCACAGCAAAAATACATAGATCACGTATTTTGAATAATTTTTCGTCCCGGTATTCGGACCCTAGCATAATACTTTTACTGAAAAACATTTCACGTACTTTTACATAATCCAGTATGACAGTTTACAGCTTTATTTCATCTTGTATGTTCCAAGAATTTTAAGTCGAACAGACAATAAAATATGTTCCCAATTAATGATCTATGGCCCTTTTCCAATTACCGACTTATTTGTGGACACCGACTTATTCAAATAAGTCACCTCGCGAGGAGACTTATTTGAATAAGTATGCCTATACAGAAATGTCTCCAAAAATGTGTCTTGACTAAATGTAACACATGCAGTTTTTTTTTAAATCTAGTAGCAACGACCAATATGTCAAGAAAATGTTAATAGAAATTGCGTTTTGTTTTTGTTATTACGTCACAAATAAGTCGGTACAATGAATTGGAACAAATTGACTGACTTATTCAAGATGGCGTCAAATAAGTCTGAAATAAGTCGGTAATTGGAAAAGGGCCTATGTACTCTTCTTATCTATGACTATTGGTAGGTTTTAAAAAAGCCTACTAGATAAAATTTGAAATATGAAAATAAAATAATTGCAATTGTCCGCAAGTATAGTATCATTTTCAATAATTAAATCGAAACGTCAACATCGTTTAAAATATCAAATATAATTAATTGGCGAGAACAAAGTATAGTCTTCTAGCTTCTATACTAGCATATAATGGCTGTACTCACTTGGACGACTTCTGATTTTTTGGTCTAGTTTAGTGTAAATATTTTCGAAAGAAAAATAATTTTGAAACTTTTGTTCGACAAAATTTTTCTAAGGAAAGATAATTCCTCTTGTTAATTAATTTACATCAAACTAATTCTATTAGTAGCCCAAATAACACTTGCAAAATTTCCTTAGAGTGACAATATTTATTTGTTTTTAGGAATATCGATTTCGAAATTAAAATTTCTTCTTCAGTTCCTTTTTTACAACATACTATAGCAATTTAATTCAATTTTATAAGTGACAAAAGTTAACAGTAAGGCTAAAAAATGGATTTCAACCAAAAATATTTAAATTAGGCCAAATCCTATCAAAACCTTTTCTCAGTTTCCTCCCTATAGGGAAAGCCTGAAATCTGAACAGTGGCACTGTGTAACTATTCTGCTAATTCTCCGAGGTTAAAGAAAGAAATTGTTCACCTCTTTGACACTATTCTGGTAATTCCCCGGAATGGGTAATCCCCATTCCTAATTGGGGGAAAAATTTATATGTAATTTTTATTTAAACTTTTTTTTCTGGTATACTTTGGTAAAAATTTAGTGTTAATTTTTTTGAAAACGAAATTAAATGGGGAATAATTTTCCCTGCCAATTTAGATATGGAAAACTTATTCCCAATTTATAAATATTTACATCAAACTTTTCTCGTCAGTAGGCCAGAAAAATAATATTTGAACAGAAATTACGGAATTACCCAAATATTGCTACTGGTGATTTAAGTAATCCAAGAAGCAGTATTTTTTTAATTACTTGTTTTATTGCTCCAACCAGATGCACCTTCGATATGTTCCTTGGCATACCTTGTGAGTTTGTTCTCGTTTTTATAAGTAAAACTGTACCAATTAGTGCTTTGCCAACTGTATGTTTGATATCGTAGATTTTTCCATAAAATGTTTTTCTTTTCCACCGTTGTGCTCGAAATGTTTGAACCTTTTCTTTCAGTTGCGTCACGTCTAGAGCTAGTTTGAGGATATTTATTTCTTATTTTGAATGACTAACTGCTTCAACGGCTAAGTTGAACGAGTTGTGTTTTTATTTGGTTCCACTCAATTTGCAAAAGTAATTCCCAAATACGAATTTTCGTTTTCAGTCGATTTTTGAGTCTCATTTCCTGAGTTGGTATAAAACTGAAGTACAGTTGCTGCGGATCTAGTAGAGGCATGTAACTTAAACATTCGTTGCTCCGTTTAAGGTAAACAGGGAACTCTTTATAATTTAACGTGTGATTTCCGTTACAGCTATGCTGCATCTTTTGACGGAGACTGTTTCTATTCTTTTCGGAGTTGGCAGCTTGAGGGGATGAGCTGACCATTCCTGCCCAGGTCATTTAGAATAATTATTTAATTTACTGTCAAAGCAATTTTTTTATCGTGTGCGCCGATTTTTTCCGATTTTTCAATTTACCGGTAAACGGTAAATTTTGTAAAAGGTCGGTAATTTATCGAAAATTTACCGGTAAATTCAATATACATAATAATTTGAAACAGACTATGCCTTAGGTATTGAACCAGTGAAAAATTATTAAACCAGTGCTTGAAAAAAATTAATGTAGTTTCTAATTAAAATATAAATAAACTCATCACATAAATTGAAATTCATATCACATAATAATTCTTTATATCAGGGTGTTTGGGGCGTGGGCCGACAATTTTTTTTGGCAGACTGGGGGGGTTGCTTTTATCCCAAGGAATTGATTTCCTAAGTGGCACTGTAACTGAGATATAATAATTTTAAGTTTTTTTTAAATTTCCCAAAGTCTCGTCTTTAAATGGCTACAGAATCATTATTTAATACAATTGGTTTAAGAAAAATGACTTATGAGCTTCCAAATCCTAAAAAAATCTATAGAAGTACGAAAAATGTCACCATATAAATTAATTTAAAAATAAAACGAATGGTTATTTTGAAATTAGCTTTGTTTTAAAAAAATCTCTAGTTTATGCCCTTTGCAAAGGTAGTATATACCTCATAGAAATCACTTATTTCGTGGTCAAAATACGAGATATTATTTTGTCAGAGTTATTTCTGCCAGGGTTAAGAAAATACCATTTAAGTTATTTTAAATTTGTAATCAACTTCATTTATAAGATTTTGTTCAAAATGACCTCCTCCATTCCATATGCATGCACGTCATCTTTGTTTTAATCTCCACGGTTGTTGGGCGAAGTTCCACTTAATTTTTCATTTTTTTTATGTGGCACTTATCGTTTTAATTAAAATTTCTCTTGTGGGCACCTCAGTTGCGTACACAAATTCTTAAGGAGGTCCCCAGACATAGAAATCCAGGGGAGTGAGGTCTGAGGATCGCGCGGGATAGTAATTAGGGCAACCCCTACCGATCTTTCAGAATGAATCATCTTAGTATTCTCTTGCCGTTCGTTGGTTATGTGCCGGATAGCCGTCATTTTCAAAAACAATCAGCACATCTTCTAAAACTGGTAAAATTAGCCCATTCTGAACAAATTCGAGATAAATATTTCCAGAAAGCCGTTCTGGCACATAATATGGGCCGATAAGGTTTCGACCAATTACATCAGCCCAAACATTAACGCGGAATTTTCTTTGGAAAGAATCCTGTCATTCCTTGTGTGTATTTGGCCTTTTGAGTCCTAATGAAGCAGATTGTGTAAATTTACAATTCCCTCACGATTGAAGTTATAGACTCATTTGTCCACAAAGTCCTTTTCAAAAAGCTATCATCCTCAACATCTGTATGCAGTATAAATCCTCAAAACTCCAGCCGTCTAGCATTATCACTTTTTCGAGAGCTGAACAATTAACAATTTAATAAGAACAAAGTGAAACACACGACACTTCCGGTAGACATTTCCTACATTTCTTAACCCTTACATTTTTAACTTTTTCTTAACCTGGCAGAAATAACTCTGACAAAGTAGTATCTCCTATTTTTCCCACAAAATGAGTGATTTCTATGTCAGTATACCATTGGAAAGGGTATCAACTACATAATTGCAAAACTTATTTCAAAACAACCATTCGTTTTGTTTATAAATTAATTTAGATGGTGACGTTTTCCATAAATCTACATATTTTTTAGGATTGGAAGCCCTGAAGTCTTTCGCTAAAACAATGATTGGTTTAGAATAAAATCACATTGCAGAATACAATAAAACTTATTTCGTGCCTACACAAAACGTGTCTACAAACAAAAAATTATGACCATTTAAAAACGAGATCTTGGGTAATTTAAAAATAAACTTAAAATTATTATATCTCAGTTACTGTGCCACTTAGAACATCGTTGAATGAAATGAAAGCTTCCAAATAACCCTTAACCCCCAATCTGCAAAAAAAAACTATTGATTCACGCGCGAAACACCCTGTATAAGTTCATTTCATTTCATTAAATAAAATTCATTACATAAATCCTCAGTATACCTACATTCTTCTACATAATAATCACTGAGGGAATTCTATACCTTATATAAATTCTTCGTTCGATTAAAATATGCTCTTAATTTTTTTCAATGAAATGTGCCCTATTAATTATAACTATTTTTTTACCGAAAAATCGGTAAATTTGTAAAAATTTACCGATAAATCGGAAACTTATTTTATACGGTAAATACGGTAAATCGGTAATGCACTCCCTAAGCACCAGACTAAGCATGACATAATACAACGCGGCGGCCCCATAGGATATTTTTTTTAAACTGAGTTTGGCTTTATTCTTGAATCTTTCCCATCTTGGAAAACTCATAAGATGTTTTCTAATCTTACAAGCTAATAAACACAGTTTCTTAAAACCTAAAATATATTAGTTCTTATAATATTAATACGCACTATTTGGCTAGTTTTTATATGAATTAGTTTGCAAGATTTAAAGGATTCTTTTTAAGGTGCCAATATATATTTCAAACCAGAAACTGTCAAACCAAATGTCGCTAGTTCGAACCTAGTCTGACTAGGTCCACAATTTTATTGAGGCGATTATTATTCTTAGCACATGTCAAAAGCAATTGTGAACGGCAGCGATAATCATCATGGATGACGTGTAATATTCATAAACATAACTATCTGAAACTAATTTACAATTACAATACACATTCATCGCCAGATGCAATAAAAAAGAATAATCTCGAACAGCGAGATAGACAAGCAAATAAGCGCAAGCAATTTGGGACGCAGACACAGTAGTAATTTAATCAGTGAACGGTGCAAGTTATAAGTCGAGAAGTAAACAGTGCGAAAAGTGTATAAGTGACAATACAAGTGAACAGTTAAAGAAAGCAGTAAAACTGAATTTAGTGAGCAGTGAACGAGTGTTGGAAAATAAAGTTTGTAGCTTACGAAGGTGAATCAAAAATGTCTTGAAATATAATCATATGAAAAAAAAAAACAATAAGTGAGGCAAGTGTATATTTAAAAAAAAAATACAGTTCGTTTGTTTTCTTCAATTTAGTAACACGAGTTCTGAAAAGTTCAAAAATGAATAAAATTGAATATCGCGCGGTTATTAATTTTTTCTGTTAAGATGGACGAAATGTAATTTATATATTCAATTTTATATCAAAGGTAGGTTTACAGTGAATTTGTAAAATTATTGAAAAGTGATCGTATTTCTGTTTCGCGGTTAGCTTGGAGATTTTCTCTTTCATATGATACTAGTGGCAATTAATCCAGTAATTGGTTAAACGTAGTGAACCATTACCAAAGAAATTCTAAACTCAACACTAGTAAGGTTTTGGCAACAATTTTCTGGGATGCCGAAGGAATATTGATGATTGATTATATGCCACCAAAAACGACAATCACAGGCATCTATTACGCACAAGTTTTGCAAAAATTGAAAAAACAGGAAAATCCGGGAAAAACGGCCAAACAAAGTTGGCCTAACAAATACCTTACTTCTTTTGCTCAAGCTGCTTTAAACTACTGCGGTTTCATAGGAATCTCGCTTCCACCTTGACTTGGCACTGAATGATTTCTTTCTGTCTCGAGGTTTGTCTAGAGGTTTAAGTACCATTTTATCAGCCAATTTTAACACTTTTGAAGATAATTATTCGATATATTATTCGGTTTCGTATTTTTGTAGATTGTTGTTATTAGCTGCACCGGAGGAGAGTTTGTTATGGAGAGGGAATGTAAAGTATGCCGATTTCTGCTCATTTGTCTTTATTCCGTATTGCTTATTTATTGCCTTTATTATGTGTATTATCTGAAAATATTGAAACTGTTATATAATTTGAAGTAGGAATAATTTCCTATTTAGCAGGTAATTTTTATGGATTGCATGATCGTTCGTTGGTAGCTGTGCCTTAACCTATAAGTCCTTTATCGAAAGAATAAGCGATGTCTAAAAATGCTGCTGAGCAGTAACTTCTTTTGTTTAAATAAGTTTCTGGTACGATTCTATGGACTGTTTAGGATTTATATGTTGGCTAATCATGGTTTTCACTTAACGCCATGTATCTTCGACTTCTTCAGGCACCTATTCCGAGTATCCATTATTCGTGTTCGAAGTAAAAGTACCTTAACTAAATGTTGAGCGAATATATTTGGTTTATCTGCATTGCTTCTTGGCCAGTTTCCATCATTTCAGCTTTCTTGTAGCTTTCCACAGTGAGTATTCATTAGTTGTTGTACAGATTCATCAATCTCAAATTTTGTTTTAAATGGGATGCTCAATGAACATTCTTTCATTGCTGTAGATTATAATTGAGTAAAATTAGTGTGTTAGTTGAAATTTTGATTCCGAATTTAAGACTATAGTTGCTAATGTTATAAAACTAGCTAGTGGTCAGAAGATAGTTCATAGCGTATTTCAGCCGTAACATAAGTTCTAGCAAGCGTGTTTGTTATGCAGAAAACGGAAATTTTTTGTCTATCTGGTGGTTGTCTGCTGCCAGATTTCTAGTCCGGGTTTCCTTCCTGCATACATTCTCACAGCTGCTTGCCGTTTGGTAATGTTAATCTGGAGCCGCATTGGAACTGTTTGGAGTTAAAGTCTCCTTCTACAAGGAGAAAAACAAATAAAGGACTGATCCAGCTGAAAGAGTCCTCAAACTAATTTTCATGAAATTAGACTCATGCGATTATGTAACCTGAAATTTGTCTCATTGCAATCCCATCAAAATCTTTTGAGCCGCCCTTTGAAAAAAGCTTTCTGAGCCTCACTGAGGAGCTCCTAATCGAATTACCGTGAAAGCAGGACTTAATTCGGTCGATGTCTGGTACTAGAAAACCCCTCTCAAGTTTGGGAAAACCCAGCCTTGGTTTAAAAGTTTTCAAAGCTCATCCCAATCGATTATTCGCACTTGTAAACCTTTTTTGTTCGTAAAGAGATCAAAATTTTTGTATTTCATATTTTCCTTTTCATAAAAATTTTAATCTTTGGGAATATGCGCAATTTTTATATGAAAGAATGTCGTTGTTACTTATTGCAAATTACACGAATCTCAGAGATTGGCTCCCATAGTGACTAAATATTTTAGAATGGCTTACATTGTGAAATTAAAATCGTTTAACGTCATTTTGAAATAAACCGCATAGGGCTCTCGCATAGATTTTTTGATCATTCACGCTATCCGGCAAATTTGTCACAAGCTGCTTACTTTGATGCGAGATATAAAAATCTTTTTTACAAACAATATTTATTTTGTGTTTACACTGTTAAGAAACGTTAACCGCGGGCTTCTGTCTAAAACAAATATCTTGTCCAAAAAAAATTAGTATTGGACACTCGCATAAATTTCTGTCCAAAATTATATAAGTGTCCTTAAACTTCTCACCGGTAATATCTTACTCACATGACATTCTTTTAAATTTTACCACCTGTCGCAAAGATGTTTACATAATACCATATGTTCGAGTAGTTTTGTGAGCGGAAATTTTGTATGGGTTGTCAATTTTCAGACCAAAGTTCTAATTACCATTTAGGTGCAGCCCCTAACTTTTGGTGTTTTATAGTTCAGGATTTACTTAGATTTAACTTCAAAAGCGTTATGTTAGAGTTAAATAGTGATATTCCATCTCGCAGATTTTTGCTTCAAAACAATATAGAAAATTGTCCCCAGATAATAGTAAAACCCATTCAAATACCATAAAACACATTTTGCCCTCTCAACTCATAAATTCATGAAAATGTCACCAATTGCTTTACTCGCGGCATTTTAATAATTAAACCATTAATATTCATTACTGAACTGATAAAAACCATTTATATTTTTCATAAAAACTGATTTATATTAGTTATTGATTAAAATTTATGATTTGCTTGTTTCTAAAACAATTTCAAAGCCCTATCTACTTGCATTGCAAAACAAGCAACATGAAAATGTTTTTCAAGTTCAAGAATTCGGTGCAGCGTCGGTTTTGAATCACTAAAATAAATGTTTTATACAATGCCATCATAAAGGCCAACGTACATGTTCAATATCTTCCGATACAATAATTTGGAAGTTTTCTTGGCACACAAAAAATATTTGATAAACTAATTTAAAATTTATTAATATATTTAACAGAGAATTATTTTTAAGTGTTATGTAGTTATATAGGTCATCTCACCATAAACCATTTTTTGAAAGTACATATGTACTCTTATATGTATATGTATGTATAGGTGGTTTACATTGAAAGCGATTAATCTATTTCAACAAAATAAATAAAACCCCATCCCATAAATTTTCATTTGAAAACGCGTGAGAATAAATTTTTGGTTTTCCAACCAGACAAAAAAAAAATTATATAATTACTCGAAATTAATCATTTTCAGGTAAATTATACTCGGGCTTTTCATCATTAATATTCAAAATTTTAATTAACATAAAATTATTTTTTCATTATAATCGGGCTTATACACGAGTACTTATATGCCGTGTAATTACGATAAAATAATTATTTTTTACTACAATCATGGTCCATGAGATGTTGTTTATTTTGCTGTGAAGCTATTTCCCGTTCTCACCCTCGTCACAACTTATCGCAATTCTGATAATTTAAATTTGGTAATAAAATAGACCTCACATTTCAATATGATAATTTTATTTATTGTCTAATGCCTAATTAATTATGTAGTTAATTTAACAGCATTCAATAAATTTGTGTCTTATTCAATAACAACAATACTTACTTATGTGTATCATAAAAAAGGATGAAGACGGTAAAGAAGACAAGAGATACTTAATCATAAAGTCAATAATGTGTCTTTCCAAAAATATAAAAATAAAGCATATTTATGATTGATTATGTTCAACACATCATGATCATAAAAAATATGTATTATGTTCTTATGTATTTTTATGTTTGATTAATTAAATGTATCAATTTTCTTGGATTTCTCTTCCACAGATTTGTTACGGTTTATGTTTCAACATTTTATGCGCCTTTTAAGGGTTTTTTATGTTGGTATGTTATGTTATTATTTCTCTCTATAATGTTTACAGTACATTTTAAGTGAAGTGATTTGTTTAGATTTTCTACATACTTAATATAACCAGTACGTTATTTTGAAAAAAACTATGCTCTGAAAAGTCATAACATTTATGATGTAATACCTTCGTTGAGTGAGTGATTGATCGATTATGTGCTCTCTTCACATCTTGGCTAATTATTTGTTGATTGGAGGTTAATTATCGGCCTATTGTTATGATTTTGCACTTTCAACAACAAGCCCGTGTTAATATTGTGTTGTTTCGTAAATTGTATAAATTATTTTTAAATACTGTACTTGTGGGTGTGAAAATTATAATGGAAATTAGCTGATGTATTGTTTGGAATATCGGGCATTTCATAATGGATTTTGCAAATTATTTTGTTAAAATATTATATATATTGGTAAATAAATTATTAATAATTAAATACATAATTATATCGAAATTCCTTACTATTATAAATATCCGTAAACGAAAATGGCGACTACCGAGTACAAAAATACCAATTGACAGCTCTCCAAAATATTTGGAGAGATATTAAGAGGTATTTTAAGACTACTAACATCAGAATACCAATTAAGACTTTCCTCTTAAAAAAACCTCTTAGTAAAAATTGTCACAGCTAAGAGGTCTTAACGCCAGAATCGGAGTGTAAGACTATCTTAGTTAAGACTTTCTTGTGTAGACTTTTTTTTTTGACTAAAGTCTTCATTGAAATCTCAAGGCAGTAGTCTTAAATACTAGAAACTCTCCAAAGACTTGTGTAGAGCTGTCGAAACCAAATTTTTACCATATTGTTTCAAATTTATGAACGAAAAGCGTCAGTTCCATTGTTAAAAAAACTCAAAATTTATGTTATATATATGCTATGACTGTATTATACCAATATAAAATAGTACACAATATTTTTTTTAAATAATTTTTCTGTTTTTAATAGTCAAATATATATAATTATTGTTTTTGTTTAAATGTCAAAATTATGATTTTTAAGACCACATATTTCCCTGATATTAACGAAGACAATTTTTTAAGACTACTGACAGAGAAGATTAAGTGCAGAATACGAATTTAAAGCATCTAGTCTTCGTTAAGACAAAATTGTTCGCTAAGACTGAAAACACGTCTGTGACTGTACGTTAGAATCGGGGAGTTAGTTTATATAAAGTGGTGGATTCTAAATTCTCCGCATGCAAAATTTTGCACGACTGTCTACACCATTAAGCTTAGTACTCAGTTCAAAATGAAATTTTATTTTGAGAATTTTTAATTTTAACGTATAAATTTGTAGACATACATAAATGAATTTGTCTATTTTACGTAAATAAATTAAATTAAATTGACTTTAATCAAAATTAATGGATTTGTGGTATTAAAAAAATTGTTTATTGCCAAACACAAACACTCGTGAAAATAATGTGCCGATGTATTGAACATTACTTGGATTTTTCGCTGGTGAACTGAGTACTACCATCGAGGAATAAATATAATATAAGAGAAATCAAGTAGTGCAAATTTTATAAGCCAATTTCTCCGGGGTTAATCTTATTTTACAGTTTTGATATATTTATATACACACATTTATTTTTTTTTATATTTAATCCATACAAACGTATTTTATAAAGATATCGGCGTAGTTATTTTATAGTTTATTGCTCTTGTTAGGCTTATACAGATTACGAATAGTAAAATAGATTTACCTCGGAAAGTCTACATGAGTCCTCTTTATATTTTGCTATTTATGGTACTACTAAATGAAAACAGAAATGGAATTTTTCATTTTTAATTTCACTTTTGTAAAATGAAATGTCTGTTTTCCAGATGTCTAGATTTATTGAATGTTTATTGAATTCGCAACGGGTGTGAATTATTCCAGACTTTCCATAGATGTTATGTATGTATGAGTATCACACTGTTAATTCAAATTCAAATAGGAAAAAAATGAATCGTATTGAAAATTTTAGTACAATCATATAAGTATGAGTGCTTTTTAGAAAATGACTCAAACCTCAATTTAAATAAAAAATATATAATATTTTCTAAAAAAAAAAATTTATAAACAAACTCAACCAAGTATTGTATAACTTTAAAACGATTAGAATAAACCATTGAAAATAAAACTTTCTATCAAAAAACCTAAAGTCAAGCATTGTAAGCACCAAATGGTTTATTTAGGAGACTCAATGCCAAACTTCATGTACTATCGACCGGAATGACCGATAATGGCCAACCAAATTTGAGTTAAAATTACATCTGAACACCTAGAATATAAAAATTCGTAACAATAAATCCGAGGTTGTGCATTATTAGCAGTAGATGGATTTGATTAGATGCCAGACCTCAATCACGATCTCTGGGGATGGCCGATAGTGGCCATCCAATAATGATAAATAATCCCTATAAATAATGATTACCGCTCTTTCCAAATATCTAGATTCATGAAATGGACCATAGGTAAATACTAAGCTTAATAAGCTTATCTTAACAATCGACGAATTCAGGTTATTTTTACAAATTTTCATGTTCTAGATTTTAAGATGTCATTTTTACCCAAATTTGTCTGGCCATTACCAGCCATTCCCATAGATCGTGATTCAGGTCTGGCTAGTACACGATGTTTGTCATTGAGTCACATAACCAAAACCACCTCCTGCTAACAATGCTCGACATCGGGTTTATTGCTACGAATTTCGATTTTCTAGATGTTAGTATGTTTTTTTACTCAAATTTAGATGGCCATTATCGGCCATACACAGAGATCGTGATTCAGGTTTGGCTGGTACACGATGTTTGTCATTGAGTCACCTAACCAAAACCACCTACTGCTAATAATGCTCGACCCAATAAACTGCTACGAATTTTGTTGTTCTAGATGTTAAGATGCCATTTTTACTCAAATTTAGATGGCCAATATTAGCCATTTCTGATGTTTGTGATTCAGGTCAGAGTCACCTATCAGCAGTCAGGCGATTTTTTTGTTTTTGTTTTTACTAAATTTTGATGGCCATTGCCGATCATATCTGGAGATTGTGATTCAGTCCTCGCTAATTCGTGAAGTAGTTGATTAAGCACCTGCCTAAACCCATCTTGTTTTAATAATGCATTGCTTCTGGTTGATTGGCACCAATTTTTATTAAGTTTTACTGCTATAAAAAAATGTAACAAATTCTTAAGGTGTTTTGATATATTTTTTTTTAATCTCTGGAAAAATCTCTGGAATTTTCTTATTAGAAATCAATGAGAAATTCATAATTGGTTTAAATTCAGCTGTCCTATTCCTGAATATGATACGAAAACGAAAATACAAAGTTCATATTTAAATTGAATCAGATTCGTACGATTCTTATT
This sequence comes from Nephrotoma flavescens, assembly GCA_932526605.1. Taxonomy (NCBI): domain Eukaryota; kingdom Metazoa; phylum Arthropoda; class Insecta; order Diptera; family Tipulidae; genus Nephrotoma; species Nephrotoma flavescens. The sequence goes on along the minus strand of OW052220.1, from coordinate 176,843,613 downwards.
TAAAACTGAATAGGAATCTAGTACTTCCGTTTTCGTATCGTATTCAGGAATAGGGCAGCAGTATATTTGGTTTGCGTCCCGACTGTTTAGTACACGGTAAACATTTATGGTTATGTTACAGTAATATTTTTTTCTTCGTAATTTATCAATTAAAATTTTAATTTTTCCTTTATTTATATTTTTCTGCCATTTTAATTAAGACAACTTGATATACGTCTTATAAATATACTGATAAAATTTGCTCGATTTCGTTAAACCATTGTGTTTATAATTATATAGAGAAATCATGAGTCTTAAAAAATATTACAATATCACCTCACCAAGCGCGCGACACTCAATATAAATTTATAATTGTATTCGTACGAAATTAGTGTAATATGGAGCGGCATCTATTGATGTAATATTGTACTTTCTAATAATTCCACTATTTATTATAAACACAATGGTTAAACTTATCTTGATGTGCTTATTTTTTAAATATCGCCAATTCAATGAATATTTATCCGTCTCTTGTTTCTATCTCACTTTTATTTTATTTCGATGATTTGAATTCAAATTATGTACAAATTTTGTAATTTAATAAAAAATGTGCTCTACGAGTATGCTTTCTAAACTAATTAAAATAATGTAAAATCAAACATAATATTTTACTTTTCATTGAGAATTTTGCAAATTAAAAATCATAACAGTGTGCTCCACACAACTACATAGAAAGGCTTTAAAATTACAATTGGAATTAGCGGAATTCTAATTAGATTTGTATACGATCTATGGAAAAATCTATGGAATATTTCACTAGCCCGAATTCGCATTCCCTATTTTTTTAACATCGAAGATGTTAACCAACGAAAATTGGAAACAAAAAATTACAGTAAATCGGCTGCTTTGTCCCGTGCCCTTGTTGATAAAACATCACCCGCGATCTTCCCTTCTACAGTTGCCTATATATTCATTGCTTCTTTTAGTAACCACAAAACGTAAATAAAATTAAACTCGACGCTGGCTTACAAAAATTTAACGAAATTATAATTTAATGCAAATGATTCATTTATGTTGGTACGCTGCATAGTATTGAACTATTGCATCAACATTACATAAAATTGATTTTTTAAATAATAGCATGATGTCAATAATATTTCATAAAAAAAAAACAATACGCAAATTTATAAAACACCTAGGCAAGTTATATAAATTATTAATTATGACAGAGAAACTAATTATCAAACTATATGTTATATACATATAGAAAAAATGACAAAAAACCTAATAAAAGAAAAACTGTTCACCAATTTATCCGCCGCCGGTTGATGGTGTCGCCCACGAAGTAATCAGCAATCAAAGCCCCCTCCACACAAGTGCTTAACAATGCCGCCGACTATTACATCAACCAGCAGACCAGTTCGGCTGATATGACGAGCGTATGGCCCCGTTTTTTATTTTGTACTTTTTCCATACTGCATGTGGTGAATTTCTGGGAATTCTATATTTCTTTAACAAAAAAACTCATTCCCTGTTTGTATTCCTTTTACAATCTTATTTTTTTGTTGTTGTGATTTTTTCTGTGTTCTGTTAACAAATCTGTTTTTATTAAACTCATTAAACTTTTTGTCACGCAGATAAGCATTTTTGTAATTGAAATGGCTTTTATCGTATACAAATTAGTTTTTTTATAAGTCCTATGATTTTTGACTAAATTGCCGACTAAACTAAATTAATTAGTAGTCATGCTATTAGCCACCAGGTTTTATCATTTATGCTGTGTGCCTCAGAAGACTTTTCAAACTAAACTTTTCAAATTTTGAAGCTTCCGCTACTATCTCATAAGCAATAATTAAAAAGTCACCTCGTGAGGTTACTTTTCAGACTTTTCATTTTATTGTATGACTTGTATGTTAATTTTTATTTTCATAAAGTATGCTGTGCTAAAATAATAGGGTAGGTAAGGTATACATAAATTATTTTGACGTTTAGAAAAAATTATACAAAGAAAAAATGGAAAAACGGCCGTACTCTATTCGATGTTAGTTTATTTATATTATTAATAAAATTCTATATAATGTACATTATTATGTACTAATATTTTACACATCAAAAAATATTTTTCATATACATTATACATATGTAGGGACACAAGACGAGACTGAGAGATTTATCCAAGCCAGAATTAAGCTTGAACATTTATTTAATAGCAAAATGTTTGCAGATTTACAGGAAGGTAATTGGAGCAAATTAAAAAAAATGGAGCAACTTATCGATATAAGGTAATTTTTGATAGCTAAATATGCCACAATAATTGAATTTACAAGTTTTCTTATTTTTAGACAATAATTGAGCCGTCAACAGGCATGGGGACGGAAGATATAGGTCCCAAAGCGGGCACTTGGCCGTACTTCGAAGTGCTGCACGAGTACTGCTCGGCACGGCATAATATAAATTATGGTGGATACTGAATCCGATGACATCGAATCGGCTAGTCATATAGCACCATCAACGTCACATGTGCGTAAACGAAAACGTGATGACCGATCAGACGATGCCAAACAGTTAAAGCTGCTAGAGAGAGCCACCAAATTATACATAAAGTATATGTCAACTTTGGTGGAGCTCGATGAATTGTGATATGATAAATTTACCTGTTTTTATAAGGCTGAAATAATTTTATTTTTCTATAAATAATCTTTTTTATAAATAATATCGTATGAAATAAAAGATTGAATTAAAATTAAATTCATGTTGATTTTTTATATAATATTCATTTAGTAATATATCTACGGCAATTTCTGCAACAGGTTCCTGCAAAACTCGAGAGCACTTTCATCACTTGGTTCACTCGTATAATCATCGCACAAAACTTCTTCGAACGGCTCCAACTCCAATGTACCGTTGATACAAATATTGTGCATTACACAACATGCTGTTATTAGTTTCATACAATTTGATATGTTCAGCTCCAGTGGTTTTAGAAAAATTACCCTCCATCGTGCTTTCATTATGCCGATGCATTTTCGATGATGCTTCGGACCTAGCTATGTACTTGGTGCAATTTGTTCTCTAATGCTGTTAAATTACCTCTTCTAATATACGGTGTAATAATAGCTATCGGGTCAAGAGAACACGTGTAACCGCTGTCACCCAAAAGAAAATAGTCGTTTGATGGGAATGCTCTTTTCAGATATAATTGGCTATTCCGTAACACCCTCTGATCATGTGCCTAACCCGGGTAGCCGCAACAGATGTTAAGAAATTTGCCTGAACTATCACATACCGCCATTAAATTAATGCTGTAATCTAATTTTCTATGTATTGGCTATGTAACCTAGTTGGTACAACAATTTTAATATGACAGCCATGAATAGCCCCTAGTGCTTTCGAAAATATTGATGTATCTGATCGCTGATTAAATTTTTCGCCAATTGCCCTATATGAATCCAAGCTGAGCAATTTTATGACTTTGGGTGCAAGCTTGAAAAACATATCCAACAGCATATGAACAATTGTTCTAATTGAATATCTTGATATATTGAAGCTTACACCGATAACCCGATAGCTCGCTCCACTGGCAAGCCGATACAAAAACACAGAAACTCGAAATCGTAACCTTTCACGGTTTGCTGCTCTACAAGTAATTCACAAATCTTATCTAGAGAATCAGCTGATACTCTTAGGTGTTCTCGGATATATCCATTGTCTTTAGACAATATTTTTTTGTATATATCACTTTGGTAATAATTTCGAGTGTCCACGATTACAAATAAGAAAAATATATTACTATAACTTAACCTCACAAATTATATATTTCATAAATTACTATTGTTAATTGTCTCCGTTTATTTTTTTTTGCGGCAACTTCTAAGTAATGTATACTTGTAATAAGTCAACAGAATGTTGGTAAACAATAAATGTGACAATATCATTTTCTTTTATAAATATATTTAACTGTTTTTAAGATTCCTCAAATTATATTTTTGTTTATATTTTTATAAATTTCGGATGACACTTATATTAGTTTAGTTGAATGTGAGGCACAGATGAAGACTTATGCTAGGGACATCTGTTGGTATATTGCTTGAACTGATATTAGTATATCGAATAGTTTAGTTTGAAAAGTCTTCTGAGGCACACAATATTAGACTCCTGTGGCACTATTCTGGTAATTCCCTGGGAATAGGGAATTGGGGAAAGATTTTATATGTAATTTGTATTTTAAATTTTTTTTTCTGGCATACTGAGGTAAAAACCTAGTGGTAATTATTTTGAAAACAAAATAAAATTGGGAATAATATTCCCTGCCAATTTAGATATGGAAAAATTATTCCCAATTTATAAATATTTACATCAAACTTTTCTCCTTAGTAGGCCGGAAAAAAAATATTTGAACTGAAATTACATATAAAATCTTTCCCCAATTACCTATTCACAGGGAATTACCAGAATAGTGCCACTGCTGAGGTTACTTGACTATTTAATTGTCATTTTTTTTTTATTTTACTTTATCCTATGCATTCGAGTAAAAATGTCTAAAAGGAAGTACTCTCACTCTTAAATTTCGATTGTAACTTATAATCACATTCATGAATAATGAGATTTCCATATCCATATTTGTTTTATTTTTTCTATTTCCTTGATTTTAAATAATAACATACCGCTGTTGTTGAAAACAATATGACGTATGAAAAGTTATAATTTAGTTTAGTTTACAATTTAGTTTACAATCGGAGGCACAGCATATTTAACATATTCAGTCATTAATTTAGTTTAGTCGGCAATTTATTGGAAATAATCGCTCTCACACAGTCTTAGTGTCAAAAGTGAAAAACAACAAACAATGTAGCATAAAATTGGCGAGGTGCGGAATTCTGCATGACATGCATAATTCATGTATTTTAATCCATTATACAGTAGTGTATTCTAATTTTAACGCATGCAGAACTCTGCACATGTATTTCCAGCATTAAGCTTCTTTATTAAGGCATTAAGAAAAATTTCAAGCACCATCTTCGATGTTGAAATTTTTAGCCTTAGGTTCAAAGTTGGGATTTTTTTTATATTATCACTGCAATCTGTTCTGGGGCCAATTCTCTTCCAACTCTTTCGCGGTTTGCTTTTGAGAGGGGGTCATAGATGTGTTCCATTTAATCACAGATCGTAGTCTGCAGATGAAAATTTGCTTTGAATCCTGCACCTATCGGGATTCGAACCCTGTACCTCCCGATCCAAATTCCAGCCGATCCAAAATGTAAAGTGGCAAGATAAATTTATGTCAAAAAGTATCACTGATAATTTATCGTTGAATAACTTTGCTTGAACGTGTAAAAGGCTTTCGTTTGGATATTATTAATTGAAATTTTGGATATTTTAGTTTATAGCTTTATTTTAGAATTAAATAAGCTCAAGCTCTAACAATTTGGTAGGGTTGATATTATTTTTATAGTAAGTTTTTTATTATTGAGTACTAAATTTTTAGTTTGTAATTGTGTACGTACTAAATTAGTAATTTTATTCATTTTTGAACAAATTATGGCATTACGATTTGTATACGTATGGTGTTATAAAATCTTATATTGTAAATTGAAACGGATAAATAAAGTACTTCGTTCTTTTTAAATTTTAAAAACTTAATAAACACATTTTATTAAACACTTGTTTTTTATTTCGCAAAATTAGATTTTTGAATATTTTAATTAAAAAATTTGTTCAAAAAGTTTAAAAAAATCAGTCGATCGATTTCGACTTGATAGGTCATCATCAGGAGTATCTACTGATTTGTCAAAGTAAAAAGGAGGAACAAAAAATAGGGAATACAAATTAATCTACTAACTGTTAGTAATACGGAAATATTAATAAAAAAGTGAGTGAAAAAGGAGGATAGCAGGTAGGCGATTAGTCATCGGCTGAGTAACAAAATTCATGGTATATTGAAGTACATTTAATTACCCGACGTATAAGTCAAATTATTAAGAACGTGAAAATAGAGAAGAGGGCGGGGTCCGTAATTCGTGAGAAACGGATTTCTCTCTGTTCGTTAAGAATATTTTGGTTAAGCAATATTGATTTACGAATTTCGTAAGATATCTAAACTGTTCAAGCTAGTCGTATGATTTTCTAAAGTTAAATGGTTATGGAAAGTTGATTGATTGAAACCAGATAAATGTTCTTTAGCCCTAACTCTAAAATTGCGCACAGTCTTTCCAATATAGGAGAAACTACAATCATTGCAATTAATCCTATAAACATCAGATTTGGAAAGGCGATCAACTTTAGGTTTATTGTTAAAAACCATTTTCTTTATTGTGTTATTATTATGAAAAGCAAAACTAATATTGGTATAGTAAGACACGATGTGGCTAATCCGTTGGCTCGTTTTTCTTATATACTCTAAGCGACGCCAATTTTCCCGCGTTGGACTATCCGGTGGATAAATACCCGTTAGAGTTTTACGCTTTAGCTTTTTGTTCAATAACATTAAGATAGTCCTAGTTGCATATCCGTAATTCGTTGCAATTTGTAGAATTATATCAAGCTGTGTGTTATAATTTGAATTTGTCTAAGGGATGTTTATTAGTCTATCTATGAGTGAGTGGACAGCTGACATTTTAATAATATGGGGATGGTTTGAAGAACTGAATAAATAATTATAATTTATCAATAATCCGATAATATATCTGATTTTACGCTTGTTGCTAATTGTAATGTTTCGTATAAATCTGGTGGCGTTGCTGGCTTTATAAGGTCGACACTTTCAATTTTCTGCTATAAATTTTTCATAAGAGGATGTTATCAAATTAATAGTTTATATTGAGAATATTACAGTTTTTGTTTTTTTCTATTGTTAATTAGTTCATTTAAAAAAATATCTGTTGAAAAAAAAAATTCAATCTATAAACATTGAATTTTTTTTTCAACAGATATTTTTTTAAATGAATTAAATAATTTTCTTGTTACAGATAAATTAAAAAAACAAAATTTTTCTTGGAGACATAAATATTGATTTGTTACAGGATTTATCCTTGAAGGATAAATTTTTGTTGTTGTGTGCTTGTTTTGGGCTGGAGTCTTTAATGAATAGTGTTACTAGGGCATGTTCAAACGCGTATATCGATCAGGTCTTTTGTGATTAATTTTCATTTCAGATTAAAAGTTTAGATCTACATGTGACTGAGCATAACATTATTATGCTACCATTAAAATCACTCAGCCCAATTAAGAATATCCCGCGATATCAAGCTCGATGTCAAACAAGTATTAATTATATAATATCATAATTATAGCAATTTATCAGATAGTTTGGCGTATTTTGACTAGACTTCGGTATTCTCTACTGATGATCCATATTTGCCATATTCGATTTTTATTAGTAAACTTACCGATGAATTGAATAATAATAAATTGATCAAAAAACTCCCAAGGCATGATTTCAAAATTAAACCATGAATGAAAATTTCATTACTGAATATGATTAGTTATAAAAACAGTTTAGCCAAAAAATTGAGAAAGAATTAAAATAGTGCGACGCTAACCACAAAACGTCAAAGCGTAAATGCCAAATTAAAATACTTAATTCCACAAACCAAAGAACGATTTTTTAAAACTAAATTTTCTTCCGCTGTAGACTTAAAATCTAAATGGAAGGTTGTCAATGGCATTTTGAACAATATACCAGGCAAAAACGCAATTCCATCAATTGATGTTGGTGATAATAGGATTGAAAATGAAATTGTCAATATTTTTAATGAATTTTTTATCAACGTACCTAGCGACATTTTGGTTGCATCATGTTTACATTGATGATACTGTAGAAATAACTTAATTCACTCGTGGAGTAGATACTCCTGATGATGACCTAACAAGTCGAAATCGATCGAGTGATTTTTTAAACTTTTTGAAAAATATTCTGCGAAACAAAAACAAGTGATTAATAAAAATGTGTTTATTAAGTAATTCACTCGAATTTTAACTGCAAAGTTTTTTCGTTTTCTCTGTTTGGGAAAATGAAATATTTACGATCGTGAGTGATCTAAAAAATAGTGCTTCTGATATATAATAGTGCGATGGGAAAATTTGAAATTGTTTTTACCGATATACAGTAAACCCTCGATTTAACGGACGATCGATTTAATGGACCCTCGATTTAATGGACAATTTTTTATTTTTCATTTTTCGATTACCGAAAAATGAAAAATGGGTTCTTGAATGATTTTTGGAAGAAATTCTGGAATATGGTTCTTAAATGACATTTGGAAGAAATTCTGGACTATTACCAAACCTAATCCAAATTTCCAGAAATTTATAATAATTCACAATACGCAAGTGGTAGAATGATTCAATAAATTATTTTTACCAGTATTTCTCATGATATCCTAATGAGATTTGGTTGTCTTATTATTTAATAATTCTGGAGCCTGAATTCAGTACCCTTTTGGCGTATACATTTCTGAGCTCGCGCTACTATATTTCAAATGGTCCGAAGTTTGGCTTAATTTGCATTTGATAGAATAATAAAAAAATCATTTCTATCCTATACTTGAATAGTTGGATGGTTATTTGTTAAATTAAGCCTAGAACTATTTAATCCAAAAAAAAATATAATCCAAAAAAAAAAAAACAAATATAAAAACGAAAAAGTTATTAAATTTTTAAACCCATGATAACTTTTGGCCCACCCTGTATTCTATGTAATATTTTGTTATAATTTCATTCGAATAGTTTCTTTTTTAGCTAAAACACAAAATCCAAAAGCTTTTTCGAGTTGAAAAGGCTCCTGGCTAAATTATCATACGTGGGACCTACCCGTATCCCGATATGATTTACTTCGCTCGGTAATTTAATTGAGTAACGTTGTTTTAACTTATCAGAGAAATTGTAATAAAATTTTTAAATTTTATTTTTCATCATTAATTTCTTTTAAAATTATTATTAGAATTCACGTTACTGGTTACTGTTATAAATATTCAATCATAACGATTCTCTAACAAAATATGATAAAACCAGTAAAAATTTTTTTTGCTTAATCTTAAGTGACCAGCAGAAAGAAATAGTGCTAACCTGAATTTTACATTTTTTTCGTGAATCAAAATGTTTTTTGAATCAAAGTATGTCAAGTTGAATATCATTTCATCACCTATCGAATATAACAATATAACAATAATAGAACACAACAACCCGAAAACGCTCGTTCCAGGTAGAATCGGTTGCGGAACTTGTGGCTGGCATAAAAGTGTACGTTTTAAGGAAATTATCATTCGCATAGCAACGCCTAGTTTGAACGATATTCTATCGGTTACGTCTTCATCCGGAACAAAAAAATGAATACCACACCAGAGTTACCAGAACTAAAGTGAAGTGACTCGACAACTAAATTTAAGCCGATTCTCCGTTCGCCAAATGTGTCAGAGATATCAAGAAACTGGCGGCTACATACGGCGACAAGAATCTGTCCAAACTCGTGTTACTAGACAGCGTGATGACCACTTTCTGTGATGACTTGGTTGCGAAATCGTCGTTTGAATGCAGTGGATTTGGGACAGCGGCTTCAAGAAGTTCGTGAAGTCGAAGTCAGTGGGTAGACTGTTAGAAGACGACTTCGGGAACGTGATCTGATTGCACACGGACCAGAAAACGGGCCAAAATTGATGAGCATTTGGATTGGATAGAAGTACAATAGGGAACAGTCCTGTGCTCTGGCGAGCGCACGGTGTATTTACATGGCAAGGATGGGCAAGGATGAGTGTACAGAAGATCAAGAGAGCGGTTTGTACAATGTTGTATTGAAGAATGGTTCTCGTATGGCAGGCCACTGGAAGTGGAGACATATCTTGTGCTCATTTCCAGAGCGAATACTGGCTGTCGATCAAGAGGATAAACTTCTCAAAGGTTAAGGAAATACTCGAGTACTACGAAGTACCTTTTGCAGGGTTTATTGGTGAAAATTTCCTGTTGATGCAGGATATGCTTCCTGTTGATGCAGGATTAATTAATAAAAATGTTTTTTCCTGATTTTCTTGTTTTAATTCGATTTCTACTATTAATTTTCATGCTGAGAAATTCGCAAAAAACGTGTACTTCAGATGTTGACCCCAAAAATAACTTTGTTGGCACCGTATAACTACAAAAAGGTTCCATTGGATAGGTGTTGAAATAGGCTTTGAATCTGCAATCATAAAACATATCATGTTTGTACAATCTTGTATATGCATATGCGTTCACAACATAAATATATACAACAATACAAATCCTACACATAACGCAATAATAAAACGATATTTGTAACAAATCACGAAACAAATAGTAATAAATAAATAAATAATTAATAAAATAGTTTTGATGAAATAATTTATGTTACACATTATTACGAGTGTGGCCTAAATTTAACGATTCGAAAAAAGAGTTTCACTCCAAAAACGAGTTGAAAATTGTTTAAGAGATTTTCTTTATATTGTACTTCGATAGTAGCACAGTAGTTTTTTTTTTATCGCGCTCATTACACACAAATTAAAGACGAAATAGGTTTAGGGGCGCGTATTCGTACTACATTCTGTATCGTCGTGATAATTGATATGTAACTACTAATACCACTATATACACACACACACTTTATAATTTAGTTTGCATTCGATAAGATTTATACGAGCAGTGATGAAATATCGAATCTGAAATCAAGACGAAAAAATTGAGGTTTGAATGATTTCATTATTTTGAAAGCCATTAATTTTCATTTAGAGACTAGGAAATTTTTTTTTTTTTACTTCTGGCTCGGTTATTTGATCAAATTAATTATATTGGGCTAAATACGTTGGTTTGGTATTATACATCGTATACGAGTAGTTTAAACAAAATCTTGATTTATTGGTGTTAAATGCACATCATGGTTCATTTCCACAATAACAAAAATGTGCGCGCGGTTTAAGATTTTTATTTTGGTTCGTTGGAAAATTGGTATTGTAAATATTTGTAACGAGGTTTGTAATTTTGTTGGATTTTATGTGTGTGCGGATGATAATGTTGCATTTCACTTTGATGTGCGTATATTTTTAATTTACGTTGAATATAATACATGTTGTATATGAGGATAATTATATAGAAAGTTATACGAAATCATAAATAAGGATAATTTGTTCATGAAAAGTTCATACGAGTATATTCACCATAAAATCCACATTCTATCCTTTCATTACGATATTATGTACACATAAACCGTTTTCTTCCTTTGAAGGTACGTTCATTCAAAAGAAACGAAAAAATTACAACAGAACTTACTGACAGGAATTAAATTCAGTAAATCATTTAAATTGATAAAACGTGCCGGGAACAAAAACGCAGAAATTCCCAACAAGTAATTTGTGTTTTGTAATCCAGGAATTCAACAAAATAATGAATTGCCTTTTGTACTGTGCAGTGTGTAGTGTCGATCGTTGTATAACATACATAATGAGAACGGTTAACTTTTCATTTCGTATATATGATGACCAATAAATTCTAACTTTATCCAGAAATAACATTGGCCTCTCATGTATGTCAATATTTTATGTAGCCACACAGACACGTCAAACAATTTTTTTTAATATTAAATTATTTTTTAATATTAAATAAAAAATTGTTGAGGTTAGTTTTATTTTGTGTACAGTGTGCCTGTGTACATTTATATAGCACACAGTTTGTTGAAGTTGTATACTCGTCACGATAAAGTTTATCCATATCTACTCTGGCTTGGTCAACAGAAACAGAAAATTAAAAATTAAATCAATAAACATTTTTTTGATGATATAATACATAAGCTACTCATAACATAACAATTTTCGTTTAATAGAATTTCAAATATGTAATTATAATTTATTTCAAAATTTAATATTGTATTTGATTGGTATGACTTTATGTACATATTATAGAGTGCTTTTAATTACATCGATTACTAAGTGGCTCCCAACAGGGATGTTGGATAAAGAAGCGGTTTTTTATCGCCTCGTTGAGCATCTTCGTTCCAATGAATATACAAATACACTCCCGAGCAACTAAAACGAGTCAAACCTCCGCGCGTACAAAAATGTGTACTTTGGTGGCTGGCTTAACCGATTTACGTAAAACGACTTTTTTTGACAGCTTAGTATTTTATCTTTATAAGGACACAAATTGCGATGTTTAGGTGAAAATAATTGGCGTGCTCCAATCACCTGCACCATACGTTGGCTGATATTTGCCATCAGTCACTTATCAACTTCATTCGTTGTTTCCTCAAAATCATGGATACTACCCCCAGAAAAAGCCGCATAAGTTGGTGCTTCATTGCAAGAAGGATGCAATCAACATGAAGCCGGTCGTCGGCTAAACATAAGCCAGTCTGCTGTCTCAAGAATATCCAGCAGGTTTCAGGAAACTTGAGGTTTGTTATGAATATTTTCTGTCTCGGATTTTTCCGTTAACGGATAAATTCGTGTTATTATGAACCCAAAAAGCAACATCGAATCTGATTTTTCCGAGTACACTAGAAAAAATCCGACTGCTATTTAGTTGACGTGTTTTGTATTCGATTGAACTTGTTTTGACGTTTCATCAAAATATAGTGAAAAGTGATTTATATTTTAATAATATTAATAAAATAAACCAAATAATAATATTTTAGTAATTCTAAATAATTATAACCCAAAAATTTAAAATGTAATATTTTATTATAAAAAGTTTTTAAAAGTTTGTTTTAACTAATTCGATAATAATAGGGTAAATCCATGTCGAATCGAATATTTCCGTTAACGGACAAATCCGAGACGGATAAATATCATAATCTACCCCCTGGTACCTTCAATCGGAGGCCACATACCAACCAATAAGAAGTCGCTGGAGCTGTGAGAGAGCACACATTAATTGGAGTATCGAGCAATGGGATCCGTTCTATTCACTGACGAGTGCAGATTATGTCTCCATATATGGCAGTGATAGAAGAGGCCGGGTCTACCGGCGTCTAGGAGAGCGGTTTTCACAGTACTGTTTTGCTGAAACAGTCTCGTATAGTGGCGGTTTGTTCATAGTGTGGGCTGTATGCTTGGGGGAAAAATTGATCTTTTTTTTTTATTTTAATCCCTGCCATCTGTTCTGGGGCCAAAGCACTCCTTGCTCTTCCACGGTTCATTTTCCCGCCCTACTTTACGTACGAAATTTCTGCCAAATTGAAGACGTACGGCTATAGGACGAATTAAAGTTACTTCCTACGCATTGCATATTTACATGCCAGCCTATAGTACTGGACATGGATGATGGGCCAGCCCATGAATTTTGCATGCCGATAGGAGGACGTAGTTGTGCTCGTTTTAATCACAGATCATAATCTGTTGATGAAAATTACTTTTTGCGTCCTACCCCTATCGGTATTCGAACCCTGTACCTCCCGATCCAAACGCCAAAGCTTTAACCACTGTGCCATTTGGTCGGTTCAGAAACAGATCTTGTTTGCGTACGTAGCGGAGGCCGTAGTGGAGGTCCGACCGTTGAAAGATATATCGAGGACGTTCTCTTGGATCATGTAGTGCCCTACACTGGTTATATAGGGGACAGATTTCATATTGAGACATGACAGTGCCCGGTGTCACGCAGCTCGAACGATGCGGCAGTGCATGGGTGAGGTTGGACTCGAGACGATGAAGTGGCCAGTCAATCGCCCAAGAATCTAATTGAACATTTGAATTGAATATTACAATTGAACATTTATGGGACGAACTAAAACGGGGGGTCTGAGCCAGAAATGCGGTACCTTCTAACATCAATGACCTTAAGATTGCGTTGGATGAGGAGTGGGGTGTGATCCAACAAGCCTTTGTCAAAACTTTAATAAGGTCAATGGAGAACCGCATTACTAAGGGGCAATACTAAGTATCCAATAAAATTGTTTTTGTATTCCTTGAATTATCATCATAACCATCAATTTTGGTTGCGTTTTCATTCAAAATTCATTGTAAAAGAAGTAGTGACCAATTTTCATGAAAATATTGAAATTTTAAATTAAAAATATCAGCCGTTCAAAAAATGATGTCTTCTGAAAATCGGTTAAGCCGTTTTAAAAAAAGTCGCCTTTCTGTGGGTGCTGAAGGTTTGACTCGATTTAGTTGCTCGCGAGTGTATATCTGGAACACCCCACATCTGATTTCTAAAGAGATAAATTAAATTTAACGGACTTTTGACAAAACTCATGTATTAAAATTTCAGAAATTCAACAATGCCAACCATTATTGTTGATTGAAAATTTAATCTTTAAATTTATTATATATATTTTAACCCTTAGTTTTTTTTTGGTAAATACGAAATTTTTTAACATAATAGCAAAAACTGAATAGCTTCCATTGAAGCTACTAGTTGCGGTACACAGTTTACAAGTTTTTACAGAAAAACTTCCAGGGGGTCTATTATGAAATTTTCGTCGCGCACTATTTTTTTCGACCAGATCGCAAATTTCCCTATTATGAAATTGCGACGCGCATTATTTTAGATAAAAACGAAAATTATTCGACTGCTATTGAGGTGTCGCAAATAAACGATTTATGGGCCTATTTAATTGGAAATAATCTGCTGTCAGCAAAAAAAAGGCGAGAAAAAAATATAGATTTTACTTGGTTATGTACGAAACAAAACATGTTGTCAGTAAAATTTTACTGAGAGGGGAAGTTGCGATAGGGGAAGTTTACTGCCATAATGGGGAAGTTTACTGCCATAAAAAATGTAAATTGGATTATTTTTTATGGCAGCATTTTTCACACATCTACAAAAAGTGTATGTAAAGATAAGAAATTTTTCTCACACTCATACAAAATAGATGTTCGCCATTTTTATAGTCAAATGACGATTTAATTTTTTTTTTCGAGTTGAAATTTGTTAACGTTAGTGGTTTTTGTGGTACATATATAAAAATTAAAACATATAAAAAGAAATCTACAATACGATTTCTTGTACAAATGTACAAATTAAATATTTTATGCAATTTTTAGGTTATGCCAAAATGTAAAACCATAAAATTTTTCTATAAAATGAAATAAAAAATATTTCTGTTCTTTGTCACTCTTATGAAATTTTAAAACAATTTTTTTTTTGCGTATTATCAGCAAAAAAATTGCTGTCAGCAAATTTTATCCATGGAATTAAAGCTTTAACTTAATAAATTGTAAATCAATTTATGCCCCTATTATGGTTATCACATATGCATCACTTGGCTTGGCGACGTCTAGTCGCCGCGTTCACATTTTCGTATTATGATTCTCGCCGTGAAAACGAAGTGAGCGAGAGTGATGTCAAAAACGATCACCTAAAATTTTTAGGTGATGTAGTGCGATTTTTTTTTTAATTCAATTGTACAAATAAAAATGGCTGGCAGTGATAATGTAGGTTTCATTTTTAAATTATTTTTATAGTAAAAATAATTTGTTTCTGTATTTTATAATAATTTTTATTATTTTATTTCAAAATATTGTATTATAAATTCAGCCAATTTTATCACCAAAAAAATAAATCGATACTACTGATCATTATTAATAATCGTTGGTCGTATAAATATTTTTAATAATTAGTTTTAGAATATTTTAATTATTTTAACTAACTAAAATACATAAACAAACACATATTATGTCAAAACTGCTAACAAAAACACTGTAGCTAGCCACAAAAAAGTAAAAAATTTAAAAACAACGCAAACCACCGCATACTCTCATTCGCCAAAATAAAGGTGAGAACCATAATATCAAAATACTACTCACACGAATCATACTGTCACGGCGAAAGGGACGTGTGGTGATGGTGAGGCGAGAACCATAATAGAGGCATTAATAAGAAAATAAACAATTAAAATAATATATAGATTTTTTTTAAATTTAATTTATAGAAAAAATTTAATGACAATACAAAAAATCACTTAAAATTATATTTGCACTTTGACAACTTAAACAAAATGGCGTTTCAATGTTATTTGTGATTGATGTTATTTTGGACGTTGTCGAAGATCTCATAATAGTTATATTCGACGTTGTCGAACATTTGCGATGGCGAAAGTTTCATAATAAACCCCCAGGATAAATGGTTATATTGTGGCTCTCCTGTTTGATGTTAGTAGGTGAATCCCCGATTTGATTCTACGGGTCTCGATCCTGATGGAGAATTTTTACTTATTGAGGCAGCAGACTACTTACGTAGTTGGGCTAATCCAGCTACATACGAACCGCGTGTCTTAATAATAAAAGGGGCTCCCCATTTAATTGAATATGTGAACGAAAATTCTAATGTGGAAGATGTAATTGCCATTCCGAAGAGGCTCTTTCGATGTTACGCGAGTTTCCAGATATGTATTTGTTTATTTATTTGCTTATACAATTTTGGAGAAACTGCACCTCCTATTTTGAGCTTTAAGCTCATTTACAACAGAACAAGCAGTGATTAATAAGTTACAAATGTAAGATAGATTCTTCTAATTTATTTGTAAACCGCAAATTAAATTTATGCCATTGTATGTTTTGTATGTATATTGAGTTATCGAAAACTTATAAAAATTGTCCATCGAATAAAAGAGTAATAAAACTGCTCCTAACAAAATTGAAACTCCTCTTCTTGTTCTAACTAGCATGTTCGGAATTCATATTATTCTTAGACTGTGTGCCGACTAAACTAAATTAGTCACTGATTCATTTTTTTAAAGGTGGCACTAGTATCTTGTAAATATGCTGTGCCTCCCATTGTAAACTAAATTGTAAACTAAACTAAATTATGACTTTTCATACGTCATATTGTTTTCAACAACACCGATTTGTTATTGTTTAAAATCAAGGAAAATAATTTATTATTTAAAATCAAGCAAATAGTAACAATAAAACAAATATGGATATAGAAATCGCATTATTCATGAATGTGATTATAAATTACAATCGAAATTTATGAATGAGAATATTTCCTTTTAGACATTTTTACTCATATGCACAAAAAAATAAAAAAAAAATGAAAAAGACAACTAAATATGTAGTCAAGCAACCTCAGCAGAAGTGTAAATGATAAAACCTGGTGGCTAATAGCATAACTACTCATTAGTTTAATTTAGTCGGCAATTTTGTCGAAAAAATCGCTCTCATGCACACATAGTCTTAGACCGTACAAAACACGCAGTAAACACTTTTTAAATCTTAGTTGGCTGCCTAAGTTTTGAAAAAAATTCTAGGGTAGATACTCGATCGGCTAGCAAGCAAGCAATTTGCTAGTCAAAATCCTGGCTACTCAATTAATTTTACCAAGGAAATTTGATTTCCAAATTATGTTTTTCAAAAAATTTTTGTTTTTTTTTTGCGATTGCACAGTAAATTTTGCGGCTTCAAAAAATAAACAGCAAATTTTTGTGTAGTTTTACTGTGCAATTGCAAAAAAAAAAAAAAAATTATAAAAAATGTAATTTGAAATTCAAATTTTCTTAGTAAAATTGATTGAGTAGCCTGGATTTTAGCTAACAAATTCCAGGATCGAGTATCTACCCCTCTATTTATTTGTCGCATCAAAATTTCACGTGGTGGAAATTGTCGTTTGAAGTGATGACAGATGCAATGAAATAATATTTATAAACATACTACGATTCAAAAATCTGGTTCAACGAGTTTTGGAAACAATTATTTTTAAGTTTTGATTTACTAATCCAGCAACCAAAAAGATCCATATAGTCACATCGCATGAAGTGACACGAAAGTTTATTATTTACGAGAACGATTATGAACTATTCTAAATTTCTAAATTAAATTTGCAACAATACCCGCTCAGTCCGTTTTTCCAAAAATTAAGCAGAAATGACCTTTATTGACGAACAAGTGTTTTTTGTGTTGTAGTGATGAAATTTTGTTTGAGTGTGTGTAGAAAAGTAGAGACTATGTTGTTAGGTCAATTTACTCCAGACGAAGCGACTAATCGGGGTGAAACGTTTTTTCCATAAATTGAGAGATACCAGGTTATTAGCCAGGATATAGCTCCCGTACGAGCTTTTTCGTTTTTTGCATATACATATTTTGAAAAGTGTACGCCATTTACGAAAAAAAAAGTAAAATAAAAAAATTGTAGGTTGAGATCCAAACAAGCTTTTTCAGATTGCAAATTTTATCGGAAATAACAAGTTTTGATCCAAAAACATTATTTCGCCAAAATTCAGTATCTCTGTTCATGCGGATTGACTATTCGGAATCAAACTTCATACTAAAGCTTTTTTCATAAATCCATGCGAAATGTTGTGAACATCTGTGCATGGAAGTCGCAACTTTCGTAGCAGCTTTTAAAATTTTAAACCTAAAATTTTCAACAACGGTTGACGTTGTTGTTTTTCGGAAATTTAAGCAGGAATAAGTGTTCTCATTATATAAGCCAGTTTTCATAAAAAATCCAGTATAGGTTTAATTTTTCGAAATAGAAACTAAGCGTGGTATGTTCGTGATCTCTGTACATTTGTCATAAAAGAAAGTCTGGTGTTGGTCACAACAATTACACCCCTCCATTTTTTTTATCACATCATTCAGTTTTCGATAATTTACTTAAAATCTCAAGCTGCAGTCCTTTTTTTCGATCACCACGACCGGTGATCTCCGTGGAGGTCAACCATTTTCATGATTACTTTACTTTATTTTACTTCCTAAAAGAAACATTTTTTTTTTGAAAATAATTCTCTATAATTTTCTTTTTTTAATTACAATCTACTCGAAGACTAATAAGCAATTTTAATTTTACTTAAATTACTACATTTGACTGAAATTTAAGGGTTCATCCATCGAAGTACTCCTTAGTTTTGATATTATCATTTGATCGCGCTGTTGTTGTGCGCTAGATAAAAATTTATTTTAACTGATTTTACACTAGCTCAAAGGCTTTACTCTTTTAATCCTTCTTACTAATCCTTCTTACCATATTACCCAGTACCTGGATGGTCTCTATGTTGACATGTTGAAGTGGCCGTTGTTCATGACTTCTGTGTTGATGATGTTTCTTAGCACTTTATTTTGGAATCGATGGATAATATCCATGTTGCTCTGCTTGGTACATCCCCACCCATAAGTCCAGACAGGTTTCAATACTTGCTTATAAAGCAGAAGCTTATTAGGGATTGATAGATGTGAGTTCCTTTTCCAGTAACCAATACATTTTATTGTATTTTAATCCCAACTCGTTTCTTTTATTTTTTACATGGGCTTTCCAGCGAAGCTTCGCGTCTAATGTCATACCAAGATATTTAGCAGTGTTTGCATGTGGTATTTCTTGATTATTTAAATATACTGGTTTGTGTACTAATCTATTGTTTGTAAAGTCGACATGCACAGATTTGATTTCATTTAATTTTATGCGCCATTTTTTTCCAGTTGTGTACTTGTTCTATGGCGGTTTGTAATCTTCCTGTTGTATCTGAGTTGTTATCACCTACCACCATGGTAGCTGTGTCATCGGAAAAAGTGGTTATCGTGTTGTTTTGTGGGATTGAAACATCTCGGGTGTATAGTAAATATGAAGTGGTCCAAGCACACTTCCTTGTGGAACTCCTGCTCTTATTTCCTTAAGCTCATGCCTTAATAATATATATTGGGAGTATTCTCTTAGTTTTTTGGATTTTTTTGCAGAAAAAAACACGCCTATTTCTAAGAAATGGTAAATTTTATTTTAATCAAAATATTTTTCAACGTTATCTATGACTTTCGACCATCTTTCTGCCAATTTATGGATTCCATCAAAACACAATTGTTTGTCTTTTGATGCGATCTATTCGTCGAGCCAGTTTTTGATTTCCTCGTTGGTTCTGAAGTGATGGTCTTGAAGACCACCTTGCATTGATCGGAACAAATATTAATCTGATGTGGTTGAGCATTGTCGTGCAGCAAAATCACTTTACGCTGTTTGTTGGCTGGAATCGGACGGTTTTCGTTCAATGCACGGTTAAAATATGTTATAACCAATTGTTATTGGTAACGTTCACCAGTAATAGTTTCGTTCGGTTTTAGCAGTTCATAGTACACCACCCCTTTCTGATCCCACCAAATGCACAACCTAACCTTACTTCCATGAATGTTTCATTTTGCTGTTGATGTGGATGGTTCGCTTCACAATTTGAGAAAAAAATTGCCAACTAACGTATACGTTTACTTGTAAGCAAAGAATTGCAAACCATTAAACGATTTTCAATGTTGGCTTCAGTCAGTTCATGTGGTACCCATTTTCCTTCGTTATGAATCATTTTCGTGGCATGTAAACTTTTGTTTATGGCTGCTTAAGTGGCATTTAACTGTTCTGCAAGTTCTTTTTCTGTTTGAGCTGAGTTTTCCATCAATAATGCTTAAAATTCTTCATCTTCGAATTTTTTTGGTTGACCAAGACGTTCTTTGTCACTGACATCAACATCACCACTTTAGAATCGTTTAAACCAGTTTTCGCAAGTTTGTTGTATTGGTGACATATTCACCATAAGTTTCTTGCAGCAAACGAAAAGTTCCAGTACCTTTTTTCTCTTGAATAAAGTAAAAAGTAATGCTTTCCGAAATGCTGTTTTGTTGGTACGAAATTTGACATGTTTAAATGGGATTAAAAAATATGTTGTTTACGCTTTCACGAATAATAACAAACTAATTTTTAATGTGGAATGTCAACACTTTAAAACGCCGTAAGTGTCATTGTAAAAGAATGTTTAGTACTAAAGTTACGCCATCTCTTAGAAAATCCAAAAAAATTAAGTTATACACCCAGTATTTATCAATTTAATAAAAAGCTATTCATAAGTATTAACTCATAATATTATTATAAAATTATGCATTCTAAATTGTGTTAAAATAAATAAAATGTGTACATATTTCGCGCGCGTAATTTACGAAAAGACGTAACCTTACTTTTTGTACTAAATTTTTTTTTGTTTATTTTCGTTTATTCTTTTTATGAATACGGCTGACATCTATAGTTCAAAGAATAAACTTTAGACGTAAATTTGACATAGCAAGCAGTGTCGCCTGTAATATTCTAGGTGCCTGTTGACTTCATTTATCTAAAAAAGTAATTTTAGTTGTTTACATTTTAACACCAAATGTTTTTTCCATGTTGGCACTCGTTGCTTTGATTAGAAATCAAGTATAACAGCCGTTCCACGCGGGATTTCAAAAGAAGCAGCTTCATCTTCGTTTCTTTCTCAGTTTGTCTATGAGACCGGTTTTAATTGCGACTCATTTGTCAACAAATATTTTTTCTGTGAAGCAGCTTGGGGTTAAAATAAAAAGATTATAAATTAAATTTCAAACAGAATTGGTTC
Organism: Nephrotoma flavescens; assembly: GCA_932526605.1. NCBI lineage: Eukaryota > Metazoa > Arthropoda > Insecta > Diptera > Tipulidae > Nephrotoma > Nephrotoma flavescens. Next base: position 176,822,354 of record OW052220.1, on the reverse strand, counting down.
AGATCATTTTTAAAAACTTCAAGTTTTTTCATAAATTTGGAGATCTTTCCTTGACGAAATTTGGTGGAAATCTGTGTACCGGAAGTGGCAGATTCAATGGGTCTTTGAAATTATGTTGAAAAATTTAGCAGTTGCTAAAAACGACAAAGAAATAAGTGATTTAAATTAATTTAAAATGCTAATGAAGTTTATCCAAACTAATCGAAAAAATACAACAACAATAATAATAATAATCAAATTAAAGCACGCAGGCTTATCATTTATTTTCAAAACGATTTTTTTACATATAATAATAATAATATACAAAATGAAAATAAATGAGTAGGGTAATCATCACCGATTTAACGGCAGTATTGATCTACCCTTTAGCAAGAAAAATTTGAAAAAAAAGTTATGAATATTACAATAAAAATTTAACAAAAAAATATAAAAAATATAAACAATTGAAACTAAAATTAAAATTAAACTGCATCAGACTAAAACTCTAAATAAGAAATCGATATTAGGGTGTTCAAAAAGCCAAACTTTAAGTAATTTGAGAAATGATTTTGAATTTATTTGTTGCCGTATGCTAAGTGGAAGTTGGTTAAATAAGGAAGGAGCAGTTACCAAAAAATATTTTCTAAAATGTTCACTAAAAAAATGTGGAACAACAAATAAGAACTGATCATTGTTCCTGCAACAGCAATGTTATTGTATTAGTATTGGTGTATGTAAGCATTTAGGCGAATTTATATTGTGTAATTTGGACGGGATGTGATTTTTTAATTGGCCTTAGGTACATTCCATAGTCATTCTAAGTATTTTCTGAGCATTTAGCATGAACTTTAGTGATATTGGTGGACTACTGAAACGAGAAGCAGTTTCCATAGCAAGTTATATGATTTTCTAATGGGTCTGACATTGTATACTGACATTGGGTTAGAATGATTTTGGAATGGACCTAAGGTCCATTAGAAAATCGCATTTTAAAATCTTATGGAACACTCTGTCAGACCCATTAGAAAATCATATAATTTACTATGGACACTCGTTGGGATTTAAGCAGTCTATACCAATGTCACTGAAGTTCATGGTAAATGCTTAGAAAATACTTAGAATGACTATGGAATGTCCCTAAGGTCAATTAAAAAATTACATCTCGTCTAAATTACACAATATAAACTCGCCTGAATGTTTACTTACACCGATACTATTACAATAAGTTTGTTGTTATATTTTTGGATTAGTTTGGATAAACTTCACTAGCATAATTTAAAAGATTAAATTTTTAGTCAACAAGGGTTGACCTTGTTGGTTTTCTAAAAATTAAGCAGCGATAGTGTTTTTTTATTATTCAAGAAAGTTTTACCAAATGACCTGGTAAGTTTAATTTCTCGCTTTAGACATCAAGTATGGTGTATTGGAGGCCTATATTTATATTCATAAGGTATAAGAAAGTCGGGTGTTGGCCACAACATATTCACCACAACATATTGCATAAAGCAGAGATTGTTTTCCTCAAACGACTTGGATATGGAACTGGTTCGACGATAAAGCTTTCCAATTGACAAATGATCTGAAGAAATTCAAATGCAATAAACCGCAGTATTTTACGACACTTCTCTGTAATTTTTGTCGTTGTCAATTTCTGTAAAATAATCACACTATTTTGAGGTAGAAATCGCTCCAAACCATCATTCGTACACATTATAGCGCCATACATTTTTCTAATGCAATTAGAGTTCTGATTAAATTTAAAAAACCGTGCTAAGCCATTTAAAGGTCGTTTATTGCAGCTACTGTTACAATTTAAATTATATTTTAAAAATTCTAAGTGATTTATAACACGTATAGTAATTATCCACCTTACACGATGCATGGTGACAAACACAATTTGTATATAATTAATTTTAACAAGCTTCGTTTATTTTTATTTTGTGTGTACGAGCATACAGCGATACATAAAAAAATCAATATCAGGAAATATGAAACACGAAAAAATGATTTACGTTAAACGTCCACTGTAGGTTTATGGATGCATGTCCGATAACAACATGAACAGTAACATGGCAGCTGTTGTACCTTACGTTTGGTCTGGATACACCAAAAATTAAAAAAATATTTATATTATGGGCAATTTATAGCACCAACTCAAAATCGTTAACTATGTCACCAACCTTTTTACAGAGCGTAACAATGCATTTTTATGGTTTTACGTCCAAAAATATTATCATACCAACAAACCAAATTAATATAATTTGTAACTGTCATTAACACTCGGCAGTGTAGCAGAAGCACGAGGGAGGTATCGTAACAATATGCTGCTCATGATTTGGTAATAAAATGTTTTATAATAAAATTAAAATTTTTGTTTAATTGTGTATGAATGAATTTTTAATTAAATTATGTATATAAAAATCATAAAATATTTATTTTTGTTCAATTTACAATTAATCAATCAACGCGCAGCGCACCAACGGCATTGTCGTCGTCATTAAATTTACATAAATTTTGTGGATTTTATGACAACAACACAATTCCTCGATTGTTGTTAAAATGTTAACGACAAAAATGACGTTCATCAGAAATTTGTAAGGAAAATTAGAATTTTTTTTTTGTCATTCCATCCATTTACACCAATATCTAACACTTGACGTGATGTACGAGTATCTAAAATACGTTGAGAAATATTGTGTGATATTGTTTCGCCCGGAAAGGGTTAAATAAAATTGGATAAAAGCTGTTCGAAGAAAACAATCAAAATAACATTTTTTTTGTTCTCTGTGTCTGATTTATTGGTTTTCAATTTTCACTTATTGAACACACAATAAAATAGCTTATAAACAAATAAATTAGAATATGAAATAATTTTGATGGATGACGGTTAAATTTAATTGAATTATGTTGTCGATAAAAACATGTATTGAGAATAATAACTGACATTATTGACGGTAATTTTTCATCAAAAATTTATTTATTATTTTCCGATCTGTTACAAAATTTTTAGAAATTTGAGGGGATGCTATAAGTATACAGATCGTTATTGTGATGTGCAAGTTCAACGGCCCAATGATGTGAAAAATAGCACCGTCTATGCCAAAGTAGTAGCCTAGTAATAAAATGTGTTACATACAATACATACTGTTATTAAAAAGTTGACAAATACTATAATGTTCTGCAAGTTTCCTTTCAAACTTTACTCATTTTATTGTAAAATCTTAGCCCCTGCCTGGAGTCTACAATAATGCTCATCAAATAATTAATATATAATATGAAATAATGATCATACGAATTAAATTTCTACAAATGTGAAATATTTAAATTTTCCAAGAATTACTATTCCTTGAAATTGGGGTCTTAGATACATTCCAAAGCCATCCTAAGTATTTTAGAAGAATTTAGCCTGACTTCAACGATATTGGTGAATTGGTCTGACAGAGCGTTCCATGAGATTTGAAAATGTAATTCTTTAATAAGCCTAAGGTACATTCCAATGTCTAACCTCTAAGTCTAAGTATTTTGTAAGCATTTAGCATAAACTTTAGTGATCGAAAGAAGTGTCTCTAGTTTTATTATGATTTTTTAATGGGTCTGAAAGGGTGTTCCATGATATTTAAAAATATGATTTTTAATGAGCTTTAGGTACATTCCAACGTTATTCTAAGCATTTCCTAAATATTTAGTACTTCAGTGACATTAGCGGGCTGCTTAAACCCAAAGAACTGTCCCTAGTAATATATATAGAAAATCTCTAATAAGGCTGACAGAATGTTCCATAAATTATGTTGCTTTAAAGGGCTTAAGGAACATTCCACCATTGGTCCAAAGTCATCCCATATATTTTCGATGCATTTAGCATGGACTTCAGTAATATTGGTAGAACTTTTCCCCCTCTTCTGTCAAAACTCCTTTGGATCTATGCATTCCACTAATATCATTGAAGTTCATGATAAATGCTTAGAAAATACTTACAATACAACGACTACGGAATGCAGAATGCACTAAGGTCCATTGAAAAGTCACTTATATAAATTTCATAGAACACCCTGTCATACCCATTAGAAAATCATATAATTTACTAGGAATACTCTTTTGGTCTAAGCAGTCCACCAATATTACTGAAGTTATGCTTAAAATGCGTCAACCCTAATTTCGGGGAACATCATAATTCTTGAAAAATTTAACTATTTCACAATCATAGAATATTATTTTATTATTAATTCGCCTGAATTTATTTACCAATAAAATTAAAATATGTTGTTGTTGTATGTTTTGGGTTAGTTTAGAGAAACTTCATTAGCATCGAATATAGCAGTGAAATTTCTAACAAAAATGTACTGTAAAACTATATTTTTTAATGAGACAGATATGTAAGATTAAAAAGAGACTAGAAGTGATTAAACTAAATGTTTTAAGGACAGTAAAGAATGTACCAAAACAATGGCCGTAAGATTTTATGAGAACAAGAAATTGTTTAGTAATAGCATGGATTCTTCTAACAACTAGTAACTTCCATTAACTTCAGATTTGAGGTGTTTGGGTAATTTAAATTTTGATTATTAACATAACGATACATAAAGATACCAAGGATTGTTCTAAGATATGACCAAGAGCAACCAAAAATCATATAAATACTAAGTATTGAACTGTTTATATGCCATGCCTCCAGGGGTCTTTCCAATTTCAATATTATTTAGCTTGCTTTCATACCGTATGTTGCTATAAATGTTACAAACAGAAAATTAAACGTCATTTCACGTTGCATATTTTTCGCCCTTTTTCATTTTAGGGTTTTGTTATTTTTTTTCTAAATTTTCCTAAAGAACAAAAAATTTAAATCATTTTTAGCTACAAAATATGTAAATTGATTCAAACTTTTTTGTAAACAATAAAATAAAAAATTCCATTTTGACGTGTGTAGCAATGTTGCTTGTTTATACCGTAGCTACGTAGCAATGCTAAATAGCAGTGCTATTTTAGCTAGCTAGAGCTATGTGTATGTCGTGTTTATACCGTTGCTACAGCTGTCAATTTAGCATTGCTATTTTAGCTGTGGTATAAACGCAGCAATAGGTAACTTTCTAAGATGTCAGTATTAAATGTAATGGAGTCTTCTTGCTAACATCGTAGAAGAATTATTGTTACCCTCCTGATATCAGTCAAAATATAAATTACCCAAACAGGATAAATCGATAGAATCGAAATCGTATACTAATTAATTACAAAATTAGGAATTGAGGAGACCGCTGGGGTATGCCATATATAAACAGTTTACTGCTCAGTATTAGACTCCGTATTGTATCCATTCTGATGACAGCTTAGAAGAATCCCTGTGATTCTCGTGATATTAGTCGAAATATAAATTAGGCAAACAGGTGAAATGAGCATCCATACAAATTAAATTAAAAACTGTAAATTTGTCTTATACTCAGTATTAAGGCTATTGTATCCTCTTGGTGTTAGAAGAATTATTGTGTCCTTATACGAATATAAGTCGAAATATAAATACTCAAACAAGTGAAATCGGCAGCTGTACGATATTAGAGAGAGAGATGAAACATACGCCAAGATAAAATAAATTCGGGTGACGGTCTCTTTATCGTAAACAATTTATCGTGTTTTAATTTAACGTGAACATTTAATCGTAGAACAGTTTATCGTGGACACAATTTACCGTTGACACAATTTATCGTGGGACAATTTATCGTAGAACAGTTTTTCGTGGATAATTTATCGTAGAAAGGTTTTATGCGTGGTATCAAAAAATTAGTGGGATTCTTTAATGATTTTTGGAAGAAGTTCTGGAATATTGCCATGTGGGACGGAACTCGGTAGTTTCTTAACCGATTATCATGGGATTGGGTATGTTGGATGGAAATGGGATTATTGAATGATTTTTGGAAGAAATTCTGGAATATTGCCATGTCGGACGGAACTCGGTAGTTTCTTAACTGATTCTGATGGGATTTGGTATGTTGGATGGAAATGGGATTTTTGCTGTATTCAAGACACTATCTGCATTATCTTTCGACTGGAAACTTTCAGCTAACTTTAACAGTATCCCAATCCCATCATAATCGGTTATGAAACTACCGAGTTCCGTCCCACATGGCCATATTCCAGAACTTCTTCCAAAAATCATTCAATAATCCCATTTCCATCCAACATACCCAATCCCATCATAATCGGTTATGAAACTAGCGAGTTCCATCCCACATGGCCATATTCCAGAACTTCTTCCAAAAATCATTCAATAATCCCATTTCCATCCAACATACCCAATCTCATCATAATCGGTTATGAAACTACCGAGTTCCGTCCCACATGGCCATATTCCAGAACTTCTTCCAAAACTCATTCAATAATCCCATTTCCAACCAACATACCCAATCCCATCATAATCGGTTAAGAAACTACCGAGTTCCGTCCCACATGGCCATATTCCAGAACTTCTGCCAAAAATCATTAAAGACTCCCACTAAATTTTGAAATACCACGCATAAAACTTTTCTACGATAAATTATCCACGATAATCTGTTCCACGATAAACTGTTAAACGATAAATTGTCCACGATAAACTGTTATACGATAAATTGCCCACGATAAACTGTTCTACGATAAATTGTTCCACGATAAATTGATTCCACGATAAATTGTTTCCACGATAAATTGTTCTACGATAAATTCTTCTACGATAAATTGCTCACGATAAATTGTTCACGATAAACTGACAGTAAATCAATAAATTCATTTCAATTCTTTCTAATGTTATTCACTCACTCTGTAATATTGCATTACTCATATTGGATTCCCATTTTATTTGTTGAATGACATAATAAATCGAGTGTATAAAATATTAATTTTAGAATTTAAATTAAAATATAAATCTCTGTCGTTAATTTATTGATTTGACAATTTTATGAAAATATTTCGTCGAGCTGTAAATAATAATTTTGATGAAACAATTAGATTTTACATTTACATTTATTTTAAAATTTTATAAAATAAGGGACACACTTTAATGTTTCAATACAAGGAAATTCTTGTCTAGTTTCTGTCAAAATTCCACCATATTCAGATGAATCCACTGAACGTAGCTTTCCAAATGATTAGAGTAACATTCCTAAACTGATTGATACCGGGCGATTTTTGAATAGAACGTATTCGGATTGACACTGAACGATTTTTAGGTAGAACTTAATGTACTCATGAAGTTTGAGTGATTTACCTTTGCAACCAATAAGAGGACATCGCAGAGTTTTTACCAAAATGTCATTATTATCGGAAGATTTATAGACGCTTAAGCTTAGAAATGAGATAGGTTTAATTTCCAAATGGATTGATAGCGATAGATTATTTTTAGAGAGCAGGAAGACTAATAATCCAAAATATATCGTTGTCTCGTACTGCGGTAGCAGGTATATATAACCAGTACCCAATTATAGGCCTAATGCCATTTTAATACAAGAAAATTATCATTCTTACATACTAATAATTTATTATTCTATGGTATTTTATGGCTGCAAAAATTAGAAGGAGTAAGTTATTAGTGAATACTTGTTTGAAAGATATTGAATACTATAGAAATCGGGCTAAAAATCAAAGCAGAAATCGGGCTTACAGCGACGTATCATTAAGTCATCTAGGCATCTTAAACAAAGAAAACTTAAAAAAACCATCACCTAAATCGCAGAGAAAAGCAAGACGGGAAGAATTTGCTAAGATTACAATGTCACGAACTAACGAGTGGAAAAGTTTTATTAATAAATTTTATTTTGATAGCCCGGATGGTTTTAATTACTATTTTCATGATTTAAAGAAAGAAGAAAAATTTGTGAGTAGACAACAGAAAAGAATGCGCTTTAATGGTCTGGGGCGGTGTCTTATTTTGGAACTATAGAATATCTGGGGATGGTTGGTGAGAAAAGTGGACGAGAACGGTTCACAGTTTAATGACAGATATCCACTAATTAAGGCAATTAAAGTAGCGTGAGCCACAGTTTCATTAAATAATTTACAATCACTTTATGATTAAATGCCTAACCGGGTTTATGAAGTGATTTCCAATAAAGGAGGCTCTACTCATTACTAAAAAAACTCAACATTTGAAATAAGAACATGATCATTGAAGAAAACATTTTTTTGTCATTTTTTTCTACATTTCACTAAAGTGGTCGTATTCTGATGAAATATGCATATTTATTCCCCTACTGAAAACGAAGGGCTATAAAAACAACGGCAATTGTATTGTTCAAATTCTTATTTATTTGTATCAGTTGTATTATTATACAGTTGTAAGCTGTATTCACACTTCAATTTTTTGGTACATTCATTCATCCAAACAATTGACTCAACGACCAATCATATTGCTCCAAAATGAAGATTTCTTTCAATATGAGCAATACGTTTGGTTCAGAAAATTGTTTGAACGAATGAATGAACGAATAAATTGAAGTATGAATTCGGCCTTACTCCTTTGAGAGAAAACAAATATGCAGCAAATGTGTTATGAGCAGCAGTGGGATGCACAGGGCTCTATAACTACACGGGCGCACAGCGCCTCCGTTTACCTGATTGAATATAAAGCAACATGTTGTACAACTTAGTTGTGTTTATAGAACCCTGCATGGTGTAGTTTATCAACCAATTTGGCGGTTGTCTAATAGGTTGTTCGACATGTTGAACTGTGTATGGAAGAGTTTAATAAGCTAACAATAGAAATTGACATCTAAAAACAAATTTATATCGGCATATCCATGTGTTTGCATTTGTTAATCTAAATTAAAATTTAAAAGGTAAAACTTATAAAATAAAAATGACGATACCAAATACTAAAGAATGGCGGAGGTGTGTAACGAAATTCCGATTTTCAAAATCCCAATTTGTCAAAATCCCGGTTTTTTTATAAATTCCGGTTTTCAAAATCCCGGTTTTCAAAATCCTGGTTTTCAAAATCCTGGTTTTCAAAATCTCGGTTTTGTATAAAAATATAAACGATTTTTAGGAAATCCCGGTGTGAATTTTTAAAATTTGACATGTGGTAAAATGGGACTCAAATGATTTTGTGACAAAATTCAAAAATGAGTTTGCGATAAGGTACTAGAAATGGCTAATAGGGATGGAATTTTGCCATTTCTTAACAGATTTTGTTGAAATTCGATACGTGCGATGGAAATGGGATTCTAAAATGATTTTTCGATAAAGCGAAGAGATGGAACTAGGCCATTTCTATACCGATTTAAAAATAAAATTATTTTCTGATAAAGTTCTGAAATGTGGCCATCGCTATGGCAGTAGGCCATTTTTAGTTGATTTAGTTGAAAATCGTCGATTTAGTTGAAATTCGACATGCGAGTTAAAAATGCGTTTTTGATAAAGTTCTGGAATAAGACTGTTAGAGATGAAACCTGGGCATTTCTTAACCGATTATGTCGAAAATCGACAATTGGGATCTAAATGGGATTTTAAAATGATGTTTTGATTACGTTGAAATTTGTCACGTGCGATGGAAATGGGGTTCTTAAATGTTTTTTTTTTTTTAGATAAAGCTGTGGAATATGGTCAATAGAGATTGAATTTGGCAATTTGTTAACCGATTATGTTTAAATTTGACACAATCTAATTGGGATTATTAAATGATTTTTTGATAAAGGTCTGCGTATCTGAACAAAAAGGGTGATATATTTCAGAAGTAAGTCAAACAACTTTAGAACTAGAAGAAAAGAAAATCGGGATTTTGAAAACCGGGATTTCATAATACACCCGAACGGCGGAGTATTTTCGATAAATTTAAAGAAAAAGCAGTCTTATGGCAAATCAGCAGTGAACACTACAAAAATAAATTCCTTAAAATGAAAACTTGGAAGGAATTATTGGTAGAAGACTAAAAAATTTAATCAGATGCAAAATTCGAACAATTAAAGTGAAAAATAATTATTATTACTCTAGAGACAGGGAAAAAGTAAATGCGAGTGAAAAACCGGAAGCGGTGTTTGACGATATATTTATGGTATTTTGATATATTAGATTTTTTAAAAGATCAAGAAATGCCAGTAGTGGGAACATCAGCAATGGATTCTGATACGGAAATTTCTACTTTGGTAATTAAAAAATTACAAAAGTAATTATTTAAATATTAATGCAGTCTTTATATATTTGTTTAGTCTGAATCTGCCGTAGAACCTGAACCAATACACCATAAAAGACGCCTCAATACTAGGGTCAGTTTTTACGCAGAGCTGTGGATTATTTGGACACTGCCAAAACTTCTATTAGCAATTTAGAAAGGGATGAAGAGACCATATTTTCTGAAGGATAGGCTGTAGTTTTCAAAAATTTAATGTAGAACAGCAAAAGTTTGCAAAAAAATTATTATTATTTTTTTTTTTGAGAAATTTTAATTTTTGTTTAATATTACAACTAATCATATGGATTATTTAGTAATTGTTTTACTAGTTTAGTAGTCGATTCTTGTGGGATGAAAGCTATCGGTTCATCCCAGCTCTGAAAGTCCTTTGACTTAAGCGGCTCAGGGAACCACTAATTCTAAAGGCATTGTTCTTTTTAGGCGCTTCGGTTCATTGGTGCGATCATGTACGATCTGCAACTCCTCGTTGTCATGCTGCTGCAGTCGCAAAACATGACTCCTTCAAAATTTTTGTATTTCATTGTTGACGTATTTCATGTTTAAGTCTCGATGGAGATTGTCATTTCTAATGTACGAAGGAGCATTCACAATGCTATGTAGTACTTTGTTTTTAAATGTTCGAATGATCTTCACGGTAGTTTTCCTTGCGCAGCCCCAAAGCTGAATATCATACGTCCAGATAGGTTTTAGGGGTTTTTATATAGCAGCAGTTTGTTGTGCGTTGTCACTTCGGAGTTTCGTCCAATAAGCCAGTTCATTTTTTTGAATTTTAAATTCAGTTCTTGCCTTTTTTTAACATGCGCTTTCTACCTGAGTTTAAAGTCCATCGTCATGTACTTAGCATTATCAGAATATGGAATTTGTTGCGAATTCAATATAATTGGAATATATTCTAATTTCCTATTTGTAAAGTTGATATGTGTTGATTTTGATTTGTTTAGTGTTATTCTCTGTTTTGGCAAATCTCGTTGGAGCTTAAATTCTAGACCGCGGTGCCAAACCTTATCAAATGCTTGGGCTACGTCTAAGAATATTTCTGAACATACTTCCTTTTTTCCAGCCCCTCCTCAATTGTATCAGTAATCCTGTGTACCTGTTCTCTCGTTGAGTGCTTTTCTCGAAATCCAAATTGATACCAGCACATCAGATATCTGCTCATAAGATATCTGCTCTCTATAATTGGCTTTAATCTCTTGAAAAACATTCTTTCGAAAATATTTGATGTTGTTGTTAGAAAAGAAATAGGCGTCATTGGATGTTTTGTCGTTTAGTGATTTATTAGACTTTGTATTTATTATGATTTCCGCTACTTTCTACTATATCGGAACATAACAAAGTTTAAAGATTGCATTGATTATGTGCTGTAGTTTCCTTACTGCTTTTTCTGATAGAGTTTTGATTATTTGGCCCGTTATCAAGTCGTATTCAGGGGCTTTTTTTCTTCGAGGTTTTTTACTTCTTCTTTGATTTCTTTCAGAGTATTTAGTAGCACAGGTGCCTCGTCTACTTTGCTTATATGTGTTAGATATTCTTTATCCGCTTGTCCAGTTGGTGGTTTGAAGGTATTTTCTAGTTCGGCAAACAGATCAGTTTCTTGTTTTTCGCTGCGAGCCTAGATTCCATCAACCATTCTAATGGGTGACACTTTCATTTTAGGCCTTTTTAATCCTTTGGTGGCTTTCCACAGGGAATAGTCTGTGTCAGGTTTACTTGTCAGATTACTTAGCAAGCTTGCAACTGACTCCTTGTTTTGTTAATCTCCTTTACAAGTAGTTTAAGTTTGTTGCACAAGTTGTTTAGGATTGTTTTGTGTTCAGGGGTTCTAGTTCTCTGCCAAGTCTTACGAACTCTTTCTTTTTAGTTAACCAACTCTCTAACTTCAACTGGATAACATATAATTTCTCAATGGTTGGCTCACCCCAGAATCCGTTGAGCCTACCCCGTGTGAGGGTGGATTGGCAAACTATACAGTTGACGTACCACCTAAGGTATATATTCCGTTTTGTTGTATACTCGTTGACTTGATGATTGGTTTATTGTTCGGAGTTCCTTCCCATAGCCAGATTTGGCCCGTGGATGTTATTGCCCGCGCCCATCTACCCTCCGGCAAGCCGGTTAAAGAGCATTCTTCTATCAGCCACCTGGAGACGCGCCACGATGGGAGTTCGGCATCTTCCCACGGAAAAAAAATTAATGATGAAACATTATTACTTGGTCAATTAAATAAGCGATCATTGTCAAATACTCTATCCACACCAGAAACCCTATTTAGTTGTCCATCAGCTGGGTCGGAATCTCCATACAGGCATACAATATCATCAACTCCTGTACAGTATTTCGACCGTACTCATACTCCAAGATAACCACGATTTTTTTATCTGATGATTCGAATACACTAACAGCATTACCATCCTAAATCAGTTGCTCATCAACTACGACGGAAACTCGATGTATTCCAACATTTTCTAGATTATCAACTCCACTGAATTTCGAGCATAAAATTCACACTGCAAGACAGCCATGTTCGTTTGTTTTATCAGAGCATTCTATGATTTAGTCATCGGGAGAAATTACAAATGGAACATATCAAAGCCTACACGATCTTCTGAATTTCTTTCTGAAGTTTTTTAAAAGAACGAATTATTTGAATATCTTATATTTACTTAACTACAAAAATTCCATGAAATTAAAAATTAATGTATAAATTATTTTTTATGTATTGAGTAGTTTTAAAACTTCCACAAATTTATTTCTACTGAATTTCGCTTCTTTACTTGAATTCCTTGACATATTGGAATTAAGGGCCAGAAGTGTTTCTTCATAGGAAGTTGAAGGTGATGCTGTATTATTGTCAATATAAGAAAGCTCCTGTTTCTTTTTTAAATAATTATGAAGATAACAAACAACACGACAATGCGACAGTGGTAGCTTTTCTGGACTTTAATTGATTAGAACATATAACGCCAAAATTTCAACTACCCCCGGGGGGGGGGGGGGGGGGGGCGTAGTTGAAATTTTGGGGTTATATGTTCTAATGTACGAAAATTTTAAAAAAATAAACAAAGACATTTTCGTCAAAAATTCAAAAAAACAATCCTAGAACCCCAAGTCCAATTGTGAATCCAAATCACCCAGACTGAAACACACACAAAAAATGTTGTCAAAATCGGTCCAGCCGTCGTAGGAGGAGTTCAGTGACATACACACGTACAGAAGAGTTATATATATATATATATATATATATATATATATATATATATATATATATATATATATATATATATATATATATATATATATATATATATATATATATATATATATCAGGATTGGGGGTGGTGGGGAAGAGGGGGGATTTTGGAGTTATGTGGTCTGATATGCAAGAATTATTTTTAGAAAAAAAGAAATTTTCGTCAAAAAATTTTTTTTTTCTTAGAACCCGATCGCAGCGTCACCTACTGGGTCTAATTGTGAATCTAAGCCATCCAGGGACCCACTCAAACACACAAACAATTTAGTCACATACACACGTACAGAAGAATTATACATTGGGCAAAAAAAAACGCAACAGTAACATTATTAGAAAAAATACTCTATTTTCAAACGAATGTATCTTGGTGAAATGCCGGTTTAATTTTTTTTTTTTTTTTACTTTTGAAATATAGAAAATTTATTAGTCTATTTTCCAATGCTGAAGTCCGTTTTTTATTATTTTTTGTTTTTATTATTTTTTTGAGTCAATCAAAAACGTTTTTAATGATAAAAAAAATCCCAAACTTTAAGACTGCCAACGAACTTTCTTGATCCAAATAAGCCATTTTGTAGAGAGTTTAGAAACGAGAATTTGAAAATGAGACTATTGAAATTTTTGCAGTTTAAGCGAACTATTGTTTTCCACAAAATGTGTTTATTTTAAGAAGTTTGATATTTTGACAATTTTTCGTGGTGTGCTTAGTTTAGAAGATAAAACTTAAGATAAGTTTACGATTTTTTGCAAAAACTGCGACCACTACTAACTAGCGAAAATAGGGTATTTTTTCTAAAAACTTTAGTGTTGCGTTTTTTGTTTTGCACAGAGTTTATAAAGAGTTAAAATTACTGTAAGATGAGATGTTAGATAGCCAAGTATATTTTCTTTTAGTACCATTGTTGTATGTTCGGGAAAATTGTCATTGGTTGACACGTTTTCTGTTTCAGTTCTAGCAAGAATAATGATATCAAACTCAATAACATGTCAATCAATCAAATATTTCAATTTCGGTTGATAGTTCTAACTAAAAAGAAATATATTAATAGGTTGCCGCCTCTTTCGCGTATTAACATTTTTTTTATTCATCCCGACAGTTAGTAGCAGTATTATTTGAAGCAATGAAAACGAAAAGTTTGGAAAAGTGAAACAAATTAGAATTTTGCCCAACAACCTTATCGTTACTAATTAATCATAAACTTGTAACAGACCAATTTTATTATCAATTCTGGAAACATATAACCCAACAACTTTACCTTTCCCATTAATTATGTGTCAATGCAATTCATAAACGAATACGGTATATACAGTACATGTATAAAGGCTCTTATGATGTATTTGAAAATAAAAATCCATAATTTCTGTTATTATTGATCGGACATGTACAAACTAGCAAAGGTAGAAAAAAAAACGGTTGGAAAAATTTCTGCTTTTGAGTTGAATGGTAAAAAAATAAAATTTTATAGCGATTAAATTTTAATTGAATGGTTGACTCAGACGGTCGTATGTTGATTTTATTCTCTAGTAAATAATAAATTAAATGATTTTTTATTACTGCCATATAAAATCATTTATGTGTAATGTATGTTTTCTATATATATATATATAAAAATATAAAGCATATAATGAATTTGCAATTTTTATGAATCACAATGAAATATTGCAAATTTGTTGACAAAGAACGCATTTAATTATAACGATTTTGGCTGACGGCAAAATTGTATCGATAACGTTTGTGTGGCACGAAATATCGACAAATAAAATAGTTGCTCACCACTGATTTTGAGAGAATTTCTCGAGCAATATATAAAATATTTATAGGCCTGGTGATTTTATTATTCTATTCGCCCCAAAAATCGAATAGGTCAATTATAGAACATGACAACAATTTTTTGCCCGTTTATGTATCGAGCTTTTAAATTGATATTTTATGAGAAATTTATTTTTTGCTTACGGTTTTGCCTAAATTGTTTTGGAATTCGACAATCAATATACATATCACAATACGAGGTTCAGATGCGTACAATTAATTTTAGTTCATGTATACGATGGCGTCTTGTGTGTATACAACTTATAATTTATCCATTGACTGCACAAAATCAATTTCCCATGATTTATTTATCAGTTCATAATATTGCACGATATTTTTCCATGCGGCACAGTCTATATTATTAACGTCATCATCGATTTAACCAAAATTAATTGATACCTACATACAATCTCAGATAATTCCAAGAAATGGAATATAATGTATATATTTTTAAACATAAACAATCATAATATTATGAGTTTAGAAGTCAGCATACGATGCCGATAAAATTTTCGGTATCAAAGATGTGGTAGCGAGAATGTTCTGTTAACATAAAACAATTTTTGGCTGTTTATTTTAGAATATCAAATTACGATATACAACATAATTTGATTAAGTATGTAATTTTGAAAAATGTAGATTTAAAAAAAATTAATTAAATCAAACAGTTGAATAACGTTGGCGGAACATCTCTATTTTGAAGAATGATAAAGTGGCGAGTGACAAAATGTGTTTGGAGGCATTTTTGGGGTATATCGCATCGGAATTATGATGATTGATGTTTATGAAATTTAATCATGTGTCGCAACTAGAATGAATCATTTCAAGCTTTTAGACATAAATACAATACATAATTTAAATTACAATCGAATAAATTACTCAATACATATATCCATAATTTGACGCAGTCTACATAAATATAACCTTCAACCAACAATCGCGCCAATTATTATTGCCAAAACTAAATCGATAGCATCGCGATCACACATTCCATTCGATCGATGCCGACGTCTCCAAATATGTTTCTAATTACATACGGCGTACATAGCATAGCGCGCGTAATTTCAATCTGATCTAATAAATTATATAGAAAAAAAAAACGATCGTACAAAACCAAAAAAAAGAAAACAAACAAAATTTACAATATTCAAATCAAGTTCATTATTTTGATATTGTCGATGATCTAAACATATGTTAAACGACCATACGAAACTGATTTCTATTTATAGATCCAAGTCTCAAAACATAAAACATTTTATATTATATACAAATCAACTGATTTTGTTTTGTATATTAAAATCTATGTACATTATACATACATTATTATGATTATGAAATGAATTCGATCTAAATTGATTCTCATGACAGTTCCACATACTCGTGTACTATGATGAGTGTGGTGCACTATGTAACGAACAATTAAAGATAAAATGAAAGCGAAACGATCGCGATGAGATTATGATGTGTACAAATCACAGAGGTTCAAGAGGAAATTAAATTTTTTATATTTTTTTTTTTTGTAAGTGCGCTCAACAAGTCATTTTATAACAGTCGAGCCGTGCCGTGCCGTTTGGCGAGAAAAATGCATAATTTTTTAACGATGGAAAATGAAAAAATTCACACGGTCATACAAACTGCGTAATGGGATTGCGGGAGATTTACAATGACATTATTCATGTGCTAATTAAATGTATGTACATACAAAATAATAGTTGTTGTCATAATATGTCATAATGTGCGGTTATTCGCGGATCATTTAATTTGAATTAGATTTTTTTTTGTTGTCTAATTTTGTAATTAATAGTTATACGATTATTATTATTATTTATTTGTTTGTGGTAAATACGTAATTTTATTATGGATAATAATGGCAAAATTTGGTGATATCATTGAAATACAATGGCATTGAACTTCCAATTAATTATATATAGATAATAATAAGTAATGCTTAACTGAGGTATAAATCGTAAATTGGCGCCGATATGAAGTAATAAAATTATAAGTAACATCGTGCTGTGCTTGCCTCGAACAATTGGATATTCCTGCACTTTCTTGGATCTTTTTTCACTAACATGTTCCTATTGTATTCTAAGAAACGGTCTATCGCAGTCTAGGATCTGCTAGGTTACTAATATTTTCGGCTGGTAGCTTTCTGAACGAAAAAAATTAAATTAGAATTTTTATTTATAAGTTATATTAATTAGGAATACGATTAGGGTCAGTAGTGGAGTTTCCTCTTACAGTGAACTCCATTTCAAGCAATTCTGTATATTTTGAAATGCCTGTTTTTCAGCGTGTCTTCTTGATTGCACAAGTCCACATAGTTCCATTCGTTGGATTGTTCAGGAATGAACCGAATTGAGTTATACCAGAGCCATCTATGATTTCAAAGAGCCGTAATATTAAAATGAGAGCCTCATATAGAGAGGAAGCTTTTATTGAGTTACTATAAGAAACTGTGGTAATTGGAAATTTTCTGAAATTTATGAAAAAAAAAATTAACCAAATCATCTAAATTTTAATTTTATATTTTTATTATTGTAATAATTATTTTATTATTGTTATATTAATATTATTTGAAAATCAGCCACCATAGTGTAGTAATTTTCCATAAAAATGAACATTCCGTTGAGTTGTGTACGTTAAGTACACTGGTGCTGCCGCAGATGCCTCTTACATCCAATTTAAAATTTAGTTTTATAAAAATTTATAGGTTACCTCACCTAATACCTATTTATAGGTATTTTTATCTTGGTAACCTCACCTTGTTTAAAAACACTAACTGGCTATTATCCAGAATAACCCAAAAATTCATATAGAAATCGCATGTATGCGTTAAATACAATAAAATTAGACGAAGGGGTTGGGAATTGCGTAGCGAATCATTAAAATTCGCTAAGGCATTGTGATTATACTTTGATTAGTTCAAAGTATTTTCAAAAAAAATTTTGTAGTTTGGTCACTGTAGCCTGATGAGACGACCAAATTTTTTAAATACAAAAAATTCAATGTTTCATTAGTTCGAAACCAAACCTCTTCAATGTCTTGGTAACCGCACCTTGTATAAAAATTTATCTTCTTTAGTAAATTCTGATCCTATGCACATCAGAATTTTCGATATGAACGGTGGATTTAATAATAATCTAAACTAAACGATCACATTTATAACGAAATTAAAGGGAAAACGTGAGCTGAAACGAGATTTTATGAATTACCATGTAGAAATAATAATTATTTTTGGGACCTATAGTCTATGAAAAGGGGGCTTGCGTGCGAAAACAAGTTATCATCATCATGTGAAAGAGCGTCTGTGACCGAAGCTTCCTTTTCATAGACCAAGTCACAAATAATAAACTTTTTTCATCAACAATTATTTACTGAAAATGTACACAACATCGTTGACATCGTTGTTTTTCTTAATTAAATATTTTTACAAAAAACAACAAAACGTAGAAAGCGATTGCAAAATCGAGTAATTTCAAGATCCGGTTACAGATGTCTCTATAATAAACTTACTTGAAATTACAGAATAGATTACATTACAGAATAATTAAACAACTATTTACGAAAGTAAACCATTATTAAGTAAAGCGCGAAATCTTTAATATAATATTTTAACATAATTAATAAAACTCAAAACAATTATAATTTTTATTTGGTTGGCGCAAATAAAACTTTTCGTCGTAAATGTTCACCATCATAGTAGCGCACTGTAAAACAATAATAGAAAAATGTCACAATTTTTCCAAATAGGTATTTGTTTATTTTATTTCAATTTCAATCCAATTCTCTCGTGTTGCGTTATTCCCAGTTCCAGGAGATCTCTATAATCTATTGAACCAGGCAGTAATAAATTGTTAAATTTTCTAAACAAGCTTTTGGGTTTTAAAATGTTCAATTTTTTTCTCTATCTTTTTATGTGTTACTACTTTTTTTATTTTAATCAATGCCATCTGTTTTGGGGCCGAAGCACTCTACGCATCATTTGCCAAATCGAAGACGTACGGCTATATGGCCGATTTAAGTTACCATCTGCGCATTGCATAGCTCCCGACCAGCCTATACTGGACATGGTACATGAGTTTTGCACGCCGATAGGGGGTCGTAGTTGTGTTCCTTTTAATCACAGATCGTAATCTGTTGATGAAAATTCCCTTTTGCATCCAACCCCTATCGGGATTCGAACACGGTACCTACCAATTCAAACGCAAAAGTTTAACCACTGTGCCATTTGGTCGGTGTGTTTATACTTAGCGACATCTTTTGATAGGTTTAGTAATTGCGAAAATCTTTATAAAATAAAAATTTGAATTTTTGACTTATAAATGGAAAATGTGCAAGAATCAAAAAAATCAGCTTCGAACGGATGAGATTACTGTGTCGACATGTTGTAACTATCACGTTTTTCGCTTCGATACATTTTCGATAAAATAACGGTATTTTAGAAGTAAACATATTTTTTTTTACATGTGAATTTTTAAATTTTCATCAAAGTAGCGTGGTTTTTTCGTCGAAGCGAAAATAGTGATAGTTACAACATGTCAGCCCTGATTTGAAAAAATCAGAGAGTGCTGAAAATAGATCAATATATGGAACAATCACAAACACCATTACAATTGAAGAACCAAAGTATAAAAAAATAAAAATGTTTTTATTTTATGACGCTCTGTATGTGTATGTTCTTTGCATACACATATAAACAAATTCTGGTTTCTACAAAAAAAAAAAAAATGTGTTAGCCTAAGGGTGCTATTCCACCAGAAACATTCCTGAAATTTTACTGATAGTAAAAAAAAAGAGGAAAAGAGAAGAATCTACGAAACTCTATGTAATAGACAAAGACAACTTTTTTTTCATTTTTTATAGCAAAATTTTAAGGAGAAATATTGGCAGCATACAAAAACTTAACCAATAAATCGTCCATACAATTTTACCTCTCGGACCGACAAAAGTGGTGTGACTGTTCCTGGTGGAAAAAATAATAAAAAATATCAATAACTAGGTATACGTAAGTACATGTACATAATATAAATATAGAGAAATCCGATACCCAGTGCAAATAATTTTGGAGGTAAAAGAGGGCCCCGAACTAAAGCTATTCTACATAACCATTATTGTTCTCTCATCTCCCAAATTATTTGCACTTACGGTACTGAATTATCCGTGTAATTATAAGTGTAGATAACACTTACTCTTTCTACTGCTGGGCCCAGGCATAGGATTCCCACTCGATGCTACAGAGTCATTAGAGCTCTCTACACTGGGATCAGAAACTCCACCTACTTCTGTTGATCTAAAGACAAGAAAAAATATCCATTAAAATACGGTGGTATCGTTTAAGAATGAAAGGAGCCTGCCGTACTTATTCTTTTTGAGCCAGTAAGCTCTCTTTTTTTAGACCGAGTAAGTGGATTTCACTGTATTCCATTGCTTCCTGATGTATGCAACGTTTACAGCGTTCACTTCTAAATCTGTAATATAAAATGAATTATTCACATTTTCTATAAAATAATCTCACTCTCTCTCTGGCTTTCACATCCCATGAAAGAATTTTGCCGCCTTCACTATGGTCCTCCATCCATCTCGATACATCGCTCCTGTCCTCCAGTTTCGACATCCTAATATACGTAAAATAATAAAGCAATAAAAAACTATTGCTTGATAGTCTTGTAACTTCTTCCCACAATCTTATTTTCACATTCCGGTCTTTATGTCCGCCATCCCGAATATTCTAAATAACCGGTCTGGCCATGACAGCGTCAATAATTACTTCTGAAATGTAAATTTTACTAATTATATTTTGTATAAAATGTTAACATAATTAGGGTTATATCGAGATTAGGATCATCTAGAGTTGGAGTTGTAGAGTGAGATGTGCAGCTAACATCAAACTAATCGTCGGTAAAATTACTAAAAAAATTGGAAACTGTCTCACAGCTCTCACGATTCTCGGTTATTAAATCGGCCTGTACGTCAGATAAAATTTTAATTGTTTTATTACCTGAAAAATACAAAATTTTTTTATTTTGGGATGACCAAATTGTCGTAAATTTTCAAATAAAATACCGCTTCAAACCATATAAACTATTATAAACTCACCATAATCCATATTTGTTAAATTAATATTGACAAATCTACCTGTGGCCCTATTCTGGTAATTCCCGGGGAATGGGAATTTTAAATTTTGTAGCAGTTTTATTCCCTTTTCCCCAAAAGTGTATTCTGGCGTTTAGGGAAAAAATATTTTGGGAAAAAATTATTCCCCATTATAGCAGTTTTGACGTTTATTATTCCATACCTATTTTAGGAAAGAATTAACTGGGAATAAAATTTAACGGAAATTTATTGTATTTTGTACTTATAGCAATATTATGACTGTAAATTTATACTGAAAACTGGTAATATTTATTGGAAATATTAATATCCAATGTTTTACTTTCATAAACAAAATTATTTTTTAAATAAAATTCGATTGAAATATCAATAAAAACCAATTAAATGTAGTAAACTCCTTTTAGACTTTTGTTTTCTTGTTTTATTGCTATCACTCCTCAACTAGTCCACAGATCACTAGACCGCGAATAATTAAATTATTTTCCCGTAAATTTATTCCCCAATCGCCAGAATTAATTTTTGCAAAACGGGGAATTGGGAAAAATATCTGGGGAATAACTGCTACAAAAATAAATTATTCCCTATTTCCGGGGAATTACCAAAATAGGGCCACTGGAACTAAAAAGAAGAAACTGTATTTCAGTAGATTTTTACTATTCATAGTATAGTCAAAAGATTCATAACACCCCAGCAATACATGAAACATAACCTCACATTTGCCGGTGTAATGCAAATCACAAATTTAATTTTAAATAACATAAAGAATTTTTGCACTTTAAAAAGATTACCTTCAAATTATATAATAATTTCACATTTTCGTTTAATTTTTTTAATAATAACTTTAGTAATCACTTTTCTTATTAATGCACGAACGTACGTATTTTAATTGGAAATGATAATGACACTTCGCTATAAAAATATATTTAACCATCCAATTATTTTAGTATGTGAAAAATATTTCTCATCCTACACAAATTTTATATATGTGTGTTAGTCATACTCCTATAAAAAGTTCACGATTTGATAATTTTTATAGGAGTATACACTACTACAAACTCAAATATTTTGTTACTGAAAAGGTTTTTTGTTTCATTCCTACTACCAAATATATATTTTTTCTTCCTTTAATTTTACTCACAGTACATTTTTTCTTGTGGAATTCCAGCTTAATTTAAATGTTTCTGCGATAACTCGACATAACATAATAGCTGCGTTTTTTTGAAAATGCTGCACTAGACCGCGATAAATTATATTTTGATTTTTTAAACAAATTATATAATTTTAAAATATTTGTGCTTCGTATTCACTGTATCGAATCCTAAAGAACTTACATTAAGCTCATATCATGCATTATATTGTTGAATAAAGTTTATATTTGCTTGTTCTTAACAACTCTGATATACTCTTGATATTATGTAGAGTACAACCGAGTTCATCAAAAAATTTAATAATTCCTGAACTGACAAAACTAGGGAAATTTTTTAGTACACAATTTTTTGATTGCTCCTTACTTCATTTTAGAGAGAGAACTGTCATTTTATTTTCAAATTTTCTGTTGTTTTTGTGGATATGCCGAGTCGGATGAAATATAAATAAGAAATGGACAATATGGATATGTCCGGTTTATATCGTGATTTCGTTCCTGAAATGTTTGACGTTTCTCATCGGGCACTTTAATTTATAACCTACGAATAAATGAAAACCCCATTATACTGTACGAGTAAAATTGGCGGTACTTCATCAATTATGTATTGTGTTCAGAACAACACATGTAGTTCTCCTGAAATTTTAAAAAATAAAACACTACTGTTGATTAATGGATATTTTCGACTTTTTATTAAAATTTATTTTTCATAAATTCGGCTTTTCTGGATTCTCAACTTTATCGAGTGACTATAAAAAGAAAAATGTTTATGCGTTCCACAGATTGTTTAGTAGTACTTCCAATTTTCACCATTTTTGCTTTAGCTTTATGTTCTTTCTACAGTACCAGTGAGAGCATCCGAACGAACCGAGAGGGAATCAATATTTCAACTAGCTGTTGATACAATAACAAAGGTCGCGTTCCCATTACAACTGGTCCCAATTACGAGTTAATTTTAGCATCGAGCCGAACATTACGAATTAAATTGACAATCCAGCAATCAGCTTTCTTTGATTTTATGTTTAATTTATCGACCAACATACTTAAAGTAATGCATTGATGGATTCACGGTTTCCAAAATTTTCTCGTGTAATTCTTTTTTGTCATAATCGAAAAAAAAGTATTTCAATGCATAATTTGTAGGTTATGTTGTCATCATACATACTTTCTTGTCGCACAAAAATTCCAACAACGGAAAAGTTAAATGCTGATCCAGATATTTGCAAGTTTTTGCCGTTAAATCGAATTTTTTCATCATACGAATTACTGATTTATTTGCCACATACCGTCCAAACGGGATATAACTAGAAATAAAAAAATATTAGAGTATTTAATTCTTTTGTAATAAACTATTAAGTCACTTTTGTGCTGGAACATCATTTGTCGTAATTTTGTCACTTCTCTTTATAATATGCATATAAAATGAAGCATACAAATTGATTCGAACTGATTACGATGTATCTCCACTTACTACATATAATCCATTCGACGATATTCTTCAGTATACGCATAGTTTAAATTGAGCGAATTAGTATCCGCACTGAATGCCAATGAATCGGAATCCTGTGTTGTATTATTATTAAATATTGATCGCATATCACGTATATTTTTTTTTGTTTTCGCTTAGCTGCAGCATTCCAATTTGCTTTAACTGCTTCACTGGTTCGCCTCATCTGTTGTCTCCCCGTGTGAACCCTTGCCGATGGCTTAATTTTCCAATAAGATGGTCCAGACGGGGTTGGTACGAATATTCCAATTTTCGTCGACGCATCAGACGGTTGCAATGAATTAATTACGGTTTGGGCGCGTTTAGCACTCACCACTTATTCGCAACTCTTGCACTTGTTCAATTTCGGCATTTGCATCGTATGCGAATGTCATACGCGGAATTCCATCTGTTGTGGCTCATCCATTTCAGCTTGATTATGAAAATCATCACCCATAAATCCATTATCACTACCGCTGTCATCTAAATTTATGTTACTATCACCTACGGTTGATTGCAGCATTCTGAAATTAAAATAATCGTTAAGAATAGCTCCCTTATTTAGATGTTTCCAGCCAAATACGTACTTATTCATGTCGCACGGCGTATCACTAATTTTGTATTCCCTAAAGATTATCAGAATTTTAACGGGGCCGTCCAGCCTTTTGTATATCACATAAAAATTTTCATTTACAACTAAAATGAGTATAAATTCATTTTGTGTATTATCCCAGTACGGATTATCGTATTCAAATAAAATTTCCGAGTTATTCGATACCATCATATTTAGAAAAGCTCGATTCGAACTATTCATATCGCTTAAATTGGATTTTCACATTTTCACATCACAGCACTCAAATTTTAAACTTAAAAACTTATTAATTAGATTTATTATTCAGTACAACTAAAAATTTATAAAATATTTTTGTTAAATTTAACTACATAATTTGTTATTTATTTCGTAATTTATTTTAAACGTCAAAATGATTCACTTGAAGTTAGTAAAACTTGTTGTACTAAAATGTTTCAAATAACCACGATTTGTCAGACCTTGGGCCATGCTTGTTAACTGAGAGAATACCGATCAGTTATTTTGTAGTTTTCTGTTAGTCAAAAGTAAGGGAAAAGTTAGACTCTGTGTGCTACTGGTTAACTGAACATTAACCGACCTGTTATTTTGTGGTTTTCTGTCAGTGAAGTGTTAGGCAGAAGTCGTATGCAGTAAGTTACTTGTTGTCTCAACGAAAACCCATCGGTTACTTAATAGCTTTTTCCTCAATAAATGTTAGACATAATTCCGACCCTCTGCGGTGCTTTTTAACTGCGTGGAGGCTAATCGGTTATTATATAGTTTATAATTCCCTGGCCACTAGCCGAACTTCACCCAGTTAACAAACATCGAAGAAAATTTAAATTATGCCTACATTGCACAACTTGAAACCCTATTAAATGAAAATACATTTCTATTTTCTAATCTTTTAAAATTCATTTATTTTATTCTTCTAATTTCATTCGTTAGCTTTTTGAATACATAATGATAAGAAAATTATTTACTGATATTAGGTTTTAATAAATATTATTTTATTTGTTTTAATTTATTTGTACGGAAAGAATGAGCCCGTCTCTAGAATGCTGTTCGAAGCTAATCAGCACTGCCATTTAATCAATTTTAATATGACCAAACGCATGTTGAAAAAACTTTTTTATTTTTCTTGACTATAGTTTGATGTTTTATTTAACTTATTTGTTTTTTTTGTTTCATTTTATTTTGCTTTACTTTATTTGTTTTATATATTTTAAATTTATTTAAATATGTCAAATCTGCTTGTACTAAGCAGACTCGACTTATGTTTTCCTTCCGTGTGTGACAGTTATCATTTTGCTTAACTATTCACTTAGTTATTCATTTATAATCACATTTGATTTTTATACTAACACATTTTGCTGTTTTAATATGCAAATTTTCAATTTCACTGGTTAAACAACTCGATATCCTTGTTTATAATTCACTTGAATTATACTCAAAAAAAAAATAATAATACAGATGGAGACTCCCCGCGCGCGGTTGGGAGGGGTAATAGGTCGTTGGGATAATTATAATTACACTGTGCTAGTTGAAAAATGTGACAAGCTGGGCACCCGGGCGGTAAACCTAATTCGAGTACGCTGAATTCAATGGTGCTAGTCCCATTTCAAAGTTAGTCCCCATTTTTGAGATATCGCTATCGACATGTTTTGGCTCTGAGTCAAAACATACCCTCATTTTCACGTTGATAGCTCCTGAACCATTAAGATTTTCGTTATGCGTTCTTCAGCAAAGTTGTTGCGCAAGTCAAGACCAACAACTTTGCTGAACATATCAAGACCGAAAAACGACATCTACATTCACATTTTTGTGTTATTTTTCCATGTATGTGTGTTTTACTTAGGCCAAGGTTAGCTTGGAGTGGCACTTCCGCACACTTAGACCAGGAGTGCCCCGTTGTGATACCACAGGAACCTATTTCCCCTTTACCCCTGTTCAAAACCATTCGGAACTACGTACGTACCGCAAATTATCTCGCACTCCACATTTAGCGAGATCTGAAAGGCTGGTCACACTGGACACGCAAAAATACGAGCATAGGAAGTTATCTAAAGTCTATTCTTCCTTTTCGTCCGTGCAACTTCTACAAAGTCATTCGTCTGTAGACCCAGCCTTCTCGCATGTTCCCCAAAAAGGTAGGGTCTTGTGGGTTTTGGCAAAAGCTTCTCACGAAAGACTCCGGCTGCTACCTTGCCGTTTCGAGAAACATAAGTAAACAGGTAAGGCTAAATACAACTGGAATTCGGCATACTTAGGCCAAACAAGACGCTCATCTCAGATAAGATACAAAGAACACATCACAAGTACATAAAATCAAGTTTCGTACAACACATAAAAACTGAAAACCATACACTAAATTCAATAAAAATGTAAGCATTTTGCACAGACAGAATCAAAAAAGGACTGAAATTAGACAGGTGTACCAATTTGACTCATGAGTCATGAGACATTTGTATACTGTACGTATACGAATTTCTCATGAGTCATGAGTCAAATTACGGCCAAAATTCACACCCTGAAAATATACAAAAACAAAAATACCCACAATTTACTTCGCGACAAAATCAACACAAAACCCCAATAAAATTTACGACCTCCATAACTTAAAAACAAAGGAGGTACCAAACAGAATTCCATTCCAATTGCACTCAGCACAAACACAAACGAAACCTATGCATCAATGAAAAAAATCGATTTGATACAATGACCACCAATGAAAAGTTTGTGCAGATTTAAAAGTGATAGCTCTTTTAAGTGGCATGCAATTGGGTTACACTAAAAACATGTGTTTTATGTGCTTATGGGATACTCATTTTAAAGGCGACCAATACAACGAACGGAACTGGGCTTTACGTGAGAACATTAGATTGCGATAAGACAGCATCGTTGAGGCTCCACTTGTGCCAATAAAAAAAATATTGCTACCACCACTTCATATCAAGCTTGGAGTAGTTATTTTATAAAAGCGCTGAATCCAGATGGAAATTTGTTCGTCGAATTGCGTCACTTTTTTCCACAGTTAAGTGGAATGAAAATAAAAGAAGGTTGGTGTTTGAATCCACTTGAATCTAAGTTTTGGTCAAAAGAAATTTAGGAATACTTTATGGACAGGATATTCGTCGTTTGATGAACGATGATGTATTTGAAAATGCTCTCAGTGAACGAGAGCTTGTGGCATTGAAATGTGTAAAAGAAGTTATTAAGAATGTTCTCGGAATTAATCGAGCCGATGATTGGCGCAAGAATATTGAAAATATGTTGACTGATTTTCATAATATAAACGTTAGAATGAATACATTTTTTTGCATTGTCATGTGGAAAAGTTCGCCAAACAATCACCAGCCGAATCCGATGAGCACGGCGAGCGTTTTCACCAAGTGACGGCTAGGCTCGAACATTGGTACAGCGGCATAAAGCTAGATGCACTCTTGGGTGACATTTGTTGGAATTTGCAAGAGGTGGAAGAACCCGAAGACGACACGAACAAATCAGAAAAATAAAATTAAAAGTTAAGAAAAATGTTAATTTTTTAGGAAAAATTTGAGAAAAATCACAATAAAATCAACTGAATCAATTTAGTTTTCTTTTAAATAGCTTCAATTGTATCTATATTTGCTGATGAGATGTTTATTCGATCGATTTAAATTCAATAAATGGACAAAAAATGATAAAAAACTTGTTTTTCGTCAAACATGTGGTTATCTGATATCCAATTTGTGGTTATCTGATGAAAAAAAACAAAAACAATAATCAAAGCTGTCTTTTTACAAAGTATGCAATACAACACATTAATTTCTCGCCTCTAATACTCTTCATCTTTAAACTACGTGTACAAGGGGACATCTCCACCAAATTTTTATAGATTAAGGGGTAAAAGATAAGAAAGTGATGTGTTGAAATATTACTACAAAGATTTTTTAATTTTACAATCGTAATAAAGAATTTTATATTCGCGCCAAGTTTTTCCACTATTTCAGAAATTATAACCATATTTACAGCGTCTCTAATTTTAATATATTTAATAAATACAATATGTTATTTGAATCAATTAAATAAATAACACTTTTGCATTACAATAAAAATAAATATGTATATTTGTCAAACTACAAAAAGCATTATTTGTGTATATATATACATATATACACAAATAATTTTATCCACTTTTAAATTGTAATGTAAAAGTCCAGGTATTTTTTGTAATTTGATCATTTAATTTGCCTACTTTGTTATAAAACGTTTTTGAATTTTTTCTAAATTATATTATTGACCCGCTCACTACAAAACCCAAGTAAATTACAAAATTGACGAATAAACCATAACCAATGGAACAACTTTGTTATCGGGAATCTTTAGAAAAAGTGTTTTGAGAGGTATATTCTGGTGAAGGAGGAATTAATTGATAGAAAAACAAAATACAAATTGAGCTTTTACAATAAAAAATTTAGAAAAAACCATACTAATAAAAGCGTCGCTTCAGTCAAAAGATTGCCGATAATAAAGTTTAGTAAATTATAAGAACCACTAAGGTTTATTAAGAAAAATTAAAAATCTAAAAAAATTTGATTTTTGTTTCACACGCTTAAACTAACCAATAAGCATCTTGTATTAAAATTTTGGTTCTATTTTAAAAACAGAATACGCGTATAATATGCAAAGGGAATGGCGCGTTAGACACTCTATACTTTTTTGCTTCATCTTTGTCTCTTTCCCCGTTTACCTATAAAACGGTTTTAAGTGCGACTCATTTTTCAACAAATTTTTTATCGGTGAAGCAGCACTAACCCAAACAAAATTGAAATAATAAAAATTCAAGGCCATTTTTACATGTAGATTTTAGTTTAAATTTTATTTTCGAGAGAGCAGGATAAACAATAAAACCAAATTTTATGGCTCAATATAAAATAATGTTTTAAAGTAGTAATAAAATATCTATAACGATTGCTTCGGCAGAACATATACTAAAATTGGAACGATACAGAGAAGATTAGCATAGCCCCTGCGCAAGGATGACACGCCAAATCGTGAAGCGTTCCACATTTTTTGAAAATTATAACGGATTGATCAGAATAACGGAAATAGAACGCCTTAAGAAATTAGACCACATAAATAAGGCCATCATTGACACAGGGGTCACTACACAACTACAGGGTGGACTGGTATATTCCGCAACCACTGTTCTGCAAAAAATGCCTGAACTACGGTCACCTAAAAATTATTGTAAGAAAAATATACAAAGATGTGGGAATTGCGCAGAGGTACACGAATTAGACAACAATAGTAATTGCAAAAATAAGACGATGTGTTATCAGTGCGAGGAAGAACATAGAACAAACTATAAAGACTGCAATATAAAACAAAGAAATGGAAATACAAAAAATACGGACGAATATGAAGAAGTCATACGTGAAAGCGAGGGAAATCTACGAAGATGAAATGGAGGAAAGACAAAGAGAATACACATGAAAGACAATAAAACAAAATACAAGAAATAAAGTACAATATGAACTAGTGATGTTTATTAGATACTTTTCAGTATCAATATCAATTGATTCATTCGAACGAACTACCTGATACTTTTAACCTGATACTATTAACCAATTGATACTTTTTGTGCCATATGAATTTAATACTTAAAAGGAGCAACTAATCAAAAACAATATGATTTAATAATGTTAAATATCTAATTAATCATTTATTAATTTAATATAAACCCATTCGAAATAAAAATATCATTTATTAATTTTATATAAATCCGTTTTCAATAAAAATTATACATAAAAAAAAATATTTCAATATTAAATCCAAACGTTCAACAATAGTTACCGATATCCGATATAAATATCAATATACCGAAACCGAAAGTATCAGGTTCGATATAAATATCGGTTCGTCAAGTAGAGATTTACGAATCTCACATACAAGTATTTATTCGGTATTCGTTTAAAAATATCAATTTGGTATAAGTATCAGCTCAATGGTAAAGAAAAACTTTCTCATATACATATGTCTCATCTGTTTTGGATTCTCTTTCGTATATACATACATATATTAAAATTGAGAGATGAATACTTTTATATGTATACATATTACGTTGTTATATATTTGCAAAGCTATTTATCTCTATTTTTCAGAAGAAAACATTCCAAAGTATTATTAGTCCGTATACACAATACATACACTCTCTCGCAAAACAAATTATATAAGGAAATAAACAATAACAAACCAAACCAACTATTTAGTTATTCATTCCATTTGAGTATCGAATGTATTAGTTGATACTTTTAACCTGATACTTTTAAAAGTACTCAATTGATAGTTTGAACCTTTTGAGTATCAGGTTAAAAGTATTCGGTTCTACTCAGTTCGAACATCACTAATATGAACGAATAATGCAAGAAAACAATGAAACACGAAAAGAAATAGAAAAGCAGAAACAAGAATTGGATGACGATGAAAGAATGATAAATGAAAAATCTTAGTTTTGTTCAGGATATTATTAAACTACATAAAAAATAAACTTGAAAATGAAATAACTCCAGAGGAAATAAATAATATTATGGGCACCATAATAATCGAAATCCACAATGAAGAGAAAGAGGAGAATAGTGGAAGTCCGATGAATATATCGAAATAATGAAATTAATACAATACAAGTATACATAGTATCAAAAATAAAACAGACATCATTATAAACATTTATTCATAGGAAAAATTAAATTAAGGAAAATTGGTGTTGGGTGTAAGATTAAGTATTTAGAGAAATACAATAAACATTGTAGTAAAAAAAAAATAATAAAGCAAAAATACGAGCAAATTAGTAGCAATACTAGGCTCATAAATAATAAAATAATAATAATAATATAACGACTTATTTTGAAGTAGGAAATAGTACTTCAAAGAAGTAGAGTGTGGAGCAGGTCAATTGAAATATAAATATGGGATTCCCCTCAATAATACATGTACGGACAAAATACTTTAACGCCTACTCTCCACCTGCCATTAACATCAATTCATAACATTAATTTTCGAACAGTTGCACATGGAGACTCCAATTTGCAGCTGGTTGACATATGTCGTACAAACATTTTCTGCCGAGATGTCTAAACTATCTTGTATACCAGATACTGACCAGATGACTTGATTATTATTCGTATTTGTTTAATTATCCGTTTTTCAACCAACAAAACTAGAAAAATGGCTAAATTAAAGTCCAAACCACGCAAAAGTGTGAGTAAAAAATCATAGTATGTAATGGCGTTTTTGATAAAAAATTTCGCTTGATTTGAAGTACAACCAACACAATTGTGTGTATAGTTATAGTGTTTCGAACGAAATAAGTTTGAAAGGAATGCGCAAATGTGTAAGTTGGTTCAAAACACATACAAAAATAAATGTTTGACATGGTACTTTTGCCGTACTCACACAATTGTGTTAGTAAATCACAAAAGGGTTATATTAGTGTATTGACGTTTTTGTATTTTACAAAACGGCGATTTCATTTTTCTGTGTGAGAATAAAGAATTAGTTTGTGTTTTATTAAAGTGCTTGGAAATTTTTTTTGAAATTTTTATATTATATATATTATCTTATATACTTAATTTAATTGTGACAATGAGTTCAAAACAGGAAGTATTAAAACTTATTGAATTGTATAGAGGAAATGAATGACTCTGGAACATCAATTCGAAATTGTCATCAAAAATAATACTTTATTTACTTGCAATTTTAATTTTTTTTTAGGAAGCATTTTCACAATAGATTTTTAATGTAACAAAACAATCGACGCTTTTGAATACTAAAACACAAATGATTTTTAAACGTCAAATTTATGGTACGTTTACCGCACACGACGCCATTTTTATTATTTTGTATACCAGTTATGTAAATGTTATGGCAGATAATTATGTCAGGTGGAGAGGCCATGTAAGTTTTAAATTAGTATGCCTCGAGCGAACAAAGCTGGAGTTAAAAAATAATTCAGTGTCAATTTTAATTGTAAATTTGTAACACACAAAATAGATAAAAATAATGTATCATTACATCACTTCAAATTTTCATTAATTTTAATACGCACCACCGTATACACAATACTCTAAATTTACTCCAGATGATGTAATAAAACCTGAACATAAATTATTGTTTGTTTAGATACAAAATTAATTTTTTTATATAACAAACATTGACGAATTTAATAATATTTAACACTACATTCGTATACAACTGATCGCACTGCACCCAGTTTGTAAACGGGTAGCCGTAGGACGATCCCGATTTTAGTGTTTTAACGCTTAGAGTTCGTTTCATGTTCGTCACATTCGACAATGCTCTGACAATTTTGTTAATTTTATTGTTTATCATTTTTTTATTATGTAACCAAACAACCGACGAAAAATTATATTTCACTGTAAATGGTTTCTTGATTTTTAAATTTATTTTTTGTTTTAGATGGGGCAGTATGTTGTACCATCACTTCGAATCGAAATTCGAAAAAAGTCGAATGGCGGTATGTTGTATCATTTTCGAAAAGCAAAAAAGATACAACTTTCACTTTTTCGATTCGACTTTTTTCGAATTCGATTTGAAGTGATGGTACAACATACCGCCCCAGATTAGCACAACAATACAGTATTTTTTGCGTTATAATTTGTTTTTTTACAACGTATATTTAACCGACATGAAACTGTCAATTCGTTTATGGTTATAGATTACTTAATCACCCATATAAAATGAAATATAATGCAGCGTTTTCATTTATTAAGAGAGTACTATTTGTGACAGCTTGAATATAAGGATGAATATAACCTTAGCCACCAACATACTTAAAAAGAACAATTATCCAATGAAACTAACGAACAAATTAATAACCAGAATCCTATACACATTTAAACGTAAACAGACGAATCCTACGAGCTCGAAAGAACAGGATAATAAAGTGTTTGGTTCTCTACCGTGCATCCCACATTTGTCGGAAAAACTCAAGACAACTTACGTTGCATTCCACCGTCAAACATTAATAGCGGATAAAATTCCTAATAAGGCGAAGAAAGTCTTTACTCAAACAAAAGAAAAAATTTCAGTTGAAAAGAAAAACGGGTTAATTTATAAAATGCGGAAAAACATATGTAGGAGAGACATCAAAAACACTAAATACAAGAGTAGAACAACATAGAGGTCATGTTAGGCATGCCAAAAAACATTGTCAACCACAGATTGGAACAGCACGATAATTGATAATTCCACGGTTTTAGAATATGAACAGAAACACATGAAAAGGAATAGTCCATATAATACTGGACCCTAAATCGATTAATTTCAAAACAGATTGCAACAAATTACAAAAAACACTGCATAGGAATTATCAAATCTACAAAAAATCGGTACATTAATAATCAAAATTCAATAATTAACACATAATAACACATATACAGATTTTGTTTGAAAATAAGAATGATAAAGTATTTGATTAACAAGACACATTTCGTTTAACTCCCTCTATGAATAATAATTTGTTTTTACTAACATGATAGTCCATAAAACAGATTTGTGTAGATCATAGTGAGTGTTTTTTTATTCATCCCAAAGAAGGAATAGAAAGAATAGAATACTGATCACGTGACTTTGATAAATATTCCAAACAGAATGTAATAAAAAACGATTTGGAAGGAATGGTGACAGTCATTTTTTTAGTTGTTTAATTTTTTTATATATTTTATATATTTTCATTGCTGTAGTTATTATTCTCCATTTTTACTGTATTTTATTTTTTACCACAACTATTTTTTAGTTACATGTAGATTCAACAAAACAAACAATATGGCGGCTAATATTAATAATATTCCCTTCATGCTACCTTTTCATCTAGTACGAAAATATCCGTACAGAACGTCTAGAATAAATAAAAAAATAGCAAAGAAAAGGATTAGGAGGAATGGAATGAATACCATAATATGTCATGTTCGGAACGTCCTGAATATTTGGAATGAATAAAAAAACAGTCAATAAAGCGCGATTTCCACTGCAAAAATATTTTTCTCAGTAAAAAAAGAGCGAGACCAACTTATCGATTTGTCAAGAGAAACAAAAATTGTATCCAGTAAAATTTTACTGACAAAATTAGCCATAAGAAATTGGAAAAAATACTCAGCGGAGTATCAAAGGTTTTATGGTAACATTGCAACACATCTACATAATTATTGTGTTGCCATATGGATAAAATTCTCTCACACTACCGAACCTTCTTTATTATAGCTCATTTATGGTTTGATTTTGTCATTCGGTTGTGTACTCTTCGGTTTCAGACATCTTAAAAATAGATTTACAAATTGTAAAAAAAATAAAATAAAATTAAAATAATCGATAATAATTGAGGTGTGACCTAAATCACTAAAAACTATGAAATTTTTTAGTTAGGTTGTCATCTGTAAAAAATAAACCAATCATAGCTTCTCTTTTTCACTCGGTTAATACCTTTCTCGGTTCGTTTTTTCAGTATTTTTTACTACGATAAATTTTTTTGTAATGGAAATCGCGCTTAAAAATAAAAATTGGAAAAGGACTGATATAGGTTTACTTTTTATTTTTTATATAGTTTGTTTCATATGTATAGAATAACAACATTCCAGTAAGATTAAAAGTAATAAAACTAGTTTTTATTTATAATTTAGAAATTATAAATTTTTTTTAGAAATTACTTTTAATTCAAATGTTGAATACATTTGTTTTAAAAAGAAAGTGACATTTGAACTAAAAAGTACATTTTTAATTTAAGAGCTACGATAATTGCCCCAAAAATTTTTGGTTTTAAAGCAAATGAACTACCAATATAAATATTTTACACTTAATTACGTGTAAGTGTGTTTTGCATTATTAAAAACAAAAAACCATTCATACCGCGAGATCGCAAAAATGGAAAAAATTCTTGCTCATCAGTAAGTAATTTGGCAAAGATTCTTCAATCTGGGGGTACATTTTATGAGTACCAAGAGAAGAAACTATAAGGTCAGACCGGAAAATTATTCAATCGGCCTTAGAAAAGCGCAGAGCAACGACGAGCGAGCTACAAAAATACTTTAGTGAAGACGGGTTAAATATGCCAGCGATGACAAATCGACGAAGGCTATATGAAAATAATTTGAAATGCAGGCGTCCAGCAAAGAATTTTTCACTCAAAATTTCTATACGAAATATTTTAACAGTGAGATTTCCAGCACAAAAACGGCACTCTCACCTTTTAACTTCCCGTAGTGAATGGGTGTAGATTGATCCGTTACAGGTACCATCAATAAGCTCATTAATTTCTTCGCTGTCTATGTCCATCTACTTAGCTGTTGATTAACCAAAAGTATCCTTTGTGGTTGGTAAGTTTATAAAATTTTCTATTGCAACTGTTTTTGCATATATGTGTAGTATGTGCATGTTCCTATTATTTCTGCAGCATCGAGAATGTTTACAGTGTATTTTCTGCAATCGTTTCCTGCCATTTTCTTTATCTGTTTAGTTGTATCCTCGTATTTCATTCGATTTTTGTCTTGTCCTCATTGCAATGATTGCACCCGCGATGGTGCGGGTTCACTCCAAAATAACAATAACTATTTAACAGGAGCTACTGCTACTGAACTATTTATGTTACGATTATTGCTAGACTTCTAGAAAAGCATCTGGAATATTTAATGTTAATGTCCCTAAAAATCACGTGATTAATATCCTAACTACAAGGAGGTTGAAACTATTTTCGTCTAGCTCTTTGTGAGTGTTTCAATAAACAGCTCAATGGTATTTTTGTGGCTCTTTACACAAATTCAAACCTAACTGCCTTTTTAAAGAATAATAGCTACGCTCCTCCAGAATGTTATTTAAAAAAAAGTATTATTATTTATGTTAATTTCTGTACAATATTGGACCAACTTACAAAAGTAAAAATAATTTTGCCGTATTTCGACACTATTTGCACCTATGCGTGAAAAAATATAACAGAAATATGAATAATATTATTTCGGCATGTATTAACAGTAGGTATCAACGCCTTGAAATTAAAAAAGTATAAATTTCTATGTCAATGCCAACCTT
Organism: Nephrotoma flavescens; assembly: GCA_932526605.1. Taxonomy (NCBI): domain Eukaryota; kingdom Metazoa; phylum Arthropoda; class Insecta; order Diptera; family Tipulidae; genus Nephrotoma; species Nephrotoma flavescens. The sequence goes on along the minus strand of OW052220.1, from coordinate 176,785,772 downwards.
TTCACATTTGACAGGCGAAGAAACCTAAAAAACTTTTATGCGAATTCACACATCGCTACCAATCAATCATGCAACCTAATTTCTTAATTATACAAAATTTATTATGAAAACGGTATAGTCACTCACCGACAAACTGATTGGTTGAGGTCGTAAATTCGCCTTTATTTTTCATAAACAAGTCAATAAAATTTGGTGGGAGAGTGGAGTGAACTTTTTGACCATAGCATCACATCGTGTCGCTTATTCGAAAAACAGTCAACAAATTATTTCGGTAGATAGGAAATTGTAATAAAACAACAAAATTCACATTAAATTCGGTCAACGGAAATTAATTTTCAATTTTATTATTTTTAATTTTATTTATTGGTTTATTATAGTTTTTCTTTCTATAATTTGATTGTCTTAATGATTTTCAATATACAGTATATGGTTGGAACATATAGACAATAAATTTCACAACACAATGAACGAAAAAAAAAAAAATAGGAAATTGCTTAGGTGAAAATTTAGGTGTGTTTTATTGCTTTTATACAACGTTCGGATTTTTAGTTAGAAGGTTTGTGTGCGCTCGATGAATAAATTTTTGTTTCTGTATTATTTTAATGGTATTTCAATTAGATAATATTTTATCTATTTTAAATTTCATCAATTAATTAAATTTTACGTATAAAAACAATAAACAGACTCAAGCGAATTACAGTTTATTTATACAATCATAATTACACGATATAAAACTGCCTCCGGTATTTTATGTGTGTACGAGTATATCAATTTACATATTTAAAAATTGATTCGCGTATCTCAGCGAGAAAATGCTGATAACGACGACGTGCGGGGAATCATGCCTCCCGCGTTGCGCTGCATATTATGTCTTTGTTACATAAATTGCATCAATAAATTATTTTGATAAATTCCGCTATCTCAATTATCGATCGAATACACATTTCAATTAATCAAGATAATAGACTTTTGTAATTTATTTGTGATAAGTTAATTGAAATTAATAATTAATCACGTTTTTATTGGTTTGCATCTGTTGAATACGAAATGAGTATGCAAACATTTCATTTGTGTTTGTTTTGTTTTGTTCCCTATATACCATGTTAACGGTTATAATAAAGCAACTAAACACGTATCCGCGTAATTAACTTTTTATGTAAATTTTTTTGTAAATTAATTAAAACATTTTTTGTGTATTTTGATACATTTTGATAAGGTTGTGAGTTAAAAGCGATACATGGGTCTAAATATGTTATTTGATGCCTCAAGTATGCGATGGTGAGCAATTATGGAACGTAGATGCGGTATCTTAATTTTAGGAAAAATCTACTAAGTATATCAAAATGCAAGGACTACGCTTTTCTGCAGAGACGCATTTGCAGAAATGACAGAAAGTCTAGCCGTATAACACTTTCGGTGGTTCACTTGCACTTTGGTAGCAGGTTTCCTGACATCCCGAATCCAGAAATTGTAGAACTGGTATGTATCAAATCTGGAAATTGCTGGATGAACGCATCATTGTTGGTGATTTTAACCCATTGGTGCCCATTTGGTACCTCCCAGCTCACCATTTCCAAAATAAAATGCTGATCATAATATTCTAATGATGAAATCTTTGAAATAAGTGATACGAAAAATAATTTAAATTGACAGACTGTACACTGTACAGTCTGTCGATTTAAATTATTTTGTACAGTGCGATCCATAAGTATATATAAACACTGTTTTTCCGATAACTGTTTTTCAAATAACTGAGGCAATCAGTTGGAAAAAACACGTTCCAAATTAAGTGGAAAATTGTTCGTGGTGGGGTTTTTGTTTTGATTATATATATCTGCAAATCGCTGAAATTGTTTGAACCCTCTCTGGAAATGACGTAATTTAGTCTTGCAAAATGCTTAGCATGATTTTCTTTATTTCATTTGAATCTCGTTGGTATTTCTTGTTGGTATAATTGGTTCTTGGAAATTCATTTAAAAATTCGAAAAGTTTTTCACTAAACGATTTTCTTGTAAAGTCAAGGAATTTTCCCACTTTTAATGACCGTTTGCCTATTTTGGCAGCATTTTTTTTTTTTTGAATATTATGTTTAATTTCTCCGAAGTAACTCTCTACTGGCGCATTTGTGAAATGAATAGGTATCGTACTTTATGTATCCAAATGGTTTAAAATTGAGGTCCAAAGGGAAAGGAAAGGCTTAAACCCTTTAAAAATTTGGGTAATAAATTTAGGCCGATAAAATAAATTGGTTGGCCTTATATGAGTTTTGGTATGGGCTCTTAAAACTCTCTCGAAATTTTTTCTGTTCCACTTCTTCTAGTTCTTGTAGATGGGTTTCAAAATCCAAACTTCTCCCAACAACCGGCTCGTGAAAATCATTTTCAAATATTTCAGCTAGGTCTTCGTTCTTTTCAAGAAATATTTTGCTCAATAAACGCCTAATATCAAGTATTTTTTCATAGCTGTTTTCATGCATATTTGCATCCAAATAACCTAGAATTTTGTTTTTTACACTATCTGTGTTATTTATCTGATTAAAATATTTACAAACGGGTAGTTTAAAAATTATATTCAAATGTGCGTAACACAAATGAATTTTAACATATGAATGAAATTCGTCAACTTTCGCACCCGAAACCCAATCAAAACATACATTTATATAATTTAATAACTCTATATGATTCCAACCTAAAGGCACAGCATTGATTGCACGGCTAAAATCAGTTACCACATTGATCAATACAATCACTATTAGAATTTTATAAATATTCGTTTTTAAAAAATTCTAAAAACATTCTTATATTGAAAGACGATTGCAAACTGGTCAGCATTTCTATGAACGGGAAATTACTTTCAGTTTTACCGTCAACATTTCGGATATTAATTACCCCAACATAATACAAGATTTGGCTGTGAATTCCTTTGGGCTTACGGACTACTGATAAAGTTGCATCAATGTGGACAATTGAACAGGATCTAGTACTACTTTGTTTAAGCCTACAAATTGATTTTATTTGTTCTGTGGTGAAAGGGCTCAACATTAAATAGTGCAAATATGAATTGCTCTCCAATTTTTCCTTTTTCGCTATCCAGTAATGATAGTGCCTCCGACCGCGCGACATTCAAAACAATGAGACTTTTGAAAGCTCTCAAATTTCCTTCTGGCTTTAGTTCTAAATCACACTTAGCTCGCAGTTCCATTTGAACATCGGTTGCATAAGATGTGACCAACTTTCGTTTTAAAACATTTCTATGCTCGCGTACACTACAAATTGTTTTTGGCCAGATAGACAATTACGTTTATGGACAAATTTATAGTAGCGCTGACATAGTCTCTGTTGGCATTTGCGCGTGTAGAGTGTAATGCACTCGTTTGTCAGTTTGGCATCTCTAATATTTATAATGCAAGAATAGAATGCAGAAAATTTCAAAAGTAAGCATTCCATATATGATAGTATCCGCAATTTGCCTTTGACGTCATTAAAAATGAAATTGTTCTATTGTTTGACGGAAAATTCTAAAATATGATTTGAGTTTACAAATATTTTTCGGTCCAAATATCTTTTCTTTTTCCGGCTCGCACTAAGCGTTTACTTCGTTTATTTTCAAAGTAGTGCGGAAATACAAATTGCAACTTGTTCGCTATCGTTAAAATTTCGTCATTTATAATTTCGATATGCTTATTTCGAACAGAATTTGTTGGTATAGATAAACGATTATCATGAAACCGTGAATTAATAACTTCGGTTTCATTCGGGGTTGCTATTTTGGGTAATTGATTTTAACATTTACATCTTCTAAAATATTTGGTTCAGGAGCAGGACCGGTTGATATTTCATTAAAATTATTGTGTATGTGACATTTAATTTTATGGTTCTACAATTCATAAATTATGCGTCGGTTAATTTCATTGTTCTTGATTTTGAAAATTTTGCATATTTCGTTATATGCTATGGTGTTACATCGCTTTAAATAAACCGATTTAAAATCAGGACCGAATAATTTGAACAATGCATTGAAAAACAATCGTTTGGCATTTTTAGCTTTCTGAAACATTCGTCTGTTTTTGCCAGTTTTAATGTTCTTAATTTGGTTTGCTCTGACGCCATAATCTATTTGAACACTCAATCAAACTTAAAATCAAATTTAGGTTTGGAAAGTTAGCAAAAAAACGCCAAAATTAATTAATAAATATTCTATTATTTGAACATTAGTCAGTTCTAAATTAAGAATTAGAAGCCTAAAATCTCTGTAAAAATTTTAAATGCTCGAACAGAATTAAATAAATCGATTAAATAAATTAATATATTTAATAAACACATTTTTATTAATCACTTGTTTTTTGTTTCGCAGAATATATTATGCGAAACAAAATAAGTGATTAATAAAAATGTGTTTATTAAGTATAAGTGTGTTTCGCCAAGTGCCTACGGCAAATAGCGTAAAAAAAAAAAAAAAAAAAAATTAATATATCTAAAACTGATTTATTAATCTAATAGCAATGACCTGTAAAATAGACTTCTAAAATATCAAATCGCAATACTACAACTGTATGCAATTGTAATTCAATATAAATTCATAAAATAGTTCACACAAATATATTTTTTATTAATAAAAACTCAACTGAATTACCTTGGTACAGCACTTTACTAACAACGATCAATTCTTTCTATTTCACAATATAGAATGATTAAAATATTACATAATATGGCCCTTTTTCCATACACGGCTTCAGATTTCGGCTTCAAACTAAGTCGCAATAGATTTTTACTTGCTAATTTAAACCCTTATTTTAAATTAAAACACCAAATTTTTTTGTGCTCTCTCGAAAATAAAATTTAAGCAAAATTCTACATCTCAAAAATGGCCTTAAATTTTTTTTCTTTTCATTTCTATTTGTGTTAGTTCAGCTTCACCGAAAATTTGTATGTCGCAGTTAACATCGATTTTATAGGTAAAAGGGAATAGAGGCGAAGGTGAAGCTGTGTATAGAACGGGCCTATAAGTTATAATATTGACCACACTTCATCAAAAATATTTTTAGATTTAATTTTTTCTAGGTGCACGTGCTATTGTGGTAAAAAGGGAATCGCTATAATAATTGCATGAGACGGTTATATTTTTGAAGAAGTGACGCCAGTATTATAACTTATAGATATATGCGTATGTTGATTTTGTATTTTTTTACACACGTGTATTTGTCAAATCCTTTTGGAATATTTATTTTCCTATGGCTGATGCCACACGAGATTTTTGGTTTTTTGTTATTTTTTGAAGGTCAACTAGTCGCAATAGATAATGTATAGATGTATGTGCGTTTTATTTTGTTTTTTTCTGCTCTCTCGAAAATAAAATTTAAACTAGAATGAGCCAAAAATGTCCTTAAAATATTTTTTATTTCATTTACGTTTGTGTTAGTGTGGTTGAACCGAAAATTTGTTTAAGTCGCAATTTAAACTCGTATCATTGGTAAACGGGGAAAGAAACGAAGAAAAATACGGTTTCTGTGATACCCTGTGTGGTATCAGTGTATCAGATTCTGATTGGATTTGCTTGTGCTAGTGAATGGAGTACACTGTTATGAATTTACTAATGAAATAAAAGTGCTAAATAAAACCATTTCAATAATTTTCATTTAATTTTAACGAATTAAATATTTAAATAAAAGATATAAATTAATAAAACTTTTATTGATAAAGTTTAAGAATTATTTTAGATAAACAAATTTCCAAAATTGCAAACCTTTGATAGTCTAAACTACAACCATTTTAGAACAATAGTTAATAAGTATTCTCATGCGAATTGAGTTTGGATTTATTATTTCTCTTCTACTTTATTTTACTCAATTTACCGAATTTACCGAAACATTTACTTAAAATTGACTTTAAATCGACTATTGGCCCACAGCCTAGGAATATAAAAATTCGCAACAACTTTGCTGTTCTGGTTCGGAAATTTTAGTTAGGCTCGGTAAATGAGCAATTTAACAAGCTATCTGAGGCCTTCACGGAACCTGAGCTCCAATCTTTCGGAATGCGTATTAATGGCATTGGAATCAAATAGAGCAAGCTTTATTTTGTTATATATATATATATATATATATATATATATATATATATATATATATATATATATATATATATATATATATATATATATATATATATATATATATTTACTATGCTTAAATAAAAGATCCATAATGGCTGTGTGCCAAACTTAAGGTAAATCGATTACAACGGTAAAAAAGGTTTTAGAACAGATTTTTCGATTAGTTTGTCATGGAGTTTTTGAAAAATAATTGAATTCACCGAAAAATTTACCTAAAATTGACTTTTAAATTAAGTTTGGCAAACATCCGATGTGTTAGTTTGTAAGTGATTTAATTTGTTTTGGATTTTTTAATTTAAATGAAATACAAAAAATGAAAATAGATAAAAATTTAGTTTTAAATAAGTTTGAGTTTATATTGTATTTTATCTTAAGTACACCAATGGACAATGTTTCGTTATTCAGAATCCATTAGTTAAAATAATATTAATACATGAATTAACGATAGCTAAAGTAGTAGAGTAGCGAATGGACCTTGTGATATCAACACGAAATCGAAACTATCTCTATTTTCAGAACTTTACGTAACCCTCAATCGGCACCGAAGTAGGTTCACTCCAAATAAAACAGTCATATTCCTGGCAGCCTTAAATGCCATTTGGCCTACCTATTGGGAAAACAGGCGTTCAAATGTAATTGAACTATCAACAGAAAGCCAAAATTGAACTCTGTATTCCCATCAGAATTCTTTCACCATTGGGTTCCAGTTTACAGACATTATGGCCTATCAAATGGCCATAGTGGAATCAGTGCCGATGTAGGTTAAAGAAGAGAACCGGGCCATTCAATGAATTTGACAGAAAATAACTATCAAAGTCAAATTACACTCCCGTATCTCCATCAGAATTTTTTCACAATTTTGCTGGAGTAGACTTAACGTATCATAAACTAAAACTTTTAATTTAATATCAACTTAAAAAAATCAATAAAATGAAGGAATGAATAATTTTTGCTGGTAACTTTCGGCTGAAATATATTGATCGAAATTGTTGAATTTTTGATCGAAATTGTTGAATCTGCATTATCATTTTTTTTATTTTCGGCTATCTTTAACAAGGTAGAAAACTATCATCCCAGAAAATAAATTTAGCCCATCTATCACTATAGCGAAAGTTTACTATCCGATCACTATCAGCCTAGAAATTGCTCCCGAGGTATATTATCCCCCAAAAAAAAACTATAGCAACGACATAATAACTAAAGTTTTTACATAATAGGGTTTCCATCATCCCATTAGCATCATTTTAATATTTTATAAAAACAATTAGCTTCTCAATAAACTGAAAAAAGTGCCGCATTAGAGCAGATGTTAACTACATATACTAACATTTTTGCCCTGGGTCAGTTTCATGAAACTCCTATCGGTTTTCAAGTCGCACTATTAAATTTTAAGCTCCGAAAATCGTTAAATTACATAATTTATTTCCACTCTCTATTTTATAAAAGAATCATCTAACTATAATCAATAGCAACAACAACATTGAAAATCAAACCACGTGTTTTTATTCTAAAATTTTCGGATAATTAGTGAAGTCTATTCCTACGAGGACTGGATCGGATATTGATGACTGTGCTTCTACCATAATGTGTTCGAAACTATTCACGGCGATTCAGTGAATTCTTCTATTCTTTGTAAAAAATCTTTTTCACTCAAACAGAAGAAATCAAAAATAGAAGAATCTTCTATTTTGCTATTCAGTGTAGCAGTGTTGCAGCTGTTATGTCCAAAAAGTATTATTACCCAAAATCAAAACTGACCATACGTAATTTGCGATAAATTTTTATTTTAAATAAAATGTAAAATTTTTTGAATGGTATTGAGTTGAAATGCGATTTACTGCTAAATCGGTTACCAGTGTCATAAAATTTCCCCATTTGCAATCGAAAGTACTTGTGGAATACACTATCATGAAGCTGAAAGCGATCCTCGTTTATTCTTATATACTTCAGTCTCATTTTTAGTTTTTGTCTAAAAAAATTTTATTAATTTTTATACACGGCACAATCATGCATGCGCAATCGTGTGATTGCACAATCATGATTTTTCCACCCACGATATTTTACATATTTATCAGGTTTAAAAAATGTATGAAGAAGCTTGCGTTGCGATTTTAATTAGTCCAGCTATACGGAAAAAAAGAAATAGGCAACTTTGGATGAAAGAATGGGTATAAAAACGTAGTGGATATGGACATTCGAAATTCTGAAGAAACGTTTGAAGATCTTAAATTCTTTATAAATTTTGCCATATTTACTGTAATATGACACACACGAGTTAAAATATTAGACTGAGCAAATTAAACAACGGAACACGACGCAGTTTTGCATGTACAAACAAGAAAATATCAAGAAATTTGAAAATCACAGAATCGGCATGCACAATCATACGGGCCCTATAACTTACGTAGCAATACGCTTTTGGCGGATTCTTTCACTTCGCATTAAACAAAAGTTGGTTAGTTTATTTTTATTAAAAATCTTCTAAGCGGAAAAATTTATTTATTTTTAATATGGAATAGCAATTCTTCTATTTTTTTCTTCTATTTCGACATTTAATAATTTTCATACACAAGCTTAAAAGAATAGAAGATATTGAGAATAGAAGATCTATATTGAATCGACTTGATTATCAGAATAACCAGATTTGACATATAAATGGCAGATGTTGCACAAAAAAAAAAACACCACAGTCGAAAGTACCATAACCTTAAAAGCTGCTTTCCTAATAAATGATATTCTTTTCAGAATATTTACAAAAACGAGAAGGCTTCAATGGAAGCTGTATGGGCTTAACAGGGACCAAATTTTTACTGAAAAACCATTTTTTGTCAAAAATCGTCATTTGGAAAAGTGATCTGGACCGGTACTGTTGCAAAACAAATTTAGAATCTTTCAGTTCAAAATTTTCTCCTAATTTTTTTTTTAATTATTATAACTGAATACAATTCATTTAATAATTTTTCTTTCTTAATTAAGTCACTTGTGAATGAGAAGAGGCCCATTGGCCACCTGCATTTTCTCGTAAATGATATACTTTTCAAAATACAGGCAAGAAACGTAAAAGGTCCTATTAAAGTTGTCACTTCCGGTGGAAAAACGAGAAAAGTTGCTGTGCAAGCTGTCACTTCCGATCGACCGATTTTGGCCTAAAATCACTGAGATCTCCCAGTTTGTGGAAAATGCTTAAGTATGAAGTTTCATCCCAATCAATCAATCCGTCGGTATTGTTGCAAATTTAATTTAGAATCTTTTTTATCATAATTGATATATTTTTCAAAATACTTGCCACAAACGGGGAAATCCTATGTGATACCCAATGAAAGGGAAAGCTTAAGTAAGAATTGTCATCCCGATCAGTTAATCCGTCCGGGCTAAAATGAACTAAGAGACATTTAGTGGACACGGCACCACATACGCGCCCACACAGATTTTTAAAAACTATTTTACCAAGGTAAAAGAAAGTAAAAGTGGAAAATTATTCGTCATAATTTTTTGGAGTTGTTCGTTAATAAATTCAAGCCAAATTGGTCATCAGCTATGGTTCTTTACTCCTTGGTAGAATGGTGTTCTGAGGACTAGATCTGGAGTTTCCGTAACGGTGTGCTTGGCACAGAAACCACTTCGTTTTCCAAAATGTAAGCTGAATAGTTTTAGACGGCCTAATCACGTAATGGAAGGCAATACCAGAAGTAAGTAAATTTTACCAATGTGCCCAAGCATTACTTTGCCAAAGTTTTCTTAGAAGATCTAAGGCAACCAATTTAACTAAATTTATATTCAGCTTTTTGGACGCATTGGTGCGGCTGGATAAAAAGTCAGCGTCATTGCCATCGAATGGGGGTTTCCACAAAACAGTTTTATTTTAATTTCAAAGTTTTGTCTGCGCAATGGCAGCAACCAGTTATTTGATTTGGTGGCATCTTTTTTTTTTTGCAAATGCCCTTATCAGTGTTAGGTTGCTATGGTGTCACAACACCATTTTAAAATGGAATAACCTTTTTATTTCTTAATAATTCACATTTATTCTATCAAAAAAAGGAAACACACTGCTTGGAAATAAATTTTATTTAGTTTTGAAAATTACATCCTTTAAATAAACACCATTTTGCTCTTCACACTAATGCGCTCTTCATAAGGCGAGCGCCATCACCTGTTGTGATGTTTCTTCGCATACTACTTCAATTTCTTCACGGGTGTTGGCTTTCAAGTGATGAATTGCTAGAGGTATACTCTATACTTTCAAATACCCCAACAGGAACAAGTCTGGACCAATTAAGTTCGGCCAAATAATTTTAGAATTTCGCGAATTTATCCTTCTCCCAAAAATTTGCCAGCAGAGTTTAGTTGGGTCCGCCCCGGTGGCAAAGTGGTCAGCATGCTTGCAAGCGACCGGAGGTCTCGGGTTCAATTCCCGGTGGTGAAAAAATTTCACGGCTGGTTTAGGATCAATGAATTAATCACACATTATCCGAAATGAAAATATGATTATGAAACCTCATTTGAGACGGTCAAATCCCTTGATGGGATATAGTGCCAGAGAGAGAGAGAGAGTTTAGTTGTCAGACGAGCTGTACAGCATTATCTTGCCGCCACGATACCTCTAGTGTAACCAAAACTGCAGGCCACACGAAATTCTCCAGCATTTCTCGATACATTTCGCCAGTGATGGTTAACGCGTTTCTACAGCATATTCAAAGCAGTAAGTTAAAATAATTCTTCCTGCAGTTACACCACACCAAACCGTTACTTTTTCGGGATGCAGATTACGTTGGTCGGCTATTCTTGGATTTTTTGTTCCCTTGAATCGCATATTTTGTTTGTTAACAAATCCGTTTAGGTGGAAGTGGACCTCGTCGCCCATAATGAGATTTTGAAGGAAATGCGATCCTTGGATTACTAAGCCTTGGATCTGAACAGCACACGCTGATCGATTCCAATAATCTGCTAGCTTTACTTCCTGCACTAGCCGTATCTTATACCGTTAGATATGTAGCATCCCTTGAACCTTCTGGACCGAGGTTAGGGAAATTTCTGAGCTGAGACCGCCTTCGAGTTGACATCAAGGCTCTTCTTTGATGCATCGGCGTACATGCTAAATGTTGTCCTATGACTTTTCAAAACGTGACCCCCAGCACGTGGTAAATCACTCACAGACCCCTGAACTTGAAACCGCCAGAATATACGAAGTATAGTTGTTTATATGGTGGTTGTTTGACACCAAAATGACGAGTGTAATCTCTTTGAGCACATTTAAATTTCTCCATAATAAATTTTCAAGGGTGACGCTGTAATAATCTGAAATTAGATAAAAAATAATAAATTGCTGTACAAAGTTATTTGAATTTTAAATAGTGTTGTGACTTTTTGGCCACTCTGTGTCAGCAGTGGGGACCATAGTTTACAGATTCCACATTTTATTGTTTATTTCGCTATTCTTGCTCACAACATATGATCACAAGAATATTAAAGCTAACAAATATTTTTTAATTAACCTTTATTCGTGGGCTGGAAGATGCAGAGCCCTACAGAGAACTCTATTATCGAATTTATGCTTATAAGAGGCTCCAAAAATTTTACGAAACGTTTCAAACGTTTTTTGGAATTGATGATAGTTTTGCTTTATATTTTTATTTTACTAGCGCTATACACCATAGAAATATTTGACCACCCCACATTTGAGGTTACATAATCGGGTATCTTCGGACTAGTATGTGATTGGTCCCTTGCATCCTAGCCAGGGTCTCGTTTTCTTTCTATTTTGTTACAATTACATCATTAATTGATATTTGGCGACCATTTGGTATAGTTTAAAAGACCGAACCAATGTATTTGTATTTGTATATGTATATGTGTATATGTATTTTTATATGTATTTTTAATGCTGAATGAACAACCCCTTAATAGTTTTGAAACTGAATTGTCTGTTAAAATTCTCTCTGTGCAAACGAGTTGGATAACCCGGGAAAAGAGGTCACTACGTATTTAAATACATCGTTTAACACTTCTCAAATGTATGACATTTCATAAAATTTAATTGAATGAATCAATTTTTGACATTATCCCCATATTTATGTTGTGTCATTTCAATTGTGAAGTTAAATAGTCGCCACCATCGGTTATGACCAAACAAAAATTTTATCTCTTATTTGGATTAGGTCATTAGCATTAGCATACATTTTTAATTAATTTTGTAGCATTTGTTCTAGATTCTACAATCATTATTTAATCTTGACGCGATGATCTATTAGTTTGTGGGTGGTTCAAAATTACCTTCTAAACAAAAGTTTGGCGCCTAGATGCTGCACGTGCGATTAGCCTGTTGTTTATATGCTTTATGAAAAATTGCTCATAAATCATAAATTATTAAATTAATACAAACACACATAGTTGTATACATAGTACGAGTAGTAAATTAAAACTCTATTATTTTCTGTATAACTAATTAATTAACTTATATATAAATTTACAAATTAACAGTTATGTACATAAAAACATATTTCGAAAAGTCATAAATTAAAATATTTTTTGTCTTAAATGTAATTAAAACACTCAGTCCGCACCAAACACAAGAGAATTAATTAGCGCGCGCACTCGTTGTAATAAATAAATAAATTTATTACATTTTAATTGAATCAAATAATCATTAATTTACACAAATACACGCACACATTACCCAATTTGTAGTTGTGTTGTTTTAATATTTTGCAGGTTATTTATAGTTTGCTCCCCTCCCCATACACAATATAATTAATTTATTAATTATGCAGATTTTCGATGGTTAAATGAATAAATGCGCGAATATAAATAAAATAATTAACTAAAATTTATATTAATGTCGATATTATCGAAATACATAATATTTTATTAAATTATTAATTATTAAAATTTATATGTGCGACATGCAATATGTGATTTCCGATTTGTGTGTTGTATTCATCGCAAAACATTATAAAATTAATTTAATTACAAAATAATTTTATTTTGCAGTTTGGAATAAAATAAAAACGATTCATATTTTTTATATGTCACTGCGACACGTAATACAATATTAATTGATTGTAAAAAATAATTATCATAACGGTAATAATAGTACTTTACCCCGCGGGATGATCGTGCAACCAAACGACTGATTGGTGTGATAACAAGGCCAATCTAATTAATTTTTTGGTTAGCCGCGATTTTATGTATTCCTTGGTTCAGTGGTGTGATTTAACTTCATTATACGGAAAGTATTTGCTCAAACATTTTTTTGTCGAAATATCTAAAATAAAACACATTTACAAAATAGTTCAATTCTGTTTAAAATGTATTGCAGTCCCAATAACAATTTAATAACAGTTAAAAATACAAAAAAAAACAGAGTTTTGGCATTCCATTTATTAGTTTATCTAGAGTTTCGGTTTCAATATTTTTTCAAATATTTTGGAGCTTCTTAAACAAGTTTTTGGACGAAGATGGACAAGTTTTTTTCAGTTCACGGTCAAGGTTATCCCGCAACAACTTGGTCGGTTTAAGGTACGGAGATTGTGGTGGCCATTTCATTAATTTAAGTTTTCTTTGCCGGTGCTGTTCATCTAAAAAGCTCGTACATAGTTTGGAAGTGTGTTTGGGATCAAAATCATGTTAGAAAAATGAGCCCATGACCGATGAGTCGTATGCCGGATGGAATTGCTTAATTTTGCAGAATTTCTTTATATTGACATTTGTCCAGTTTTCCATTAATTTAAATCAAACCACCAACATTATTGCCATCAAAACATCTCCACACCTTTACCCGTCTTCGTATGTATGTTTTTCGATTGGACCCAAACACAACAAATTTTGATTCATCAGACCAAAGTGTCTTTTTACAGTCCTGAGTTGACCATTTTATGGTTTTAATGGGTTTCTGATCGCCACGCACCCTGGAAGGCCAGATTTCTTCAATCGATCTTTTACGGTGGTTTTACTAATTGGTTTTGGAAGAGATTTGTTTACACTACCAAATATTTCAGCGGCTGTAAGACGTCTATTCCGTTTGCTTAGTGTTTGAATATAACAGCCATCCTTTTTTGTTGTGGATCTAGGCCGCCCTATTCGATGCTTAGACTTTATACGTATATGACACTGTTGTTTGTGGAATTTCAAATTTATTCGAAATTTCTCTAGTTACATGTCCTTCTTTATTGTTAATTCACGTGTTTTCGGCGTTTTTATAAGAAAACAGGTTATTTTTGTACTCCTATAAAATGAAGAACTTTAACTGATACAAATTTGATTAATTTACCACATTTAGTAATTAAACTACTACCTATAGTCAGAATATATTTAAAAATAAATTATTCGATATCAAAATCAACAAAAACTTCCAAATTATTTTAATAACCCTTTTAAAAACGCAGTACTAAGTAAACACAGTTTTCTGCATATATACTTACTCTATTGATGATTCCTCGAGTTTGACAAAAACAAATGAATTTGTATTTCGAGAACAATCAGATTATGTTTAATGCTACTACATACAAAATAAATTTTGTTTTTTGCAAAAGTAGTTTAACAAAAAAAAATCGATAAATTGTTTGAGCAAATACTTTCCGCACCCAGAGTATATTTAAAAACATGGAAATCTATTAACAAAAATGTCGGGGTCTCAAATCCAACCTGTTCAACTTTAAATAAAATATGTTTTAGCCAATAATTTTGATGTTATTGAACATGGCTCAAGGAGTCTATTACTAAAAGTGAGATCATTGATCACCGTTATTACGTACTTCACAAAAGACCGTGATTTCACTTTGACAGAGTTATCGGGGGGTGGTGGTGGTTCGCTAATAGCATTAAAAAAAAAATCATAAATCATCAATCTCGTATCGATTAATTTAAGAAAAACTATAGCATACATGGCCGCATGTGACTTTTAGAAAGATTGAACGCGGCTCTCGAAAAGAAATGAAAAAATTAAATAAATTTAATAATTCGTTAAAATTTGTTTGTGCCCTTAATCGAAAATATCGACTACAATTATGGTGGCTAACGAGAGATTTTTGGAATTCGGCTCCACGTGTAGTGATAGTGATGCACGTCGAGCTTCGCCATCTCTGAACTATAGTATCGATAATTTTAAAATGTCTACGGAGGAAAAATTAAATAAATAAAACACACTATTATAGCACTATTTATATTTCAGACAAATCAAGGTTAGTACTAATATTCATTTACATAGATAAATTAGGTTTAATCTCTTTATCAGCGGTTCTCAAACTTTTTGAGTTGCGGAGCCCTCCAAAGACATTATAATTTACACGGAACCCCAGTGGTTCAGTAATGAATAATTGTGTGTATGTGCCAATCGATGACGCCTAACATCGAAGAGTGATTTCATACATTGTATTAATAAATTCATAAATAAAAAGAAAAAACGATGAAATTATTTGTACTTCAACAAAACTTATTTGTTTATTGCAAAATATAATAAAAGTGTAAAAAAATGAACATTGTCAGTGGGACGAGTGGACTTCTTTCCTATTTTTAAATTTTTGTATGCTTTGCTTTATAGTTGTAAGTTGAATCCTCATGTTGCCTTCTGTATCGATTCTGTTGCGGTATTATATTTTTGTTGAATGTTTTCGAATCCATATGTAATTTTTAAGCTTTTTATTCTGCTCAAGTATTGGGAAGCTATCTATCTCACGAGCGCGAACTTATTCACTTTGTTTAGATTTGAGAAAATATCGGCGAGGTATCAAAGTCGAAACAACCACAGTTTATCTGTCAGTCTTTCTTATAAATCCATTCGGTTTACAATTAAAAAAGTGCCCAATTCGGAACGGAGCTCGAATAGTCGAGCAAAAACTTTCCCTCGTGACAACAATCGTACTTCAGTATGGAGTAATAAAGCTTTTTGAATGCTGCCCATAGCTCCGCAAAGAATCTTAAAAAGCCGTGTTTGTAAAGGGTCTCGATTCGATGACATTTATGATCTTTACAGACTCATCAAGCACATTTTTCAAAGACATGTTGGCATTTTTTTACTGCACGTGCTAGGCGGTGAAGAATGCAATGGCTACTGGTGCAGTTTGGTGCTATATTCTTGATTATAGCAACAGCGTCAGCGGTTTTTCCTACCACTGTGTTTGCACCATTCGTGCAAATATCAATACAGTTTTTCCAATCTAAACCATTAGTCTGAAACAAAAATTACAATTTTTCAGGCGAAATATCAATTGAGACTTCACGTTAGCTGTTAAATCTTTAATTCGACGAGCTACCGTGTCATTGGATAGCGCCACATCAAAAATTCTCCACTCTCAGCAAACTTTTATTTTTTTTTATATATTTTGGTAATAACATAAATTTTTTGTGATCGGTGCGTCAACACGTTTTATGATACGATGACATAATTTTCTAAAATTGGACGAAAACTCGAAAATTTTCGTGCTAATCAAAAAGCACCACCACCAGTTGATGATGTTCCGATGATCTCGATGAAAAAATTCGTCGATAGCACGTTTTAATCGTGCTGATGCCTTTCAGTCCACAAAAGATATTATGAAAACCTCACAAATCGTTTTGGATGAATACGATGGTTAAATCCTGGATACAACTGCCAACCTCGCAATATTAGTGACACCAGTTTAAATAATGATGTTTGCCCATCCAGAGAGTACGAAATAAAATCACAGAAAAAAAAATAAGTTCTGGTTCTTTCAGTGTACATTTATTAATAAACTAGCATTTATTAATCAAAAATGGCTCGGAATTTATGATTTGATTATAAATAAAAGATGAATGAAAAAAAAAATATGCGAAATAAAGAAATTAATATACCTCTAAACATTGTAATAAGTAGTATTTTTATGTTGCAAAATTTAAAAATAATCAATTTTTGAATCCCATGTATTTTCAATGGCAAGTTTCTGAAACTTGCATCCGCCACAGCTCAGCCCAGGAAAAACCTATCGGTGTAATTCCAATGGCTATAAACTTTTCTCGCCGAACCATAAAAGCATGCCAAATATCAACCTTCTACATATTAGCCTTCTCGAGTTGAAAAAACCTACGGACAAAAATAACTGCGGCCATTTGTGCATTATTAAGAAGATGTGTAACATTTCCTTGTTTATATGTAATCTGTGGATGGTGAGGTCATGGTGAGAAAATTTGAATTAATAATTTGTTTACCTTGTCTAAATTAATAAGTGGAACATGATTAATATTTATTGGTATAATGTTTGTAACCTAATCGAAAAGTGTCTATTATTTGCAAAAACCCCTAACGCCATCTCAAGCGATTCCAAGATAAACGTAAAAAACTTAATTAACGTTAACAAAATATAATTTCCGCTAACTTTCTTTTACTGATTATTTGTACTTGTTGTAATAACGGAATTAAACCTTAATTTTAGTTTGATTCAATTGGGAAATAGTTACTTTTTAATTTATTGTTTTGGAATTGTTGATTTTTGCATGCAACTTTAGGAATTAGAGGTTTTTGAAACCAACTGTAATAGAATTAGGGCATATTGAAAAAAAAACATTAGATGGTAATTTAATCAATTTTATTAAAGTAAAATAAAAATAGGTAAGGTAATTCCAGTAAAAAAAAAAATAACAGATTGAAGAAAAAATTCATTTGTAAAAGAAAATAAATATTAAATATGCTAATTTTAAGGTTTAAACCACCAAGTCTTCTTCACAATGAGCACAGCATTCTGATGAAATTGCAAGTTAAAAAGAAAATAAATATTAAATATGCTAATTTTACGGATGTGAAGTTTCCAACAAAAACCAAAATCAACAAAAACACACACATACACAAATTTGTTAAATTAACAAAATAGTACACTGGGTAAAAAATTGTCACAAACACCAAATTATCAAAACACAAATGTTTTAGATACTTAAATATACAAATATAAACAACATTTGTTTAAAATTAAATATTTCATTCCATTTCAAAACACTAGATGTCAAATAACAAAAGTTATATAAACAATTATTTTTAACTAATAACTATTTTTAATGTGTGAATCAACAAACATTTCGAAATTTTGGGTGATCCACTTAAAAAAAAATATTTGGCCAGCTCACAGAGTTATTCCGCGGACGTGACCTATATGGCCAGTTAGCTTAGGAATTGCCCCATCGAACGACACTACCAATATATGGATGCGATGATCAGAAAGGTTTTTGTTGATGTGTGTGAATAAACAAAATTTTGAAATCTTGGGTGGTCCACTGAAAAAAAAAATATTTGGCCAGCTCACAGAAATATTCCGCGGACGTGACCTATATAGCCAGTTAGCTTAGGAATTGTCCCATCGAACGAAACTACCAACATATGAATGCGATGATCAGAAAGGTTTTGTTGATGTGTGTGAATAAACAAAATTTTAAAATCTTGGGTGGTCCACTGAAAAAAAAAATATTTGGCCAGCTCACAGAGTTATTCCGCGGACGTGACCTATATAGCCAGTTAGCTTAGGAATTGTCCCATCGAACGACACTACCAACATATGAATGCGATGATCAGAAAGGTTTTGTTGATGTGTGTGAATAAACAAAATTTCGAAATCTTGGATGGTCCACTGAAAAAAAAATATTTGGCCAGCTCACAGAGTTATTCCGCGGACGTGACCTATATGGCCAGTTAGCTTAGGAATTGCCCCATCGAACGACACTACCAACATATGAATGCGATGATCAGAAAGGTTTTGTTGATGTGTGTGAATAAACAAAATTTCGAAATCTTGGATGGTCCACTGAAAAAAAAATATTTGGCCAGCTCACAGAGTTATTCCGCGGATGTAACCTATATGGCCAGTTAGCTTAGGAATTGCCCCATCGAACGACACTACCAATATATGGATGCGATGATCAGAAAGGTTTTTGTTGATGTGTGTGAATAAACAAAATTTTAAAATCTTGGGTGGTCCACTGAAAAAAAAAATATTTGGCCAGCTCACAGAGTTATTCCGCGGACGTGACCTATATAGCCAGTTAGCTTAGGAATTGTCCCATCGAACGACACTACCAACATATGAATGCGATGATCAGAAAGGTTTTTCTAGATGTGTGTGAATAAACAAAATTTTAAAATCTTGGGTGGTCTACTGAAAAAAAAAAATATTTGGCCAGCTCACAGAGTTATTCCGCGGATGTGACCTATATGGCCAGTTAGCTTAGGAATTGCCCCATCGAACGACACTACCAGCATATGAATGCGATGATCAGAAAGGTTTTGTTGATGTGTGTGAATAAACAAAATTTCGAAATCTTGGATGGTCCACTGAAAAAAAAATATTTGCCAGCTCACAGAGTTATTCCGCGGACGTGACCTATATGGCCAGTTAGCTTAGGAATTGCCCCATCGAACGACACTACCAACATATGGATGCGATGATCAGAAAGGTTTTTGTTGATGTGTGTGAATAAACAAAATTTTAAAATCTTGGGTGGTCCACTGAAAAAAAAAATATTTGGCCAGCTCACAGAGTTATTCCGCGGACGTGACCTATATAGCCAGTTAGCTTAGGAATTGTCCCATCGAACGACACTACCAACATATGAATGCGATGATCAGAAAGGTTTTTCTAGATGTGTGTGAATAAACAAAATTTTAAAATCTTGGGTGGTCTACTGAAAAAAAAAATATTTGGCCAGCTCACAGAGTTATTCTGCGGATGTGACCTATACGGCCAGTTAGCTTAGGAATTGCCCCATCGAACGACACTACCAGCATATGAATGCGATGATCAAAAAGGTTTTGTTGATGTGTGTGAATAAACAAAATTTCGAAATCTTGGATGGTCCACTGAAAAAAAAATATTTGGCCAGCTCACAGAGTTATTCCGCGGACGTGACCTATATGGCCAGTTAGCTTAGGAATTGCCCCATCGAACGACACTACCAACATATGGATGCGATGATCAGAAAGGTTTTGTTGATGTGTGTGAATAAACAAAATTTCGAAATCTTGGATGGTCCACTGAAAAAAAAAATTTGGCCAGCTCACAGAGTTATTCCGCGGATGTGACCTATATGGCCAGTTAGCTTAGGAATTGTCCCATCAAACGACACTACCAACATATGAATTCGATGATCAGAAAGGTTTTGTTGATGTGTGTGAATAAACAAAATTTCGAAATCTTGGATGGTCCACTGAAAAAAAAATATTGGCCAGCTCACAGAGTTATTCCGCGGACGTGACCTATATGGCCAGTTAGCTTAGGAATTACCCCATCGAACGACACTACCAACATATGGATGCGATGATCAGAAAGGTTTTTGTTGATGTGTGTGAATAAACAAAATTTTAAAATCTTGGGTGGTCCACTGAAAAAAAAAAATATTTGGCCAGCTCACAGAGTTATTCCGCGGACGTGACCTATATAGCCAGTTAGCTTAGGAATTGTCCCATCGAACGACACTACCAACATATGAATGCGATGATCAGAAAGGTTTTTCTAGATGTGTGTGAATAAACAAAATTTTAAAATCTTGGGTGGTCTACTGAAAAAAAAAATATTTGGCCAGCTCACAGAGTTATTCTGCGGATGTGACCTATACGGCCAGTTAGCTTAGGAATTGCCCCATCGAACGACACTACCAGCATATGAATGCGATGATCAAAAAGGTTTTGTTGATGTGTGTGAATAAACAAAATTTCGAAATCTTGGATGGTCCACTGAAAAAAAAATATTTGGCCAGCTCACAGAGTTATTCCGCGGACGTGATCTATATGGCCAGTTAGCTTAGGAATTGCCCCATCGAACGACACTACCAACATATGGATGCGATGATCAGAAAGGTTTTGTTGATGTGTGTGAATAAACAAAATTTCGAAATCTTGGATGGTCCACTGAAAAAAAAAAATTTCGCCAGCTCACAGAGTTATTCCGCGGATGTGACCTATATGGCCAGTTAGCTTAGGAATTGTCCCATCAAACGACACTACCAACATATGAATTCGATGATCAGAAAGGTTTTGTTGATGTGTGTGAATAAACAAAATTTCGAAATCTTGGATGGTCCACTGAAAAAAAAATATTGGCCAGCTCACAGAGTTATTCCGCGGACGTGACCTATATGGCCAGTTAGCTTAGGAATTACCCCATCGAACGACACTACCAACATATGAATTCGATGATCAGAAAGGTTTTGTTGATGTGTGTGAATAAACAAAATTTCGAAATCTTGGATGGTCCACTGAAAAAAAAATATTTGGCCAGCTCACAGAGTTATTCCGCGGACGTGACCTATATGGCCAGTTAGCTTAGAAAATTGCCCCATCGAACGACACTACTAAAATATGGATGAGAGGGATATAACTTTGTAAATGTGGAAAGAACTTTTATTACAAAATATTTGATATATTCTATTCCCGTTTGAAGTAATTTTTTTTTAATTCTAAATTTGATGTAAGGTGTATTTTAAATTTATTAATTTAGTTTTCTCTTTATTTAAAGTGATAATATTTTTGGTAATTTTAATAGTGATTATTGTGAAATAGCAGTTGTGTTGATTAACTGAATACATTGTTGATATAATTAGTATTTTTCCGTTTTATTCCTTTTCGTAATAAATATTCCGTTAGTTTTTCTAGAGGTGTTTTTAATAAATCTATAAATTCTAGTTTGTCGTCCATTTGTTTATGGTGGTCTTATCATTGAAGATTTTAAATTATCTAGGTGATTGAATTAGATGACCCGCGAATTGATAATAATTGATTGTTATTTATAGATTGAAATAATAAATTACGTAAATTATATTATATGTTTTCGGTTGGTAATTTAACGTGAAGTTTAGGACCAAGTGTTTAAAGTTTAGTTTAAAAAGTGAACAGCAAGAGTTTCGTTTATTCGATTGTAATAAAATTATAATTTTTATAACTTATTACTGTGCATTTCTTAAAAATAACATTAACTATAGTTAATTTAAATTAAGAATAAGATAATTTCTTTATTTTTAATAATTTTCTGTCTTATATTGGTTTTACTTATCATCTAAAATGAAGAAAAAATTTAATTATAAAAAAAATAGAGGCAAGATAACTGCTGAAAATATTTACAATGCGTTAATTAATAATAATGAGATACCGGAAGATTTTAAATTTTCTAGATCGAGTACATCTGAAATGAGTAGATTGTGCCAGATAATGCATGTTACAAACAACCGTAGTAATATTTGTAAGTTATACAGCAACAGTTTAGGCAACAACTTTATCCAACGCGAATCTAAAAATTCAATGAATCATGAAAATATGGATACTGAGCCTAACGTGCATATTATTCCGTTATTATCTGATGTCAATTTTGCCTCAAGTACGAATATATCAGAAGGTGATTTTGATTTTGATTTGTGCAAGGATACAAATATTTCACCCGATCCTAATGGGAACACATTCGAATTTATTGATCTTTCTATTACAAAATCTCGCAACGGAAAGCACAGCAATATTGAATCGACTTGGAGTCTTAAATACGAAATCCAATTAACCGAAAATATTGAATTTTTCAGCAAAGAAGAAATTCGTGAACTGATTCATCGAAATTTAGAATCTAAGAGAAACGCATGTGTATTGTCGATTCAAACCATGCACAAATTTTCTAAAATTGATAAAAAAATAGTTGTGTACGGTTCATGTAAAGATATGTTGCATAAACAAAAATATAAAATCGAATTGTTTAAAAATAATAACAACTTGCGGGTATATACTAAAGGAAACGATAAATTCATTCATTCTGGTGATAAAGTGTACAGACAATATAGAGGTTTACGTCGAGATACAATGAAGGAACTGTCTAAAAATAAAAGCGCTCATGTTACTTACTTGGACTTGGTAAGCACCACTAATTTGGAATTATTCAAAATAGGAAATACTCAAGATATGACAACTCCTCACGTTTTAAGAAAAATAAAATCTGAATTCTATAAAACTAATGACTTGGTTCAGGATTGTGACATGGTCGATATTTATTTTCAATGCTGCATGCAACCTCTAACAAATCGGTATGTATATTCAGTGAGCGAACCTTTACAGATAGTGCTCTTAAGAAATCAACAAATTAATTTATTAAAACATGACGAAGTGAGAGCGATTCATTTTGATGCCACTGGTGGAATTGTTAAAATCCCTACATGCCATGAACATAACTACAAACGAATTTTGTATTATGCCTGCGCGATCAAAATAAATTTTAACATAATTCCCATAGCTGAATTTATTTCATGTCAGCATGATGTCTATACAATTAGCAAGTTCCTGTCGGATGTAAAGAAGGAAATGGAAATTAATATTAAGCACGTGAAAGGCTACTATTTTGTAGTCGATTGGTCTTGGGCTTTAATGAATTCGGTGAATTTTGCATTTAACGCTCTGACTATCTCGGAATACCTAGAAATAATTTTTAATTTTTTAGAAAATAATGTTGAATTAAAAAAACAAATAACTCCCATTTTCATTTGTTGTTCACACTTTATAAATATAATCACAAAACAAATTTCAAAAAAAATTTCTAATATTAAAGCAAACCACAGAAATCTTATTCTAGATTTTTTTTGTGCCATTCTTTGTGCGCCTTCCGTAAATATCGTAGATGAACTGTTTCGTCAGTTTTGCTACATCATGTGTTCTCCTAATATAAATACAACAAGCAAATTAGCTTATAAAAATTTTACGAAAAATTTAGGTGAAATTTATAATAATAAATATGCGGGTACTGAAGCTTGTAAATCAGAAGATATGATTAATTCTAATATCAACACATGGCCCGCGGACACTGAAAACCCTTTTTATAGAAAATATAACAGTATATACCAAGAAGTAAAACATAATATAAGCCAGGAAAGCGGAGACAACATTAACAATTTTTACTGTGACGCCTTCGTCCAGTATACAATTAAAAAATATTTTTCTTATATTATTTTGTGGGCAAATTATTTCTCAAATATTTTTGGGGTTCAAGGAAACATTTCAAATGCAATAATTGAAAATTGGTTTCATGTTGTCAAAAACCATTACCTAAATAATAAAAAAATGAAAATCGGGCGCGTGGTAAATACATTAAAATTCAGATGTGAACAGAGACTTAAATCCATTGATATGCCGGAACCTCTCATGAAAACCTTAAAGGACAACAAACGCAAAAAGATTAATTGTATCCCAGATAGTAAGGAAAATGAAGAACAATGGAATAAAAAAATGCGTAAACAGGACAATTTTTCAAAACATATGGGACAAAAGGTTTTAAATCGATATGAAAATAATCAAAACATTTTTAGTTCAAATCAGAAATTTAAAAACAAAATAAAAAAAGTTAATGTCGAACGCATTCCCTTACTAAAGAATGGCTTTTCGATGAAAAGCGGTAACAATTCCGTAACTCTTACAAATTCTTGCGGATTTGATGCACTGACCGAAATATTTATATGTATTGCCAACGACTTAGACTATTTGAATTTACATTTTCAAGAAAATAATAATGATTACTTTAAATTTATTACACAAATCATATGTGAAGGAAAGATGTCGGACGACTTATATCAATGGAGAACAAATTTATTGCTTCAGGCGTTCCAAGAGTAACAGTGCTCAATATGATCAAAAAACCTTTCTGATCATCGCATTCATATGTTGGTAGTGTCGTTCGATGGGACAATTCCTAAGCTAACTGGCCATATAGGTCACATCCGCGGAATAACTCTGTGAGCTGGCCAAATATTTTTTTTTTCAGTGGACCATCCAAGATTTCGAAATTTTGTTTATTCACACACATCAACAAAACCTTTCTGATCATCGCATTCATATGTTGGTAGTGTCGCTCGATGGGGCAATTTTCTAAGCTAACTGGCCATATAGGTCACGTCCGCGGAATAACTCTGTGAGCTGGCCAATATTTTTTTCAGTGGACCATCCAAGATTTCGAAATTTTGTTTATTCACACACATCAACAAAACCTTTCTGATCATCGCATTCATATGTTGGTAGTGTCGTTCGATGGGACAATTCCTAAGCTAACTGGCTATATAGGTCACGTCCGCGGAATAACTCTGTGAGCTGGCCAAATATTTTTTTTTCAGTGGACCATCCAAGATTTCGAAATTTTGTTTATTCACACACATCAACAAAACCTTTCTGATCATCGCATTCATATGTTGGTAGTGTCGTTCGATGGGACAATTCCTAAGCTAACTGGCCATATAGGTCACATCCGCGGAATAACTCTGTGAGCTGGCCAAATATTTTTTTTTTCAGTGGACCATCCAAGATTTCGAAATTTTGTTTATTCACACACATCAACAAAACCTTTCTGATCATCGCATTCATATGTTGGTAGTGTCGTTCGATGGGGCAATTCCTAAGCTAACTGGCCATATAGGTCACATCCGCGGAATAACTCTGTGAGCTGGCCAAATATTTTTTTTTCCAGTGGACCATCCAAGATTTCGAAATTTTGTTTATTCACACACATCAAGAAAACCTTTCTGATCATCGCATTCATATGTTGGTAGTGTCGTTCGATGGGACAATTCCTAAGCTAACTGGCTATATAGGTCACGTCTGCGGAATAACTCTGTGAGCTGGCCAAATATTTTTTTTTTCAGTGGACCACCCAAGATTTCGAAATTTTGTTTATTCACACACATCAAGAAAACCTTTCTGATCATCGCATTCATATGTTGGTAATGTCATGGGACAATTCCTAAGCTAACTGGCCATATAGGTCACATCCGCGGAATAACTCTGTGAGCTGGCCAAATATTTTTT
Source organism: Nephrotoma flavescens (assembly GCA_932526605.1). Classification (NCBI taxonomy): domain Eukaryota; kingdom Metazoa; phylum Arthropoda; class Insecta; order Diptera; family Tipulidae; genus Nephrotoma; species Nephrotoma flavescens. The sequence continues at coordinate 176,759,914 of OW052220.1, read as the reverse complement.
TTTTTCAGTGGACCACCCAAGATTTTAAAATTTTGTTTATTCACACACATCAACAAAACCTTTCTGATCATCGCATTCGTATGTTGGTAGTGTCGTTCGATGGGACAATTAATAAGCTAACTGGCTATATAGGTCACGTCCGCGGAATAACTCTGTGAGCTGGCCAAATATTTTTTTTTTTTCAGTGGACCATCCTAGATTTCGAAATTTTGTTTATTCACACACATCAACAAAACCTTTCTGATCATCGCATTCATATGTTGGTAGTGTCGTTCGATGGGGCAATTCCTAAGCTAACTGGCCATATAGGTCACATCCGCGGAATAACTCTGTGAGCTGGCCAAATATTTTTTTTTTCAGTGGACCATCCAAGATTTCGAAATTTTGTTTATTCACACACATCAACAAAACCTTTCTGATCATTGCATTCGTATGTTGGTAGTGTCGCTCGATGGGGCAATTTTCTAAGCTAACTGGCCATATAGGTCACGTCCGCGGAATAACTCTGTGAGCTGGCCAATATTTTTTTTCAGTGGACCATCCAAGATTTCGAAATTTTGTTTATTCACACACATCAACAAAACCTTTTTGATCCTCGAATTCATATGTTGGTAGTGTCGTTCGATGGGGTAATTCCTAAGCTAACTGGCCATATAGGTCACGTCCGCGGAATAACTCTGTGAGCTGGCCAATATTTTTTTTTCAGTGGACCATCCAAGATTTCGAAATTTTGTTTATTCACACACATCAACAAAACCTTTCTGATCATCGAATTCATATGTTGGTAGTGTCGTTCGATGGGACAATTCCTAAGCTAACTGGCCATATAGGTCACATCCGCGGAATAACTCTGTGAGCTGGCCAAATTTTTTTTTTCAGTGGACCATCCAAGATTTCGAAATTTTGTTTATTCACACACATCAACAAAACCTTTCTGATCATCGCATCCATATGTTGGTAGTGTTGTTCGATGGGGCAATTCCTAAGCTAACTGGCCATATAGGTCACGTCCGCGGAATAACTCTGTGAGCTGGCCAAATATATTTTTTTTTCAGTGGACCATCCAAGATTTCGAAATTTTGTTTATTCACACACATCAAGAAAACCTTTCTGATCATCGCATTCATATGTTGGTAGTGTCATGGGACAATTCCTAAGCTAACTGGCCATATAGGTCACATCCGCGGAATAACTCTGTGCGCTGGCCAAATATTTTTTTTTTTCAGTGGACCACCCAAGATTTTAAAATTTTGTTTATTCACACACATCAAGAAAACCTTTCTGATCATCGCATTCATATGTTGGTAGTGTCGTTCGATGGGGCAATTCCTAAGCTAACTGGCCATATAGGTCACATCCGCGGAATAACTCTGTGAGCTGGCCAATATTTTTTTTAAGTGGATCACCCAAAATTTCGAAATGTTTGTTGATTCACACATTAAAAATAGTTATTAGTTAAAAATAATTGTTTATATAACTTTTGTTATTTGACATCTAGTGTTTTGAAATGGAATGAAATATCTAATTTTAAACAAATATTGTTTATATTTGTATATTTAAGTATCTAAAACATTTGGGTTTTGATAATTTGGTGTTTGTGACAATTTTTTACCCAGTGTACTATTTTGTTAATTTAACAAATTTGTGTATGTGTCTGTTTTTGTTGATTTTGGTTTTTGTTGGAAACTTCACATCCGTCTAATTTTAAGGTTTAAACCACCAAAAGTCTCCTTCACAATGAGCACAGCATTCTGATGAAATTGCAAGTTCATTGTCGTTTTGAGCATTTTGGTGGGATTGAAGAACAGACCTGTAGTATTCCAACTCCTCTATGTTAGACCAATTCTCGCCGAAGTGCTTCACTACTAGTTTTGACACATCATCAATCTTCGCCTGTTTTACAGGAACTCCGCAATTTAAGTGATCTGGTTTTATTTGACCAATATGTTTTCCCTTCCTAAGTACCGATTTAGCCACTCCCAAATCTGATCGATAAGCAATTTCCCCGCGGACTGATACAACATCTCGCGACGATTTACTAATAATAAACCTTTTGGCCTTGTTGAACTGAAAGTGCCACTAGCCCGGTAGTTTAAAACATGCCGCAGTAGCTGTTTCCAGTAACTGACTGGACACGAAGTGTCTGAACCAAGACGTATAATTTGACCATGTTCAGCGTAGATGTCAATATATTCCTCCGGTTTGATGATGCGTTCCTTTGCCCTAACATTTTTTTCCAGCTGGACAAATACCCTGTCCCGTGGAATGAATGAGTGCCCGGGAACAGGAAATATTATTTGCAACTCATTAATTTCGAGTGGTGCAACTTCTTCTAGCCAAAACGATAGCATTCCCATGGCGGTCGAATTTTTATTTTGGGCGCCACAACCATCACATATTAGCCGAACGATTGAAACTTCAACGAATGCAGTAGACAATAGTCGATGGTACAATGCAGAAGCAATTTCATTTGACCCTTTTGCATGCTCATTTTCAAGCCACACATAAAGGAATACATTTTCTTTTTTCTTGATCTTGCCGAGCCCTGCACAATCCCCAAATTGTACAAACATAGTTGCCTTGAATAATATGCCGCTTACCAAATTCTTCTGGCAGTCGAGTACCATATTCTTCTGACAGTCGAACGATAAGGTTAGCATTTCCTTAACCTCCTCCCTTGCTAAGTGAAAAAAGCTCTTAGCTCGCATGTTATGCACTCTTTTTTGCACCATTATATCGCTTTGTGCTTTCGGCTCGATTGCCGATTTTAGTTGCTCGATATACATTAAGCACGTTGAACATTTGTCAGACGACGGTGCTTTAAAACCTAGATTAAAATACCTGTTGAAAATCCAGCGAAAATAACTAGATTTAACACGCAGCTCGTTAGGACTCTCCGACATGTACGTACGATACATTTTATTAACAGATAAATCGCCTGTGGCCCTATTCTGGTAATTCCCCGGGAATAGGGAATAATTTATTTTTGTAGCAGTTATTCCCCAGCTATTTTTCCCAATTCCCCGTTTTCCGAAAGTTAATTCTGGCGATTGGGGAATAAATTTACGGGAAAATAATTTAATTATTTGCGGTCTTCAAGCGATCGCAATAAAACAAGAAAACAAATGTCTAAAAATAGTTTACTACATTTAATTGGTTTTTGTTGATATTTTAATCGAATTTTACTTAGAAAATAATTTTGTTTATTAAAGTAAAACATTGGATATTAATATTTCCAATAAATATTACCAGTTTTCAGTATAAATTTACAGTCATAATATTGCTATAAGTACAAAATATAATAAATTTCCGTTAAATTCTATTCCCAGTTAATTCTTTCCTAAAATAGGTATGGAATAATAAACGTCAAAACTACTATAATGGGGAATAATTTTTTCTCAAAACTTTTTTTCCCAAACGCCAGAATACACTTTTGGGGAAAAGGGAATAAAACTGCTACAAAAATTAAAATTTCTATTCCCCGGGAATTACCAGAATAGGGCCACTGGTAGGTACTGACGAACTTTAAATTTCGCTATGAATGGCTTAACCGCCCATTTTTTGTCATTGTATCTTGCACTACCGCGATCTCCTCCACGAGTTTCTACTAGGAGGGTTCTACTTTTTAAAAACATTTTACATACCCCTGCAACTCTGTACCGGGTTATATTTAAAATATTATTAAATGTTGATTGGAAAACCCGTACGATCGTTCCGTTTATCTTTCGAATGTAGCATTCTATTAATAGTGCTCGAGTTAAGGTTGATCCAAACATTTTTCTATTAGTCCTTTCCGGTGGTTTAATCGTGCAGCACGTTAAAATAAACTTATCCTGTTCGGTCTTATTTCTTGAACCAAAGATTTTGAATATTCTATGGCATCCTTGCCATTTAGAGTAGGACAACTAAGTTTCGTGCCCGCATGTTTGCATTGTGGCGTTTTTGGCAGCTTCTTCATGGAATATCTATGTATAATACACAACGAATTTTAATGGAAACATTAAGTTTTATAAAATAATTTAAAAAATGTACCTTTTTGTTTTCTCCTGTTCCCGTTTCCAACCAACCTTATCCACAATTCTTTTCCGTGGTTTACATCCGCTCTCACTAACTTCCATTGCGTTTTCTAAATTATCCATATTTTAATATTTATTTATTTTAAATTTATTGCACCAATTCACTTTAATTTTATTTTATTAATTTATTAAAACAATCTTACTCGTTATAACTACCTTGGTCGACTAGGTACAAACTATACTAAATCATCCTGAATAAAAAAAATCCTAGCGGTGGAAATTTAACTTACTCAATGGAGTTATTGATTTTTGCATATTAAGTACTAGTTATAACGGTAGCTATACATGTCAAGGAATTGATGATTTTTGATTCTAACTTTTTAAGGAATTATGCATTTTTGAAACAGATTTTATAAAGGAACCAATGGAACGAGCTAAAACTATGACAGAAGTAAAACATAACCTTTTTTGTGTACAAAGTTAGCTATGTGTATAAATTTGCTGTCGTCTTATTTTAGAAAATTAATTTTTTTTAACTAAAATTCACAATAAAATCTCAAAAATGAGTAAGAACTGGTCTTATAATGAAGGCAACGGTTTGATTATGATATATGCCGGCCGAAAAGAAGAATATGTCAAAAATCGCTTAGTATTTCACAGAAGTAAACAAAAAATATTGTTTGTCCTGACATTTCAACATAGCCTACCCCTCACAAAGCCATCTATTAGAATTTTTTGAACCAAAATACCTACCGTTAATTTTATGCGTAACTACTTTCAACATCTACAACACCATTTGAGCATGGGTAGCTGCGAGTAGATACAAGTACTTGTGAGTAGTTTGCTTTCTCCATTGGAACACAGCTACTATTAGAATACAGTGCGATAACAAAGTGTTAACCAAAATACAATAATTATTATTCCTCGTTATCCTCGTTTTGGGATGTTATACAAGAAGCCTGGGGTAAAATTTCATCACCTTTTATATATGGTCGTGGCCCGTGAGCCTCATCGATCTCTTTGTAAATGTAAACCTTGTAATAGAACCATAAAAACAGATGCGCTATATGTAATACAATGTAAAAATATGTCATATGAGAATTTTGCAATTTAATAAGCAGTCGTGATCAGTGATGTTTCAAAGCAACAAATTAATTTCATATATTAATTATTAGCGGATTTAAATTTATATTTTAAAATTTTTTTATGAGATTCGGGGAGCCCTTTGAGATGGCTCACGGAGTGCAGGGCTCCGCGGAATACTTTTTAAAAAACCCTCTAGTATATAAAAATGACGTGTGTGTTTGTAACATTAAAACTTAACAACTGCTGTACCGATTTTGATAAAAATTAGTGTATATGTTCTATGAGTGATGAAACTGATTTATTCCTGAAAGTGGTCCACCGGAAGTTGCATCCTCCATAGGAGTATTTTCGATCGATAAACTCAAAAACTACTGCACCGATTTGAATTAAAATTTATATATATATATATATATATATATATATATATATATATATATATATATATATATATATATATATATATATATATATATATATATATATATATATATATATATATATATATATATATATATATATATATATATATATATATATATATATATATATATATATATATATGATCTATGGGTCGTGAGGAGTAATTCTGTAATTTTTTGCCGAAAACGGTCCATCAGAAGTGGCAGCTTCCATGGGAGCGTTTTCGATGTTTAGCAATTATATTGAAAAGGTTATTTACTTCTAAGAACCAAAAGATTCGAAATTAATTTTGGAACGATACCGGTCCAGATCGGGTTTTCAAAACTTAGGAATATACCAAGGCGAGATTGAGGCGATGGCATTTTTGTTGCCTTTTAATATCTACGTCTATAATGCCGATATGCGTATCATTTTCGGGGTTTCCGAGATACTGATTACATTACTGAAGGGATAGATCGGTCGTGTTGTTTTGGTACCTAACTACTATCTAGGTCGATAATGCCGATATGAGAATCATTTTCGGGGCTTCGCGGGTCCATTAGAATGAACAATTTTAATCGGGTTGTTAATTGTATATATATGGATCTATTAAAATATTATACTGACAGCATTTTTGATCGTTCAAAATTTTATGATTCGGAAAATATTTCAGCAAATTTAAATTAACATAATTTAATTTAGAGTCATTTTTTGTTAATTTTTTATTTTATTTTAGACTTTCATAAACGTCTATATAATTATATGTATACATTATTGTTTTTAATTTAAAACTCTGAATTAAATAAATAAATATTTAATTGAATAGAAATATTTGTTGCGTTCCGACTACGCCTAAATCCCTGCTTTAAACCAATACACTCTCATTAATTTTTGTTTTTGTTGGTTTAGGATTAATTTCTTGAGGAAAGAGGAGCGTTTCAAATCGATAAATATTCTTCGACGATGAATTTCAGATGTTACAGATGTTCTACAGATGTTACACATTTGTTAAATGGATCATCAAGATTCAACGTTGCTAATACCTTAAACACTGAACCGCCCAATGTTGTAGTCGTTGTTAAGTTGAATTATAGGTTTTGTTTTATACATTTCTAACCAAAGCCAACTTCACTCAATGTAATTTTACGTTCTTAAGTAAAATCTCGAAAAAATTAAAATCAAGATACACCTTTTGTTGTTTTGAATCTACATATTTTTGGGAAAACTTTTATGTGTAATCCGCCCAAAAAGGAGGAATCTTTTTTTTTTTGTATATCACACCCATACCCAAATTAATTTCAAATATGCTCTCTTAATTATAAATTTCAATTTTACATCTTAAAAAAATTATTTTTGGTGCTGTTGTTTTTGTAATATTTGAAAATTTATTACATATAGGGCGAGATTAACTTAAGGCAATAGGATGTGTCTGTGTATGTACACAGACATTAAGCCAACATACATACATATTTACATGTATTAAGTTCACTTAAGACAATAATGAAAAAATAAACATTCTTAAGACATAAATATGGTTGTACGTTCGCTTAAGAAGTTTACATGGGGGGCTCTACGTCTCTCTTTGTTTACAGTCGTAATGTGTATAAAGTGAAAAATTTATTTCCTAATATTTTAAGCATTTTATATTTAAAATATTAGCGTTTTTACAAATTTATTTATTATTGGGGATTTGTGAAAAGAATTTTTTTTTGGCACACCAAGTACTGTTCGATTATGTTTTAATGAGAACTTAAGTGTTTTTTATGTTTTTTGTTTTACTTTCAAAGGGATTAAGAACATTATGTACGTTGCTTATACATAAATGTGTTTTTTTTGTATATTTTCAGGATACTAATATTCTGTTTATGGATGGGATGCTGTGCATCTGACGTGACAACAAAAGAAAGGATTGAGGTAAGTTGTTTGTTTTAAGTTTATGTATAACATATATAAAATGTTAATTTCATAACATAAAGATCAAAGTGGTACACAACTTTTCTGTGTACTTCAATAGAATTTTTAATTCAAGGTGTGTGTGCGTGTGTTTTGTATTACTCGACAAACGCCGCAACATATTACATATGAGTATTTACATTTCGATTTATGTTATGTGGCTCTTATGTAACATAAAAGAACATATCGATAAATAAATTAGCATAATAATCGATTGATTTTTAGTTTTTGTTTTAAATGCGCGTACAGATACTTAAATCTTATTTAAATCAAAAAAATATTTGAATTTGTTTATATTTGATATTTTTTTTGTCGAAATTTATATTATTTGTAGGATAGCTAAACTACTATATTTATTGTGTAAATTACAAGTTGAATAGATTTACCTAATCGAAGTTATTTGGTTTAAGATTTGCGGCGCAGACTCTTAATCGCGGGTATTCTATAATAACACACATAACTATTCACTCAATTCTTTCTTGATCCATGTTTGGATCCAAACATAATTCACAATTCAATTGGACAGTAATAACATTACTTTTTAAATGCCGGATTTCGAAAATCCGGAAATTTAAATTCAATACCCTGGGAATCAACACACCTCAAATCAAAAATCGTGAATGTGTAACGGCTCCCTGAATTAAAAAAGGCTGACTTAAAAATGGTGTTTTTCAGACTTAAAACCAGCGTTTTTATTTCATTTTAAAATTGACTTAAAATCTATAATGAAAAATTTGCAATTATTTTTTGCATATTTTCATTAAAAATTTTTAATTTTCATTTTACAGTAAAAGCCCGATTATCTGGCATCCAATGAACCGCAACTTTAATTTTTAGGATTTTTCTTTTGCTTTTTTCTCTTTCTTTTCTCTTCCATATGCATTTTTTAATTCATTTTGAAATTTGCAATTGTTCCTTGAACATTTTCATTAATGAAAGCATTAGTTGAAAATTTTGAATGGCTTTAATTTTCATATTACAGTAAAATCCCGATTATCCTGCATCCAATTAACCGGAACACTCAGTTAACCGGAATTTTAATTTTTACGATTTTTTTTGCATTTTTCTCTTTCATATGCATTTTTTAATTCATTTTGAAATTTGTGATTGTTCCATGCACATTTTCAGTAATGAAAGTATTAGTTGAAAATTTTGAATTGCTTAAATTTTCATATTACAGTAAAAGCCCGATTATCCGGCATCCTATTAACTGGAACACTCAGCTAACCGGAATTTTAATTTTCAGGATTTTTTTTGCATTTTGCTTTCTTTTCTCTTTCTTAGTTCATTTTGAAATTTGCAATTTTTTTTGCACCTTTTCATTAATGAAAGTATTAGTTGAAAATTTTGAATGGCTTTAATTTTCATATTACAGTTGTATATCGTTCTCACCGTCAGATATACACCGTTTTCGAACCACTATTCGAAGGACCATGTGTACGACGAATTCGTTTCACTTATTTCTGCTGCCGTAGAATATTTAATCACCAAATTAGACGACAGGAAAGTATTCTGCTGCCGTAAAATATTCACTTGCACAAGAAAGACGACAGGAATTCTCCAGTACCAATAAAAACTATTATTTCGTTATTAATTAATTGCCGACCTTTATAATGATTTTTTATTTGTTGTTCTCTCATCGGCTGGTGGTACAAGAAGAAAGCAAAAAAAAGATTTTTTGACATACAAAATATTACATGAATAATTCGTTACAATGTTACCAACATGCTAATAATGAAAAACAATATAAATTGAGCTAACAACAATTCCCATAGAACGAACTCACAATTTAAATTGAGCTAACATATTGTTTTGATGTTTACGTTACACTAACACATTGAAATTTTTTAGCTACTGTCATTTTTAATAAATACACTTTTTGTGTATGACATTTGTTTAAAAAATCTAAGTTTGCTGGATAATTGGATATAAATCAAGAAAATTACATTATTTTATATTATTATATCTTAATTAATAGTTTTGTATTTTGTGATTAATACTACGTTTTTCTGTTACTTTCAAGTTCTCCGAACAACAGTAAAAGCCCGATTATCCTGCATCCAATTGCCGGAACACTCAGTTAACCGGAAGTTTAACTCTTAGGATTTTCTTTTGCTTCTTTCTTTTTCACAAGGGATATTATTTTTTTTATTATTCCGGGATTCATAGAAAATATATTTTCCTTTAATTTTTTTCTGTTTTATGCATTATTCTATTTGAATTTAATGTGTAAAGTCGTACCCCAATTAGAATTAGGGTTAGGGAAGTATTGAGGGTATGTATTATTAAATATTGGGTACTTGTATGAGTGTACTCGTATACATAATATGTGAATGAACTGAATAATAAAAATAATAATTTCCCTTCTTTTTTTTTTGTAACTATTGCCAAAGGCTTTATTCTTGAATCTTTCTTTATACGAAACTAACAAGTATGAAATTCTTAAAAACTATAAAAAAAAATTTTAACTTAAGCCTTAACCTATGTTAATACTTAATATCATTATGCATTATTATTATTAAATTATTATTAATTACTTAATTTCATTTCAACATCCCCGAAATTATTAGATTATATTTCTCAGTTAATTAAATCTAGAGGATCTGTTCTGCGAAGCCGTCCATATTTCGGTTGCCTTAGTAGATCTCTAGCTAATTCGTTAGGGTGTGATTCCAGTTTCAGTTGGTATTTTAGACTGCATGATTTAATTGTCTCTTTAACAGTTTTGATTCCTAGGTCTCTATGGATGTTGCTGTTTCGAATATACCATGGGGCATTTGTAATGCTACGAAGTATCTTTGCTTGCGTTCTTTGTACGATATCTATATTTGATGCACTAGTTGAGCCCCATAGTTGGATACCATATGTCCATATGGGGATTTTATAATTTTATGGGGATTTTTTAATTTCAGTTTTAATTTTACTGTCGTGAGGTTCGGACGTAAAGTAAAACAAACGAAAAGTGCAGAGTTAGTGCTTTTTAACTTGTTATATCTTTTTTCAATTGTGTGAATGGTTTTATAATTAAATACACACGGTGCAAAAAAACTAACATAAAATTGTAACTTAATAAGTGATGATGTAAGCGTGATGGGGCTTTTTTCCCCAAAAAAGACTTCTTCAAACATCGAACGCCAAACAAAATCTACAACAAACTTGAAGCAGTTTCATGTAGAAAGTATAAATATGGCAAGTGCAAGTGTAAAACAAGTGGGCAAAGTTCAGCACAGCCCAAAGAAAACACCTATGCCAATGATTAAAAGTGCTTCTTCGACAGAATTAATTATACCGCAGTTTAAAAACCAAAATCAAAACCGCGATGAAAAAATTAATTCATCAGCAAATTTAACAATGCAATACGAAAATAATAGTAATGAACTCAGTGCGACGAACTCTAGTGAACGTGGTCAGTGCGAAAATAACCTAGTGCAAACGGGAATGGATAGGTATATCACTGTTCAATCTAAAAGAAAACGTAGCCCGAGATCTGCCCAGTTTGCTGGCAGGAGCAAAGTGACACGGACTGAAGCAGGTGTTAACCAAATACCTCTTAACAATCGTTTCTCTAGTCTAGAGGTCATTGACCCCAATGCAGTGCCAAATTCGAAAACTGAGAAACTACCTCCAATTTATTTAAGGGAAGCATCTAACAATGAATTGGTTAACAACATCGCAAAATTAACAGATTCTAAATTTTATATTGCCCCGCTCAAACGAGGTAATATAAACGAAACAAAGATTCAAACTTTCGAAATCGATGGCTTCAGAGCCCTAGTTAAACATTTCGACGAAGTTGGTAAAAAATATTACACATACCAGCTAAAAAGCTAAAAAGGGCTGACTGTTATGCTAAAAGGAATTGAAAGCTGCGTAGATGTTAGCGACATACAAGCTGCACTTGCTGCGGAAGGTTTCCATGCCAAATCCATTGGTAATATAGTAAACCGTGAGAAGGTACCTCAACCAATGTTCCGTTTGGAACTAGAACCAGAGGAAGAAAAGTCGAAAGGAGTTCATAAGATTTACAACTTAAAATATTTGTTACATCGCAAAATCGTAATTGAAGAACCTAAGAAGAGGTCTGGACCAGTTCAATGCATAAAGTGCCAAGAATACGGACACACGAAAGCATACTGCGCCTTAAATGAAGTTTGCGTTATTTGTGGTGAACTCCACGACTCCAAACAGTGCGAAAAGTCTCGCAATGACCCATCTGTGAGACGTTGTAATAACTGCGGTGAAAATCATACTGCAAACTACAGGGGTTGCGCAGTGTATCTGGACTTAAAACGCAAAATAAACCCTAAAATGAGAGCTGAGCAACGAATGCTGAATATGCAATTTAATCAGAGGGCCATGTTACCAAAAAATACAATAGTCACCAAACCAACGAGTGCAAACACACAAAACGATAACTTGGAGACATTTGCCAGCAGTTTTGCACAGCCAGGTGTTTCTTACGCAAATATCCTAAAAGGTAACAAACCGAAACCAAAAGCTCATTCTATTGAGGACCTAAACATTCACACCATGGTAAATAAATTAACCGAGACCATCCAAAGTTTCATGATGATGATGGAAAGACAAATGAGTATGATGATGCAAAATATGAATACGCTTATGCAAATTATAGTCAAAAATCAAAAATGACAATTCTAAAAATAGCAATTTGGAATGCGAACGGGCTCTCGCAACATAAAGCTGAGGTACAAACATTTCTTATCGAACAAAATATAGACATCATGTTAATATCTGAAACACACTTCACAAAACAAATTTTTTTTAATATTACCGGCTATTCCGTTTATGACACCAAACATCCGGATGGAAAAGCACACGGCGGCACTGCAGTCTTAATAAAAAGAAGATTAAAGCACTACGAGCTCCAGAAATATGATAAAGATCACATCCAGGCTACAACTGTCAGTTTGGAAGAATGGTCTGGGAAATTTAAATTAAATTACAAAATTAAAACTCTTTTGCCTAAACAATTTCATGCAATTCTTGAAAACTACTTAGCCCAAAGGATGTTCCAGGTGAAACAAAATACGGCCACTACTGATCTAACCGAGATAAAGGCAGGAGTACCGCAAGGTAGTGTATTGGGACCTGTGTTATACTTGTTATTCACAGCTGACCTACCAATAACTGAAAAAATCGTCACTTCAACTTTTGCTGATGACACAGCTATATTATTTTCACATAAAAATCCTCAAACAGCATCGAGAGAATTACAAGAACATCTACACAAAATAGAAGATTGGTTAAAAACTTGGCGGATAAGGACGAATGAATGTAAATCAACACATGTAACATTCACACTAAATAAACGTACATGTCCAGCAGTAAAATTAAACAATATCACAATTCCTCAACAAACAAACGTCAAATATCTCGGTCTTCATCTCGATAGAAGATTGGCATGGAAAAAGCACATTGAAACAAAACGCAATCAATTAAAAATAAAATTTTCTAAAATGTACTGGATGATCGGAAGAAAATCGAAACTCTCTCTAGACTGCAAGGTTCTACTATACAAAGCGAATTTCCCTTCTGAAAAAGAAAAAACAAAAAACTTCAAAAAAGTTAAAATTCCGGTTAAATGATTGTCCCGGTTCATTGGATGCCGGATAATTGGGCTTTTACTGTTTTATGAAAACGAAAGCCATTCAAAATTTTCAACTAATGCTTTCAAAAAACTGAAAAATTCAAAAAACAATTGTAAATTTCGATATGAATTAAAAATGCATATGAAAGAGAAAAGAAAGAGAAAAATGCAAAAAAAAAATCCTAAAACTTAAAAATCCGTTTAGCTGAGTGTTCCGGTTAATTGGATGCCGGATAATTGAGATTTTACTGTAATAAGAAAATTAAAGCCATTCCAAATTTTCAACTAATGCTTTCATTAATGAAAATGTGCAAACTTCAAAATAAATTAACAAATGCATATGAAAGACAAAAGAAACAGAAATATGCCAAAAAAAATCGTAAAAATTAAAATTCCGGTTAACCGAGTGTTCCGGTTAATTGGATGCCGGATAATCGGGCTTTTACTGTAAAATGAAAATTAAAAATTTTCAACTAATGCATTCGTTAGTGAAAAGGTGCAAAAACAATTGCAAATTTCAAAATGAATTAAAAAAATGCATATTTTAATTCATAATTACTTCACAAATAATAATTCACAAATGAAATTTATGAAATGCATGTTTTTATCTTTCTCAGCAATACTACAAAAAACTGTAACAAGAAAAACAAGAAACCATTTTCTTAAAAACGTGAAATTACGCATGCACTTTTATGCGTATTAAAACCAAATGTAAATTTTATGTTTATAATGTGAAATAAAATATGCCTTTTTTAAGTCATTTTGAAAATGAATTAAAAAATATACATATTTGTAAAATGACATAAAATATGCCTTTCTTGTGTCATTTTGAAATTAAATTTGTTTTTGTAAAACACCTTTGTTAAGTCAGAAAATTTGTTAAAAGTATGACTTAAAAATGGTCCCATTTTTCATATAAAAACACCATTCTTAAGTCCACCTTTTTAATTTCAGCTTTTTTTAATTCAGCGAGCCATGTGTAACGTGCCTTCCCAACGTCACCAATGGTCACCACAATATCGATCTTACAACGTAACGTGGTGTGGTCTTACCGCCACAACGATCACGGATAAGAGAAGATGAAAAAAAATAAAGAGTAGAAATGACAACTCACCTGAATTCTGCTGGCTGTTTCATCACACTGTTTTTTCTTTTAATTTTTATATATTTTATTATATGCATTTCCACTAACTTGCATTGTATTTAAAGTGGTGACATTTTCACACTTTTTATTTATTATTTACAACCAAAATAACTTTCCAACAAAAAATCTGTGTCAATTTTAATTTATTTCTTCAGAATGTGATCGGCAAAATTTACATTTTAGTACCGCATGACTTTTTAACGATCCTCCTTGTTTTCCTTGGTTTTTGGTCTGATCTGTCTCGTATCGGTTATCATGTCTCGCTTCATCAAACTGTTGCACCCCTAATCTTTCCTTCAAAAACGCTAAACGGTTGGATGGGTAATTCAACTCGCCGCCACGACTTAAATTTTGCAAACGTTTACGCTCTCTTTGCATTGAGATTTGCTATTTGGCAGCTTGCCACTCTTGTACCAAAACATGTTTGGTTGTGTTTTTTCGGCGGTTTGCCGTCGGTATGTCGTTATGTAAAAGAAAGAAAGTCAAAATATCGTCATTAATTCAACTTCATATACGGAATTGGAGAAAAGGACGGTTGAATATCGAATTTTAGTATATTGGTGCATTTGGATCGGGATGAGAAAGGAATGTCTGATTGCATGGTGGAAGACGCACCTTCCATGCGAACCCCTTTATCACACTGGACTCGTGTGGTCTGTGCCACCTCACACAACTTTAACTGTTACAGACAGCGAAATTCAACGTATCTATATTAAAATCCTGGAAATCTAAATTTCGAATATTGACAAAATCTAGGACTTTAACATAAAGGGTGAGTTGTTTAATAAATGCTATGCATTTATCTCGGAAACTTGAGAAAATTAAGCATTTTCTGATTAAGCTGCTAAAATAAATCAATACAACCTTTTTGTTCATCCAAAATGTATCGAAAAGTGTATTTTTTCAGAGATATGAGCAAACATTGATCTTCATTACATTAAAATCAATTTCAATCAAAAGATCTTTAAAAGCACACAGAGATCTTTTTAAAATCCGTTTGTTTTGACTTCGAAAGGTAAATCAGCAAAAATCTCGAGGTGTGGTTCCGTGCAGACAAAATGCCTGTGTCCTCTCTACAGCTCAGATTTGTCTGACCGGAATGAAACTTCATACATAAGATTTTCCACAAATTTACAGATCCTAGTGATTTTTGACAGAGATCGGTTTACCAGAAGTGACAGCTTCAATACGAACATTTTTATTTTTCCGCGGGAATTGATAGCTTCAATGGGAGTTTTTTTCAAATATTTTGAAAATTATATCATTTACAAGAAAAACGGCTACACTCAGAAAAAAATATGATAAATACATGATTGCATTTACCATAATATCATCATTGTATGTTAAATAAAATTATTTAAATTATTGATTTTATCATACTATAATACTCTTGATCATTCTTCTTGATCTTCTTCATCATAACAATGATGATCACTAAAAAAAAATTTTTTTTTAGTGATCATCATTGTTATGATGAAGAAAATCACGAAGAATGATCAAGAATATCATAGTATGATAAAATCAATCAAAGTATGATAAAATAATTGTATTTACAATGAATTATGAATTAATCGATTCTTTATTAATTTTGCAGTAAAAATACTGCTTTCAGTAAAAATTTGGTCCTTCTACAGTAGCACATACGGCGGATATATTGATCGGGATAAAACTTCATAGTTAAGCTTTTTCCATAAATAGCAGCAGCATAGAGAAAAGAACAATAATACAAAAACGATGAGAAACAAAGAGAGAGAGAGAGAGAGAGTAAAATAAAGTATAGCAATTTCGACCTCGAGATATTTACAGATTTACCATTTACAGTATTGCCGAAGACAAAAAAATAGTTTTAAAAAATCTTTGTGTGTGAGTGCAGACTAAACGTCTGTGTCTCCTCTATAGTCCTGATATTTTGTTCATTAAATTTAAGATTACATAGGAGCTTTTTCCGTTTTTGTAAATGATTAAATGAATATGAATTAACAGATACTATTTTGCAACAATACCGGTTAGATTATTTTTTTAAAATGTAACTAGAAATGACAATTTTTGGGAAAAAAACTGTTTTTCAGCAAAAATTCGGCCATGTACATCGCACACAGATTGTTTATCAGGATGAACTTCGTATTTAAGCTTTATCCACAAATTGGGAGATTCAAGTGAATTTTAACCGAATTCGAGTCACTTGAAGTGACCTCCCCAAGCAGCACCAAATAACTTTATAGTTTTATGACCAAATCCCGACGTCGGTGAAACCGCTAGAAACTTGAAAAATTAGACATTTTGAACTTAAAACCAAAATTTCTTATCTATCGGTCGGTCCGACCACCATACGACGGTATCTTTTACCAGTGAATAACAAGTTATTTTTTATCGAGTTGGCCAACTTATTTCACATTTTCTAACTATTATCCGACTACTGTAACTTGATGGTCATTATTTACCCACGTGCCGACTCTTTAGTTTACCGGTCGTTTTACCCGATATTTAATGACCAGTTGGCGACTTTATTGTCATTTAAAAACTGAAATACAACTTAAATAAGTTATTTGACATATGCACGACGACGAAATAACATTTTTCACGTAAGTATCACAATTTTGTGGTATAGTTGACCCGCTTGACAATATTTTATCGAGAATATTATTTATCGGCAATTTATTTATAAATAATTAAATATGGATAATTTTAAAGTAAAAAAGAAGCCGTTTAAACATTCGACATTATTTTGTCGGAAAGTGAAATTTTACTTAAACAAACTCTTAAATCTAAAAGTCAATAGAAAAAGTAATTTTGACAATTAAGTTAAAAAAATAACCAATTTGTTGCCAGAGTGACAAATTTGTTGGGAAAATAGTTTATTTGATTTTGAAATAACTTTTTTGTGTTTTTTGAGTTTTTATTATAACTTTTTTGTCATTTTCGTATACATTATGAAACTCGCCATTTTTTGTTTAGGTTTCATTAAAAATTATTTACTTCTGAAAAACAAAATTTATTATTTTGATAATTTTCATGACTATATGTCAATATAGTATCATAATGTTACTGACGGGGATGTTTTTGAACAGATTTTCTCTGCTTTTAGAGTAATTTAATCATATTTATTTATTTTTATTTTTTTGAAATATCATCTTATATTTTAAAATAAAGAAATTATGTAAGCCCATAAGTTTTGAGTTGGGAGACAGGTACATATTTACTATAAAACTTAATTTGTTTGAAAAAATAAGCCATAATTAACACCAAATTTGAATTATTAGTTTAACAATGATTTTATAAATTTTAATTTTTATAAAGAACCTTTCAAAGTATTAACATTTGAACATTTGTATTTTTTTATAAAACAAGAAAAAGAAATAAATAACGTTATGAAAAAGACAGCACGATTATTTACATATTTTGAAAAAAAGTTCCCTCTCCACAAAATATAATCCGAATGACGGACGAAATTAGTTTTTTTTACGAACGTAATAGTCATTGAAATAGTCAGTCATTTGAAAAGACAAATAGTGGTTATTACGACGTTATAACAACCTAACACTTCTTCCCCAATACCGTTGTAGCACCGTTACCATACCGTTGTACCAACGTCGGCTAGCCGATCACTAGTCATCCAGCTAACGGCGGTACGACGTTATCCCAACCCATTTGTGCTACCCCTTTTGTGCTACATATTTGAAGATCTTAAATAGTAGCGTTTTCATTTTTTATAAATATTTTTAAAAGTATTGCATTCACGAGAAAAACGACATAAACTAGAAGATTCTAAATAAAATTTTCAACAACATCTGCCCAGATAAATTTTCTAAAATTTCAGTGGAAATGACTTTTTTTGACAGAAATTTGTTTTCAACAAAAATGAGGCCCCGTACAGCACAGATGGATTGATTGATTGGATTAAAACTTCATACTTAAGCTGTCTCTATAAATTAAAGGATCCCAGTGAATTTTAGCAAATATTTGAAAAGTACGGTTGTTGAACACTTTGCAGTCGCAAACTCCTTATTGAAACCAGTAAACTAATTCAAAAAACGGTTCAAATAATTTTAATTAGTTTTTAGCTATTTTATTTTGTTTAACGTTTTCGATCACTGAGTGATCATAAATTTCGAATACTGACAAAATCACTCAGTGATCGAAAACATTAAATAAAATAAAATAAGCTAAAAAATAATTGAAATTATTTGAACTGTTTTTTGAATTAGTTTAGTGGTTTCAATAAGGAGTTTGCGACTGCAAAGTGTTCAACAATCGTATAAATGGAAACCACGGCGAGTCTACAGTGCAATAATTTGAAAAGTAGATATTTCGATTATGAGAAAATTGACTCGACACAATAGATTCTATATTAAGTTTGCAACAATATCGGTTCAGATCGATTTGTCAAAATTTACGTGGAATGGTCGATTTTTAACAAGAACCTTTAAACACGAACAAGAGAATTTTTGAACTCGAGATTTTTCCAGATTTACCATTCGCTAGGCCGGGCAAGTATGATTAGGGCCATGTAGGAGCCCTTGATGTAGGCTGTGTCAGCGATGGACCTGTTAGCGATATTAGCTGTATGTTATGTGCACATGTTCGACATATATCGCCTATAAAAATAATTATAGGTGATATACCAGGGGTGGGATGTTGTAAAATCACTTTGTTCGATACTATCGAAATTTACATCTCTTTCATCACGAATGAAATTTAACGTTTTCCATTTATCAACTGCTTTGTTTCTATTGCGATCTCTATTTATTCGAATGAAACATTATGTCGCTTTACTCTTATTTTATCACCTACGTTTTTTATGAGTGATACTTTATCGAAAAACAAAAAAGAGATAAATAAACAATTTATTCTAGTAGTGTGCGATCGCAATATTGAAAGCAAAATTGAAAAGCGAAATGGCAAGCAGTTTTATTTTAGGAAAAAGAGATATAATATTCGATAAATATCGAAAAAAGTGATATTACAACATCCCACCCCTGGTGTGTAAATATGAAACGGGAATTTTTTTAGTAAAAAGTACATGTTCATCGTATGGTAATGATTAAGAGTATTCTATTCAAAGTATTGCCCATTATTAGTTATACGTTTTCCCCTCTTTAAGGCAAAGCGTTGTTGCAAAAAAAATTGTTCTTCTTTTGAGGCAAACCAGTTATCGAGCCATTTTCGTGCATTTCGTCGTAGAAAGTGAAGTCCTACTCAGCAAGCCCGTTCTCCCATCGATGAAAATAAGTGATAATCGGATGGAGCCAAGTCGGGCAAGTAAGCTGCATGTAAAAGTGTTTCCCAATTAAGTGCTTCCAACTTTAGCATGACCGGTTTTGCTTTGTGTGATGGTATAATGAAGCAAAATCACTTTGTGTTGCCTTTTATCATATTCTGGTCGTTGTTCACGCAAAGATTCGATTCAAATTGATCATTTGTTGTTGGTAGCGTTCAATATTTACGGTTTCACCAGGTTTTAGCAGCTTAAAATAAATCAGACTCTTCTGATCCCATCAAATACAGAGCATTGTCTTCCTTCCGAACCGATTTGGCCTTGCAGTTGATGTCGATGGTTGTCCTGGATCAACCCAAGACATTTTGCACTTTCGATTCTCAACATAGATCCATTTTTAATCGCCAGTCACAATTAGGTAGTTGGAGAAATGACTTTTTTTAAATCTGGCGAGCAACATTTCGCAAGTGGTATTTAAATTTTCCTGTTTTCCTGTTTCCCTTCTCGCGACAAATTCAATCGATCCGCGAGTTTTTTCGTATTTGAGCGTTATCCTAAAAAGCATGCGTTATTGTATGAAACTTTATTGTTATGAATTGGATGTCGTTGACAGATGTCAAATGAAAGCAATGGAGCCGCCAATGACGTGGTTTGTCGAAAGGTTATACATCGCCAGGTGGGCCATTTATTGGTAAATTCCGGTTTCATATTAACACACCTGGTATGGCGGTGACATGGTTATCGGCGTTGTTTGAATTGTCGATGTGTGTGTCGGCGAAGTGGCTTATGTGTCAGATCATCTCTAGTTGCGTGTGTTAAATGGGCTTCTTAGCAAAAATTTAAATCAGCGATTTGTAAATAATTTTTTTTAATTATGCGGAAATAACTATTTTTAACATTATACTGTTATTTCACCATAATTCGGCATTAAACTTCATACTTAAGGTTTTCTAATAAATTGGCAGATTCCAGAGAAATTTGACACAAATCGGTGTATCGGAAGTGGCTGCTTCAATATTTTAAAAGTATAACATTTACAAAAAAATCTGTTAAATTCAAATCGATTCTTAATTAAATTTGCAACAAAACTGGTTCAAATCATTTTCCAGAAATTTTTGCGGGAATAACAAATCTTGATATAATTCTGTTTATTTTTTTCAATTTTATTTGATCTTTGCATCCTGTGGGCCAAAGCACTCCTAACTCTTATATACGTCCCATTCAATTAGAACTATCTAACACATTGCATAGTTGCTATAGTACTGACCTGGATCAGTTCATGAGATCTGCACTGCAACAAGAGGTCATAGTTGCGTTCATTTGCGTTCATAATAAAATTATGAAAATAAAACAATTTGTCTAACAACTTTTTAGTTACCGACCAAACGGCTCAGTGGTTAAAGATTTGGCGTTTGGTTCGGGAGGTACCAGGTTCGAATCCCTCGATTTGTGACAGGCGACTGTAAGGTAAGGACGTGAAAAGCGAACTGCGGAAGAGTTAGTGCTTCGGCCACAGAACAGATTGCAAAGATTAAATACTAAAGATTGAATTTCATGAATTCCGAAATTCAAATCATTTTTGACTGCTTTTCTATTCCGGAATTCAATTATTTATTACAGGAAAGTTTAATATTGTATTATTTCCGTTTTCCTTCTATTTCTGTTTGTACAAAAATAAAATATTTTCTAACAACATTATGAAAGCAGTCATTTCTATCAACTCCGAAAATTACGTTTACAAGCAGCGAAATTTGTTAGATTCATCGCGTCATAATCATTCTTCATCTGATCAAATTGGCAATGGATACTATTTGCCGTTAAAACGCGAATTTTTTGACGACCAATACCACTCTTTGCTAACATAAATTGGACTCGCTGGGGCCCCACAAACTCCTCGATTAAATGAAAGTTTGAAACAAAGGATTAGCCAGCGGAGAACAGTACTTTCCGGAACCTTTCAATATTTACACAACGGCGGAGCAAGTGAAATTCATCCAAAATTTGAACACAATGACAATACAGGACCGCGATCTTGAGATGGTGGATGTGGAAATCGAACATAGTGAAGCGCGGTCGTACGACCCAAAATCGATGTTGGAAAAACTTCAAAATTAAATCGATGCATATTTAATGTGCAGTATTCGCGCTAAACCGTTCCTTTTTCCGTTTTCGGTAATTGCACTCAGGTACGGTCGCGATTAAGCGATGCGGTTCTAAGCGACCTATGCTTTTCCTATGGCAGATACCTCGCCGCTTTGAGGAAGAGATGATAAACAATACGATTTTTCTCTCTCTCTCTCTCGCATAGACCGTTTTGGAGAAATCATCTTTATCTAGGCGTCCAGAAATTCGGATGACCGGACATTTTTTTTACATTTTTGGAATCAGAGGCTTTCAAAACATCGAGAGAAATGGTTTAAGACCATGATCATTATTCATAATATTTATCAGGATTTCAATAACTTGTCTTACACACCGCAGTTAATAAGTACAATAATTGGAAATATTTTAGAAGGGCTTAAAAAACTTATCTTACTAGTGTCGTGGGAAAATCTATATGTGCCATACTAGTACAGTAATCAGCTTGGTAAACTTGAACCAAAATGAAAAAGAAGACTAATGTTAACAACTACCCTAGAGTAACCAGAAACTTTTTTAAAGCAGAAATAAAGGAGCATGAAGGATATATGGCGGCAAACGAGAGCCACTCAGCATAAAACGAAGTCAAAACATCTCACTCATATAGAAAAACACAAAAGAATTGAAAAATGAATCAATCAGTGACTGTCTACGAAATCTTAAAATTTTATTTTAATGAAACCCGAATATAATTTTAAAACCGTCGATGTCAAAAATACATAATTAATGTACTTTGATCTGAAGTTCGTGGTATTCGATCGCATGCAGTGCAATATTAAAATACCAAAAAATGTAAGTGGCGTTTGTAAATTTATGCTTCTGAATAATAATAAAACAAAATCATTTTCCGGAATTTGTGCAAAAATGTTCATACGAATTTGTGTTTATGTGTGCTGGACCGCATACAAATCAAAAGTTAAATACGAGATTTATTAAATGAAAATACGTATACGGCACATTTTAATGTCGAATTATAAAAAATTTCAATCAATTTAATGCAGCTACACATAATTCCAACACAACCCCAGTACCACATTGCGGTCTCAATATTAATATACACACGAGTATGTATGTGGCCGTGCAATAATTTATATTTTACATGCCTAGTCAACTGTGCACGAACTACATACATAATGCGTAACATTAATTTATTGTAGGAATACGTCAGCAAACATAAATTTTATAGTAAAAATTGAATTTTCCAAAATATTTCTGTCGATTCGATCGAATCTAATTACAAATTTTTCCAAAAAATTTATCGGAAAATCCAGTAACATAATTTTTTATGTCTATACGAATACGTTTTATAATCGTAAATAATCTACATAGATTGTAACATAAACAGCATATATTTTTGCCTACACCGTGTCTGGTTTTTATCGAACTACATACAAAAAAAAAAAAAAAAGATTTTCCAAAATATAAATAATTAAAAAAATGTATTTGGTATAGATTTCGTTGCTGCTGTTGATGTGAAAATTAGTTTCCATTTTCAATATATACGATTTACAAATAAACCACGGTACCTGATGCATTTTATAATGACCTCGATAGACAATACATGAAATTCGTTTTATGCTCCATCGTGTGCATGAATTAGTGCATAGGTTCATGACTGCACTGTTTAAAATTACTAAATTAGCTGATTAAAATCTATTGTTGGTGCTGCATTAACAAGGCATAAAATATAATTAATAATTTTTGAAAATAAATTATTAACATTTATAATATATTGCAGATTTTCTGGCTTATTGAATAACAATATTAACAAAATTGTTGACGTCTAAACAAAACAAAATATCCTAGCTCTTATCAAAGATACGTAAATCAGTATACGTGGGAATTTGCATTATATCGTTGTGCCCCTAATCATTACTCACTTAAGTACTTAGCACTTGAATTAATCAAAATTTGGGTTTTGAAATTTTATGTATTCAAAACAGACATAGAGTTAAGTGGGAACTCAAATGTCAAGAACATTGGGTTTGGTGAATGGTAGCGAATGACTTTTTTTTTGTTAATATGTGTGTAAATTAAGATTTTTAACCCATTTACTAAATGCAATGATAAACCTGTAATTGAAAAGGATAATGATAATTGGCTATACAACGTACCGAATAAAACGACTTTCGTTTTGGAATAATGCGTGAACTCCACAGTGAAACATTTTTTTTTTAGTAAAATTATACGAGATAAAAATAGAAATCCCTTACTTGTTAGAGAGTAACAAAAAAAAATTTCAGTAAAATTTACTGGCAGTAGGCGGGGAAAATGTTTCCATAAAAAGTATGAAACTCAATACTTTTTATGGCAACATTTGTTTGTCTTTATCACTCTAACTTAATTTTAATATAGTTATGGGTTTCGCGTAAGTGTTTAAATTCGCAATCGTGGATTTTTAAATAATTAGACCAATAACAAATTTATTTTTATTGAAGTGTTCTTTATTGTGTTTATTCACTAAGACTGATTATAACAATGCTAAGGTTTGAAAATAATATTTGGTTTAAATACTAGTAACATTCCTCAAACAGTGGAATGCGAAATTGTTTATTAAGCAAAATATTATGTAAAACAAAATCTTTATCTTCAAATTTATATTCTATGAAATATGAAACAGAAAGAGATTAAATTAAATTTATAAAAAAGAATATATTTAAAGAAAAAGGTTATATTGATTTCATGACATATTTCCTTATATTTCCTGCCCTATGGTTTAATATACGGATGTTTGTTTTAAGCTCTGGTTACATGAGCCTTTAAGTTTGGAAACAATGATGACGTGCCGCTCATGGAATGTTGCTTAATAAGTTAACTAGGTGATTGTGCTGGGCGAAAATTGAACACAGAAATAGTTTTGGAAGAAGTTCTAGAATAAGGCCATCAGGAACGGAACTCGGCCATTTCTAAACATATTATGACTGGATTGGTTTTGTTTGATTGAAATGGTATTCGAAAATGATTTTTGGTCATTCAAAGAAATATTTCGTTAGCTCAACGTTCTGTACTGAAATCTTTTATGTTAGAGAAATTTCGTTACGATACAACGAAGTCGTTTATTTTCATTTGAATTTAGGGATCCATTTTTGTGGGATACATGCATGTGCAGCCACCATATTGTAGAGCCAAGGCTATCTCAGTCATTCTTGTTCCAATTTTGTTTACAAACAAAGTGTAAGGAGTTCTTACCGATGGTGTTACGAATGACGTACCCTTTGAGCGCCTCCCTCGGACTTGAACATTGAGTTTTTCTAATATTATTTTGATGGCACTGTTGTGGTATTGTGTGAAGTCAACCACAAATTGACGTTATGTTTGTTGATGTTATTTCTACCACAGATTTTAAATCTGTGAAGGCTAAACAGCCTTGTTTTCTGTTGTGCTAGGAAATCAAGTTTGTATTGAGAAGTCTATTCAAAGGGTTGGTGCGACCAAAAGTTTTAACTTCTTGCAAAAATCATGTTAGAATAACTTCTTGCAAAAATCATGTCGTAATCGGTTAAGAAATGGCCTTGTTCCTGTGTATTAAACTGGATTAAACGGTTCTTAGTGGTTGTCCAACCTTCAGTCCAATTCGCTGTGGAGCGAATAAAATAAAAAAACTAATGCAAGCGTACGCCTGTTGCCACATAATCGAATTCAAAAGTTGTTTGCGATATCAAATGGTATGGCACGTCTATGTGCTTGGTACTCCTATAAGGAATTCTGGTTTTTTGATGAGCTGGAGTGATTATCCATAAGTAAAATCGGTGTGGCTAAATCGGATGAACATTTTTTGACATAGATCGCAAGAATAATCATTACATTCGCACGAAGACAGATAAATCCAATTCACTTGTCACATAGTCGAATTTTCTAATGAATGGCGTACATTTTTTGTTCCAGCAAAACGCTTGTTTCAATCCGTACAAGCTCTTGGATAGCTTGCACAATTGTCCGCTACTATCGTCATATCCGATCGGTTGACTCATATAAACGTTCTCCCTCAAATCACCATTCAAAAAAGCTGTATTTATATCGAACCGCTGCAATCTCATTCGTTTCGATGGTTTCGATGTCGCCAGAGGACTGAGCGTTTCTGTGAAATCGATTTTGTATCGATATACCAATCGTACATTGTATCGATCAATGGTTTCATCTGGATTTTAATTTAGTTTCTAGACCCAACGATTATCAATCACCTTTTGAAACTTTTATGAATTGAACAAGTTCTACGTACGATTTTTAATAGGCGATCATGCTTCTTGTTCAATGCTTGCCGATATTCTGCCGATGTATACTCTATGAGTGTACGTTGAACTAAATAAGGTCATAGTCTGCTGTTAATTAAAAAGGACAATGTACGATTAATTTAATTATTATTTAAAACAACCGAAATTATTCTTAATAAAGTGTAGCCCTTTTTTAGACCCTATAACTGCCTTTAATCTATTATTCATAGACACAACCAACTTTTGTGTGAATTTGGGCGGTATTCGGGCCCATTCAAACCTTCGTTGGAAGTTATAGGGTGTTTATGAAGTTATCTCTCTAGATAATCCGAGAGTAGGGCGTAATTGCCTGGGCGTGTTATACAGCAACCATTCTAGAACAACTAGCACTGTGTGTTTGGGGTCGTTATCTTGCTGAAAGATCTAATTTTTCGGCAATTCCAATTTCTCCATAGATGCTTGTAAATTGGCTTTTAAAATATTCAGGTACCACCATTTGTCCATATTTCCGTCAATAAATATCAAATTGCCGACAACATTCGATGCCATATACCATGCTTAGCCGTATATCAAATATTTGCGCTTTCCATGGCAGTTCGTGTGCAAAAATGTTGTATTTACTTTCATCTTTAAATATTACTCCGTTCCAGAATGAATCGTTCTTCTCCATGTATAAATTTGCGAATTCCAGACGTTTCTTCTTATTTACATCACTGATAAGTAGTTTTCTTCTGGTAGTTCTAGAGAAAAACCCGTGCCGGTTTAAAGTTTTTTGAACTGTATGTGAACACACATTTGTTCCATAATCTTGGTATAGCATTGATTGATTTTTGTGCTAGACTTGTGCTTTTTTTCTTTATAGTTCGCGCTAACATTCTTTCTTCCTTCTCACTACGAACACGTGGGCGGCCAGTTCTTTTTAAATATTCAACGCTAGTTTTTCCAATATCAGATAGCGTTTGACCCTATAAATGCATGTTTTTTACAACTTCGCGGAAATCAGCGCTGGTTTCTCTTCGCAAAAACATTACGCAAAGTAAACTTAATTAATTAATCAATCTAATATCTTTGATGACAACGGAGATACTAAACTAAATTATCATACAACCATTGGAAAAAAACAAAAGTTGCACCAATTTTAAATAGCTGCTACAATAACTGTACGATGAATTTGTTCGTAAACAATTGCATACAAATTGTAATTTTTATTATTTTTTAGCTTAAAACCGGTTTTAACAAAATGGATTAATAAATATTTTTGTTTCATTCTTTGTCTTTTTTAATTTACAGCACACTACGATTTCATTTAGTTCCAACGACAATTAGCAAATTCATTTTTTAAAGCGTACGAAGAATTAATTTGTAGAGTGTATGTGTCACTGTAGTAATATTTCAATTGCTCAAATGTCATTTAATGATATTCCTCTCATCCAGATTGCATATATTGCACAGCGTTTGATTGGATGCGCCGGCATTGACACAGCATTGTTTGCCGCTGACTCGTTCATGGTATACCCAGGTTTTGTAGTTTTTCCTTGCGAATGTACACAAACTTCTCTGACCCGAAAATTCGAAAATAATCGATTTTCGTTTTTTCACCGTACCTTAATTCATACGACGATTTCTCAGGCACTGTGTCCGTTCTATTCTGTTCGCACTGATTCCGTAATTGTGCGAATTTCACGACCCACACAACCATTCTGCTCCGGCGTATATGGCTCAGTTCGTTGACGCTCAATGCCCATTTCAGTTCAAAACTTTTCCGACGTTCTGGTCTGAGTTTTTCATGCCACGCGTGAAGTGAAATCTTCTTGATCGCCACATTTGCAGTGGCCTCATCGGCTTTCGATGATTCCTTAACATTGAAGAGCAGTTGAAACAGTCTGTTGCATCGAACTCCCAATGCATAAATGCTTCCATCTTTCAGAAGTTTGCTGCGCTTTTTATTCGAGTGCATTTGATAGCCACGAGTCATCTTACTCGACGAAAATAAACTTAATATAATTTCTCTCGTCTTCTTTATAGAAGACGTTTCTCTGTTTCTTGTTGTCCGAATTGTTCTTGTATCCCTCTGTGTACAATCGGGCTCCAATGACCACCCTCGCCATAATGAAAACAATTTATTTTTGGCTTTCTACTGCTAACCTTATCTTTTGTTGTTCTGTTCTGACGAGTGACATTTTTTGGAATTTCAATTCTACTTCGAAAAATTAAGCTGGGCCATCATGATTTGGTTTGTTCAATCTGACCCTGCAATTTCAACCGACGCTCCTCTGCCATTAATCGCGCCCTCAAATTTTTCATAGTTTGATTGTCCGCAGTCGTTGATTTCCATGCACTCTGGAAATGTATATATTCAACTTGCAAAGAATTAAAATTTTCGTAATGAATATCGAATAGGAAACTTCATCACCTTGATCCTTGCATGACTTCCATGAGCTTTGACATACACGTTGCAATATAATCGCCCTTCTCCTTTGTGGAACCGGTAGTATCGCTGTTGAAAGTACATTATATTGGATCGATGTTTGCTCATAAGTTGCTTTTTGCACGCCGTCGAGCTTGTACGTGCAATTGTATACGTGCCTTGAAATGATTTGGAAACAGAATTTTGATATTAATCACATCCGAAATCATTGGTTTTTACGGAGCCATCCACCACATAGCTAATTTCAGCCACTCTCCAATTTTTCAATCGCTTTCCATTTATTTAACTTTATTCGATGCTATGGGCTGGGTCCCATAACCTTCAGTCCAATTCGCTGTTGAACAGGCGCACACTTACAAAATTCACTGTGTGAAACTCACCAGAAAGTGCAAGTTGTTTACGAGTTTCAATAATTTCCATCCCAGGGAGCCACATTCTCGAACTTCTTCCAAAAATCAATTTAGAACCCATTGAAATCTAACAAACATAATCTCATCATAATCGTGTAGGAAATGGTCGAGTTCCGTTCCACTTCTTCCAAAATTCATTTAAGAATCTCATTTCTATTCCAAAACTTTTTATAAAATTTGGTTTTAGAATCCAATTTCTATCCAACATGCCAAATTACAGCGTGATCGGTTAAAAATGAAATATGTAGTTCCAAAAAAAAATTTATAAACCCAAGGTACTTTAGTTTTTTATTTGCTGTATTCCATTTATCGAAACAAACCACTCACAAGTACGTCTGACTACACGAAGCTACTCATGCGTTTAACAAGTAGATTGCTTTTCATAATATCCGTTTTATAACTAAACCCAAGCGAGAAAAATTAGCCAGTGTATTATACACCGAACGAAGGTTGTAAAGAGTCAAATAATCCGTTGTACAAATTTGTATACAGTTTATTTTTAATTCAACCCGAGTAGGCATGGTTGTTACGGGTGGCATGCAGCCAACTGATTTCATCTTAACATGCAGAGGCCTCTAGATCTCAGGGTTTGGGTCGTGGGGAAGTTGAGACTTGCATGCTGGCCTACATCGTGTAACAGAACAGAATAAAAATAAAAGCAAACAAAAAACTGAAATTAAATTGAATTTTTTTACGACCGAAATCTCCATCGGTTGAAATTTGATATAATAATAACTGGCTGTGCTCTCCAAGAAACGACCGGATCTCTCCGAGTAACAAGTACGATGTCTGCCGTATGACCCATCGACCCCTAGAAGCTGATGCCCAGCCACAAAAAAGCAGCATAATAGGGTAGGGACGTTTCTCTAACAGACAAAGCTTCTGTTCGTTCAGAGAGATCTCTAGGTAATCTCCCACAATTCATACTCCGACAGCTTGAGACTGCCGGAGTGTCACTAGGAGTCGGTGTAGATTTTATGATCGTCCCCGAATGGACGACACACATGTTGGACTCGCCAGTCTGACCCTGTGGATGCCAAGTGGATGACGGGGAGCGACAAGCCCAACCTGCAACTATCGAACCGACACGAAACGAGAATCGCATTCCCAACAAACCGCCCGAAAACAAATACTAAATTCAATCATCTTATTACAAAAAAAAAAAAACAAAACAAAAACAGCTAAAACAACCAGGATAGTAACGGATAAAAATGTACCTTCTTGAACTTCAGACAAGGTCCCGCCGAAATGGGTTGCGGCGACTCCTCACCATTAATCCAAACAATACAAATGGCCACGTGGTTGGCCACCCATAACCGTAAATTTTTCTTGAGCATCTTCCTGCAATTATATAATTTTACTGATGACCGGTTGGCCCAATGTTATAACTGGGTTAGGCTTTCCGTCTTTGACCGAAAATAAAAAAAACGTTGGGCGTCTTCCCGCTTTTAACCGAAAGTAAAAGCCGCTGGGCGTCTTTTCACTTTTGACCAAAGATAAAAACCGTTAGGCGTCTTTCCGCCGTTATCCGAAATGTGAATGGCATCAACGGGCCACCCGTGTTTTTTATTGAACATCCTCGAACTCGACTCCAATTTTTGAAATCCAAAACTAGACGCTAACAAAACCAAAAGTAGACTAAAAAAATTCTCGCACCATAAAAATCCAGAAGAATATTTTTCGTTTTTCGAACGCGTCACACGCCAATCCTTTCACTCCTCACATTAATCCACACGCCAAAACGAAAACGTACCACGAAAATACTCTTCTCTATTCTTACTGGTCGCACACACACACAAGGTGCACATTAGTCTCGCTCTCAAAATTATTTGACGTTTACGCGATACTGTAGGAGTGTGCAAAACGTGAACCAGAGTATAAAGGCCAATTCACACTCACAAAAAAATTTAGTGACAATGCCCGAGGGTAGATGGCAATGTCATCAGTAAAATTCATTAATTATTCGATGGTATTGAAATTTTCAAGAAATAAATACAAAAAAATTATCGCAGGTGAGCGCAACGTTATGACCCAGAAAGGAGTCGTAACAGTGTGCTGTTAAAAAATACTCCGTATTTTTTTTGTTCAGCCTGAGTAATTAATTAGACTGTGTTTTTATTGGGTCCAAGTGTCGAAGCTTTAACCGCATCACCACTTATCCGCTAAAACTTGTTCCTTCCAATTTATCAGGGTAATCCTGCTTGCTCGGGTGGAATAATAGACCCAGAATATTAAAATGATTTCTACTTGACACACTATTCGTACACTGACATTAATTTCAGAGTAAAATTTCACGAACCGATTACACACAGCTAGGTGCAGGGTAAAATTACTCAGGTTGAATAAAAAACATAGTATTTTTTGACAAGGCACTTTTATTATTTACGCTGTTTCATTTATTATTTACTCACAAGTACTTGTTAGTCTTTGATAGTTTGACGTTAAATGGAACACGGTAATTTAGACTTAAATTTGTTATACCTGAAAATCGGTTGTCATTTTTCTGGACTAACAATGAGTTAGTTACAACTCATCACAGAATAGGAGGCAGAACTCCTCCCTGTGAACATCCCTTGTAAGCAGTCACAGTAGTCGCAGAGCTCCCTAAGTTAGTGGTTATTTTCCTCGCATGGCGTCACATTACCTTACCTTTCCATGGTGGGTTCCTTGCCGTGTCGTATAGCTGTTAAGATCATTGCATTGAAGGATGCGTAGCGAAATGCCACCTCCATGTCCAGAAATGCTCTTTGCGCAAATTCTTTGTTGTTCAGTGATTTTTCAATTTGTTATATGACTAAAGCGCTGCATCAACAGAGTCTTGTGGTAGGCATGTTGTGTATAGGATGAATTGGAAAAGACATAAGAGAATAATCTTTAAAGTACATTAAGTAAGCGTTCTTCGCATTCAAGTAAAAGCGGCTTTTCATTATTAGATGTAAAGGCCACTGTTGAAAATACAACATGCAGAACAATCAGTCAATTATTTCCGGACACCCGACAGAAATATTCCCGTAGCAGTGTTATGAACTTGGAGAAATTGAATACGCTCCATCGTAATTTTCCACCACCCACCGCCCTGTTTGACGATTCACGAATATTGCTAATAAATAATAAAGATTCAAGAACTGTTGCTCTGCAATCTTCCTATAACTGCAATAGACAAGTACCCCAACCTATACATAAGTCTATTAACGGTTATATTAAAATTTATGGTATGGCAATTAATTTAAATTATTGTTACAACATAAAATAAAACATAAAAAAAAATTTCGAGCCAAATACTTAATCATCCTTAACGATTTGATTTTAATGATCGATAAATTTATGCCGATGACCTTGCTGTGCGATAAACTGAATGGAGCATGTTCGCTCGGTTATGAAGAAAATTAAACTCTTCACATTTAAATTAATTTATTAAAGATAAGTACTTCCTCAATGTGATTTTGTTAATTAATTAAATTTTCAGAAATTAAGAAAGAGTGTGCGATCTAGCGCCGAGCCGCACCACAAAGAGAGTGGGCAAAGTATTTCATGTGTGGCTGCATTTTGATTGTATTATGTCATCTATCCATAAAGTACTTTAAACAAAAAGACCAACCCTTTCTTTTCTATAGAATTGTTTGTATGTAATTGATAAACTTTTGAAGGTCGTTAAATTATTAATAGGATTAGAATTAGAATTTATGAATTAGAATGAACAAATTTTGTTGGTGTATTCTCTCTTGGTACAAAAAAATAAAAATAAATTTAATTGTTTGATTTTAATGAACCAGAACATGATAATAGATGAAGAGTCATAGAAATAAAAATTTTATTAGGCATGTTTAAGACATTGTTGTATATAATTTTAAAGAAATTCTTTAGAATGGTACGCATTTATGTGTAATTGTCTATACATGACAAGATATGTATGTGATCATGACCGAGATTTAATTTTTTTTTTTTTGTTTTTTTTTTGCAGCGCAACAAGGCTTGGTTGGAGCAGCGAGCTCTCATCAAAATGTATAAAAATTCCACACACAAAAATGATTATTATCGTAAAATTATTAAATTTTACGATAACGAATCGAAAAATCGGGCAGAAAATGAAATAATTTTCCCGCCAAAAAATCGACGACCGCATCATTACGAAAATGATTCGTACGAGATTATTGAGAATACAATAAATAACACGACATTGGCGACCAGTACTACTGCTCGAGTGCCGCAAACAACGCGGACCGCAAACATAAGACAACAGATTAGTTCGACCGTTGATGAGATTGACGCCACAACGCCCGCCATGACTAATGTAACAACAACACGTAAAAATGTAACTAAAAAATCTCCGAGCAAGAAAAAAAGTTCAAAAAACAGCGGAAAGAGGGCAAGCAAAAAGACAACGACAGTAAAAACAACACAAATTCCTACTACAACTAGTACATCAACAACCACCACTACCACAATAAGGCCTGTAACGACTATTTTGCCTGCGAATTCTGAAGATAACGAAACAAGGAACCGACCGGAACGTAAAAAACTAGTGGATTATAAATGGAGCGCATGGTCAAAGTGGGGACCATGTTCGAGATCATGTGGCGGTGGTGTAAAGATTCAATCAAGACATTGCTTAGCAAAAAGGTGAGTTCCTATTATTTATTATTTATATCGCAGATCGTATACAAAATACGTCAAACTATTTCAATTGATCAATCAAATTTAAATTAACTGCCAAAAAAATTTGTTTATCGTTTCTATTAATAATGTTCGCGCGGTATTAGAAATGGTTTGTTAAAAATGGTTTAACAAATTCCAATATACATTGGCATACAAATGTTTTAAAACAATTAAACTTTTATTGTTGAATTTGACACTTGTCACAATGGCAATTAAAGAAATGTTTTATTGCTTGTTTTATTGGAAGTGGTTTATGTAACTTGGGTGGTTTATGTAACTTGGGTCTTTTCAGAGAAATGTTTTTTTATAAATAGTTTACAAGTCAATGTTATTCCAACCAGAATACAAGAAATTAAAAATAAGAGTTTTATTATCGATTAATGAAAGGTGCTTTAGCCGAAGACCAGTCACAAGACACAATTATTAAAGAACTTGCACATTGCATACATTTTCAAAACTATGGTTTTTTCTAATTTAATCCACACCTTTATAGTTGTAGGTTGGGCCAAATTTTCACCTATCTGTTGGTTTGAGAAATTCACCCTATATGGGAATATCAACTTTTTTGTTGCTTGATTTCCTACTTCAGTTCAATTGAATTGGTCTATCATAGATTCTAACAAATGACATTTTTTTTGACTGTACTAAAATTGTAACTGCTAGAAAATGATAATTTACCTTTGAGTTTTAAAAAGTGATGCTTATGAGATGACTTTTTCAAAATATTACAAAACATTTTGTGACAAAAAGTACAAAATTGTCACAGTTTTAATTTTCCGTGACTTAAAATATTCTTATAAAACTAGCGTATTTGATTGAATTGGTCATTTTATTAGAATCGGTAGATCGTCAGATCGTGAAATAAAAACCATTATCTCAGGATAGTCTATCGAACTAGCAATAAGTATTTAGCAAATAACGAAAAAGTAACGGATAATTTGAAATAAAACTCAACGGTTTACATTTGGTTGAAGCTTAGCAATTTTTCGTGAAATCGATGTACAACCTGCGGTTCAATTTTACCAAGAATTGAAGGATTATAGTCTTGCACTAATTCTCTGAACTCCACTATCGACAATTTTCGGCTGAATATGAAAACCATAAGAGAAATTTATTTCTAATCTACATTTATAAAGCAAAAAAATATTACAAAAAGAAATTATAGAGGAGTGACCCAAACGGAAGGTCAAATTTAATCTTTAGTCATGATCTGTCGAATTGGTCTTAGGTAAATTTGCCAGTTGGTGCAAAATTTTGTATTTAAAACCATTTTATTGATAAATCATCGGGAATAATAAACCGTTATAAGACAAACCTTAAAAATTGGTTATTAGTGAAAAATAAAATCGCAGAACACTGTCAAAATTTCAAAAACTTGATGGTTTGAGTGAATCTTGAGGTTACAAACTCAAATTGGTTAGCAAGTAAGATTGTTGTGGGTTTTACAAGTACATTGTACGCATAGAAATCTTAAATCTCTTGTTCGGATGTTTGATTGGTTCACTTTTGTTTAGACGGCACCCACTTTTTATTTGTGTGATTTTACTACATTAGGCTCTCTCTAATGCCATGTTCCATGTCGCTTAGAGCAATAGTTTATCGAGCTCTGCACACAAAATTATAGTCTACGTTAAATCACTAAGCGCTTGAGAATTACTCAAATTTCGTCGAAATCTTATATTAAAATCGAGCCGAACCTAATCTAATTTTTTCACTTGGTTAAATCATTTTATAGATAAAGTATTAGAAAAGAAAGTACAGCTTTTTTCAAACATCCCCGAACCTTAGGTACAATTTAATTTCACCATTGGTCATGATCATGGTCGATAACAAATTATATGCTACTTTCCAGCCCAGGGCCTCTATTATTGAAATCGGCGGAAGAAACATTCCGAATATAATTTGTTTTAAAATTCTTTATAAATTCGAATTTTTCGCCGGCTACTTTAATCATTTCTTTTTTCTATTCTTCCCCCTACTAAGAAAAAAATTACGAGTATGTAAATCGATTCGGAATTATCCCCTTAGTAGGGAGATAAATAGTAGAAAACTTGCAAACAAATTTGAAAAAATGATTAAAGTAGCCGGCGAAAAATTCGAATAAAAGAATTAGACGGCTCGATAAAGTAAATTATATTCCGAATTCGGAAATTTTCACTGATTTCAAGAATAAGGCCCCAGATCAACTGCCTGGGCACCAGAGTGGATACATAGTGTTAAAGTTAGTTGAAATTTTCCAACTGAAATATCGTAATACAGATAGTGTCTTTGCTATCCCAGTCTAGATTTTTTTTCGGTAGACTCGAAATACCTAGTTCCACTGAGACTACAGCAAAAATCTGTCAGGAGCTTTATAATGTTACCGATCCTAATCCTATGACGTGTAATTTCGAAATTATCAAAATGAAATTAGTAAAATCTTTTGCAACTTTTGTGTTATCCGCTTGCCGATCATTTTATGGAGCTACCGGATATGTTAAAGTCCGAGGTCAGCCAGTAGTTTGTGGAAAGTCTGAAGAGAATAGGTTAGTTGTAATATTTTGAGTAATCCACTTGCACATCGAGTTTAGGGCCAGTCTGAAGGGGATAGAGGGGTGGTTGAAATGTGGTGTAATATTCCACGAAATTCGAAATTTTCGAATCTAAATCAATAAAATTTTCGGCAACTTTTGAGTTACCAACTCATCGATCCTACTATGGCCTTCCTATAGATTATTATCGTAAGTAAGCACATGTGGAGTTTGGAACAAACCTGATTGGGATAGAGGGGTGTATGTCAATAATAATATTATGTTCGGTAACATGTGGATAGGTCTAGATAAAGTCATGCAGTACTTGGGCCAAATCTGATGAATAACATTTTATTAATTTTATTTCGAAGAGAGTTTAGTTTCGTGCGATTTTCAAGTATATTACACCACGCTTCATCCGCCTCTTCATACTTGTACCTAACTCCACCTGGGTTTCACTAAGATTATAACCTATTTGATGGCCACAGTATGATCGATGAACATTTTTGAATTTATTGCAATTTACACATCGTTATGACTAATCTGGCAAAATTATATAACTTCTGTAGACCATAGTAAAGTCTGATTATTTGGAGGTGATAGTGGAACTAGATTTATCGAGTAATATATCTTTCGGCTATAAAATATTTTTTTCTGCTGTAGTAATGACACTATCTGCATTACCAGTTTTCGGGTGGAACGTTTCGGCTAACATTAGTAGAGTGATGGATACCTATGTATGCGGTACCAATGCGGTATTCGACGAAGTAAAAGCGGAATTCCATTAGTGCGGTTTTTTATGCTGAAAACCAGAAAGAGATAAAATCAAAAATCCCAATGTGTGTGAGCGACACAGCAGTAAAATTGTTTATACCTAAATTTTAGTTTAGTAATATTTTTATGGTGAGCAGCACTTGGCGCATACATTTTATATGTTTGGTAGAGTGTGATAAAAATCGCGTTTTCCTGATAAGTTTATATTAATGTTCAAATTAAAATATTTTACAATTTTTAATTTTAATTATGTACTCTGTATTACATAATTTTAATGCATGTGATATTATTTAGGTTATGTTACAAACTCCGTCAAATACTCCCCTTTTTTTAAAACTTTTTTTTATAGGAAAGCATTTTCTTCGTTTTCAATTATTGAAAGGAATTAATTAAAAACATAATCAAATGATGCCTGCAAATAATATTTAGATTTTATAGTAATTTAGAGATATAAATAAAATTGATTTAAGAATAATTTTCATTTTTCAACTAATTTTGGTTATAATTTCGTAGTTCACAAATGTTTTCCTTAAAATTTCTCTATAAAATAAAAATAGTCTGTCTTTGTCGGATTTTTTATTTTATCTCTTTCTGTTGCTCCTAATACCCAAAGACATCAAAGAGAATATTACGAATGCACAAACGTATTGCAGTAAGTTAAACGAATTTGGTCATTCAAAATGGGCCATTCTTTTTCGGTTGTAGCGATGCGAAGTAATGTCCACCGCAATATCTTCAATTATTCATAAAGGTCACTGCTTCAAGTGTCAAGAATAAAATCCTTCGTTTCTCCACCTTTGACGAAA
The DNA here is from genome assembly GCA_932526605.1 of Nephrotoma flavescens. Classification (NCBI taxonomy): domain Eukaryota; kingdom Metazoa; phylum Arthropoda; class Insecta; order Diptera; family Tipulidae; genus Nephrotoma; species Nephrotoma flavescens. Next base: position 176,722,559 of record OW052220.1, on the reverse strand, counting down.
GTAGCTTATACGGAGTTCAGTACAATTTTTAGACTAAGGATGAGGATTCTCGATAATATATATGTAAATCACTTTACAGCGATTTTTACATCTTGGTAGATAAATTAATGAGGCACCATCGAAATTGAGGAAAAGTAGAAACACTTCTAATTTCTTGCGGGTCTCGGACTCCATGGCCACAAGGTACACATTCTGGAAATTATTTAGTATGTAACAATTACCGAAAGATTATAGAGTGGCAACTTGGCATATCATCTTATAAATGCGATTAGTATTTGATATTGATCATCGAATGATCATATAGGGGCTGATCTGATCTTGTCTGATCTTGCGGTAAATTTGTTATTTTCCTTTGGTAAGGATTTTAAGCAGTTAAACTGCCTATGAAATTCAAACGGACTATATTTATGATTCAATAAGCAATGCATTAATTAAATCTGTCACACGCTTTTTATATTTGTTACTCTCTTACACTCTTCAAAGTTCACATTGGTTTGTTGGGGTCGTATATGGTTATGTCAATAGTAAACACCAATTTTAATTTAAATACATTATTAATTAAAATGAATATTGTCGCTAACTTAAAATTTGTCATACGCGGTGGGAGACCATAAAGGTGGATTTACATATTCGACGATTTTTCAGCGCTGTTTTTCACACATACATACATAAACAATATCTTTACACATAATTTAAAATAAAAACAGAAGATGTTTAAAAATTCTCGATAATAATCACAACCTGGAAGCCCAAACTCTCAATTTTTATACCACGATGGTTGAATACTTCCAACAGTCCATTCCTTATACTGTACGAAGACACAAATGGATAGTTCCACCCTGGTACAACAGAGAATTGCGATCACTGCGTAATCAAAGAAACAAAACCTGGAAAAATTCTTAAAGACGAGATTGGACTAGGACGTGATCGTTTACAATGCATTTTCGATCATGTGTTATGAACTCTATAATTATTACATCAGAAATAATCGTTGACCCAAAGTGCTTTTGGCAATTCGTTAACTACAAGAAGAAATCAGATGGATATCCTTCCATGATGGAGTTTTGCGATCATATAGCTCTGGTGACCCCAAAACCATTGCTGGCTTTTTTGCAAATTTTTTTAATAGCGCCCACTCCAATAACGATATCGAGCCTGATGCGGCCTATTTCAGTCTTCAGCCACTTACAATGCTGTTCCAAAAGTCGATCTCCTATGGAATATTTCCATCAATATGGAAAGACTCCTTTATAATTCCAACCCATAAAAAGGGATGTAAATCAGACGTCTCTGATGTAAAGTGCAGTGTAAAGTGCACTATAGGCCAATTGCGAAACTGTCCTGTATCCCCAAGTTATTCGAGAGTATTGTGTACGATTCTCGTTACTTCCAATGTAAAACATTGTTTTCAATGAATCAGCATGGCTTCCTTAAAGGACGATCTACTACAACCAATCTAACCAATTTTGCATCTGATACTTTGAACGTTATGGAAGTTGGAAAGGAAGCTGATGTTATTACCACGGATTTCAGCAAGGCGTTTGACAGGGTTTCCCATAAGAAAATTTTGTTTAAGCTTACGTTTAAGAATCCATATCTGCTCCTTTTAAAGCTACTTCCGGGGTACCGCAAGGCAGTCATCTTGGGCCTATTTTTTCATCTTATCCATCAACGATGTCGATTTCATCATCAAAAATTCGTCAATTTCCATTTATGCAGACGATATAAAAATTTACAGACAAATTTCAAGTTCCATCGATGTTAACCTATTGCAGAATGACCTCAATAACTTCGCAACTTGGTGTATTAAAAATAATCTTGATCTGAATACCAATTCCATTAGCAAACGCGCAAATTCCATTAGTCGAGAGTATCCATCAACAGTGCTGTTATTATAAACGTTGTAGCCATACGGGACTTATGAGTAATTTGTAACCGCGAACTTAACTTTAGAGATCACATCGATTTTATTGTCAACAGAGCAAACTCTTCGCTTGAATTTGTGAAACGCTGGTCTAAGGAATTTTTGAACCCTTATGTTACGAGGGCTCTCTATATGACATTTGTTCGGCCCCTGCTCGAGTATGCTAGTCAGGTTTGGTCCTCACACCATGGAGTGCACGTACGAAGAATCCGCCATTTAATTTTTTTCTTTTTATCTATTTGACTTAAATACTCTATCGAGTGTTTATAATTATTAACATTTTTTTTCTTTTTGCTCTTTTCATTGCGTTTCTTTTAATTTTATTTACCTTTGTTTTTTTCTCTTTTTTTCCTCTTTTTTCCAGTTTTAAATTTGCTTGTTCTAAGCAAACCAGCGGTCGGTCTTTCTTTTTTATACAACTTTTCTACCGGGTCCTGCCCTTTGGGCATTTGTATTCGAGTTTATACGAATTTGAGAATTAAATGTGTGAAATATTTACATTCAGCAAAAAGAGCAAGGCTCCGTAATAGCCACATTGCTCCCTTCCTGGATCGATGCCAAATGTCATTGATTTAACTTCTGCATCTTCAAGAATCTGGTATCCTCAGAGGACCTATAACTCTGATCACGTGTTCGTAGGAACAAATGCGTTCGTGGTGGTACGAAGGTTCTCGACAAAGATGCACTAGGGAGCAATTGAAAGTTGACGACAGCAATTTGTGAATCTAAAGTCAAATGGCTCATTCATAATATATAAATTAAATTATTTTAAATGTTGTGTTTATTTATTATTTCATAAACGTATAACATTTTTAATTAAAGAAAAGTTCATTCGTATATTGGCCATTTGGTAAAAAATTTAATATCATTTTGACTGTCTGCAAATACAAGGAACAAATGTAAGTGGAAAAATGCCCTAAATTTGGAATTAAACACAAAATATAGGGTACGAACGTAAATGCATATTAGAAATTTGTTGCTGCACCTTTGTTATGTCTCACTGCTGCTAAACGTTGTGGCATTCGTAGGGCTAGATTTTCGGATTCGTATTTTCCCCAATTGTTCCTACCGCCCAAAAAGTATTTTTATTAATTCTAGCACTCAGTGGAGTTCTAGAGTCTAATATTGATCACAGGTGTTCTCTTGGATTTATATCTGGTGACTGGGGTGGCCAATCCAGCGTTTCAATACAACTTTCAATAAAATAACTTTTAGCAATCCGAGATGTATGCTTAGAGTTATTATCTTGCTGGAAGATAAATTGTTCTAACCCCATTTTGACAGCTGATTCTGTTAAGTTGTCCTGTAGTACGTTTACGTATAAACTGCCAGTAATCATTTCGTCAATTATGACCAGCTTTCCCACTCCTGATTTAAAGAAACATCCCCAAACTTTGATAGAACCACGTCCATGTTTTACAGTTTTTTTAATGTAGTCATCTAAGGCGATCTTCTTTCCTGCACCAGACTCGTTTTTTTCTTTTTTGTGGTTTTCAATTCGAACTTGGATTCGTCACTTCAAATTATTTGGTTCCAATACTCGGGTGGAGTGTTTTCATGAGCCTTTGCAAAATTCACTCTCTTTGTTTTATTAACAGTGCTAATTAATGAACGTCTCTTGGCAATATATTTATTTAGACCAGACTCTTTTAATTTTCGTCGCATTGTCCATATCAAAACATCTAGCTATGTATCTTTTTTAGCATTCTCGCAGATTTACTAGGATTCCTCCTTGTTTGTCCTCCTTGTTACCTTCATTTTACGCCAACCTGCATGTGATGTTTCAACATTTCCTTCTCTTTAATAATTATCTACATTTTTTGCACCTTGCTTCAGAATGTTGAATTTTAAGACTAATTCACCGTAATTTTTATGATCTTTCACAATTAATTTGCGAATTTCTTCGGATTTTCTCATTTCGGTATTGTTGTCTTCAATTCAGAATATAAATTTTTCATTTGCAATTAACATAATGTTATTTTACATATTATATACATATGTACTTATATACTAAATACTTACATTAATCCAAAGGCCTTAAAAAAGATATAATTAATTTAAGTTATTTTCACGATTCTTTAATGTTTTGTTTCGTCAACTTATATTTGCACCACTATGTCAACTTTATTATGCACCGGAATTTGGTTGTTAAAAGCGGTGTTAGTCGCTAACAAATATGTTATGTACATTAAAAACAATCGATAGAATCAGGTTTCAGATAATGATTTTCGTAAAATTAATGCTTTTCATTGCAAATGTGTTGCGTCAACTTTCAATTGCTTCCTAGTTTATCTATGGTTTCGTTCTAATTTTGTTCGATGATGACGATTGTAAATTGTGAATGGTTTTCATGATCCAGAGTAAAACATAGAGTTTGCGTAGAGGCCACAGGATTTAGTGGTTTTCCGAAGAATTTGTATTTTTGAAAATATTGAGATTAAATTATCATCATTATATCATCATTGATCATTATATTATCCTTCATTAACTGCTTTGTATTTAAGCAAACGATAGAAGCACAACGGCTTAAGGTATCCGACTTGCGGGAAAAAGAAACCAATTCGTCATTACTCATTGCGGCATTTCGGTATAGTCACTGCTATTTTTTTGGTATTTTAGAATTTAATTTGAATTATAGATGGAAGATCTGCAAGAATCGCAACAATCAGTTTCGAACTTAATGAGATTATTGATTTGAAAAAATCAGTCATCTCATCAGGCCGCGGCGACTGACGCTGATATTTTTACATAGGAATATTGTCTATATATAGAACAATACCATGTAGTTGTACTACTAGCGAATTACTGCATAGCGTACGAAATTTGATTCTTTCATATTCTCCATCTATACTTCATTTTTACCAATTAACTTTTCGTTGTGTACGAATTACTTTTATATTTTACGTTGTTGTTGTTTTATTGTAATGGTTTTCGAGATATACTGAAATAGACCAATGTACGGAGCAATCACAACAAAACCATTACAATAAAACAACAACAACGTAAAATATTTTGGTATTTTAGCTAAAGTTAATGCTTTGAAGTGTAAAGTGCATTTTAGTTTTGGCCCTACATTATCCCAACCAGCCAGACTTAGCAGACTAGGCAGCACGATCACAACAACCTTAAATCCCAACTTGAACTTAGTTATGGTCTTGTACAGTCGCACCTAAACCATTGGATCGCAGTCATTGATGAAATATTTTGGTAAAATCTGCTAAAGCTAATCTCTACGTAACATGATACGGTGGATAATTATTTGATTGACCACACGATTTATACAAGCATTATATTTCTATTAATAAAACTGTAATTACTTTTGACACTCAATTAATATTAATTTAGAAATGTAATTGAATCTCTTCGTATTTTTTTTGATATATAAATCAATCAAACAAATCTCTCCAATTCCAATGTGTATACTTTCCACTCGAACGAACCGACAAATTTATTTATTTAGGAGGGCGGTACACTTTAAATCTAAAAATCATCAAATTGTTTTATCGAATCAATAATAGAAAATTATTTTCGACTTGTTAAAATTAATTAAAAGACGTTTTCGATTACTCAGCTATGTACAATACTCGTATACGTACAAACAATATACGAATCCCCCTCCTCGAACTATTCTCATATTTTCGTAGTAGAGTACTGTAATAAATAACTAAAATTTTAGGCATGATTTATTTTTCAACAAAACCGAGATAGTTTTTCAAATGACCAATTTGACACATGTAATTAAAAGATAAAAATGCATTTTGAAAATACGTCTAATGAAAACTAATAAATAATTTTACATTTTGTTGGGTTCGTCCAAATAAATAAATAAATCAAAATTAATCTTAATTTATTTTGAAACAATTAACCTTTCAAAACTGTAACTAAAGCGGAGATCTCTTCTCCGTATGCACTGCACGATGAAACCAAATCAAAAATTAATTAGAAATCTAATAAATAAAAATAAATAAATATTTTGATTTTATTTTATTTTTATATGATGGGCATCATCTGGTGAAGACGAGATTTTATCATCGAGCGCATATGATTTTTGTTATATATTTTATTGGGGTGCTGCTTCCGGTTTAATAAAATATTTATGATTTTCTATAAATTGTGTGTGTGGAGTAGTTAATGGATTTGATACATTTACGCGTCTGTTTTATTATATTTGAGGCGTGTGAAAATAGTATAAACTTAGCGCCACGCTATAGTGTGAACATAGCTGTGTTGCGCTTTCGCAAATCCCGCCTATAGCTTAGCTTTTGAATCTGAAAGCAACAGCTTTTGGCTTTAATTTTTTTAATTAGTTTTAGATATTATTAATTTAATTTTTTTTATTTTACGAAATAGAACATATTAAATTCGGTATTTTTCTGACAAAACAAACGCAAAATATCTTTTTTTACAACATGATAACAAAAAAATAGTAAAAATAACCGTCTTGTGGTAAACACCATTCCATAAAATGGTTTTATTTCGCCTAAACCTAAAATTTTTTTGACTTACATTAAAGCCGATTCGGCTTTATACAATGCAATTGCTGTTGTAATTTTGCGAAAGCAACACTGCTAATATTATAACTAGATAAAGGTTATTCTACTTTTTGGTTAATCCTTAATTTTTCTATGCAAGGTGCAAAATTATGATTAACTGATTAACAATAAAATTATGAAACATACTAGAAAAAATATGATGAAGAGTATAATAAATTGTTATAATAGTTGTATAAATATTTTTTTATTAAGTGATTGGCTCAATAAGCTTAGGTATAGTTGTATGATTTTGCAGCTTATCTAATTCACTGAACCTACTAGCGAATTATTTCGTAGATATTTTTTGCTATCAGCACCGACGTCTTTTAACCGATTGCCTAAATCAATACACTTAAATTTTATTAGTAACTTTTTTTGAAAACTGCAAGTTTTGTTGCTTGGAAACAGAGATGTTGGTTTTATGTTTGCCAAATAGCTATTCATTTATTGGTTGTTTTTTAATTGCTACATTTTTCTTTGTTGATTTTTGGAAACTTTTTATATCAAAGCGGGCCATATCCTTTAAAATTTAAGTAAACGATTTGAACAAATTTTGTTCGAAACTTGATTTATTATCTTTTTGTTTTTAATCGATTTGTTGTCGTTAACGATGTACACTTTTCAAAATATTTATAAAAAACAGAAAAGCTAATATGGAAGCAACCATTTCCGAAGAACTACTTTCACACGAACCACAAGAGGCCGTAGATCAACTAATTCAATTGCAGGAACCACAAAGGTTTCTACACGGAAAAAAAAATTGGTTACACCGAAGAAAAAACTGAATGATTCAAGAAAAATGAGCACTTGATTTTCAGCTAAGATAACTTTTTCATAATGCAAACTTCCAATTTCTTCATTTGATGTTTTTATTTAAATCTTAAAATAATATTTTTTTTATTGTTGAAAGAAATTCAATTTCTTAAAGTAAGAAAATATTATTTTGTAGATAAAATCGCTTTTCTTAATTTATAATATTTATTTCTTCATTAAAGATAACAAATTTTTGTTTTAAGGTAACCGTATCTCAAAATGTAATAAATTGAGGCTTGTATTAAGAAATATTACATATAATTGTATGATCTACATTTCTTTAGTTAAGAGTTATTTTCTAATTTCTAGATTGATTTCGAATTTCTAGATTGCAGAAAGTAACTTCTTGAAAGCTGTAGTAGTATTTCTTGTTTGCAGCTATTTTTCCTGTTTTTTGGAGCAACATTTAATATAATTTCCAAAATAATAACGATACACATTTATTATATGTTTTTTGTTTTATTTTATTATAAAAATATAAAAATTCAATTTAATATTAATTAGCAATAACATACAAATTACAATAAGAAAATACAAAAATAATTAAATAGAAGACATAATTCGCTTCAATATTTTTCTTCCGTTGGCAAGTTTATGAAAAACTAAAGGTTTTAAGAAAACTTATAATTTTTTTTTACAATATCAAGATCAACAATAATAAAAAGTTCATTATTTTGACATAATTTTAACATGCAGTTACAAGTTAACGTCTGTAAGTTTTGATTAAATTATTAAGGTTGAAAAAAATACAAAGTAGGTTTGTTTTAAAAAAAAATTCAGACTTTACATTAGTTTTTTGTTTATACTCGTACTCGTACCTGTAGTTTTGCAGTAAACTAAATATTTTTTTCCAGGAAGATTCCTATTTCTAAATTTATTTTTCAAATAGCTTGTTGTATAAGCCTGCTAGCTTTTCAGCCCCTTTATAATTGAATTCCTGAAAATAAGACAATAATTAGCATTCATTTTTATATACAACTCATTCTTAGTTACCTTTCTTTCTCCAGTAAAAAATGCTCGATATCACTAGCAATTGTTATAAATAAATCAGCCGATACAGGGTCTTCTACCAATAAATCCACAACTGTAGATACTAGTAGATTACGGGTCCTTTCTTCGAGCTGTGCTAATATTTTAGACCATTTGGTTGAGGCGAGAAACTGTTCAAAGTTCTGTGACATAAAATCAAAATCAATACTATATTAGCGTTACTTTATCATAGTTGGACAGTTTTAGCAAATTCTGCTGATGATATTTGTCCACTTGATGGAGAAGAAGGGGCTGATTGATGATGTGTCCTGCTCCTGATACACTCAGACAACCAACGATGAATTAACAGAACCAATTACTGTTGCCATTTAAATTTAGAATTTTCGTCAGCAATTTCTCTAACTAAAAAAATTAAAATAAAACTATAAAATCATTATGCACAAACAACTCACACAAAACACACAAAATAGAGCGATCACATGTTAATTTAAATTAAAAATATATGTAATGCAAATATAACTTACATTTAACTACTCAGCTTCACTTTACTTATTTTTCCACTTGAAAATATTTAATTTGACAATCCAAAAAAAACACACGTTGTTTCTATCAAACTGTTCACGAGGTAATGAATGTTACTTATTTTATATATATTTCTCAAATATTTCACTCGTTTTCTTTATTTAAAAAATATAGAGTGTACATTGAAAAATCCTGTTCTATAATTAAAAGTATTTTCTCAGCTTGAGACATACATATTAAACCAAGAAATATTATGTTAAGTTTAAAAAATTTCTTTTTTGTGATAAGAAAAACTTTTCTCGAAGTAACATAGTAAATTGCATTTTAAATTTTTGAAATTTTTATCTTGATTAAAGAAAACTTAGAATGACTGAAGATTAATTATTTCTTCAATCAAGATAACTTTTTTGAAATTCTAGAATTCATTAGTTTATTAGAAAGAGAAATTACTTTGTTATTATCAAGAAACGTTTTCAATTTTAAAATGTTGCATTTTAATAAAATTTTATTTTTGTTTTAAGAAAATATTAAATTTCTTGTTTTAAGAAAATGTATGATTAAATTAAAAGTATTTCTCTTCAAACTAATTTTTTTTTCTTATTATAAAGAATTTATAGCAACGATAAATACAAGAAAAATAATTCTCAAGATGGAATTTAATTTTAAAATTTCCGTCAAGAAATAATTCTCTTCGTAAGAAAACCATTTTTATAACTAGAAAAACTGGTATGGGCATAGAAATTTGGTTTTTAAAATAAGCAAAAATATTTTTTATTAAATAAAGAAAACGTTTTCTTTAAAATAGTAAGTTTATTTTTTTCCGTGTATGCAACCTTTCTCGAGCTCAAGATACTCCCAACCACTTCGCAGTTTTTTTGACGTCCTACCTTACACCGCAGTCTAAGCGAAGACCGCCCGCACATTGTATAGTTCCATGCCAACCAATAGTACTGGCATGAATGGTGCGTCGACTCTGCACTCCAACAAAGGGTCATTGAACTCTGCACTCCAAGAAAGGGTCATAGAAGAGTTACTCGCCACCATCGATCCTAATCAGATGATCATAATTTTGTTTAAGCAGCTCTTTTCGATCATGATTCGAACCTGGTACCTCAGGATCCTTACACATAGCTTTAACCACTGTGCCGTTTGGTCGGTAATATTATTTATATTGAAGAAAAATTTAAATACAATTTCATTTTTATTATTTTTTTGTTTTTTCTGCATTTTGTAATTTTTTTTTTTTAATATTTATTTTGTTTTGTGTTTTTTTTTTAATTGTCAACAAACATAACTTCTACTGGAACACTTTACTATATACATTATCCATCACAACTACCCACGTCGAGGTTTCTCGTTGTTGAGGCTGGCTAAGGAAGAAATAAGCGAACAACTTTATTGAAAGTTTGACCTTATGATTTATTTATAGTCAAAGCGTAACAGGAAACTGATATCTTTCAAAATTGAAGGCGAGAAATAAATAAGGAGAGATAAATAAGCTGTATTTAATGAAATTCTTGGGGTAAAGTAAACAGTGCTGGCATGTGTCCCAGTAATAATTACCGCTTTAATACAATCTCGACTGAAATTGTTCACGAGCATCTTCACATCATTGCATACTCCTATTTTATAGAAAGAGTTTTTAGGAGCTTAACTATGCCACCTTTTCTTAAATTAACCAGGAGGGTTCTAGGAATTTAGATATCCAACTGGGAAATTTACTTTGAGTCACATGTCCCGTCACTAGTTTTTTACTGTGTCAATGGATGAGTAGGATAGTTTTTTGGAAACATAATTTTTGCGCACCTCGCGAGCTCTCGGAGTTCATCATTTGTTGGACACAATATAGCGTACTGTGATATTGAAGAAAAATCATTGGTTGTGAACGATTCTCCAAAAATATCTGCAATTAAATCCTGTGAGACGTACTTTTTTGGACTTCACACGAATATTGTGTTTTGTAGTTAATTCGGCAGATACTTGGTTACACTGTTGAAAATCGCTGTTCATTAAATCTCTAAAAACCAAATCTGCAAATTCAAGTGCGATACCTGATGTCATCGGTGCTTCATTTCATATAAGCCAGTCAATTGTATCTTTTTAAGGATTTTTGAGGATATTTAATGACATCCATGTTAAGCGGAAGTGAGAAAGCCGAATGGCACGTCATCCCATCGAAGAACAGATTCGCAGCAATCCCAGTCCAAGCTAAACACATTGCTTTTTAATACTATCAGATATCTTCTGCTTCAATTCCAGATACAAAAACGTTTTTCAATTATCTCCGGGACCGTCGAAGTAAAAATATTTTTGTGGATTAACTTCTAATACGGATGGAAAAAATGCTGCTGCTGCCGAAAGTTGATCAGTATTTGGAACTTCCCAAAAATTATTTTCAGCAGTAGTGTTAGGTGGCAAGATAATATCAATTTTCAAAATTTCAGAGGCGTTTAGTATTCCCACCACTGAAATAAAATCAAAACCTACTTTTTCATATTGAATTTTTAAGTCTAGTATAATACAACTACTAAACGCTCTACTATGGGTTATGAAATTTTTTGTGTGAGAGATTAAGCTGAAAAATAGCCGTCAAAGTGATGAACGTCGCAGGTTGTCGTGGCAAAGCACTTTCGATATTGTTTTCTTGAAAGTAAACCGACTGTCCATCTTTTGGTGAACAGATAACATTTCGGTATTGTTAGATTGACCATATAGGAAATTCTTGTAGATTTCAAGCTGCTTTCTGTGAGCCAATACAGTCTAGATATTGCGATATGCCATCATATTGAGCCTCATTTGAGTTATTATTTAAGGAGTTGATTTGAACTTCAACTCTCGCGCAATCGTGTTCTTTAGTTATTAGATATATTTAATTGCTTTGACAGTAGAGCATGGTTCGACATTTATATATGTGCGTTATATTTTAAGCTTAAATAGGCATTATATGTACTTTAAAACGGTTATCAACAAGAATATTTGATCGCGTTCGAGGAAAATGTTCTGGTGAATTAGAAGGAGGACGCCTTCTATATTTAGGATAACTTACCATAGATATATCTGTCTCAAAATAAAATTCTTTAGGAAATTGCTTTGAGCATTTATCGTACTCGCAAGAGCAAAATTAAATTTTATAAGAAAATTTGCAGAAAGCGATCAATCAAATCAAAGCTTAATTAAATAGCTAAGAAAAACCAAATAATTAACTCAAAAGAATGTAAAATTACGATTGCGTATAAAACGAACCATTTATTTCAAAAGTTCAAATGATATTTTATTTATAAGTATTTCCTATTCGGTCATCAATTTACATTTTATACTATCAGTTCCCACATGCACCGACACACATACAGAGATTTTTAAAAATTACTTTTTTTTGACTTCGGCGATGCGAATGGTGCATGGTTGCAAAGCTCAAAAATTTTCATGATGCTTTATTGATGTGTAAACATCTTTACTCGCGTCTACCCAAAATTTTTGCATTAGAGTAAACTTGTAAATGAAACGAACGGAAATGACGTACCTACTTCGTTTGAAAAAAAAGCAACAAACTCAATAAAAACAATTTTCTACTATACATGGCATGCTTGTATGTATATGTATAAAAAAACTAATTTAAAAAATAAAATAGAAACTATCAACATTTCCATCGATCAGAAAAAACAAAAAAATACGATACGAAATACGAATTACGATTACACTCTTACGATTAAAAACAGAATCAACAACTTGTGTATGTTGCTTTATCACGAATAACGAGTCTCTACAAGCTGTGCATCACGTCGGCTATCAATGATCATATCTTCTACTAAATGAGTTTATAATGACGTCTCGTTTTTAACATTGAACTGCCAGAGTCTCAGGTGACAGTCACGCAGATATGTTCAATTCATTTGCTTTCCGAGACCTGTCTGCGCAATGACGAGCATGTTAATATTCGTACGTTTGAATGCCGCGTTCGGTTTAAGAGGGATGGTTAGTCAGCTGCCTGAGTAGCAATTCCGTCAAAAGATCCATAAAATGAGCAAAGTGGACACAATTCATTTGCCGTACGAACTTCCATTTGTCATAGGTCGGCATTACTTTCTCAAAACCAACATTGACGTAACAGATGGACTAGCGAATGGAACTATAGGCTGTCTGAGGTATGTTAAATGCAGCCATCCCGCCCAGGACAACGAGAACGATAACATCATCAGTAAAAAATGTCAAACGACTTTGGATGAATTTCGGAACAAATTGACAAGTTGGCAAGAAGATCAGGCGGCTTAAAGCTGGATGGGCACAGAAAACGAATATCGACCGATGTTTGGTGCCCATTTTTAGAAAAGGCTCAACTGTGAATCGAAGCAACAATCGGACAATTAATGTTAAGCTTAATCATTTTCCAGTCGTACCTGCATGTGCCACCACAATTCATGCATCACAGGGTGGTATCTATAACGAGAGTCAGTATATATACTCTTACGATAAAAGACACAGTCAGTAACTTGTGTATATTGCTTCACCACGAGTAAGGAGTCTCGAAGGACTGTTCATCACGTCGGCTATTGAAGATCATGTCTCCTACCATGGACGTAAAAAATTAGAACCTCAATGGGTCTTCTTCAAAATGAGCTATCGCACCTCACTTCAAATCCGCTAAGTATAGTTCAGATTGTAATGGCGAATTTTGTACGTAATAATAATGACGTCTGGTTTTTAACATTGAACTGCCAGAGTTTCAGGTCACATTACCCCGACCTAACTTATACCACGCAATTTTCTTGTTTTCCGAGGTCTGGCTACGCAATGACGAGCATGTTAATATTATTCATTTTGAATGTTACGTTCATTTCAAGCGAGATGGTCAGTGGGCTGCCGGAGTAACAATATATAAAAATACAAGTAGAACTTATATAGTCACCTTGCATATAAGGAAATCATCGTTGGACAAACAACTGATATGAACGTAACAACACAACCCATTGATGATATATACACAGCTGAACTTCAGCTTCTCAATGGGAATAAGATGCTTTCTGTAGTTGTATTCACCTCGCCGAATAAATCTGTCGAAGACATAATGAAGTTCATATATTTCGTCCTTGAGACTATCATCTTTTGCCGATGATTATAAGCGGGGATTTCAATATTAATTTTGCTGTTCCTCAAGCTGAACCACTTATAAACTTCCTGTGAGACCAATTCGATTTGCACATGAACTGAGATCGAAATATATCTACTATAGATATGGAACGAATGAAAATCAAATTAGAAAAGTAAGAGTATACAGTATATGTATCATGTTTTAGGTACCACAATCCAAATTCGTCCATTATATCGAAAGAGTAATATACCAATTTGTACGATAATAAACAAATGAAAAACTCTGGTTAGTAAAATTGCATTCCTTCTTCCTTCAAAGTAAACTGTACACACGCACTATATACACACGCCATGTTTACACATCTCCTTTTGAGAGTACTAATGGACTCACTCTTTTTTTTTTGCTACCTACAAGAAAGTAGAGTTGACGGGAAAAGCAAAGGCAATTAGTTGTATTGATTGTGTGGACCGGTGTGAAGTTTTTGGACATGAACAAATTTTTGGATATGTACAAATTCTTTTGACAGAAGTTTATGCGAGTGCTCCGAGTGCAGTTTTGATCACAATTTAGGTTCTCAGTGTGCGCTTTAGGGTGAAAAAGCATTTTCTACTAAAGTAATTAATGTTGCTCCGTTTTTAATTATATGCCGTAATATAATAAGTGAAATAATAAAAATTTCAGAAATTTACTAACATTGTGATAGTAAACTTTGAAAGAGAATACGTTAAGGTATACAAATTAGTAAGCAATTTTTCGATATGACTCGTAGGGCTGAATTTTTGAAGTTTAACCAATTTATGTTGCTTTGGATTTGAATTAACACTTTTTGGACACTGCACTTAGCTACATAGCAAAAAAATGAAGCTTGACCAATTTGAAGTCACTATGTGAGCCAATCTTTGACATTTTTCTATTTAGCTAAGTGCAGTGTCCAAAAAGTGTTAATTCAAATCCAATAGTCCATAAATTGGTTAAACTTCAAAAATTCATTGCATGAGCCCTACGGGTACAATATTTTAGTTGCTTATGTAGTAAATGATTGTTAGTGCAATTATTGACTGAATTTATTGCACAGCCTAATCATCTCGGTGTAGTAAGTATACAAAATTTATAAATAGATTGATTTTTTTCTGCTGACTGAGAATTACCATTCGTTTTGTTGATACTTTGATTTGTAGATGAAGTTATGTTTACACTCAAATATGGCAAACAGTATTCTATACCTGTTTCAGATAGAGGCATTTCTTTCATGTGATTCAACTGTTGATAATCCATCATTAACTCCTGATAGACTTTCTTAAACACCACATTCCATTGAATGGCAATGAATAAAGCTTCCCAAAGTTTGAGGTGACTTTGAAGAACCTTCTTGGGACGTTCGTGACAAACTCTCTCTTGCAAAACTTTTCTTCTGGGAACAATATTCTTGAGTTTAGGGGATGGTTTCTAGCTCACAAAATTTAGGAACTGTTTGATCCAAATCTAATTTATCATTTATTGTAACCGTTTAAACTAGATCAACATCAAAATTATTGCAAATCTTTTGAGAGTCTATACACAGCCTAATAAGATTTGAGAGTAAACCCTTCTCAATGAATTCTATTTTTTCCTTATTCTAAAAGATGGAAAAATAATCGATTTAAATGGAAATATCAATATTGAAGGCTTGTGGAAGTTATGGATGGCTAATTGCAATTCAGACAATTAATTTATTTCAGTTAAGTTTAAGTAAAAAGTTGGATTTTAAAACAATCTTTGGATAGGACGGAGGAGATTCTGATGATTTTTGGCCGGAATCGGGTGCCATGCATATGGCATTTACGAAAAACGATCAAGAGCAAGTCCAGGAGGATTGACTATTCAGAATAAAATTTCATACTTAAACTTTTCCCAATAATTTGGAGATCCTTGCGATATTTGGTGAAAATTCGTGTACCGGAAGTGGCAGCTTCAATAGGAGCTAATTCAATTTTTGCAATGATGTTAATAAGTTTTGCATTTACAAAAAACAACAAAGAATTAAAAGATTTAAATAAATTTGACGTTTCAATTGTATATATCAACCTTGATTGACTTGTTTTTTCTTGGACAACCAATTTTTAAAAAAATTTTGTATCTCTATTTTAACATACCTTTCCATCAGAGGCACCTCAAATATGTTGTTAAATTGCCCATCCAGCTAGCCCATCCACCTAACCAGGACAGTAAATTTCATACGAATTTTTGTATTACAATTTTGAGTTTAAGTTAAAATAGTAAGCGGCCCTTAACACGCCTTTCCAGAGATTTAGACTCAAGTTTCGTAAGCGCAACTCAAATAGGTTGCTAAATCGATTGAAATTTCCTAAGTCAGCAAATTGATTAAGAATTTATGAATTTATATTTTGAGCTTGTGAGAAAATGCTAAATGGCTATATTCCCGCAATCCCGGAGATTTGAACTCAGGTTCCGTAAACACCTTAAATTGGTTTCTAAATTGACCATTCAGCCAGCTTGGTTGAAACTAATAATTTTTTAGTAATTTTTGAGTTTCCATTCTGAGTTTTACAGAAAATAGTAAACGGCTCCTAGCATACACCTTCCCAGAGATTTAGACTCTGGTTCCGTAAGCACCTCAAATAGGTTGCTGAATGACCATCCAACCAGCCTGATTCGAATTCCTAACCAAGACAATAATCTGTTAAGAATTTTTGTATTTCAATCTTGAGTTTGGTGAAACTAGTAAACGGCCTTTAACATGCCTTTCTAGTGATTTTGACTCAGTTTCCGTGAACACCTCCGTGAACCACCTATGTTGCTAAATAACCCATTCTGCCAGACGGAATCTTGACCAAACTATAACTAGATGAAAAACCTATTTGAATATCAGCGTTGCCTTAACAATTAACTAAGAAAATTGTCCTTCAAAATCAACTCACGTTTGGGAGTGACGATTTGCACGAAGTAACAATTTATTTCACTTGCGCGTTTGAATCCATTGCTCAAACTTTATAAATCATGGGAATTAATTTGATCAACAAGGGTTTTTTTTAATTTATTCGTTGATTTAGGAAGCTTCCATGAAAATCATTAAAATAATTATTGCGTCTAACAGAATCTTCGTTACAAATTTAAGTTGCCCAACGTGCAATAAAAAACTCGCAAGAAAGAAATAGTTACAAAATTTGGGATTGGTCGTCGATGTTTGCTTACTTGATAGCTGATATGTAAGATTGAATTGAAAACGAATAGCTACTCTGCGACCATAATTACAGGCTTAAAGGCGTAATTCACTATGAACTGGCTTTGAAGCACTACAAAAGCTATATAAAGAAACCAAATGAATATTGGGAGGTTCACAACGATATACAAAAATGTACAACGACAGCATCAGGCACTACAACCATGAATCTCAGAATGTTATTTAATCAGGCGGTGTAGCGGTGACGAGCAAATCATCGTCTGTTCTCTAGGTTCGGGCGTCTGTCTTGTATCAAGCTACTATATTAATGTGTTTAAGGCAACATGGAACGTGCTTAGCCTCTTAAGACCTAGAGATCTAAAAACTTTTCGAACCTTTCGAGAGATTAGATGGCGTGGGAGTGAGATCCACGAAACCACCAACGAGTACACTATTCATTACTGTGGCCATCAGAATGGAGGAGAATTTAGGTTTGGCTTTCTCAGCCATCAGCACGTGAAGCAACATATTATATTGTTCATCATCAATATGCGAGTATGCACGTTCAGAATCCCTACTAAGCAATTCAATATGACGATCGCTAATGTACAGTGGCGGATACATAATGTAAACATTTTAAGTTTTTAATTTATATAGTTATTATTTTATTATTTAGACAATAAAAATAACTTGAGGTAACAAGTTTGTATTATTATTCTCTACCGCCCCGGTGGCAAAGTGGTCAACATGCTTGGTCCAGCGAACGGAGGTCACAGGTTCGATTCCCGGTGGTGGAAAAATTTCACGGCTGGTTTAGGATCAATGAATTATCACTCATTATCCGAAATGAAAATATGATTATGAAACCTCATTTGAGGCGGCCAAATCCCTTGATGGGATATAGTGCCAGAGAGAGAGAGAGAGAGAAATAATATTCATTAGATTTACTTAAGAAAATAACAATTATTTAATTAATTAAAAAGATATATTAAAATTCATTGTTTAGGTCATATGTATCCAAATATGTCCGTTTTAGCGTACCCTTTAAAAACAGTTGTTTTTTGTTTTGGTTTTATATTTTCTCAACTATTCAGCTATGCTACACACAATTTTGGTTTCACAATTTAGATTTTTAATTTAAACCCTTATTTTAAATTAAATCATTAAATTTTTTTGTCTTGTTTTATAGAGAGAAAAGATCTCGGAAATAAAATTTAAACAAAAATCTACATCTCAAAAATTTCCTTAAATTTTTTTATTTTCATTTCAATTTTTTTCATTTCGGATTCACGGACAAAAATTTTATTACGCAGCTGCGACGTAAAAATTTTGACCGTGAATCCGAAATGAAAAAATTTGAAATGAAAATAAAAAAATTTACGGACATTTTTGAGATGTAGATTTTTGTTTAAATTTTATTTTCAAGAGAACAGAATAAAACAAGACAAGGAAATTTAATGAATTAATTTAAAATAAGGGTTTAAATTAAAAATTAAAATCTATTGAGACTTAGTTGGAATCCAGAAAACCAAATTATAGTGTAGCACGGCTAATTCATGAAGTGAAATCGCGTTTCAGAGTTAACCTGTTCTTTTTTTTCAGTTTTATTCAAAATTTGAATTGTTGTAGTATTTTAATTAAAAAAAATAAAAATGAAAAAATAAAATAGCTGAGTTAGAACAAACTATCATTTTTCTTTGCGAAAAAGGATATTTTCTGGAATTGCCACGCAATTACATGTCTGTCATAGAACAGTAAGCAATATAAGAAACAGGAACAATTTGGGCAAATCAAATGATTGTAAAGGTCGTCCACAACTTTTAAATAATAGGGATTCTCGTGAAATTGAGCGACTTTTAAAAGAAAAGAAGGAGAAACCTCAACAACCAACTTATAAATACACCCACAAAGTCGCTAAGAAGTCGGGTAAGGGTGTTAGTGAGTCGACAAAGGCGGGCGTTGCAAAAAATAGGTTTGCATTCATTAGAAAAGAAGGAAAAAACCACACTTATCCAACAAAAATATCAAAGCGTGCCTCGTATTCGCAAAATTTTATAAAAATTGGTCTATTGGCGGTTGGAACCGGCTGATTTGGTCTGACGAAACGAAAATAAATCAACATCAGTCAAATGGGAAGTGATACTACTGGAAACGGCCACATGAATAAATAAAGAAATATCAAGTTACGGAAACGATGAAGCACGGTGGCGGGTCGGTAATGGCCTGGGAATGCCTCACCTAGTGGAACATTGTCCCACTAATGAGGATCATTGGCATTATGCGAAAGGAAGAATATTTAAATATTCTTAAAGAAAATCTAGTGGAGTTTGTAGATGAATGTGTTTATCCGGACGAAGAAATCGTTTCTCAACAAGTTGGAGACCCCAAACACGCAGCTAAAACAGTGCAAAAATGGTTAAAAGATCAGAAATTTCAAACTATGAAATGGCCTGCTTAAAGTTAGGATATGAATCCCATAGAGCATTAATGGGCCTTCATCAAGTGTCGATTAAACGAATATGGTGAGGCACCAAAAAATGTGGACGAATTATGGCGACGAGTTGAAACCGAATGGAATAAGATTCCAAATGACTCCATGCAATTGCTTGCCGAAAGCATGCCCCGACGTACAAAAATCAGTTATTGACAATTAGGGATTTTGTACTAATAACATATTAAAGATGTCAAATTTAAAAACGCGCATATATGGATACATATGACCTAAACAATGAATTTTAATATATCTTTTTAATTAATTAAATTATTGTTATTTTCTTAAGTAAGTCTAATGAATAAACCAACCGAGAAATTTTTTCACCACCGGGAATCGAACCCGAGACCTCCGGTCGCTGAACCAAGCATGTTGACCACTTTAGGTAGTGAATAATATTACAAACTTGTAACCTCAAGTTATTTTTATTGTCTAAATAATTAAATAATAACTATAGAAATTTAAAACTTAAATTGTTTTCATTATGTATCCAATTTTGCTCACAACTGTACATGCACCCACCGAAGATAAATCAGATGACTTCAAAGATCTTTTTTATGTCGAGTTAGAGGAAATTATCAAAAAAATATCGCACCACGACTTTAAAACCATTGTGTGTGACTATAATGCAAACATCGGTAGGAGTGCAGAAAATACATCAGACATCGGTCCTAGCAGCTTGCACCTAACTAGAAACAACAACGGGAAACGCGTCACTAACCTGGGCGATAATATTCAACTTAGTTGTATCAAGTACGTTTTTTCCACATAAGAGAATCCAGTAACGTCGAAATCGAATGATGGAAGAATGGAAAACCAAACCATATCTAAGAGACTCCCACCAGCTAACGTAGGATAGTTAGATTTTACATAGGATTTTTTAATAAAGCCATATATATCTATCAAGTGCTTATCGTATTCAAATATATAAATATAGGCTGTCATCTACGTTCAATAGACAAGCTCAAAAGATCGATCGATGGAGTGTCGATGTTTTAAAAGATTAAACATCACTAAATATAGGGTTTTCCAATAGGAATGATATGATTTTTAAGTGACGTTTCGGCCATTCGTAATATGTCATGATCTGTCATTTTTTGTTTCATTGTATTCAGCAATGTTTACAATTTCATCATGTTGAGATATACGCAAGAACAACGTTTACAAATTTTTCAGTTTTATTATCAAAATAATCGTTCTAAAATTGCCACTTTTCGTGCGCTTTTGCCATTTTATAGTCGTAATAATCGTTCAAGTGTGCTCGCTGTTCGTCGAATTGTTGAACATTTTGAGAGTAGATTTTCTTTACATAATGTTCAAGTGCCAATAAGACAAAGAAACGCTCGAAGTAATGCAAATATTGCTGTCGTTCAGGCAAGTGTTGCTGAAGACCGCAATTTATCGATTCCAAACCGTTCTCAAGAATTGGGACTGTCTCAAACCACAACCTGGCGGATTTTGAGAAAAGGTTTGGGTTTGCATTCGTAAAAAATTGTTCTCACTCAAGAACTGAAGCCATTGGATCCCCGTAAACGTCGTGAATTTGCTGATTTTGCCTTAAAACAACTTGAAAACGATACCGATTTGGTAAATTGGTGCGGTAAATAAACAAAACTGTCGATTCTGGTGCGAAGAAAATCCACAAATTATTCATGAAAAACCATTACATTCACCTAAATTGACAGTTTGGTGTGGTTTTTGGTCTGGTGGAATCATGGGTCCGTATTTTTTCGAAATGAAGCTGGTAACACCGTTACTGTCAATGGAGATCGGTATAGATCGATGATAACCAACTTTTAATGGCCGAAATTGGAAGAAGTTGATCTTGATAACATTTGGTTCCAACAAGACGAGGCTACGGGCCATACAGCAATTGCAATAATTGAATTATTGCGAGAAAAGTTTGGAGATTATTTCAAGATTATTTCAAGAAATTGTGATATTGAATGGCCTCCAAGAAGTTGTGATTTAACACCATTAGACTATTTCTTGTGGGGTTATTTGAAGTAATTGGTCTTTAGCAATAAACAAAACTCTTTTCAAGCTTTACAAGTGAATATTGAACGTGCTATTCATGACATACGACTTGATTTAGTGGAAAAAGTGCTCGAAAATTGGGTTCATCGAATTAGTTCCTGCAGAAAAATCGTGGAGGCCATTTGAATGACGTTTTATTCAGAACATACTTGCATCGATTGTACTTCACATTAAATAAAAAACATTTCAATTCCCTTAACAATTGGTGAGTTTTTTTTAAAGAAATTATATCAGTCTTATTGGAAAACCCTATAGTTACAAATCAGCTGCCACTGACTATTTTTGGTTTCAGTGGTTTGACACTTAGACCATTTTTGGCCCATTGTGATACCACGCATTCACGCCACATCATTAACCCATTCACCTACTCACACAACTACAGATATACTACCTGCACATTGCAAGCTCCATGTCAACTTGTACATTGACATGAATGGTGGATACTGTAATTGTGTGAGTAAGTGAATGGGTGTGTATGTGTGCGCGTGAATGAAAAGGGAGGTATTAATTGACCTTAAAAAGACAATAAAACCATTAGATGATTAATGCTTTCTTAAAAAAAAACGTTGGCTAACGTTGTACATACCGGACTCCTCTCGCCGAAAACATCATTGGTGTCTATCAATGTGGTTTTGTGCCACCCGATCGACCACTGACCAGTGTTTTACAGAGGATGGTTTTGAAAAATGTTAGTAGTACAACATAACCATACATCAACTATATATAAACTTCCGACAGGCATGTGTATAAACCGCGACAATCTATGGAACGCGCTGATATGGCTAGGAATTCCAGTGGAACTTGTTTCTCTGTGTAAATTAACAACGACTGGGTCTGTATGTGAAAGAGAGAGAGAGAGTCAGAGAGAGATATAGATAGAGAGAGATAGAGAGATAACCCAGAGACCGGCCTTGTGTATTTTGGAGATATTTGTTTTAACCACGTAACAATTTTGCACGAATATTTTTCCTAAACTTATACTATTTTTATATTTTCACACATGCATTTTTATTTGGTAGAAATTTCACTTCGGTGGTAAGTTCAATCGCTTGAGAAATTGTAAGTTGTGTATTCGAGTTATTTGTATACATTCATGGTACAATAAAGTCAGGTGTTGGCATATCATCCCTTCATTTTTTTGAAACGACAAAATATTTCACATGCATTTAAAACCACTTCACGCGTAAATCTTAAAACGACATCGTAGCTGTAACTAAAATGTTTCAGAATAATGAGGTAAAACTATGAAAAAATAAGAATTTGGTTTACAAAAAACCTTGAATACTTTTAAATGTTCTACTGAGGTGAATTTAAAGAAATTAAGAGCCACGCTTGAATTTTCATTTTGCGAAAAGGATTTGTCAATTTGTGTAAACATGAATTTTGTCTTAAATGAAATTAAAATGCTTTATATTTTTACCTGTTGGTGTAAACCGGCTTAACAAAGCCACAAGAAAAGAATAAAACCCGGATTACACAAACAATTATATTCGCCAACCGTTCGTAGGAATTTCATAAACTTTTATTTTTACCACAGAAATATTTAGGGTACAACAAAAGATTGTCTTTTAAGGATACGAGTTTGTTTAATCATCTTTAGGGTTTTTTTATAGAGAATTTGAAAAATATAATTCAAACTGGGATTATCCGGCACTTATTTCGGGCCAGATTCCTACATCAATATCTAACCCGCGTTAAAACCGTAAAATATTTGATTTTATGTAAATTTGGATCACTTCGTATAGACTACAAGCAAATTGTTTACACTTAAGGATTAATAATTGAAAAAATATAATTGTGAACGATTTTTATAAAACAATAATGGAGCCACTCAACAGTGTCACACCCATTGCGATAATAACCTGGTTGCATTTTCCCAATGCCTATAATTGTAAAAAAAAATCAATAAAAATATTGATCTCTCCAATTCAGAAATGAAAACCACTTTTGTGTTTCGGTTTGGTATTGGTATTGTTTCACATTTTTTTTTAAATTTTCGGGCCAAAAAAAATCATTTTATTTGTGCCATTTATATAAATTGAACAATAAAATTGTACAACCAATAAAAACCACCACAAATTACCATTGTATACGACAATTTTATGGTTTTGTTGTATTTGGTGTTTTATTTCATTGCGACAAATTTGGAATAATAATTTCGAGTAATTCTCTATCTTGTGTTGCGTGTTGTTGTATGCGATGTGATGTGGTTCGCATTTCCAAAGTACACAAACGGAAAATCTTTAATTCAATTTTGGTATCGCCTCGACACAAAAATATAAAAAAAAAAATACAAAACACTGATTAGAAAATTATGTTTAATACGTTCGTACACAATAATGAAGTACCCAAAAATGGTGTAATTAAATTTAATTAAATTGTGAACGATGAAAATTAAATTGAACGAGTCAATAGGAAATGACAAAAAAAAAATTAAACCTCACACACCCAAATTGTATAGAAATTGCGCGATTCGAATCATTAGACTATTTTTGGTTTTTCATGTTGTGTGTCTGTCTGTCTGTGCATAGTTTGCGGTGTTTTTATGCGGCTTTACCTATTTTTCATACTTATATGCATTTTAGATATATAGATATATGGATGTGGCGCGGTCGTTGATGAACGATGATGAGTCTGCGGCTAGACATGCTATTTTTTGTTATGTTTACCAAATGTTTTTATTTTTATTTTCAGTTCCGATAAAGTATTGACGCCGAACAATGACACCAGTCTGGATTGTATTGGAATATTTCGACGGTACCATATATGCAATGAGCAGGTAGTTATTTTTCATTATGTGGTTAACCTTTATGAATGAACGCTATTTACCTATGTTTTAGAGCTGCCCAAATCTAAATACGGATTTTAGAGCGGAACAGTGCACGCATTTTAATACACACGTTTTTCAAGGAAAGCAATACGAATGGGAACCGTACATCAAAGGTACAGCAAATCAGGATTAAGATGGGGATGTCAAATACCTAATTTATACTTTTTTTTTACCACTAGACGATGCCGAGTGTGAACTTAATTGTAAACCGATCGGAATCAATTATTTTGCAACGCTAAATGAAACGGTCATCGACGGTACAAGTTGTACCAAACCGGTGGACATGCTTAAACATACGTTTACCGGTCGAGCGATATGTGTCGAAGGTGTTTGTAAGGTAAGCCATATTTTTTATACTTATTTATATAGATCGCCTCAAGAATTAGTCGTCGAATTAAATTCTGCGAATTATTTAATTGAATTTAATTATTTTTTAATAAAGTAACTCAATAAAAAATAGATTTTAAAAGAAATTAATTTTTGCAGCATGCGCTCACTAAATTGTGATAAATGAAAGATTTTTGTTAAGAAAATATTGAATAATTAGATAATTGTTGAAAGAATATATATTTACACAATTTATTATTAATTAAGAGATCAAGATATAATATTGTGAATTATTTATGTTTGTTAAGTGGAAGGCGATGAGCAGTCAGTTGACTTTTGATTCGTTCAAAGTTGAATCATCATAAAATTTTTTTATTTTAATTGGATTTAATTTCTTTCGGCGGTTTTAACGCCTTTTGCGTTTATAATCTTTTCAATGTGTGTATTTGTTCATGCTATATAAACCTTATTTCTGTTTGCTTTACATTATTCGATACTGATTATAGATAAGCGCAAATTCTATTATTAAATTAAATTTTAATTTCATACATACGACTAATATGATGATATATATATGTATATATCGTAAATTATACTTTTATTTTTTAACAATTTAAATTTTATAGTATTGATTAATTGTTCTCATCGTTTGACGTCACATATTAAATAATCTATATAAATGTCGTACAATAATAACTTGTCATTGGATATTATCTGATAAACAAAAACGATTAATTGTGTTATGAGAGTCAACAAAACTACCTGAATAATTTTATAATCATATTCACGAAAAATCAATTCATTATAAATGATAACAGTTATTATGAAAATCTAATTTAACTGTCAGAGGCCTGTTGGTCGTCCATGTTCACAATTCAAACATGCCTAAGCAATATTACGTTGAAATTGACATGCTTTGTGTGAATATCAGATAACCCAAGGTATGATTTACACATATTTCTGGTTGTCAAAGATACTCATTTATTTGACAGGGTTCAGTTTGCGGCAAGTGCAGGTCTTTGTGTTTGGTATTCAAAGTTGTGTTTGATTATTTGTACTGAATGAGTATACAGCTACAGCTACATATGCATGTAGCTTTTTACCCTCTCTCTTATATAAAATTTTGGGAAAATAGAGTGAATGATTTAAGTTTGGTTTGAAATTCTAAATTGAAAATCATGACCCACTCCATGTCGCAAAAAAAATTATAAAGTGTTATATTTCCATAAATTTATCTTTTCTGTCACGCGTTGGTTCGATCGCACATTTTTAAAAAATCAGTATTAAATCCAGGTAATTCACATAAATATCCAGAGCAGTAAGCCGCTTGAAGATTTCTTGAGTAGGAGCTGAGACATGAATATTCTCGTCAAGTAATACTAAAAAATTAGGGTTACCAGATGTCCTCGTTTCCGAGGATAAGTCCTAGTTTTTCGATCATCTCCAGCTGTCCTCGGAGATTTTCAATTGGCATCCTCGTTTACTAAAATATTCATTAATTTATAAAATGAATAGTTAATTGTAGAATAAATTCTAACCTAAAACACACCAACACACCATTAAAAGTAACCGGTGATAATATCACAGAGGTCATTTTACAAAAGGCGTATGGAAATAAAGGTGTTTGGGAACGCACACAATTTAAATGAAAAATATTTCTTGAACGCACCCGCAATTGTTTAAAAGAGCTGTCAGTTTTTGAGTCAGCGAGATGAAAAATGGCAAATTTTTATGTAGACAGCGCATTTTACTGTACACCAAAATATTAAAACTATTATTCTATACTATTAAATCTGGTATGTAATTATTTATTAAAAGCTGTTTTTAAAAAAGTAGAACTGTTATATAAATATATGGGTAGTGTTATGAATTTGTATTTTTTAGGTTATGTTTATAGTAGTGTATTTTGTGAGTGATGTCTAAACCAAAAAGAAAGTGCGTGATGAGATGATGAGATTCTCCAAGAATTTCCTTCTTTCAAAAAAGGTAAAACCGATAACGATGTTTTTTGTAAATTATGCAATACATATATTTCTATCGGAAACAAAGGAAAATTGGATATTTCTGAGCATATTAAAACTTTGAAACATAAGAGAAACATTCAATCAACTTCTGGTACGTCCGATTGCTTACAAAAATTCGTGATCAGTGGCAATGACACAAAATTTGTGAGAGCGGTGGAAGGTGCTATAGCATATCATACGGTGAAACATCATCAGTCATTTAAGTCACACGACTGCTCGGTACCACTATATAAGATCATGTTCAAAGACTCAAAATTATGTTTAAAAGTTTCTTGTATACGAACTAAAGCTGAGGCTATTGTTTTTTAATATCTAAATGTGTGGGATTATCTGGCGATAATTGTAACACGAAAACACGGCGGCTTTCATTATTTCCAGCTGCACAACGTATTTTAGAAGTGTTCGATGCCTTAAAGGCATATTTTTCATCTATAGACAAACCACCCATTGTGTTAAAAAAAAATCGAGGATGATTTTAACGAAATTTACTTATTGTTAATCCATTCCTTTATGTCTATGTTTCAAGATAATATGAAATCAATGGAAAGTAATGGTATTTCTGTGATTGAAGTTAATCAGGTCCTTAAACAACTGTGTCTACAATTACAACAACGGATTGATTTGGAATTTATTTCATTAAAAATGTAGAATTTTATGTATTGCAAATGTATTGCAGTACATAGAGCTAAAAGATACACCTGAGTGGAACGATGTAGAAAGCTCGCTCCAGTTTTTTGTTGATAAAAAAATTTTGATCGACGATTCAAAATTGTTTGATCAGTTTCAAAATTTGAGGAATTATGTGTCAAAACAAAGTACTGACCACAGCTGGGCCAAACTTTTGGCACACCAAAAATGGACTGAATATTTTAAGCAATGCACGTCTAATGTGAGGTATGTTCTGAATTAATTTAAATAGCACAATACGCTTTCGGACACAATGCAAGTGTGGAACGCGTGTTTTCGCTGATTAACAGTAAGTGGAGTAAGGAGAGAAATAAGATGGATGTTGATACCGTCACTGGTATTATATGTGATACTCTAAATATTCGTTTGGAGAGATACGACTCGAGCAATTGGCAGTAATTTTCTGGCATTAATTTACTTATCTTGTAATAATTAATTTACTTATCTTGTACTTATCCTGTGATACATCTAGAAATACGGCAGAGCAATATTTCTTCTCTTCTAGTGCTTGTTCTATCTTTGCAGTCACGCGATGAACTTGATCAATTGTCGAATGTTTATTCCTGAATCCAAACTGGAAGCCAGGTATAATGATCATTGGTTTTAGTCGTTTCAATAACAACTTCTCAAACAACTTGGAAATAGTAGGTAACAAAGAGATCGGCCTGTATGATCCCATTTGCTCGGCTGGTTTGTCTGGTTTTTTTATCATGATTATTTGTGCAACCTTGAATCACTCAGGCACATATTTAAGTTGAAATCAAGCATTATATATATATATATGTATATATATATATATATATATATATATATATATATATATATATATATATATATATATATATATATATATCTATATATATATATATATATATATATATATATATATATATATATATATATATATATATAACTCCTTAAACATCATTGGCGAAATTTCATCAATTCCAGGTGACTTTTTGGGATGCAAGTTCATGTCTATTCCTTGTCCAATTTCTAGTGGTTTGACACTTCTAATATTTGATGGAGATCTATAGGTCGGTTTAGGGTCAATCCTAGATTGTATGTCGTGTGGTTGAAATACTGATGCCAGATGTTGTGCAAACAGTTCTGCTTTGTCTTCGTTACGCCGCACCCATTCTCCATTTATGTTCCTTATAGGTGGCACTTGGATTATTGGTCTCTTGTATCTTTTAGTAGCTTTCCAAACAGAATAATTTTTGTCAGCTTCAGGACCAGTCCTTTCAAATAATTTTCAGTATAAGCTTCTTTATGTTCTTTAATAACTGTTTGGTTAACTTATTATTACTTTATTTTAGTTGATCTCTTGTACGACTTTCTCACCTAATACGGGTGTAGCCTATTTAGCAGCTTCACGCATGTAGTTAATAAAACATTTAGTTTGTAATTCAAGCTCTTCTTTAGTTTTAAGACTAACTTTTAACTCAATTAGATTTTCCAGTTTCTCTCTAAATAATTCCCAATCAGTAAATTTATTAGTAAGGTTAAGTTTGGTTTTCTTTTTTATGACTAATGTACTCAGAGTCATTAAGACCGGTGTGTGATCGGAAGTAATATCGTCAATGCTTTCGACTTCAATGTAATTTGAGGCTATTCCTTTCGAGATATAAAAGTCAATGAACTTTGTTGATGTCTGTAGGCCAATAGGTAGGTTTACGCGATGAGTGATATTCGCAACCTGACATTTCTATTGCACTTAGGAGTTCTTTTCCTTTTCCTGGTGTTATGAGTCGAGATCCCCACGCAGTATGTTTGGCGTTGTAGTCACCTCCTATGATAAACCTTGGTCCAAGTTTATTAAAAATGTTAACATATTGATTTCTTACGATATTATGTCTTGGTGGACAGTAGATCGCCCCTAAACTTAGTTCAGCACCACCGCATGGTTAATCGTTATTACAGTAGCTTGCATAAATGGCTCCTTAATTTCTTCTTGCTGGAAATGTAGGATATTTTGTTTGATTAAGATTGCTGTGCCTCCTCGAGCACGATCACTCGGATGCAATGTCCAAAAGGCTCTATATCCTGTAATTTTGATAAAGTTTTTCTCCGTAAAGTGCGTCTCTGATATTAAAGCTACATCTATGTTATTGGTTCTTAGAAATACTTCTAGTTCATAAATACTTCACATCCTTTGTAGCTAGCCGGATGACCTTTTTCTCCGCACAGTGCACAAGTTGGTATAACATTTCGCGGCTTTTGACATTATTTTGTTTGATGACTCTCTGCGCATTTGACACATTTGGCTTGCCTATTGCAGAAGTTCTTCGTGTGTCCTAACTGTTAGCAATTTGTACACTGAGGTATACCTATTACCTTTTTAGGTGGTTCAATAGACACCTTGCAAGGAAGGTAGGTGGTTCAATAGACACCTTGCAAGGTAATAGCAGGTTCTTAATTTCGTATATGTCCTTATTGTTTTCCCCCTGCAACAGGTCTACATAAAACAATGGGAAGTGTCTAATAATTTTCTCATTATTAATTGTCGACTTTTAGTTTAAAGGTTTAGTTTGCCTCTCTATAGTGTTTCGATTCTGTTTTCTAACGCGGCTTTTACATCAAGTAAACTTTTTGTTTGATAAACATTTTTGCTATCGAAAAACAATATTTGTAGTTGTTTTTAATACGAATAAAGATTATTTTTAAAAACTTTGATCTTATTTAAACTTTAAAAAAAAAAAAAAATTAAAGCCATGTGATTTATGAACTTTTTAGCGAATTTAATATTCTATAAAAACTTCGATAAAGAATTAACTTATCGAACTCAAAAGTTTATTAAACAAGCGCTAAATCAATAAAAGGAATGTGAGTGTTGAAAAAACTAAAGTTACTGCAGCAGGCAATTTCACTTATAATATGAGTACATCGGGTAACTTGAATTTTCAATCATGTCAAAATATTCAAATAATTGTGGCAGACAAATAATAACATGCACATATTTATTCAATTTTATTATTTTATACGAATATATTTGCCAATAGAATATCATTAGATTTACGCAATTATGGATTTAACTAACAACAATGTTCAGCCATAATTAGCAGCTTTTTATATTATGTTAATCATTCCATTCGATAAAATTTCTATTCAAAGTTAAAAGGGTTTTAATTTTTTACTTATTAGAGATTATTGTAAAATGCATGATACTCGTAACTGTTATTAGGTTTGACATCGAGTCAAACAGTCCTGTTTCGAATTTTCGCTCATATAATATGTATAACTTTATTATTTCCATTAAAAGTTAATAAATAGAACTTATAATAGACAAAACTGTATTGCAACGCTTTAATGATTTTATTTTCAATTTAAAATTCTGACAGGTTCAGAGTACTCACAATGCCTAATAGATGTCGTAAGAATCATAAAATCTTTATCAAATATATTTAATGCATGTTAGTTTGATGTAAAACCCGCGTAAGTTAACCAAAATATCTAGGTATTTATTACATTGTAACTCATATCGCTGGCATTTTGTTCTTAGTTCATTATTCTGGCGCTCAAGCGAGGTTAATTTTGATGTCATTTCATTGCCGTCTTGAAGCATACGGTGTCTTTTAGTTGTTGTTGAAGAATGCATGAGTTCTATTGGAGGTATAGGGGGCTTATACTTCTATCTGCTCTAGTAGCTAAGCTTGCCACTACTAAAGCATTGCGGTCGTTTGATATCGATGACTGGAAGCCCGCTTGCTCACTTTCTGAAGTCGCCGGTACTGGGCATCCTAATCCCTGTACCGTAACATTATTCTTCTGCTGATCTGCCATGGTTGGTTTATTGTTCAGCGTTCCTTCCCCTAGCCAGATTTGGCCCGCGGGTGGTGTTTTATTTCCCACCTACCCCTCCGACAAGCCGGTTAAAGAGCATTCCCCTATCCGCCACTTGGGGACGCGCCACGATGGAAGTTTTGCATGCTCTAACTTTTACCCAGCTATAGCAGGGGTGCCCCAGGGTAGCGTATTAGGACCCATCCTATATCTAATTTACACTTCTGATATACCGACAATGGAAACAACCTTCATCGGAACTTTTGCTGATGATATCGCAGTATTATCATCAAGCGAATCGTAGAACCAAGCAGTAGAATACTTACAGCAAGCACTCGATAGAATCAGCCAATGGACCAGGGATTGGAAAATAAATCTTAACGAGCTGAAATCAGTACATCCATACATTTCTCAATAGGGTACAAACTCCCCAACCTGAATCTGCTAAATATCTCGGATTGCATCTCGATTCAAGATTGAACTGGAAATATCACGTTAGACAAAAAGCAGCTATAGCAAATGAAAATAAAACAACGTGAAATGTACTCGCTAATAGGAAGACATTCTAAGCTTAGCCTGTACTGTCAACGCCTGATATACGAATCGATAAATTAAACCAATTTGGACGTATGGTATCCAACTCTGGGGCTGTACTAAACAATCAAATCGTTTAATTATTCAACGTTGCCAAAACAAATTTCTACGAGCAATAACGTATGCTTACCGCTACGTAACCAACGAGGAAAAACACAATGGCCTACACGTTAAATGGATTGATGAAGTAATTAAACCGCATGAGCTGGTCATTTAACAAATAAAGATTCATTATTGGGAGCAGAATATTGATTGCTTGTAAACCCACACTCGCTCCACTTATAAGTTTCAAATAAGTGCATTAGTAATAAATTATCATGTGATAAAATTGTACTATTTAAATAAAAAAAAAAAAAAAAAAAAAAAGAAGCGAGTAGCGTATACTACAAATCTATTAAAAAAGGTTCGTCGCGTGTTGCTAAAATCTTGTAGAAGGAAATAATAATATTTTTTGTGAAAATCACGTAATTTCAAAATTCCGAAAATCGTTGCTAGACTTATTACAATTGACCCATTGTCGCTCCATAGACAGAAAATATTATAAGCTGCCGAAAAATGTAGACGAGATGCCGTGGACATCTCTGGTACTGACAGTACAAATGAAAACATGAATTCTATTAGTCATAGCCAAACCCGTTAGAATCGGACGCCAATCACTATGACGATAGAATATTGTGTAATCTGGAAATATATGGGCCTTTAAATGTATTTAGCTCGATCTTTATTAAACTTGAAATATTTATCATAATTATGAAGTTTCTAACATCTTTAAACATAGTAAAGCCCATCATAATTTTATCCAAATTTTTTACTTAAATCTTAGGAATAGGTGTATGCTTTATCTTTTTAAAAATGTCATCCAGAATCTGTAGATATTTCTAGATTCGACGGCACAACATTTAGAATGACTCCAATTTGATAATTTTTTTTTGAAAATAAGTTCCAATTCACTATCACTGTAGGGTAGGTATCCTTTACTCTGTAAGAAATTTCTACAAAGTTGCAGTTATAGAATTTTATATTTTCAGAATCGGGCCATTATTTTAATAATTTGTTTTTTTAAATCTCGATTCGTTCGAAGGTAAAGCCTACCTAATTCGGTTGAACTAGATATACAATAGTGCAAAGGTGCTGGAATTTATGACATCGCTTGCCTTTTGACTTAGAGTGCACAAGACCCTATAAATGGGGCTATAAGAATAATTTTAAAAATAAGTTTTTAATTAAACAAAAATTAAAATTTATGAATTTCAAACAAAACTTGCGGTGTTTCGCTTCTTTGCTAAGTATTCAATTTTGGCGGTCATCTTGGAGTTAAACAGCTTCGGTACTCAATGCTGTTATCATTCTGGAACTTAGGGTACATCTCACAACTGCTTTAAGTTAAAAATGCTTAACGGGGTGAACTTAACGGGTGCACAGAAGCCCTTGTCTATGAACTTCGTAATAGGTTTAAAACAGAAAACTTTGCCTTCCGAAGCCAGCTATTGATTATAGGTTATATAAATCGTTCGTCAGTCGAGATTTTGCAAGATAGACACCAATCTGACTATGCCAATTCGATGGCCTATGACCATATGTAGACTTTGATTATAGCGTTGGGGTCGGTCTTATGAAGCTAAATGGGTGAAATCTTGATTTGCGCCTTGTTCTATCGATAGACATAGACAGACCAGCTGACTATGCTAATACGATGGCCCATATCCTTAGGTAGGGTTTGATTATAGGTTTGCGGTAAGTCTGATCAGATTATAGGTTTGTCGGGTGCAAATTTGCCAAAATTAAATATTTGCATTATTTTAAATATTTATTATAACCTTAACACATTCACAAAATTTAACCTTGTTAAAGTTAGCCGAAAGTTGTCAAACGAAAATGAAAAATATCGATAATGAAGATTGTGTCTCGACTGCATCAGCTGAAAAACTAATTTGCGGCCGAAAGATACATTACTTGATATACCTAGTTCTATATCTATAGATATAGAACTAGGTATATCAAGTAATGTAACTTTGTTGATTTTATAGGTCATAATTCTAGCTAAGCCCAACCGAAATTTGGAGCAAGTCTGAAGGAGATAGAGGAGTGTAGTTTGGTATCTTGTACCAGAATATCCGAAATGTTCGCAACTACACTAATAAAATGTTCTATAACTTTTGAGTATCCTGCTTTCCTATCGATGCTATACCGATATCGGCTTTCTCCCAAATAACAATCCCTTTCCCCCTTTAGACTTGCCCTAAATTTCTTGTCGGTTTACCTAGGATTATGATCTATCAAATAAACGTAGTAGGATCGATGGGAAAGTGCGTAATTTAAAAAATTGGACCAATTTGGTAAAATTATTTAATTCCAGACTGATTTTTCTGTATTCTGGTTATTTAGAGGTGACAACAGAACCTATGTATGTATATCGAGTAATTTCGGCTATAAAATATTTTTTCGGCTGGGATAGCAAAAACCATATCTGCATTACCATATTTCGACTGAACTAGGATAGGCACTATCTGCATTATCTTTCGGCTGAAAACTTTCGGCTAATTTTAACAGTATATTGAAATATTAGCCAAACAAAATTCTGTAACTCCATCGATTTCCTCGACGACAGCCATACATTTCCTCGACCTTACGCCAGTATCAAAATTAACGGTATAGTTTAGGGCTTGCTCAAATATCTCTGCCTTAAGGAAAAATTCCCTCAATTACATAAAACCGAAAAATCTACCTCTTCATCCAATACCGACTGTAGTTCAAACTGCAAATGGATTTCCTATGAAGATTCATGGTTTTGTAAACACCCAGATTGAATATAACACCAAAGGATGACAAAATCTGAACTTACGATAAATGTTTAGAAAAACAAATTTCTTCTGAAATAGATCGAACATCTCGGTTATATAGTTGTTGTTTTTTATTTAATTTAAATTATTACAACTGAATACAATTCATCTAGTAATTTTTCTTTCTTAATTTTGTCACTAGTGAATGAGGAGAGGCCCATTGGCCAGCTCCATTTATAGATTATTTACTGAAGTAGTTTTTGCTCTGGTGTCCATAATCCATTAAATCAATTGGTTTCGTTTTCTGCAATCGTTTTTTTTGTACAACCCCAGAGTTGTATTCCGTAAGTTCATACAGGCTTTAGTGCCTGTTGATATAATAGCAATTCATTTTCGGTTGACAATTCCAAACTTTTCCCGAGCAGCCAATTCATCATTCGATATTTGATATTAAGCTAATTTTTTTTCTTTTTATCGTGCTCTTTCCATCTGAGCCTGGTATCTAAGTTCATCCCTGGTCATGTGTGGTCTGATGAAATCAATCTGCTTTTGGCGAAATAAAGCAAGCTTCCACGTCAGCACCAGTTTTAGTAAACCCAAATTTCTGAGCCCAATTTTATATACAATGCGTGACGAGGAAGGCAACGGTATGACCATTGCCTATATGTCAAAAAAATTAAACGCGGTTCAACGGAATTATTCCATTATAGAGCAAGAGATACTGGCGGCGATAGAGGACATAAAAAAATTAACGGACCACACTAGCTTTAAATGGCTTTTGTCGTTAAGAGGTGCAACAGGAACACTGGCTCGGTGGAGCTTAAAATTCCAAGGTTTCAAAATGCTGTCCCTGATGCGCTATCTCGGGTTGAGATGGAGGCACTTGAAATTATTCGGGTTTCCTAGCTCAATACTCCACTGCTTTTGGACCTAAACTCTCCCGCATTTTTTCGATCCTGATTATCAGCAAATTAACCCAATCACTTCAGCAATCTCCTCGAAACTTATTTACCGTTCAAAATTTAGTTTATATCCAACCTCATTCCAACAAACGGTGCCTAGCAGATATATATACCTTCCTACAAACTTATTCCGGAATCCCTTCGAACCGCTCTCCTCTAATTATCTCGGCCCACTGTCCTCAAACCTCGGCGCATTTAGGTATTTGCAAAACCATCGATCTTATTCAACCATATTATTACTGGCCCACCATTGCTGTCGATGTAACTAATTTTGTTGATTCGTGTGATGAATGTAAATCTATAATAAACTGTCCAACCAAACCTGCTATCCTTCTCTTCCCATAACTTTCCAGTCTTTCAACGATTCTATCTCGACTTCCTGGGACCCTACCCTCGCACCAAAAACGGGAACACTGGAATCTTGTTCGCTCTGGATCATTTTTCTAAATTTGTTATCTCAAAAACGGTCCGAAAAGCTACTGCTGTCAAGGTGTGTTGATTTTCGAAGGACGAAATTTTCTTAATGTTTGGGGTTCCCGAGATTATTCTAACTGACAATGGCCGACAATTTGAATCCTTATTAGTATAAAACCTCTGTAACAAGTATGGCGTAAAGCATATATTTACTGCCAAATATTCGCCCCAAGGGAACGCTTCAGAGCGTGTTAATCGAACCCTGTTAGCTTCCTTGCGTGCCTACATTAAGACGGATCAACGAATTTGGGATACTAATTTGGCCGCCATCACACATGCCCTTCGTAATTATATCCATGATTCGTCTTAATATTCTCCACATTTCCTTGTATTTGGGCAGCATGCCGTGTTGCATGCTTCAGTGCACGAATTGTTGCGCCAGACGTCTGCATTTGGAGGGAACCAACTATATAGCGAGCATAGACCAGATCATTTGTTTAGAATTTATCAACAAGTAAAAATTTATCTAATCAAAGTTGGTGAGAAACCGAAATGATTATATGAACGCCAATTCTTCAAATTTATTTAGGTCCGACGGTATAAATTAGGAATTTCAGACAAAACAAGACTCGCGACGATTACGCTGCCAAATTGGCACCAAAATATATAAAAGGTGTTATGAGCAGCTTGTGGATAACGTGACATGTGAGTTGGTGAATGAGACTGGTCCAACCTAGGGCATATATCATTTTAAAGCCATCAACACCTAATTTAATGCTAACTTAACGTCGTTTTCATAGATCTTCTTCGAATACTATAATTTAGGCCCGGCTTTTTTAGACCTATCAACAGGGGTAAGTCGTCCCTTCGAATGTTACGACCACTGGTCGTTCCATTAAATAATGGTAAATATATTTTTATTTTATTAAATATTATTATTGTGGTGAATAAAAACAATTGTAAAATCCTGACCACCAACATGTTGCATTAGCAAGGCCGATTATTCTTTGGGATGGTAAATTAGTATTGTTTATTTTTCGTTCTTCCTACCCCAATTATTTTCCGCGGTCTAACAAAATTCCTCCCAGGCACTATCAAACCCCACTCCCAATCGACGAGAAGAAGCCCGGCAAACAAGTGCGACCTTTCGTTACATTATAATTCAACGGAAACTTAATTTTTCAACGAATTGAAAATTAAGGAATATTTACAAATTATTGTTGCTTTGTTGAGAAGGCTCAAATTTTGTTTGGCTAGGATACGTTATTTTTTCTCTACATCAAAATGAATTCGTTTCGACCCTTGATATAACCCTCCGTATACCTAAATACTACTTTAAAATTTAAAATTACATCCCGCAAAGGTCTCGGTTAATAAAACCACCATTAAAAAAATAAATAATAATTTTTAATAATT
The DNA here is from genome assembly GCA_932526605.1 of Nephrotoma flavescens. Lineage (NCBI taxonomy): Eukaryota > Metazoa > Arthropoda > Insecta > Diptera > Tipulidae > Nephrotoma > Nephrotoma flavescens. The sequence continues at coordinate 176,685,187 of OW052220.1, read as the reverse complement.
TTCAATTATGTATATAAAATATATTTCCGAAAATCTATTAATATTTTCCATTTCCATAGTAATAATTAGCGTCTATCATAACTACACCTGCTGATCTCCCCCTGCAGGTATCATAACAAAAAAAAATTTATATAAAATTTCAATAATTCATAAATCAATAACAAATACAATTTAATCAAAAAACTATTTACGGTAAATCGATATGTTGCATTACAGTATAATTACACGTATACTAAGAAACTTCACTGTACGTACACTGTTGTTGTAGTTCATAGTTACAATGTAAAATTATATCAATTATGCTGCTGATATTTTGTTATGATACCTCCAAATGTTTATGTTCTGTGCGCTATAAACACACACACAAATGTATTTTCAACATTCTTACGTTGTTCGTCTTCTTCGATCAATCTGTGTGATTGATGACATGCTGATTACAAAAATTATTTTTGATTGAAAATAAAATTGAATGATAAAATTCGATTATACAGACAGATAGATAGATAGATACATAAAATGTTTTTGATACATAAAACAGCATCACTCAGGCTATATCATATTATGTTCTGTTGTTGTGTGTATGTACATATGTATGTATCATTTATATCAATCTGTTTTGATTTCGATATTTCAGTTTTTGTTGTACTCTCGAATAAATGATAAATGAATTTATATCGAGACGGTATACGAGATAGTGAGATGTACGACCACCGATGACGATTATTTTGATGATGATTACTATAAAGATGACTGTTAACCATGAAGAAAACCGAGATGTTGTTTATTGTGTGATAGGCATATACACATGTCATGATGTGATTTTGAGATACGAATTTAAGTCGATAAAGTCCTTATCTTAAATTATTCATGGGATCATATCACACCGTATTCGACAACAAAAGTGTGGCACATGAAAGTAATCGAAAATTTCCGATTCATTTACAGCGTTATGTAATGAACTCAACAACTACATCACACTATTGATGATGTCGGTGTAACTTTTGAACTATGAAATAGTTAAATTAATAGGGAATTTAATAGTTTATGGAAATATTATAAATGTTTGACCTCTACATGCGGTTATTTGATTTCTTCTTTGGTTTGAAAATTAGATAAATTAGCTCTAATTGTTTGAGTAAACTTCGAACTTTGCATATTGATGAGTATTGATCCTTTATCAATCACTTTTTTATTTAACAAAATCTATTATTAACATTTATTGTGAGTGAAGTTCAAATTAAGATTAATTTGGTGGTCAAGTATGATATATGTATGTGGAAGTTGGTAAGAGGTGTAATAAGAGCCTGGCGTTTAGTTTGTAGATAAAAAATAATTTGAAATTTCGTTTAAAAATGGAAAATACTAATTATTGGTGATCTCTAGAATTGAAAGTTATCAATCCTGTTTACACGACTTTGGTAAAATTATAAATTGGTCTCTATCTGAATATTTGATACTAGGTTGTTCTGAGGCGCTTTGTGTCCGTTTATTCCCAGCAAAGTGTAGTTAAATACTTATTAAAAATACGGGTGCTTTGCACCCGTATACTATTTAAACAACCAAGTTTTCCGAGCTTTTGGCAATTACGCTATCATCGAGGTTTGTTGTGTTTTTTTATTAATTTAAAAATACATTAATTGAATGTTAAAAAATTCCATTGCGAGAAAAAAAACGCAAAATATTTTACTTTAGTAGCAAGTACAGTATAAAAGATTTTTTTGAATAGCAGTTCGTCCAATTAATATTTGTTTGGTTTTTCAATTCAATTATCGACGTTTTTCTCACAATCGAATTTTTAACAACACGACAATTGCCGAAAGCTCTCAAAATTTGGTTTTTTAATTCGTAAAATTTTATTTGCCTCTCTTATTAATGAAATTTTTCTGCTTGCCTCATTTTTTAGAATTTTAACTTTTGATATCAATTTAAAAACACGTCTTGTCAAATTCAGACGCTTTTGAAGTTAGACCTAAACCAACAACAAAAAAACGAAAGTGTGTTTGTATTGGTAAAAAATAAATAGAAATGACATTTAGGCGAAATAATTAAATATTTGAATAGTTTTCCAATTGAAATTATTATTTAAAAAAAAAAAACAAATTATCGTAGGATTTTCTTAAGAAATTGAATATCTCGAGAATTAATATGATTCTTACCTAGTTCTGTATGATTTTCTGAAAGGTTATGATTTGAACTTCAAAACCTTTTATCCATTTAAAAAGCTAATGGGATTCAGGTGGTCAAATAAATACTTTAATAACCTGCGCTATAGTAAGAATTTAGGATTTTCTTAAGAAATTGAATATCTCGAGAATTAATTTGATTCTTACGTAGTTCTGTATGATTTTCTGAAAGGTTAAGATTAGAACTTGAAATCCTCTTATCCATTTAAAGAGCTAATGGGATTCAGGTGGTCAAATAAATACTTTAATAATCTGCGCTATATTAAGAATTTAGGATTTTCTTAAGAAATTGAATATCTCGAGATTTAATTTGATTCTTACGTAGTTCTGTATGATTTTCTGAAAGGTTAAGATTAGAACTTGAAATCCTCTTATCCATTTAAAAAGCTAATGGGATTCAGGTGGTCAAATAAATACTTTAATAACCTGCGCTATATTAAGAATTTAGGATTTTCTTAAGAAATTGAATATCTCGAGAATTAATTTGATTCTTACGTAGTTCTGTATGATTTTCTGAAAGGTTAAGATTAGAACTTGAAATCCTCTTATCCATTTAAAAAGCTAATGGGATTCAGGTGGTGAAATAAATACTTTAATAACCTGCGCTATATTAAGAATTTAGGATTTTCTTAAGAAATTGAATATCTCGAGAATTAATTTGATTCTTACGTAGTTCTGTATGATTTTCTGAAAGGTTATGATTTGAACTTCAAAACCTTTTATCCATTTAAAAAGCTAATGGGATTCAGGTGGTCAAATAAATACTTTAATAACCTGCGCTATAGTAAGAATTTAGGATTTTCTTAAGAAATTGAATATCTCGAGAATTAATATGATTCTTACGTAGTTCTGTATGATTTTCTGAAAGGTTAAGATTAGAACTTGAAATCCTCTTATCCATTTAAAAAGCTAATGGGATTCAGGTTCTTCTTCCAGAAAAGTATGAAAAAAAAAAAATCAAGTTTTTTTTCATCCCTTCAAGCAGTTTTTCACCGATTACGAAGGAATTGGATTTGTTTAATGGGAATGAGATTCATTAATGATTTCAAGAAGAAGTTTATTAATGGGGCTGCCCGGAACGGGACAATGATATAATGATGGAATTTGGCACGATGGATAAATACGGAATTATAAAATGATAAACTGCTGTACTCGGCTTAAGATTAGAAACCGAATCATAATTTTCCCCTTTACTAATTATTGATATAGTGGAGAGTGTAATTATTGGTTGTTTTATGGAATTAACTCCCATACCATTTATGCTCTTCTATTGCAAGCTATGTTAGGTCGCGAGATATTCAATTTCTTAAGAAAATCCTAACTTCTCAGGTTATAGTAACGCATAGCAAAAAATTAATTTGATCGCGCTAAAATTGTTAGCTTTTCAAATGGCCCCAAATATAGATAGTCCTAATCTAGACCTATCCAAAAAACATAATAACGTACTTGATAAACATATTAGGTCTCGAGATATTCAATTTCTTAAGAAAATCCTAAATTCGTATATCCCATCCTAATAATGAACTTCTGATTATTTATTATAAATTGAAATTACATTAGTAATTAACAAATTTAATGTTTCGCCTAAATGACAATCTTGTTTTACTTTTTAACCTATACATTCAAATTTTTTTTTTTTTGTTGAGTTAGGATTAATTTAGTTCTAACTTCATACGCGTATACAAGCGTGTGAAGTTTGTGCTAAACTAGTCCTAAAGTTAGTTCTATACTATAATTAGGTCTAACTTCACATGCATAAATTCAGATATTGTAATAGCCTGTACAGACTGAGGATGAGTTAAACTGGTTTAGCAAAATCAAGTACTCTAAGAAACTAAACCTTGCTAGTAGGTTTTTTAATTTTTCATAGTATGTCGAACTGAATTGAATTTTATTTCAATTCAGTTCGACATACTATGAAAAATTAAAAAAAAATTATTTTGCTAAACCAGTTTAACTAATCCTCAGTCTGTGCAGGCTATAAGATATTAATGAGAGTTTTCTACTTCGAAAATAACACATCGATGGCTTATCTTCAATAAGCGCTATCCCACAAATTCAAAAATTTCCAGGGGAAACAAAAAACCTTATTATCCTTAAACTTAATATATTTCAAAAAAACAAAATATCACATTTGATTAAATAATACTTCAATTTAATAATTTTATAAATAAAATAATAAAATTATATAGATTTTTTTAATTATGTGGCATAGAGTTAATTAACATATAGTAAAAAAGCGACATAGCGGTTATTTACCTATGGTAGTTTAGAGAAAGTTATGTAATTTATTAAGAACTGCGCGGAATTTCATTATAGAATGAATGAAATTCAACAGGGATAACTTTTTTTAGTTCCTGCAAATAATTCCATTTTGTTTGCTTAATATATAAACATTTCGGATGTAGTTTCAGCAATTCAAATTGTTTGTAAGGTTTAATATGAACGGGCAAATCACTGTAGTCATCATCGAAATGTGTTTTGAATTGTACTGAGCCATTCGGAATATAAAGCAATGCTCGTAGTTTGGAAACAGTCTTTCCGCCATTTTTACAGAAAGGCTAATACTAGAGAATCTTAAGTTGTTATTGTTGTAATTATAAAAAGGTCGCGTGTAAGATATTCTACGTCGTAAGACTGGCTAATGGCGTCTCCGTTGACTTTTACAAATTTCCGTGCTTCTTTTGTTACATTGACATAGTCGTAAGGTAGAAAAATTGACCGATTTTTTAATTTTTTTTTTCAATTTTTGCGTGAACGCTATCCACTTCCGCTATCCAAAAAATTCGAAAGTGCATTAAGTAGATACTGATTTCGGTTTTGGTAACCACCTCCGGAAATATAACAATCAGTAAATCATCACCCAGGCCATATCTCGTCAAGTGGTGAAAAATACATGAAACAAATGAAGAGGCACTTACATTGCCTTCACTTTCATTCCACCAGTAGTTAGTACATTGATGACTCGTTAAATTGAAAACAGAGAAATTGTGGACTTGAAGTCTCTGCTTGTAATATATAACAGAAGCGTTCAAGTGTGGGCACATCTTTACTGCTTGAAAATCCATTGTAAATGTGGGCTGCTCTTTCAGCTCAGCTGCTAGTTTATCTGCCTCTTTTTCTTGTTTGGCCCGTTTCTCATTATTAGAGTGTTCTTGATACATTTCGTCGGTAATTTGGCCTGTTTTATAACTCACACGTATGTCACATTAGTCCTTTCGTGGCCTGTAGCTGGACAATTTTCTTCATCAAACAAAGTCAGAAAAGTGAAAATTGATACATTTTCCTCTTTGTCATTGGCCCATTTCTTTCTATAGTCTTCAAAGACATCAGTTTTGGTTTTAAATGACTCAATTAAATATTTCTTTAAAGTATCTTTTCGACAATAATGGCTTTTAGCTTTGGGTAGGTCTGCCAAAAACTTTTTAAGGTTTTTCTCTTCGTTCACAATTTTTTATCTTGAAAGCACAAATTTTTATTTTCGATTTACGAGTAGTTACTGTTTTATTTGTTATTGCTTAAGTTGTTTCTAGCCATTTACGAACCATATCAATTTTCAGGAACATAGATCTGCACACCTATAAAATGTTATTAGATTTAGTATTAAAATAATTATATTTAATAAAAACAAACTGAACAAACGTGCAAATTTGAATTTCCTTTTTGTAAGTAATAAACGTACGACCCAACTCTTCGTGAGCTTTCACCAACATACGATCTTTTCTTTTCTATGTACTTAACAAGGCTCCGAATATACACCTGCTTACTTTCCCAATTGAGTTTCCAAAAATCTTCGATTATTTGCGCTCTCTTCTTCAGTAAGTTCAGAACAGCTTCGTAGCGATGACCGTAAGCACACAGTTGAGGAAGGTCCCAACGATCTACCACTGCGCATCTTATTTTGCTTTGTTTTACCTTGATTAAAGGTGTACCCTAAACACGAATCACCAGTCATTCTTTCTGCTTAGATTGAAGTCGAGCTTTACCAGTAAACTGTCTAGTTCTTTTTCCACGATTTTTGCTGACGATATTATTTAAGTGTTCTGTAGGAAGAACACTTAAATAATACAAATTTATGATAACAGATTTTTCTAGTGGCAATGAAATAATAATTATTATACCTTAGGAATTTCATCTGAATTTTCTTCATGGTCGACTTCATTATTTATAAAAGTTTTCTCTATCTGAATCCTAACTGAAGCATCAGCCCTAGCCATTTGTACCATTTTTTTTAGCTCGATCGCTCATTTTGCTATCATTTAAATTAACAGATTGGAAAACACTAAACTGTATTCCACAATCTCAACAATATCCAACAAATGCTATCACCAATTTACATTATATATTATTTTTATTTTATCACTTTAATTATAAATTAAAAATAATGCACAATATAAAACTTTTAAGTAACCTCAAGAAAACTCTATTTCTTAAAAAAACTGTTAATTTGCCTCAATGTGTTATTTAATAACAGAACGAACGAAAATTTAATTAAAAACTAATTAAAAGTCAAATCACTGTGGGTTATGCATGTCGGCAGATAAGATCGGCGGTTATGCATTAGAAAATATGCATGTCGCTGATAGCGCTTTTATTTAAATGCATGTTTAGCACATAAAATACGTTCAAAATATAGTAATTATTGCAATGTTAGATGGGTCTGAGATCGATAAAGAGATTTTCATCAAAAAGTCATTTTCGGTAAAATTGTGGGATAGCGCTTATTGAAAAGCCATCGGTACTCTTTCGATTTTATGATCGAACGAAATCGAAAAAGAAATCAACTATGGATTTTTGTTTAAATAATAATTTTGTGTGCTGTGTGTGCGCTCATTCGATTTTACGATGGCATTTTGTGTATTTGGTTGACGAAATTTTGAAAAAAAAACACAGGGACGTTTTTTTAGGTTACCCTGTGCGTTCTCGAGTGAGTCAGTCAGTGACGTTTATTACATTTCCGTTTTATTTCAGTTTAAGTAGTTCTTTATTATATCGAAAAATTCCTGGATCTCAGTTACCTTTGTTTTATACATAACCAAATTGACAGAACTAAATTGTTTTATTAAATGTTTACCAATTCAGTACGTTCATTCCAATACCAGCGATATTTTCGGTAATTTTGTTTGTGGGATTGTCCAAAGACATAGCTGAGCTGAAGTTTCGATATCGCAAGTGATTCTCGCCTATTAGGTATTAGTTGGAAAAACATTTCTGCTCTGAAAGCATATCAATTGTACCGGGTTAATGCTCATTAGACCGGCCAATTGAATTAATGTTGAAATTTATCGATAGGTCAGCGTTGAAGCATTCAATTCACAGCTGTGATTCACCGACGCTAATGGAACTGGTTTAAAAACGAATAATCTGAATCGCGGAGTTGTTGATTGTCTCGTTGTTACTTTTGAGAGAACGGTATGAATTATATGAAATTTATATGGTAGTCTTTCGACTTTTCATTTTTAGAATTATAATATAGACAAAAAAAATTTTTTTGTCACCCTATGCGTTCTCGATTGAGTCAGTGAGATAAGGGTACTTTACTGAGAATGTAAATTTAAATTTTGAATAACTCAATTAAATTGTTATTATTTACTTATTATTATATAAGCCGTCAAACAAAGAGCATGGAAAGCAGACGATTTTCTACTCCGAATTCGTAAAGCGTACTCGGAAACGCTGCGTCTTAGTTCACGGAATTCCGTATATCTATCTGAAGAAAACAGTAACTTTTACTTTCTTTCTCGTGGTAAAATAAAGTATTATAATCATTCGCTATATCGCCGAATCCTAAATAAGTAGTTTTTAAAAATGTCTGTGTGTGCGTGTGTATGCTTGAGCAGAGCGTGAAGTATTTTTCATTAATTCGGGAATCACAGTGTTTTTCGGCCTAAATCGGTTCACCGAAAGTGGCAGTTTCTACAGGAGTTTTTTCGTTGTTTGCAAATATTTTTAAATGTATAACATTTGCGAGAAAAACGACGATGAACTAAAACACTCTAAATAAAATTTTGCATTTCTAAATAAAATATGACGAGTTTTAACAAAAACCTTTTTTCAACAAAAAATCGTCCCTGTGCAGCGAAATGAACTTATTAATTGGGATGAAATTTCATTCCTAAGCTTTTCCACAAATTGAGGGGTTATTGTGAATTTTGGTCGAAATAGGTCCATTAGAAGTGATAGCTTCCATAGATTTTTCATTTTTCCACCAGAAATTACAGCTTCAATATTCGATTTTTTCATGTATTTTGAAAAGTATATCATTTACGAGAAAAACGGTCATGAACTTACAGATCAGTTTTAAAAAATCAGAAAACTGTTTTTCAACAATAATTTGGTCCGTGAACAGCCTATATATTAGGCCCCACTGATTTTTAGCCGAGATCGGTTTGCCGGAAGTGGCAGCTTCAATAGGAACTTTTCCGTTTGTAGCAAATGTTTGGAAATGTCGCATTTAAGAAAAAACGATTTAAGTAAAAATATAGTCAATTAAATTTTAAACAAAATTAGTTCAGATCACAATTTAAATTTTACCGGAATTCATGAATTTTGATAAAAAAAAACTTCATACTTTTTTCATAAATAGGGAGAGCTCCAAGACAGATATACAAGACAGTTTTTATCACAAATCGGGTAGGTTCAATTATTCGTTTATAAATTAAATTTGTCACAATAATTACACCCCTCCATTTTTTTAATCCGGCTTAATCTGTTGATATTATAATGAACTAACTAGATTGTTAGGAATCTTACTTAGAAGTTATTTTATGTTGGAATGATCGATCAAATCTCTACTATTAAATTGAACGTTAAGTAGAATTTTTCCAACTACTATTTGGTAAGCTAGTAGAAACTCGGTTCTGAAGTTGGTTGCATTAAAATATACTTGAACGTATACAAATCGCCCACCTTTTTGGATAATGTAGCTTAGTCATTGCTATTTATATAGCATAAGTGTCAATCATTTACAAGCTGTCGTTCCCTGTGCATCAATTTTAAGAGATGGATGTCGATAAAAAACATTACGCCATTGCATTCTATTCTGTTTTCAAATGAAAATAATGCTGCTCAAATGATGCTTGCAGAACAGTTAAGAGTTACTCATCACGAGCGTTGTCATGCAGCAATATCATCATATTGGTGCGTTTTATGGACCAGTGAAATCATTGGTCCATATGTCTTCAGAAATGATGATGGTCAGAACGTTACAGTCAACGGTGAGCGGTACAGAGATACGATTAGTAACTTTTTCGTGCCTCAATTGGAAGACATTAAGGTTGCAGATATGAGGTTTATTTTGTATTAGCTATATATTTTTATATTTCATTTTATTGTTTTTTGTCTCTCTCCCTGACTCTTTCACTATATTTATCGCCCTCTCTTTCTTTCACTCATCAGTATATTTTATGTAAGAAAAGGTATTTACTAAAAATAAAAAAATTTCGTATATAACTAGGGAGCGAACGTCGACTATTGCTCTTGTCCGACCACCTTTGGCTTCCAGTATCTGGTGGTGATTTCTTCACTCAATCAATAAGCTTCTATTTTACTCCCTTGATACATAATATGCTGTACAAATAGGTTTAAATACCAAAAAATCTAACTATCAGCCAATAATGATGTGGGATACTCTGTAGGACCTTGGTTGCTAGATTTTACTATGGATTACTATTAACAGGGCGCGTATTCTTGAAATCTGTGGATATTTCCGTCTGCGAACTATAATTTGCTTTAAAATTCTATTATTCGAATTTTTCGCCGGCTACTTTAACTTTCAAATTTGTTTGCAAGTTTTCTATTATTTGGGGGAATAAATCCGCATTGATTGTGAAAATAAATAAAAGCAAACATGCAAGGAACTTTGAAAAAAAGATTAAACTACCCGGCGAAAAATATAAAGAAATAATATAAAGAATTTTAAAGCAAATTATAATCCGCAGACGGAAATATCCACCGATTTCAAGAATACGCAACCAAAGACAAACTAAAAGTAAACATTAAAATTTAAACTGCTTGTTCATTTTCTGTAAATAGTCGATCAAAAATACGCAGTTTAACGAAAAATTACAGATACAATGACAACATTTTAATTATCAGAAATGGGCCATCGGCTTCAGCTTCTGGCTTCAAACTAAGTCGTAATAGATAATGTCTATGTATGTGTAACAAACTTGACAAAAAAAATAATTTTTGAAATGTTTTCGCATACTTCGCATCATATGCAATATAATTTATTGAAAATAATTAACACAAATATATGATGATTTTGACACATATTATAAATAAACTAAAATCTACATGTCAAAAATGGCCTTGAAATATATTTTATTCATTTTTATTTGTGGTAGTTCGGTTTCACCGAAAAATTGTATGCCGCAGTTAAAACGGATTTTGTGGGCTAAAGAGGAAAGAAAGGAAGGTGAAACCCGTCTTATGAAGCCGTGTGTGGAATGGGCCAATAAACTTCGTTTTCTTTTTTATTATTTTAGTTTAAACTATACACACGTGGACAAAATTAACGCATATTTTTTTTTGTAATAAAAAAATCCCGCTGGCCAATTTCAGTGGAACTGGTATGATTATCCCAATATGATAAAGAATGATAAATGATCCCAAATTTATATTTTTCTCAAAAGGGGAACAAATATGGCGTTATGGAATTATAGCGACTAATTTTCATTGCAAAATGTTAAAATGTGTCGAACTATTTTTTTTGTTTAATTTTCAAAAGCGGTTTAATAAACATTACAACTAGCTTGAAAAACATTAAATTTAGTTTAATTAATGTGGTAATGAGGATTTCCTCTCCCGTGCCCTTATTACAGCCTCCATCTTCTGGGCATTCTTCTTTGTATCATTTCTTGTAGATTGAGACTCCACTCTGCTTGCACTGCAATAATCAGCTCTGCAATTGATCTGGTGCCGGATTTCTAGCTCAAATACGGCATTTTAGAATGTCCCATACGTATTTGATCGGATTAAGACCCGGATTCATTGGTGGCCACTTAAGTGCACGAACGCCGATATCTTGGAGATATTAATGTACCGTTGCAGCTACGTGAACTGAACCGTATCATGCATTAACACAAAACTGTCATAACCTATGAAGCCCACATGAGAAGAAGCAGTGGATCTTCTGCGAGTCGTTTTGGTGTTAGGTTCACTTCTTTAAATTTTCGTCTAATTGTTCTGGCACTAATATTCACTTGACGGGCACTAAGCAACTCATTCCTCAATTGAGTACGCTTTCGATCTTGTAACGAATTAATTTCTAAAAATCGGTTGTCCTCTGTTGTGCACATTTTATGTCCTTGTCCAGGTTTTTTTTATATTCTCCGGCCTCTCGATATCGCTTAAGTATTCGTGAAACCAAAGACTGGTTCATTCCAAATTTTAGTGCGATTTGTACTTTAGTATAATCTTCCTAATACAATGTGATGCCTTTAACCGCCTCCAGCTATGAAAGGGTGCCATATTACAATAGATCTTATATTACATGTTTGCTTTAGAACACATTTACAAGAACTAGTGGTACTGCAATTACAAATAATTGATATGCAATGATACAAAAGCCGATCGTTGCGTTGAATTTCAAACAAAATGCGCTCTTGATTAAGCATTTTTGAAAAAATTAATTGATTGGCTTGCAGTAGACTTTATTCAAGGTGGTTATTGATAAAAATATAGATGTGCTATCATTTGACACTAGTAGTATTAAAATTGACTAGCGGGATTTTTTTTTATTACAAAAAAATATGCCTTAATTTTTCCACGAGTGTATGTTTATTCAAAACTTTTATTTAAAATTAAACATAAACTATTGACATTAAATTTAACAATTTCTTTATTGTGATACACTTTAAAATAAATAGTCAGATGACCTGGTTTCGGACATTCGTCCTTTATCGAATCCGGTTAATTACTCAGGAGTAAGTAATCAGATTTGATAAAGGACGAATGTCCAAAACCAGGTCATCTGACTATTTATTTTAAAGTGTATCACAATAAAGAAATTGTTAAATTTAATGTTATTAATTTATTTTTATTTTTAAATAAAAGTTTTGAATAAACATATAGATTAAACTAAAATAATATATTGTTGTGATATGAGCCACGGACTTACAAAAATATGGATTTATACCAATATTACAGTACATTCATGTTATAGTTGAAATGTAAACTCTCTTCTGAGTATCTGTGCTAATACTTTCCAAGTTCATTTTCCGAAGTCATCTCTTATGTTTCAAGTCAATTGAAACGACAGATGTTACTGTCATGACGATGCCAATGACATTCTTGTTGCGCCATTTTTAAAAGTGACAAGAAGTGTCTGCGAGGGGATTTCTCTTTTACAAAATTTATTTTTAAAATAAAAATTTTAAATTATTACAATAAATAAATAACTATTAAAATTAGTTGGTTGTGGTAATTAATTTTTTATTTCTTAAAAAAATTACAATAAGAAAGTTCAATGGAATTGGAAGCGCGTGAAACGTAAGTATTTTAATAAAAAAATTATACAAATGTTAAATATTAAATTATAATAATAATAGTGTTAGTGATATACACTTGGGTGCAAAAAAACGCACAAAAAGTTCCACAAAAGTTCTAAAATATCAAAAAAATCCAATATTTGTTTATGTTTTTTAATGCAGAGTCAAAGTCTATTTCAATACCTATCCAGTGGTACCTATTTTGTGTTTATACGTGCCATCAAACTGATTTTTGGGGGTAAATTTCTGAGGTACACGTTTTTGTGAATTTCTCAGCATGAAAATTAGGGGTAAAAATCGAATTAAAACATGGAAATAAACAAAAAAATAGTTTTATTAATAAGAAGTATTCCCTCTCCTGGCCCGAATGATAGCTTCCATGCGATGCTGCATTGATTTCACCAAAGTTTTCGAAAAATCTTGCGGTATCGCCTCCCATCCCTCTACGATTGCCGGTTGCAGCTCCCGGAGAGTCGTTGCAGCAACATCTCTGGCTCCCTTCTTTTCAACTCGTCCCATAAATGTTCGATGGGATTGAGGTCTGTACTTCGAGCTGGCCACTTTTTAACAGGCACATCCACCTCTTGAAGGTACTGGTATTCCTCAATGTACTGTTGAGAGTTCATTCCTCTTGATCGACAGCCAGTATTAGTTCGTGTGATGAATACAAGATCTGTCTTCGCTTCTAATAATATGCCTCCCCAGAACATGTACGATCCACCGCCATACGAGACCCGTTCTTCAATGCAACATTGTGCATATCGCTCTCCTTGTCTTCTGTATACTCTTCTGCGTCCATCCCGGGCATGGTGCCATATAAACACATCCTGCACTCGTAAGAGAACAGGACTGTTCTCCATTCTTCTTCTGTCCAATCCAAATGCTCTCGAGCCAACTCACGATGGGCTCGTCCACCAACTGACTTCGACTTCACGAACTTCTTGGAGCCGCCGTCCCGGTGGTTCAATTCATGCGGCGATTTCGCAACGAAGTTGCTACAAGAGAGCGGCTACCACGCTGTGGTGTAGTACGAGGTCGGCCAGATCCATGTCGCCATCTGAAGTCACCAGTTTCTTGATATTTCTGCCACACTCGACGAACGGAGAATCGGCTCAAATTTAGTTGTCACTTTGGCGCTGCCCCGCATAAATTAGTACAACCAGCAGTGGCATCCATTTCTTTGCTCCGGTTGAAGACGTAATCAATAGACGATCGTACACGCTAAGCGTCGATATGCGAATGATCACAATTCCGAGCGAGATATTTCATGGCATGCTATTGTCTTGATCGTGTTGCATTATTTTTAGAATTTAATTCGAAAGCCTGCTATATGTATTTGACAAAAAATCACTTTGTTGGCATGGTACAATTACAAGAAAGGCACCACTGGATGAATATTGAAATAGACTATTATTATTATTATTATTATTATCTTTATTTCAGTTTAAATACAAAATAGTTTATACATAGAATTGATTGTATAATGAAATAAAGTAAAGCTCCTTTAGATTACAATCTGTGTTGGAGCAACAAGAAAATTTTTCTTAAAACTAAGTAATACAAAATCTTTTGTTGACAAAATTTACAATATCACATATTTACTTATATATATATTAAACTTACACACTATCTTAAAATTATTGATTTGTGTCTATAACTAAATGAATTGAATCATTAAAAGTATTGTTCAATGTTTTCGATGGTGAGCAGCCAGGATCGAAGTTCGCGCTTAAATTTGTGTTTACGTACAGGGTTGATACCTTTAATGTCGTTTGGTAGCATGTGGAAAAAGAACGGTGCCATATAAAGATAAAATCTTCTAAATTTCTCGCTATAACAACGAACATTGGCAAAGTTATTGGGGTTCCTCGTGTTGTATATATGTACAGTGCGATTGTGAAAACTGTCACTTCGAATAAAAAATATTTTGAGGACTTGATAAATATAAAGATATCTAAATGGTAGTAAGTTTAGCTCACGAAACAATGGAACTGTTGGTGTTGTATGAGGGCGTTTGTAGATTAATTTAATAATTCTTTTTTGTGCGATATACAGGTCCTCAATGTTAGTAAAAAATGTACCACCCCAACTGGATATGCCATACATTACTATTGATTCTATTAGGGCATGGTATAGTTTCCTTAGTGTAGTTCTAGGGCAGATTTTTCTAAGGTTATAAAATTTTTGTATGGCCCAAATTACACTCTTCCTTGTGGTATTGATATGAGACTTCCAATTGAGTTTCGAATCCATTATTAAGCCCAAATATTTAAATTCTTGTACAGACTCAAGCACAAAACACTGAGCCGTGCAAGGATTTCTATTGCATTTATACATGTGATACGTTTTTGGTTGCGCTAAACTAGTATTCTGTCGCCCAAAATACATGATTTTTGATTTATCGCTGATCATGAGACGATTATGATAAAACCATTGGCTTAAACTATGAAGATCCTTTTCAAGAACAAGACTGATGTCACAAGTAATATCAGTCGTTGGGATTGCATAACTTAGGGCTAAATCATCAGCAAATGCAGTCGGATATCCTATGAGATTAATTTCAAAAATCGAATTAAAGTAAATCAAAAATAATAACGGACCCAAAACTGATCCTTGGGGGACGCCATATTTTACAGTGCGCGGGTCACTTAAAGTTTCACCTATTCTAACAATCTGACGCCGATTTTGAAGGTAACTTCTAAATAAACCTAAAATTTTACCTCGTACACCAATATTACGTAGCTTAGCAAGCATTATTCTAGTGTCAACTGAATCAAATGCTTTAGAAATGTCCACAAATAATGCTGTGGGCTTCTGCGAACTGTTCATAGCTGTATGTATCTGACTAAGGAAATCAATTAGTGCTTCTTCAGTTGATTTACCAGCAGTAAATCCATATTGTTTATTGTGCAAAAAATCAATTTTATCAAGATAACACACTAATCGTCGTTTTATTAGTTTCTCAAAGATTTTAGATACGGTGCTTAGTAGAGAAATCGGTCTGTAATTGTTTAATTGTAATTCATCGCCTTTTTTAAAAATTGGAATTACAATTGCTAATTTTAGAATATTTGGAAAAACCCCATTGTCTAGGCTCAGGTTATACAAAAATTTTAAAATATCTACTAAGTACCAAGCGAACCTTTAGATCTTTTGTTTTTTAACTTATTAATTTCATTAAGAATTTCTGCAGTAGTTATAGGCTCAAAATAACATGATGAGACATAATTTTTTGTCAGAGACCCAAAGATAAATTTGTTATGTTCAGTATTTTCATTATTTATCGTACTAAATTTAGAATTTATTTCGTGGGATACGTTTATAAAAAAGTTATTAAATTTGTTGGAAATGGACTTTGAACACGTAAGGATATTTCCAGTTCGCAATTGATATATTTGAGTTATGTGCTTATTATGAGAATTACGTCCTAACACTTCATCCACTATTTTCCAAGTAGCCTTGGAATTATTAATGGATGAATCAAATTTGTTTTTGTAAAAGAGATCTTTTGCAGTACGAACATCAACTTTTACCTGCTTTGATAGATTGACTACATATTGTTCCAGTCTCTTGTTGTCAGGATATCGTTTGAGCTTCTTGGAGAATTTTTTCAATTTATTCATCATATGCAAAAGTTTATTATTCATCCAAGGTTTGCGGTTTTTTATTTTTGGATTTTCAGTGATGGAAGTGGATGATGACATGTGAGATCTTAGAATATTGACAAAATTTTCAAAAGCCACATTGCAAACGGATTGGGAATACACAGAATTCCAATTTTCAAACTTTAAAAGATCATTTAGTTTAGTGTAATTAACATGTGATAAATTTGACCTATAGTTGACAGTAACTGAACTAGATGGAGATATATGGAGTTTAATCAAATTATGGTCAGAAAATTGAATAGGAAGGTTGCTAAATATTTGTTCACTTTTGAGAAAGACATGGTCTAAACAAGCTTGCATTCTAGTTGGTTCGTTTAAGAAACTGATTAAACCATATGAAGCCAACATTGTTTGGTAACCGTACGATTCATTGATATCTAGCAGGTTTAGGTTAAGATTTCCAAGTATAGCTACGTTATCGTTTGCAAGCGTACGCAATAAAATTTCCAAATCATCACAAAAGGCATTAATTGACACGTTATTCAATCGATAGATGCAAATGAATGACCACTTTTTTCCTGCAAGATCAAGATCTAAACGAATAATATCAGCTGTAACCCAGTTGTAAACTTCGATTGAAAAATTTGCAAAATTTTCGCGTATAAAAACACCAACTCCACCAGAACGGTAACGGTCATTACAACAGGCCTTAAAATTATAGCTCGGTAAGCTAAACTCACAACATTCTTTAGAATAAATCCATATTTCAGTCACAAAAATTAAATCAGGAATTTCATTAAGGCTTGCTACATAAACACTAAACGTATCAAAATTTGCACGTAGACTTCGAATGTTTTGCACCAATATGCTAAAATTACCGTTTTGTATATTACTCATCACCATGAACAATAAAAGAAATATTCAAAAATATAGTAAACTGTAAATACAAAACCAATGATAAATAAATTTTTAGTACTGCATTTTTCAATAGCAACAAAATTAAAATAATTGTAGCAACTGATTACATAAAAATTTAAAGTCGAGTACAGCACTAATAAAGAGCACATCCGATGTTTCGAATTGATCGCGTTAATTTTCAGTGCTACCAACAATTTAGTATTAAAATTAATAATAAAAAATACAGCTGTCATGCATTTGTAAACAAAGACAAGTGTCGTCTTACTTTGGCAAAAGTTAAAACCATTCTGGAATAGAATTAATTTGTGCTCAAAGTAACAACCAAAGATATTTTTTAATTTAATTTTATTAGTTGGTAACAATTACATTTTGAATTTGAAAACAACGTAAAAATGCAACTAAATACATTCAATTAAATAGTAATGTGCTAGAACATTATTGAATATTATTACAAATCGTAACTAATTGCTCGTGTTGTTTAGAAAAATGCGATGTCAAAATAACAAAAATCACTTTTATATTTTTATTGCCAACATTTAAAAATTAAAGTATTCAATACAATTGCCCTGGTGGTGAACATTAAAATTACAGGTAGAATAGAATAATTCTATACCAGCAGAAACGTTTGTCTAAAAAAATTACAATTTGGAATTATATATATGGGATTGTTGTTGTAAATTTCTCAAAGTAAGACAGCAAAGTGCGGATTGTTTTGACGAAATCATCACAAAAAATGAATAGATGTAAGTAAAATTAAATAATAAACAATGAAATTGTAATAACAAGAAAATTTGTATACCTATTAAATTATATAATTTTAGATTCCCGGATGATTTATCCACTGATGATTTTCCTCTCATTTGGATTATTTGTATCATGAAGCCGAAAAATATCATTGTGCGATTGGATTCGATGAACATCAGAAGCCGCCGACTTCCGTAGGTATATTTGCCCATAATTACACCACAAATATTTATAATTATATGTCGATTTTATTTTCTTGGCTTCACGGTATAACTGGGACTGGAAAGCTGTCAATCTGTGCATAATGAAAATGCGTTGCTCAGGATGGTTTTGCGGCAGTATTATATCCAAATCCTTAGTTGAAATTGACTTCTTTTTCTTCATATGCAGCATAATGTTATTTTTTATTTCATTAGTAGTGAATTTGACAACCAATAAATCGTGCAAAAGTGAATTAGATTTGTTTTGTTTTGATGAAACTGTACTCGTATTTTTGGGAATCGCATGAATCGACACTATGTCATCATAATTAATTTCCAATCCAATTTTTTTAATTGTGTTGATAACCACATCACGAACATCATCATGCTGACTAGGTAGGCCAATAATTGTTATACTACTAGAATTTGACTGCTGATTTGGTTTGTCATTTTCCGCTTCAAGCAAATGAATTTTGGATGTCTGGGTACTCAGCTGCTTTTCTAATGTATTTACTCTGGATGTAAGTTGTTCATTATCCGATGCGAGTGATAAAACCATAGCTTTCATGTTTTCAAGGGCAATTAGTTTTTTTTCCATGTGTTGCAGAAGAATCATAACGTCGGATAAGTTTGGCAAATTATTCGTTGAGTCGTAGTTTTCCTCTTCGTCGACTATTAAAGACTGGTTCGGGGTATTTGAACGACAAGCATGACATAGCCAAGTTGCAGAGCGATTTTTTATTTCCTCAACCAGTTCGTCAGAGATGTTTGCGCATTTTAAATGAAAAGTATTTTCACAAGGGCCTGCGCATTTGACGCCAGGAAATTTCGCCTTGGTAATATTCGTCGAGATATGTTGCATGTAGACATTTTATTGAATTATTATTATTTTATTATTATTATTATTTCTTTATTATTATAAATTTGTGAATTATTTGTATTTGTACAGCACTATGAATCTGCATTAAAACAAATTAAACAAATATTGGATTTTTTTGATATTTTTGAACTTTTTTGGAAAATTGAGCAATGTGCGATTTTTTTGCACCCAAATGTATCTCAAAACGGCATTTATTAAAACGGATTTTTTTTTAAACTGTATATTTCAAAACGGCATTTATCAAAACGGCATTTTTCAGAACGGTATTTTTTAAAACTGTATATTTCAAAACGACATAGGTACAAAACGACATCTTTCCTTGTACATCTTGTAATAAAATATGTACATGTGGGGTTTTATAACTTTTTGATGAAGGAATATTTTTGGTATATAAGTATATAATTTCATCTTCAAATTAATTTGATTTGTCGGCGGAATATATTAAATCATATTCCGATATCCGTCGATCCAATAGATTGATTACATAGATATAAGTTTCAAGACATATGTATAGTCAATTAATAAACACATTTTATTAAACACTTGTTTTTTATTTCGCAAAAAACAAGTGTTTAATAAAATGTGTTTATTAAGTGTAAGTGTCTTTCGCAAAGTGTCTATGGCAAATAGTGTAAAAAGTATATATGTATATCGTTATTAGCTTTGGTCATCACTACAATTTTGATTGCGGGTTTTTCCTTTTTAATGGTTCCATCCGAGATCAAATAGAATGTTTTTTTACAGTAAACGCATCAAATGAACGTTTATTGTACCTACATATTATATAATATATTTAATAAACATTCCATTGCTTCGTTTATATATTTTGGAACAATGGGCAAAGTACAACCGAAACGCTTACTAAATGTCCAATCTCTATCGTATATGAAAAAACCGCACATTTTAAGATATAATATTTAGCTTCATGGCATGTACATCCCAAAATTATACCGACCGTTTCGTCTCAACCTAACAAAGTTAAACCTTAAAAATTTTATCGGTAGGTGAAGAAGTAAGTATAGTAATCGGCTACGATCATGCAATTGTAGTAACTAACTAGAACTTCGATGCTCTATATAAAAATTTAGGTGAAGGAGAATAGTTATGAATACTAAATCTTCAAATAATTTGTAATTCCAATGAAGGTTTTATTTTAGAAGAAACTTGTCATAATCATTTTTATTCCATCAATTTTATTCCAAATCATTTGTAAATTTAACCATAGACCATACCATAGAAACATGTGAACTTTGACCTTAATCGACTAAGAAATAGACAAGTTTCTTTTCAGTTTCGCCAAATCTCATCGTGTTCCGTTAATAAATAACCGTACCTGCTCTAGAAATCAATGAAAATATAATTCTAGATTCATAATCGATTAAAAGATTCCATTCTACCTTATTTTTGGCAAATGCCGTTTTGTACCTGTGCCGAATTGAAATATGCTGTTTTAAAAAATGCCGTTTGCAGCTTCCATATACGCATCTTCGATCGATAAACTCAAAAACTACTGCATCGATTTCAATAAAAGTTTTCATATATGTTTTATGGGTCGTGAGTAGTGATTCTGTAAATTTTGGCTGAAAACGGTCCACTGTAAGTGCCAGCTTCCATGGGAGTTTTTTTGATTTTTGCAATTATATTCAAAAAGATATCATTTACAAGAGAAACAACTAAGAACCAACGGGGATTCTAATTAAATTTTGCAACGATACTGGTTCAGATCGGTTTTCCAAAATTTAAGCGGAAAGCACGATTTTTGACAAAAAATTGTTTGCAACGAAAATTCGGCCAGTGATTTTGGTTTTTTCCAATGATGTCCTTTTTCTGGTTTTCGGATTTGCTAATTAGGAATATAGCATCCGTTTTAAGATCCGAGATGCCGAAATTTTGATTTATGCAAGGCGAGATGGGGGCTGTGTCGTTTTTGGTACCTACTAATATCTACGCCTAATGCCGATGTGAGAGTCCTTTTCGGGATTTTCGGAGTACTGATTACGTTATCGACTTTTGTTTTTCTCAATTTGAGATGGTGTCATGAGATTGACTACATATTACTCACGTTCGTTTTTCGCAAGGTATGTTGGATGGAGGCTCCATTGTATGATGGCTCCATTTTTCCAAATGACAAGAATTGACTGCGAAGGAATCTCTCTTTTACAAAATTTAATTTTAAAATAAAAATTTTAAATTATTACAATAAATAAATAACTAATAAAAATATTAGTTTGCGGTAATTAATATTTTTTTATTAAAAAATTTACAAGAAAAAAGTTCAATAGAAGGGGAAGCGCGTAAAACATAAGTAATCTAACAAAAAACTTTACAAATGTTAAATATTAACAGGTTTCGTGCCGCAAGGGGCGTATATACCTCACGCTGAACTCTCGGTCCAAGCCATTTAGTATTTGTTAAACTAATTCCAAGAAAAATAAATTTATTCGTTTGTTGTATTATATGCATTTTAAAATTGTACACCCTTCCTTGATAAGTATAAGTTTTGGAGGGGAAATCTTCAAAAAACGGTCTGGCAGGGAACGCGTTAAATTATATTAAATAATAGTGTTAGTGCTGTACTAGACAACTGGGCGACGGTCAACTCGGCGACGGTCAACTCGGCGAAACCAACTCGGCGACGACGAACTCGGCGGTCAACTCCGCGACGGGGAAAAATTGAAAAAAATTAAAAATGAAGACTAATCTGTTTTAGATAAAATATTAAAGTTACCCTGATTAATGAAAATTTATTAAACTCGACTATGTCTTAATAAATTAAGATGGCATGGAGTTCCAATTGGCGCCGTGTATTGGTGCGATTGTAAGCCCGTTAAATTCAATTGCACCAGCGGATCACCTATATCTGTAATGTCGAATATATTAGCTAAATCACAAAAATTGTTACTGTAATACTTTTCGAGTTCCGTTAAAAGTTCCTGACCATATTCCGTTCATTTTATAATCCCATTTTCATCCAACACCCAATCCCATCATAATCGGCTAAGAAATGGCCGCGTTCCGTCTCAGGTGGCCATATTCCACAACTTGTTTCAAAACTCATTTTTACCATCTAACATATAAAATCTAATCTTAATAGATTAAGACATAGTCGAGTTTAATGAAATTTCATGAATTAAAGTCACTATAATATTTTATTTAAAACAATTTATAAAAAATGACGTCACTCGAACCAATGGTGTACAATCCCGAAACCAGTCAATTTTTATTTTAATTTTTAATTTTTTTTCCCATCGTTGACCGTCGTCGACTTGACTGTCGCCGAGTTGTTCGTCGCCTAGTTTAGTGTTGTCGAGTTGACCGTGGCCGAGTTGACCGTGGCCGAGTTGACCGTCGCCGAGTTTGTCGTCGCCGAGTTGACCGTCGCCGAGTTGTCCGTCCCTGAGTTTGTGGTCGTCGAGTTGGTTTCGCCGAGTTGGCCTGTTTCGGTTTAATAATGCTCGAAAAGTTCAAAATGCAAAAAAAATAAAAATGAAAAATGAAAAATTCTAGTTTAATATTTTTTTTCTCGGCATCACACGGAAATTATATTAATACTCGACATAATTCATTTTCACGTATGTCCAAGATTTCTTTCAACAAGTTTGAGAACGTTGGCTGTACAACGACCGCAATAAACTCATTCTTGCACTAGTCTAATAACCGCCTTCTGCTAAAAACCGCAGCGTTGAAGCTAGTTTAAGGATGGGTGGTACTGAAGAGGAATGCACTGTCACTTTCAATTTTGATGCTTCGACTGTCAATAAATATTGGAACACTTCTTTATTCAATCTGAAATGTTTAAGAAACCTGCATACAAATTTTGAAAAGCATTCTGTATTTGCACTGGGTTGGAACGATCACGTAGAATTTGTCTTTCTAAAGCCATATTCCGATTTGTTTCCTCATCACTGTCTGTCTCGTAATATAAGAAACTACTCATTCTAGTTATATTTAATTTAAAATATATTTTAACAATATTCAACAAAAAAAATTGTATTTTAATAGTTTTTGACATCTTTAAAATTAGAGCAAATACTTGTCAAATTTGAGCAACTATAATTGTTACCAGATATATTTTTAGTTATAGTCGTGTCCGTTTCAATCGACTTCAAGAATATCAATTTTGATGCGACGTGACACGACTTAAGTCACGTCGCCTGAAGTGATACGACTTCGGTAATTGCGATGTTAATGAAACCAAAATGAAAAACATATGCAACAATTCAACTTGCTGAGACAAAATTGTTTATATGTCAAAACGAAGAATTTTCAATGAAGACTCGATAGCAACATAAAAGCTTTTCTTCGGTAGTAGTAAAAAATATTTTTTAATGAAAAGTCGTAGAGAAAATCTCGTGTGTATCTCGGGAGTAAACTTCGATTATTGTGCTCGTTCACTCAAACAATAATCTCCCATTTAACTGCCTTGATTCATAATCTACTATTATTACAGTTGGTAGCTATAAACAAAATTTTACATTAACCATATCTCTAAAAGCTTTTTAATCGAGATTAATATTACGTTGTACTAATGGCTTAACACTCTAGTGGTAGTTTGTGGAAGCTGAACTAAATCAATATAATGTAATAAATCAGTAAAAAAATATTGCTATGCCGCCTTAATTAAACATTAGGAGGAATGCGAGAAGTGAGATTAAATTTTTATAATATCAGCTTCAACTAATTTCTTCAACCGTTCCTAACCAATTTCGTGAAAAAATGTTTTTTGTGAATAATTCCAAACAAACATTTAACTGAAATGAGCCACAGAGTTGAGGCGAGACTCGGGCCCCATGTAATATAGGAGTGCAATAATTAGATCACATTTATAACTAGTTAAATATTATTTGTGATGAAAAGATGATACATAAATACACAAGTGGCCCAAATATTTTTCGCATGCCACTCTATTTTACATACGATTTGCTCCAAAATATGTACATGAATTACATACCGTGCCACACAAAATATCTAGAGCATAAAATATTCACGACATACAAAAACTATAATCAGTGAATCCAATGAAACATAAAAAACTATTTTAATTTCAAAATATTCTAGCAATTACTTTACAATTTCGTTGAAATCAAATTTTTTATTTTTCGACGACATATAAAATATGCATTTTAGGCAATAAAACGTTGTGATTGTTAGTTAGGCTGCTGTTTTGCGTTTTTATACAAAAATCATAAATTTCACAACATAAAATTTTATCGGTTTATGAAGTTCTTAAGATTTATGTTTCTTTCAACAATTTCTTCTGCTGAGTGTCTATAACCGCACCAAAATTGGCTTACACAATTCGACAACAATTTTTTTGGTTCATATTTTTGGATGTAATTAATGTCAGTTATTTGTGTACGCAGTTTACCAGATATTAATTTATTCACAAGAAAATTTCTAACGTACAATTTCATGGTAATTAGAGACATAGAATTTTTGTTGTTGACTCGTGTCTCTACATATATGTGTGTTTTGTTTAACCAAGCATATTATTCGGATACCATAAGATCTAAAATATCTCGATGACACAATTGGAACAATTTAAATAAATTCAGCCTCATCATATTCTGCTTAATCATTTTCAATGACTTGTCAATACGAATGTATCTTAAATATTATTATGTACAGTAATTACGACAAAAGATTAAGAATATATACCAACCAATTTCTTCTTGTATAAATTGTTTGTTACACTTTGTATGATGCGCGCGTCTTAATACCAGATAAGCATATTCAAGATCAAATTATTTACGATATATCAGCTGAATGATTTTTGTAAAATTTCGGTTACATACAATGGGTTGAGTTACAAATAGACGGTTTATGTAGACTCTATTGTTATGATTATTTGAATCGATATAGTCAATATACTCGATTAACAGATGTGGATTGTCTTTTGGGATTGATACTATCAGTATAATGTGATTGTTTTTATATTGTCGAAATAATTTCACAGTATGATTATCTATATAGATAAGCTTTAATGATACAAAACGAATGCCGAGTTCATAAGAGCATTCAAGAATACGATACATTAAAAAAACATTTTCATATGAAAATATTTAATTTTAAATATTGATAGGAATATTTTGATACTTCGAATTTTGAATGACTCTCTGCATAATTTACACTTCTAATTTTTACTTTCAACAATTCGTTCAATTTTACTATTTTTTCGTATTGTGTAAACCTATAGTGCTTTAAACCTGCACCGACCAAATTACCCTGCCTCAATGAAACCTGTACGTAAATCCCGATTATATTACAGTTATCGTTTTCGAGGAACGAGTGGTCGATTTAACTTATAATTAAACTTGCACCGCCAAAAACTATCAAAAATAATCCCGAAAAATTTCGTAAAATAACATTTTTTACTCAGTTTCATATAAAAGTAGTTTAGGAAAGAACAGCGGAGTGGAAGTTTACATATAACTTTACACATTTATTATGCATTACCTGGATCATATAACCTATTACTTGCTGTTCCGTAAACGATGATACCATAAGCCATTTGTGTATGTACAAAAAAAAGTTTGTATTCTTTAAAACGTATCTCGGCAAAAAATATGAGAGCTTCCGCAGAACATCAATAAACGGCGCTACTTTTTTTTAGATAAAGCTGAAATATGCTCATTCCATATAGATGAATGAAAAGCGAATATACGAATTACACGTTATTAATAAATATAAAGAATAGTAAAGGACCCAAGACACTACCTTGAAGCACACCATAGTCTACATCTGACACATCACTAACAACACCATCTATCATAACAAATTGCTCTCGATCTTATATATGTAATTCTAGATTACATTATCTGCTAACCCACGAATTCCAGGGCAGTTTCAATGAGCAAATTATGATCAATGGTATCGAAAGACTTTTGTAAATCCTGCAATAGCGCACCAACTTATGCATCCATATCAAAAGCATTGTAAAGCAGATTTGTCATTTCAACCAGCAACTTCAGTACCAGCTCCTTTTCGAAACCCGTATTGGTAAAAAAAAACGAAAAAATTGACTGGTTTAAAAACTCGCTTAATGTTGAAATAGGCCTAGATTGAAACTAACCTAGTATCGCCACTTTAAAGCACCGGCACAACCTTTGCAATTTGCACAATAAAAACTCTGAAGAGTATCCCCTTACGGATATTATTTGGCCCACCTTTACCATTATCCAGTGAACTAATTATATTAAAAATCTCAGCTGAAGTTTCGGAAGAAAGTAGAAATCAATTAGGGTTAGGACGTAATGTTTGAAATTTATTGATATTTCTATCACTGTCAAGTATGACATCACCATTACTTTTATTATACGGCGATCTATAGTAGGCCTATAAATCAAGTAATTCAAGAAAAATAAAGGGAAATGGATGTTGGCCATCATCATACCTTAGTATGGTATACTCTAGATGACTACGAATAAATACACCAAGAGTGCAAGAATTGGAAATCTAACGTCAATTTTGAATGGATTTCTGAGTTTAGACCATTTTGAAATTAATTAATGATGTAACTATCAAATTTAAAATTCCGTCCTTTTCATGACAATCAAAAAAGAAATAAATTTAACGAAAAATCATTAAAATTTCAGAAACATCCAAAAAATGTATTATTTAAAACCTGTGGCTTTTTATTTTTAATGATTTCAATTCAAAAATCTAACAAAGATAAAATAAATCAGCATAAACTGCCTTGTTCATTTTAGAATGGCCGAATTCTAGAAAATTATTCGAAATTCTTGCTCAAATTTCACAATCTCTTTCAAATTTGGAAGAAATGGCTAAAATTCATTTTTCTTAGCAGAGTCTTTTACAAACCAAATTTGACCTTTATTTGTTTCTATTACCAAATTCGGCATTTGAAATGCTGGATTATGAAAGGCGGAATTTTGAAAAACGTGATTTTGATCTCGGGATTTTCAAGAGTGCAAAGACAACCTCAACCTAGATTGGCGGAAACGGATTTCGTTCGCAATGGTGACTTTTTTAGGTTGTTAAGGTGCACACTCAATGAGTTGAGACTGAACGAGCTATGTCAATTTGATAATACGAAAATAATGCAGCTATGCCAATTTGAAAATACGCGTGATTTTTGTTATTACGAAATGCCACTGAAGGATAGCAAATTTAGTTTTTATATTTTCCGCTAGCTGGGTTTTCCAACTTTTACAATCGTCAATACAGTAACCCTATGAAAATTTAAACTACTGGAAGTTAGTAACTAGCAAAGTTTTCTGAAAACAAAATCATTTGGAGAACCCTTTTAACCGCATCCTAGGCGACAAATTAATTTATGGGCTCAAGTTGTTGTATTCTACTAAATTATGTTTAATAAGCTACCATATAAATTATATACAATAGTTTTAATTTAAATTAGTGGAGCTTGTTTTTATCTGCTGGAGACCTTTTTGAATTGGCAGCTGGCACATGGTTTAATTTAGTTCGAATATTTTTTTCGATATTATTATGTTTTCGAAAGAAATTACCAAAGAGTGAAAATAAATATGTGGCAAATATGGTAATTTCTCCGGTACAAAACAGTTACTCGTTTGTCCTTTAATGCTATGTAATATAGAGTTTAATAATGACTAAAACAGATGGCGTTGAGAATATTTTTTTTAATATTTGAATATATTTGTATTCTTGAAATATTTTACACGAACTAATCTCATTCTCTAATTTGTAAAAATTTAAAACGCAAATTTCAACTAATAATGGTCATTGAAGATAAAGTAAATAGCTGAATTTGGAAGTTCAGAAAACGGAACCTACTAATTCCTGATCAAATAGAATATGAGATTTATGCTGTTTTGTTTGTATAAACCTTAATTTTTAATTTCAAATTGAAGAATTTCATACAATTTCGGGTATCTTTACGTTAAACTACCAGTACCAAGGTATAATATATATTTTTTACGCTATTTGCCGTAGGCACTTGGCGAAACACACTAATACTTAATAAACACATTTTATTAATCACTTGTTTTATATTTCGCAGAATTAGATTTTTGACTATTTTAATTAAAAAATTCGTTCAAAAAGTTTAAAAAAACACTCGATCGATTTCGACTTGTTAGGTCATCATCATCCCAGTAGATACTCCTGATGATGACCTAACAAGTCAAAATCGATCGAGTGATTTTTTAAACTTTTTGAATGAAGTTTTTAATTAAAATAGCAGTAGATACTCCTAATGATAACCTAACAAGTCGAAATCGATCGAGTGATTTTTTAAAGTTTTTGAACGAATTTTTTAATTAAAACAGTCAAAAATCTAATTCTGTGAAATATAAAACAAGTGATTAATAAAATGTGTTTATTAAGTATATAATATATATGTTTATTTGATTATAAGGAGCACTCCTTTTGCATGCATGGAGTATACAACTAATCAGATTGCATATGGTACAAGCTCTTTGGAGAAAAGTTATACAACAGAAATTTTAACAAAACCACATTCCCTCTGTGTACCTGCTGCTTAATTTTTTTTTTCAAACTTAAGCTGATATGGACTGTTCATATTAAGTGAAAAAAAAATATTTCATCTTGTATTTGCTCTTTGATTGACATATTTTAAAAATTATTTAGTGAATCTTTGCTCTGTGGCAATATTTTGGTAATTCCCCGGTCATAGGGAACCCCAATACAGTACCCTAAGAAAAGAATTTATGTTTAATTTCTGTTCAAATATTTTTTTTCTAGCATACTGAGGAGAAAAGTTTGATGTAAATATTTATAAATTGGGAATAGTTTTTCTATATCTAAATTAGCTGTATTTCATGGGGGAAAAAATAATCTAGGCCAGTTTTGAATTTAGCTTTGCTTGCTTATGAATTTATCGTACCAAAAAAAAAATTAATTATCATAGTTGCCTGTTTTCTCTGGTAGTAATTGTAGCTCGAATTCAATTTATTTAAATTTATTTTTTTTAAGTTTACATAAATTCAACGCGAATTTAGTTACTACTGGTAAATTGGCCCACTATGATAAATAATTATTGTTTGCTATGCTAAAGTTACCAAGTAAATACAACTATTGGACGCTTTCAGATCCCCTACCATGATTAGTAAAATCATCACCAATTTGATTTGAAAATTTCATAGTACTAAACAGTTTCATAGCGTTGGTCGTGATTTTCATTTCACTCAACATGTTCCCAACTGTTGAGTGTCCTGAAAGCGCCCATTGGCACGAAAAATTATTCCCAATTTAATTTTGTTTTCAAAAAATTTAACAGTAGCTTTTTACCTCAGTATTCCGGAATAAAATATTTGAATAGAAGTTACATATAAATTCTTTCCCAGTTCACAATTCCCGGGGAATTACCAGAATAATGTCACTGAAAGACTGTAATTTTAATTACCGTACTAAATGGATTTAGACTCCCATTTTTAAACATTAATTCAGCATGTGGAAAAGAGGATTAAGATGAATAGTAGTAGTAGAAACAATAGGCACTTATTGCGAAAAGTTGCCTTTGACTTTCATGTCGTGACACGTGTTTTTTTATATTTTAGAAATTTTATTTTATTTTCAATATTAATAAAATTAAAGCTAATATAAATTATTGGAAGCTTGAAAAAGAAAGAAAACAACCAAGCGCACCTTATAGGTGTCCATTTCAGATTGTGAGACATAAAGCCATCCAAATAGATTGGTAGAACGCGATAATGATGATCCTCTTTAGTTATGCATTCTTTTGAGTTGATGTGTGGCTTCTGTAGTCGCTGTTGGAAATTCATACATACGAATATCTAGACAAAGCGCAGAAAAAACAATTCAAGACGGAAAACAGAATGGAAGCTGAAAGCAATTTGTTTTGTTGGAATCCATGGACTGCGCACCACCATATAAATGAGGTTTAAGCTCACAATGGGGTGTGTAGTCTAAAAAATTTTGAACGAAACTAAATAAAATAAATAAATAAAAAAGTACACACTGCGATACTCCACCAACTAATTGTATGAAACACAATCATGCGGACATGCGGTTCCCTTTGATATAGTTAAAAGGGGGGTTGTGCGCTATCACATTCCATAAACTATTTAAAAGAAGTCGTTCCACCGATCTTAAAATGTTGTTTGTTTAGAAACTTTAAGCTGCAAATTTACAAATTATAATTTCAAACATTCATTTCAGCACAATGAGCAAGTTGTTATATATAAACTGCTATACTGACAAGCAATCGGTGCAGGAATTTGATAGAATATCTGTCTTCTTCATGTAAGTTGAAACTCTAGAAAGGTGTTGTAAGTTGTAACTGATTTTTGTACTTGTGTACGTTTTTGACCGAGCTGCCTTGTCGGTGCTCATTTATTTCACTTTGTTTCGTTTCACATAATATGAACTAATTCATATGACACTTACCAACAGCAGCACAGATCAGAAGAGCAGGAAGAAAGCATTGGGTTTTCAAAAATACCGCGTTAACAATAATTGGTACGAGGGAGAAAACTGTTGTGATTAAAATGCAACCAATTTAAGTAGAAGTCTGCCATCGAAATCTTATTTTGATTAGAAAGATTTTAAGTGTATGTCAAGGAAGTTAATAGTAATTTGCGTGGGCCGTAGAAAACCGACGAATCCTGTTACCCGACCGGCTTGAGTATTTGTTCGGATACGTAGTTATTTAAATATTCTGCAATATTGACCTTGACGAGCAAAACATCGGACCAAACTTAATCATCAACTCAACAACGGTTTAAAGGGGTACATTTCTTAAGGGTTCATTTCTTATGGAAAATCTATCCCCGGTGATAACTTGCTGATAGTTGTAAATTTTTTTTTTAAATGTTAAGCACGGCCAAAAATTTTAATTTCTAGCTTTGACTAAAAATTGGCTTAATAGTGTTACGAGCGTAGTCCCAGAAATACCTGAACCTTCAAAAAAAAACACAAACAATTTGGGAAAAATCTCTTCATTTCTCAACATAACCATCATTCTCAAGTTCCCCTTCTTTATTGTTTACAGAACCTTTTGCAACCAATCCATTTTTTTCAAGTTTGGTAAGAGAAAAAATCCGAAGGAGTAAATGTGGCGAATAGTAAATATGAACGACAATGCAATTCGAACTTTAGCGATGAAACAGGGAGCTATTGTCTCGCTTTCGAAAAAATCGACTCGCCATGAACTATTTTGGCCCTCATGTTACTCTAATTAATAGTAAGCAAAAAAAATCGAAACGTATTTGGGTTTTAAATCGAATAAACATGTAATCTCCAGATGTGTTAAAAAAATGGTCAGAGTTTGTGAGATTTGCTCAAACAGGATTTCAATGTTAACGTTCTCCATGATCCATTTTAACATATTTTATTGTCTTTATTTAATTACGATAATTGGGTACAAAATACAAATGTATGGTACTATATCGAATCAAAACTATTTCGACAAAAACCCGGATAATTGGCTTTGGCCAGAAGACATAATAATCTCGTTATTTCAATGTGAGTACATGCGAAAAACATTGTTGATTTGGTCGGATGGAGTCATTCATTCCAGATTTAGTTAACAAAATAGAACAAAAGGGAGAATAATCTTAATAACGTTTATAAACACTAGATTTACCACACCAGTCAAAATGACTGGTTTTACATTGTTATTTTCAAATTCCTACTTCACCTTAATTTTGTTTTTTTGACGCGATGTCATGACATTTGTAGCAATATTTAAAGGAATAATATTAGTTGGTTAGTTTGATTTTTTTATTCAAAATCAAAAAGATTTTGATTATCATCCAGTAATTATACAAAACGTGAGTATCAATTTTGTACGCAAAATGACAGCGCGATTTGGCGAGGTGAGCAAGAATTTCGTGTACATATCCGGTGTATAAGCTGCGTTTTTTTGAAAACAATCGAGTAGAGTTCGCGATAGCTATTTTCAAATTATTTTCAATTTAAAATTGAAAATTTAATTTTTTTTAAATTAAATAATTTAGATTTAATAGAAATCTATGTATTACCAAAAAATCCATCATAAAAGTTGTATGGTTTTCTTGTAATATCGTTGTTCTGAATAGTTCTGATCTACTCCGTTATTATACAGAACAACGACATTACAAGAATACAACTTTTATGATGCATACAACTTTTATGATGGATTTTTTTGGTTATACATAGGTTTCTATAAAATCTAAATTATTTAATTTAAAAAAAAATAAATTTTTAATTTTAAATTGGACAAATTTGAAAATAGCTATCGCGAACTCTACTCGATTGTTTTCAAAAAAACGGAGCTATAATCACAATTTTATATTTGTATTGTGTATTTTCCAGTGTTCAAAATTAAATTTTCTTTCCCAAAAATTGCTTTCTCTATTTTACGAAATAAATGAAATGTTATTAGATTTTTTTCCATTGGAAAGCAAATGTAAAACATTAAATATATTTCCCCAGAAAAAAACTTTTCAGTATTTTGTTTTAATTTCTTTCTGATTAGAATATTTTTAATTCTCTCTCAATAGTTATGCATTCGAATTATATTTTAGATTCATTCCTTTCCCATGTCTATGTAAAACTAAAAGAAATGCATTGCATTATGCAGGAAAATTTTAATATTTCAAGTTTGTAAATTTTTACAATTCAAAATCAATTTTTTGCAAAACAAATTCAGAGCTTCCAATTCATAACCAATTATTATGGGATTAGGTATGTTGGATGGAAATGGTAGAAGTTGATTTTTGGAAGAAGTTCCGGAATATGGCCACCTGGGACGGAACTCGACCAATTCTTAAAAGATTATGATTGGATTTAGTATGTTGGATGGAAATGGGATTTTTAAAAAATTTTTGGAAGAAGTTCTGGAATATGGACACCTGGGACCGAGCTCGACCAATTCTTAACCGATTGTGATAGGATTGGGTATGTTTGACGGAAATGGGATTCTTAAATGATTTTTGGAAGAAGTTGTGGAATATGGCCACCTGGGACGGAACTCGATCAATTCTTAACCGATTATGATGTAATTGGGTATGCTGGATGGGAATGGGATTCTAAAAATGATTTTTGGAAGTGTTCTGGAATATGGCCACCTGTGACGGAACTCGATCAATTCTTAACTGATTATAATGGGATTGGGTATGTTGGATGGAAATGGAGTTCTTAAAAGATTTTTGGAAGAAGTTCTCAAATATGGCCATCTGGGACGGAATTCGACCAATTCTTAAACGATTATGATGGGATTGGGTATGTTGGATGGAAATGTGATTCTTAAATGATTTTTGGAAGAAGTTTTGGAATATGGTCACCTGGGACGGAACTCAACGAATTCTTTAACGATTATGATGCGATTGTATACTTTTAAAGAAAATGGGATTCTGAAATAATTTATGTTAAGGTAAGTTAATTTAGGTTGATAATTGGTCGAGTTCCGTCTCAGGTGACCATATTCCAGAACTTCTAACAAAAATCATTTAAGAATCACATTTTTATCCATCAACCCAATCCCATCATAATCGGTCGGAGTTTAGATTTCAAAGGGAGCAGACGTGTTTTGTTGTCGCTCCTCCATTTAATTTAAATATTTTTTTTGTGTGTTAATATTAAATAAATAAAATTATTAATAATAATAAATGTGATGTTAAATTATATAAAATAGTGATAAAGTGATGTGTTGTTGAATAAATGTGTTTATATACATAAAACTGAGTGGAAATATTTATAACGGAATATATTTCTATGCGTAGTGCACTATGCCGTTGTAATATTTCGATACACTCTCTATGTATATGGATGCATAATAATATCAGAGAAGTTTCCTTTTTATATTTTATTTACTTTTCATATCATATTTGTGTGTAATATATTTGTATATACTGTAGCCATTTATGTATGATTGTGTGGATCTGTGCGTGTGCATGTATATATAATATGATGTGTTTACGATAATCAATCATGAAGAGGTGAAATATTCCCGTGTTTCATTTTCGTCATTTTGTGCGTGTTGCGTCACTGCAGCAGCAAAACGAAAATTTACATTGAATCTGTCGATTTTTCGATTGATTGTTTGAATAGATCTACAATAATTATAGTTTAAATAAACACTTTTTTTATGGTTTACCCTTTATGTTACATTTTATGATCACATATTTGTGAAAATAATCCGTCGAGATATATTTTTCAAGCCGACGACAAAATAGGGATAGAATAATTATGAATATATAACATAAAGCTATAAAATTGTTAAAACATATGTTTACTAACAAAATATTATTGCGGTCTTACTTTAAGAAATTTACAACAACAATCCCATATATGTAAGTCCAAATTGGAATTATTTTAAACCAACTTTTCTGCTGGTATAGAATTATTCTATTCTACCTGTAGTTTTGAAGATTATTCACCACCAAGGCAGTTTTATTGAATACTTTTATTTTTAAATGTTGGCAATAAAAATATAAGAGATTTTTGTTATTTTGACATCGCATTTTTCTAAAAATTAGTTACGATTTGTAATTTTATTCAATAATGTTCTAGCACATTACTATTTAATTGAATATAAGTATTTCGTTGCATTTTTATATTGTTTTCAAATTCAAAATGTAGTTAGCAACTAGTAGAAATGAAGTAAAAAACATCTTTGGTTGTTACTTTGAGCACAAGTTAATTCTATTCCAGATTGGAATTAACTTGTGCCAAAGTGGGATGACATATGTATCTGCCTGTACTATTATGAAATAATTATCACGTCTGAATATCTGTATATATGTATGTATGTATATAAAGAGGTTCAGCTCACAAATGATTGTTAACGATATCATAGCTATGTTTCTCGATTTTCAATTTTCAAAATATACGTGGTCTTAAGAATTCATTTATTTAAATAGATTATGTACTTTAAATTATAAATTAAAATTAAATCTCGATTTCAATGTTATTTTATGATTTCCGCTAGTTAAACAATGATGTGTCAATATCTCTGTTCTTATCAGGTTTATGTAGTTGATGGGTTTGGCTACAAATTGAAGAAGATCCCAATTTCTAAGTTGATGTTCATTTCGAGATTGTTAAATGATTTATTTAAGTAAAAAAATGTTTGATTTTAACTGAAAATCAGAAAATAATTAAAAATTCTTCAACTAATCAATCTAAAATAAGCTTTTTATTTAAAATAGAAGTGCGTTTATTGTCCATTTGTTTAAGAAAACGATAAAAACACCGAAATCATATGTTTGTTGTCTACAAACTGTTTAATTATTTTAAAACATTGTAATTTGATGATATATGGGTTGTGTAGCTTGTCGGTTGTTTGTTTCTGATAGCATATTGATTGTTTTTGCTGTTGTTGTTGTTGTACTTTTACTGTTGTTATTCGGACGAGGGCGATTTGGGTGGAGCGCACGAGTGTGTGTGTTGGTCCGGGGTGCGTGCAGAGATGGATTTTTGACATGATTCTTTTTCGTGGCCCGCACGGTTGTGATGGCGGGCAGGAGGAGGGATGTTAGCTGTATTTTGTTGAGACAATTACAATAACACCACCATGGCTAAAGCAGATTCTAAAGCATTTTAAAATTTTGCTTTGGTTGAAGATAGTGCAGATTTGCATTAGTTGAAAAAGCTTAATTGTGCTGAAACAGCTGGATCAAGATGCTTTGTTTCTCAACAAAGTACAGCTACTCTTTATTGTTTCTTGTTGCTATTATTATTGTTATTATTATTTTTATATTATATTTATATTTTTTGACGAATACAGCGAAATAATAATTGATAATATTTTGCGGTTTTACTCAAAAAAAAATAACTTGAGATTTAAGAGCGAATTGTCACGGCTTTGGGTAATTGATGCATTAAGGGTGTTTTCTAAACACCGATTTATTGCAGACTTGTTGATCTGTTTGACTCCTTCTTGAATAAGTCGGTCAAGCTGTTCCGATTGCTTTTACCGACTTATTTTGACAACCACAAAACGAAACAAATTTAAAAGTTTTTTATTTTAAAGCGAAATAAATTTAAATAAAATGGTCGTTCCTGTATTATTTTAGTGCGACAGAACTCATTATAATATTTATATGACCAAATAAGTTTTCTGCCTGGAAGAACGAGATAGAAAATAATCCACCTCGATAGCAGACTTATTTGAATAAGTCGGTGTGAGGGGATGGGTCGGTGTTTGGAAAGGACACTAAGACAAAACTTTAGTATTGTATTTATAAGTTTGTTTAGTAACTCTACTTTAATTATTTAACTTCACCAATTTATTTTCTGGTTCAGGTTAAATTTCATATCATGTCTACTTTAACATTATTTAACCCTTTTGCCGACACGTCGGCAAATACCTACGTTTCAATTGACCTACCGTAGGACACGTCAGTATATGCCGATACAAACAAAATAAAACGCGGCGGTAATAACAGACGTTGTTTTCATATGAATAATATTGAATGTGGTTTTCCGTGTCTCAGAGGAAGCGTTACTGTTTTCATTGTACTCTGTAACAAACATTTTAAATAATTGTGCGTCCGCGAAAGGGTTAAATTAACTAATCAAGATTTTGGGTGGAGGCCTTCATAGTATTTTGCAAGTGGTTTTGATTATCGTTCGAATCAAAAATTTGTTTTGCTGGGGAACTTAATTCTTGTTTAAGTCTTAATTATGCCGAGATCTAAGTTTATTTATATTTATCACAATTTATTTAAAAGTTGTACTAATTATTACTGAATTATATTTTAACAGGTTTTATTAGGTAAAATTGAAATTCATTTGCTACCTATTAATAATTCTAAATGTATGCTTTAATGTTTTACTTTGTTTAGTATTTAGAAGAGTTGAAGTTCCTGAAATTATAATTTTGATTCTATTTAGTTTTTATATTTAGATTTGAGTTGGATTTTCAGATGACGGCAGCGACGAGTACTATTATATTGTACTAATTGTTTGGTGGTTTGAATTCAATTAATTTTATTTAATATTTGTCAGGAGAATTGAGTTGGATTAATTAATACTAATCATTACATTTAACTGCTTTAATTTTATTATTTAATACTTCAATATTTACCATTTTTTATTAGTAGTCCTATAGTTAAAACGACCACTGGAAATAGTATAAGTTATATTGCAGATAATTTAATATAATTTTAGGATTCTGATTGCTAGATATTATACCATAATATATTAAATAATTATGTTGTCTTGTACTAACCGTGTTACATTACATTTCAACTAACAATTTACTAACTATTGACTACTAAGGTGTTTGAAACCGGGTCAATTTCCATAATAATTAATTCACCTTTCCTGTCCCACCATCTTGTTATATATAAAAGAGCGTATGGATGGGCCCGATGTCAACCGGGAATCTTACTTAGGTTTGGTTGCACATTCCAATAAATTAATCAATCAGTCAAAATAACATGGTCTCTAATTAACACTCCATATACCTGAGGTTGTATTTGGATTTCTAGGGATATCTTAATTGGCCAAGAAGAATTCTATTAATATATTTGGTCTGAATACAAAATTCTATAAATTGTCCCCACCCCTCGATGGGAAGCCCTGATAAGTTTTTCTAACTGACATGGTCCTCAACAAATACACTAAAATTTCTTTAAACCGCCCATTTTTCTCAGAGTTGAATTTTGACCACTGCGGTTATCTCATTTGATTTCAATAATTCATCCTAATTAAGGATTCCACCTTTTCAAAATTTATAAACCGGCACATGGATTTGGTTGAGTAAAATCGATTCGTGCTGGGCTTTTCTAAAACTTTGTCGGACATAAAATTGATTTTATATTAAAGAAAATCCATTTACGAAATTATTCAGAAAGTTTCAGAATTTTCTTATGATTTGTTTGTGAGCAATATCGAGTGTGCATTTTCGAGATTTTCCGTAAAAGTAATAAACGCGTCGTTTCCCTTAATTATTATTATTATATTTTTTTGGTCTTTATTAAATTATAAATGTTCATATTATTTAGGTAAGCAGCAATATATTAATTTAGTATTATTTTCAGTAATTATACATACATATTGCTTGTGAAATAATTTTTCTTTGTAAAATTAATTGCTGATTGTGTAGTTTAGAATTGTATTGTCTTTGTGTTACTAGCTATATCGTCTCTAGCTAGGTGTATGAAATCGGGCCGATTCAACAATCAGTTTTGTTTTGGAAGTCGAAAAGTATTAATATAGTATTCATTTCCAGGTGATTTCCAGATACATGTGAAATAATAACATTTTTTCTTAGGTTGCTGATTTAAAGAAGCAATTGTTGATGACCAATACCATCATTATTATCCATTTAACCTATTAAACCTTTATCCTTCCCCAAGTAGATTAGTTTTGTGCTGTCTTTGTGTTACTAACTATCGGCTATACCTAGGTGTCTGTAACCGGGCCGATTCTGTCCCATTTAACTAACCTATCCAATCCTTCGGTTTTGTTATATGTAAAAAAGAGTGTACGGTGGGCCCGGCGTCACCCGGGAGCTCCTGTGTAAGAACTTGGTCGTGCATTCAGAATCAATCAATCAATCAATCAACCCAATCCCATCATAATCGGTTAAGAATTGGTCGAATTCCGTCCCAGTCGTCATATTTCAGAACTTCTTCCAAAAATCATTTAACAATCCCATTTCCATCCAACATACCCAATCCAATCATAATCGGTTAAGAATTAGTCGAGTTCCGTCCCAGGTGGCTAGATTCCAGAACTTCTTCCAAAAATCATTTAACAATCCCATTTCCATCCAACATACCCAATCCCATCATAATCAGTTAAGAAATTACCGAGTTGTTCTAGGCGGCCATAATCCAGAACTTCTTCCAAAAATCATTTAAGAATCCCATTTCTATCCAACACACCCAATCCCATCATAATCGGTTAAGAATTGGTCGAGTTCCGTCCCAGGGGGCCATATTCCAGAACTTCTTCCAAAAATCATTTAAGAATCCCATTTCCATTCAAAATACAAAATCCCATCATAATCGGTTAAGAATTGATCGAGTTCCGTCCCACGTGGCCATATTCCAGAACTTCTTCTAAAAATCATTTAAGACTCCGATTTCCATCCAACATACCCAATCCCATTATAATCAGTAAAAAAATGACCGAGTTCTGTTCTAGGCGGCCATATTCCAGAATTTCTTCCAAAAATCATTTTAGAATCCCATTTCCATATAACATACCCAATCCCATCATAATCGGTTAAGAATTGGTTGAGTTCCGTTCCAGGTGGCCATATTCGAGAACTTCTTCCAAAAATCATTTAATAATCCTATTTCCATCCAACACACCCAATCCCATCATAATCGGTTAAGAATTGGTCGAGTTCCGTCCCAGGGGGCCATATTCCAGAACTTCTTCCAAAAATCATTTAAGAATCCCATTTCCATTCAACATACAAAATCCCATCATAATCGGTTAAGAATTGGTCGAGTTCCGTCCCACGTGGCCATATTCCAGAACTTCTTCTAAAAATCATTTAAGAATCCCATTTCCATCCAACATACTCAATCCCATCATAATCGGTTAAGAATTTTTTGAGTTCCGTTCCAGGTGGCCATATTTCAGAACTTCTTCCAAAAATAATTTATGAGTCCTATTTCCATCCAACATATCCAATCCCATCATAATCGGTTAAGAATTGGTCGAGTTCCGTCCCAGGTGGCCATATTCGAGAAATTATTCCAAAAATCGTTTAAGAATCCCATTTCCATCCAACATACCCAATCCCATCATAATCGATCATAGTTAGAACTTCTTCCAAAAATCATTTAAGAATCCCATTTCCATCCAACATACCCAATCCCAACATAATCGGTTAAGCATTGGTTGAGTTCCGTCCCAGACGGCCATATTTGAGAATTTCTTCCAAAAATCATTTTTAGAATCCCATTCCCATCCAACATACCCAATTCCATCATAATCGGTTAAGAATTGGTCGAGTTCCGTCCCAGTTGGCCATATTCCAGAACTTCATTTCCATCCAACTTACCCAATCCCATCATAATCAGTTAAGAAATGACCGAGTTCCGTTCTAGGTGGCCATATTCCAAAACTTCTTCCAAAAGTCATTTAAGACTCCGATTTCCATCCAACATACCCAATCCCATCATAATCGGTTAAGAATTGGTCGAGTTCCGTTCCAGTTGGCCTAATTCCAGCACTTCTGTATATTAATACCTGTATATTAATAAATTAATGAATTTTGAATACATTTCTTGTCCTTTTATTTCTTACAAAAGAAATAAAAAATATTAAAAAAATTATATTTCGATCTTTAAAGAGTAAAATAAAAATTATAATTTTTATTCTTTCAAAGGAAAGGAAATTAAAATAAATAAATATCTTTCTTTTCCCTGAAAACAGAAAAAAAGAAACGATACCAAAAAATAAATTAAAAGGAATGAAATAAAAATACCTAAATTTTTTGTCTAACAATACGAAAACAAAATATTTTTAAAAATTAAAAGCGTAGGAAAGGAAAATAAAAACCAAAGAATATTCGAAAAATAAAATTTGGGTTTGAACACTGGTATTTTCCTCTCTTATATATGTGCATTCTATGTGTCAGTTTTGCGATGGTAGGTACCAAAATAAATGGATCCGGTTGAGTCGGTTTAATTTTTTAGATACTGACATCTACTCACCTCTTCTATTCGCTTGCTGGTGAGCGGTGGAATGAATTAATATTTTATGTTTTTAGGATTTTATGTTTTAATATTAGTTTGTATGTTTATGATTTAATATTTAAATCTGTGAATTATTTTAAAATTAATTCAAAAATATCAAATATTGTGAAATGTTTACGCATATAAATGTCAATCCAAAAAAATCAAAACAAGATCATGCGCATGCGTCTCGCCTACTAATACAATCAAGATGCTCAATACTCTATTTTTCCGGTTTGCTCACTTCGCGCTTATCGCTTTTCGTACAAAATCAACCCTCAGTCAAAATGACTGATGCATTTTTCTATGTGATGGAATGGGTTTTGCACAGTTATAATAAATTATAACATAAAGACAACTATGTGTGGATGATAATGGAAAGAGAGTAAAAAAGTAGAGTCAAAAATAAAAAATTTAAAGAGAATAATATGAGAGAGGATTTATTTATTTTTGATAATTAATATTCAATACGCGTGTGAATCATAAACCAGTGCCTTCTAAACTACTGGTCGCTTACACCAACTGATGACGACACGCTAAGTCGACGGGTTCATCGTGTATTATCCAGATGGCAGATAAAATTTAAAAAAGAAAATGACAATACAAAATATATTTAGTTGTAATTATTACATCGAAGCGGAAGGTATTCGGTTTTTATTTTAGTTTTCCAGTTTTTAATAGGTTTTGTCTCCGCCTCGTTCTCTTAAAACCAAAATAAATTTCGTAATACAGAAAAAATGCGTCGTACGTCTTCAATTAATTGCGTGACACTAGAAATAGTAAAAATAAAATATGAATAATACACAAAATGACAAAATATAAGCAAAATGATCATATAATATTCTCTGCGCTCTCACAGTTTCAATTATATTTTTGCAGTGGAATACACTAAAACTTCGTATTACGTTATCTTAATACGCGAATTTCTTTAAATTCACACTAAATAGTTTTGAGAATTTGAAAAATTCAATTTATATATTAAGAAAATTAATTAGACTTAAATTGTTCATAATGTATTAATTTA
The DNA here is from genome assembly GCA_932526605.1 of Nephrotoma flavescens. Classification (NCBI taxonomy): domain Eukaryota; kingdom Metazoa; phylum Arthropoda; class Insecta; order Diptera; family Tipulidae; genus Nephrotoma; species Nephrotoma flavescens. Next base: position 176,643,529 of record OW052220.1, on the reverse strand, counting down.
TTTTATAATAATTTAGATTTTTGTTAAGTTTGTGAAATTTATTGTCGTTGTAATCAGGAGGCAAGGTGTATTATTTTTACTTAATTATGCTGACATATTGTTATCGACTTACGTTGACGTCATCAGCAAAAAATGAATGTTGTCACAGGCCAGTACTATAGAAGACATTGCATCAACGAAGCTTACTAAACACACATTATTATAAATGTGTTTGACTGAATATGTTAAAAAAACATTCACATAGATAATAATTATTTTCTCTCTTTTTTGGATTACGGTAAATGCATGAGTATGGGATAATACGTTATAAATTTTTAGTGGTTGATTGAATTTTGAGTGGTTTTGACTGTGAAATTTTATTGAGATTCCTGGAAAGAAATATTTATTTGGATACTGAAAAACTAAATTCTTGGTAAGTTAACTAAATACAGACAGATGTATTATACTATTATTACTTTCAATTTATAATTATCGCCAGGCCCTAGAAATGGCAAAACAAAAAAAATCTTCTCTGTTTTTGGAAAACATCACAGAGATCCCTATGGAATGTTCGGATGTTGAAAGTGATGAGCTTTATGATAGCGAAGGCGAATTATTAGATAACCAAAATGATCCACACGGCAGGAACAATGTGTTGATATCGATATGTCATGATATCGAGAGTAGTGATAGCGATATTTCTGATAAGAGCAACAAAGATGAGTCAACCGACAGTGAATACGAAAACATTTCAAACATACGTAAAAGAAGATGTTTATCATTGCCGTCCAGTGACGAAGATGAAAGTGTAACTGAAATTTCTACAGACGGAACTATTTGGAAAAAAATAAAAGATAGGGATGTTGCTGGAAGATTATCAGTACACAGTATTTTCAAGGATGCTTCCGGGCCTACAGCATATGCAAAAAGAAATATTATGAAGGAGGAAATAAGTAGCGCATTTTTATTAGTAATTTACCATTTTATTTTAGAATACATAAGAACTTTTAGAGAGTTTGAAGCTTCTCGAGTTTTGAATAAAAAATGAGTACTTACTCAAGCAAAATTGAAGGCGTTCATTGCGATATTGTATGCATGTGGGGCGTACGAAGCAAACAATTTAAGATTTGAATATTTATGGAATAAGAAGTGGGGACCAAACTTCTTTTCCAAAACTATGAGTAGAAATGATTTTACGGAGATTCTACGTTATATTCGTTTTGACGAAAAAAAATGAGAGGAGTCAACGTTTACAAAGAGACAAATTTGCTTTAGTGTCAACAGTTTGGAATAAATTGATTGAAAATAGCCAAAATTGTTTCAAACCAAGTACGGTGGATGAGTAACTTTTTCCAACGAAGGCCAGATGCAGGTTCACACAATATATGCCAAACAAACCCGAAAAATTTGGCATACAATTTTGGCTGGCGTCTGACGTTGAAATTAAATGTTTAAGTAAATTTTACTTAAAGTTTTAGTGGAAATTAAGCCTAAGTAGCGCAAAGTAAACTTTACGGAATATCAAATTACGGAATATCAAATTAACTTCATTATATCCCTGTTCCGGCCCGCGATTACAATTGTGCATGATTCGAACACGCGAGTATGAGAATCATGTCAAAAATGTATTTTTGGTTGTATTTTGAACCAATTTACACATTTCTTCTTACCACGTAAATTATTTTCGTACGAAAAATAACCCTATAACTATAATAAAATAATTAAAATCTTAAATAATTTTTATGTTATCAAATTGTCATCAGATCCGTTAAAATCCGGAAGACATTACAACGAGCATTTTTTACGTAGACATTTGTGTACGGTAGACTTTAATTAGGCAAAAAAAATTCTGTCTGGTCGGAAAAGGGATATAATGGCATAGTGTACTATTTTTTGGATAATTCAACCAAATCAAAATCGCCTAGTAAGTAAGCAAAGTTATATTTTTAATTACGAGTACAACTGTAAAAAATAATAAATATGTTTTGAAATATCGCGATCTTAATAATCGAATCGAGCGCGTACTGTATATAAATCTATGTATTTGATGAACAGTGCGAAATGAAATTAACTACGTAATAATTGATCTTCAAACCGTGTACCCTGCTATCTATGGTCGAATAGACAAACTATTTTTAAATTGCTATTTAAAACTAAAATTTATTTAGATTTTAGTATTTCGTTAATTTTTTTCTTTTTTGCTTTTTGTTGTATAGTTAATTTTCAATTAATGTTAGAATATTTTAAGCCTGTATGTTAAATATACATCACGCATAATTGTTTACATTTCCACTTTCTAAATGAACAAATCTGTTTTCAATATATGAAAATAAACTTAACACGAACACAATTTTATCTCGACGGTGAAAATGATCATCTGACGATTTGTTAAATATTTTATTCTTAGAAACACTTTACTAAAGGAATCTCTAAAATTGTTTACACAATATTAAATCGCAAGCCATTGATATTGAATTTGGTGTCGGACACGCGGTCCATAAAGAAATTTTATGATAAAAAATACAAAACAATTACGTTCGATCGGTCGAAACGATTAATGTTGGAATGATCGCGATAAACATTAATATCGTTATGAAACTATTGCGTTTTGTGATAAGATTAACCTTGTGACCCGAGCTGTATATTATAGTTTATTATTAAACATTATACTATATAATATATGGTTATTAAATTAAATGGTTTTGGGTTCGTTCGAATCGTTTTGCGGTATCAAGAAAAAAAAAACAGTAAGTGTTTTTAATTTGCATAGTTATGATTCATTAAAAAATGTTTTATCAGCAATAATCGTTAAACTAAAATATATTTTTTTGGGTGATAAGCCGATTGAAATTTTGTCATGCGTATGAGTAACATATAATATATATGACATAGTTAGTTGGTGTATAACTGGTCTTCATTAGGTGTTGGTGACACTAAACACCCTCGACGCTTTAATTTACCATATCCGAGGTGTTCACCTTTAATACGATTTTTAATATTTTATGAACCATTAAAGTTATGCTGTGCCATGTTTATTATTACGGAAAATCACGATTGTTGGCTGCTGTGCGTGTTCTGCTGTTGTTCTGTATACATATTCTCTTGGCAATAAAAGTTTTTAACAAACAATAACATAATTGTTTATGATTTTTTAAACAACAATTTTTTTTTTGCTAAATTATGATACATCATTCTGGCAGCGCAAAATTATGCTTTTTGGAATGGAATGGTGTACACGTCTACGTATTTTCATTTTTCAACTGTGTAACCTGTCGTTTATGATTAAGAAATAATTTTTATTTTGATATTTTAAATTTTCTTTTATTTTTATTTTCCAGGTAAGCAACTTATTGTGTAACAATATTCAATCCTCAGGACTTACTAAATTTTAAATAAGAAGGTATGTATTTGAGCAAACTTAATATGTTTTAATGAAATTTAGAAATAACATCGGGCTTACTCCAAAATTTTCTCTATATGATGGCGAATTAAGTAATTTATGATTAACGAATAAATTAATTATTTATGAGCAAGTCGTAAAATGTTAAAACGTAATCTTTATAGCAGATTAATTATTTTGGCGATCGTAAAAATTTCCAACTAGTTAGCGCCTTGTTAGAATTAGATTATAAAACTAGTTATAAAATTTGATTTAAGGTTATCGAATCATGGTAATACAATCATGGCGCATTCTTCATCAGTACTGTCGTCAGAAATACTGTCGTTTTTGATGATTCAATTCTTTGGTATATAGATAAGTTTCGGTCAACCCCAATTCTGTATTCTGTATTCTAGAAACAATGGGTTCCGAAAAGTTAAAGATGAGAGTTGAGTTCATTTAGTTGTATCTACGCTATACTTAGCAGATGTTGATTAAGATTGTCAAATACTAAACCTTCGATAGCCAAATGAAACTACACTATAAAGTTTAGTGCGTATCAAGTACAGCAACCGGATCATTTCAAGTACAACAACCCCTTGGCAGCAGTCGGCTGATCAAGCGAAACGAATTATGGAGTGTATAAACTGCTAAATTAGCAATATTCTATGTAAATTTTTTATACTATTAACAGTTTCGTTTGTTATAACTTCATCATAACTCCGTAGATCCCAAATAAAAACTTTATCCGTCTACATATCATAATATGTTTACATGAGCATCTTAACTTGTTTGCCCAATTATGAACTTTTCTGTTATTGTATTCGACTGTTTTATTCCCATCTTATGTATACGGGTTATAATATGTTTTGAACATATACATTCTTAATAATAACCAATTTAATTTGTGTTGCCAGCACAAAAATGAAAATAAATTGGATAAAAATCACTTTATCAGCAGTTCAGTTGAGTTTTTGTCTGTTCCAAAAAATTCTTAGAATATTGTCCACACCAACACAGCACACACATATCCAATATAATTAGTTCGAGTTAAATTACCATCATTTTCCTTTTTATTACACATTTAATATTACAAAAATAAAAAAGTTGATTCTTATAACCAGTGCAAAAGCACAAAATCGTATTTAGAAGACGAGAGGAAACCACTTTTCCTCATTCATACCGTTCACACTTTTCTTCCTTTCGATTTGTGTATACATCGTATTATGAACGATGATGAAGAAAAATTTCTGCATATAAAACATTTTCTATTCAATAATTTTTCCTACTTTTTCGATTCGATTCAATTCCATTGTGTTCAACATGTTCAATTACCTATAATAACCGTACATACAATGAAATTGAATTTTACTTTTTATTTGAAAAGTAAAATCGAAAATGGTATGATAGCTATGGTGTGTTGAGAGTGCTTTTCGTTCGGAAAAATATTTTTTTCTTCTATTAACTTCTCTGCGTGTTCTATAGAGAATAGAATAGAGACGGATGGGTAGGGTGTGAGTGGCGTCTTTTTACGTTTGCTACACACATATGCTTTTTGTTTACTTGTCTATTCCTAGGATCTCATATATATTGTATTTGGTACGGCATATTATGAAAAATATGTAATAATCTTAGAATTAGAAAAACAATAAGAATTCGATCCATAGATAAAAATAATATTAATAATAATCATAATATAAGGATTTCTATATTATATTAAAGTTATAGAGATAACATGTCGATATTGTTTTCTAATATAAAATGAATAGAAAATTGGAAAATTTCGTATTCTAAGGTGATAATATTGAGTTTTGAATTGGGTTTTTTTTGGGCCAAAATCTAACCAAATATTGGATTTTATGTGCGTATTAAAATATGTTTATGGTAATTCTGTTGCCTGATTTTGCATATTTTATGTAAACCCACACATTCAAACACTAAACCATAATCTTATTGTCGGAACAGTATAAATTATTGCCAAAAATAGTAATATCGCAAAAATTCGATATTTTATTCCATTTCATCTGTTAGCAGCATTCTATGAAAGAATTTTTAAATTTCAAAGGTTCTTGATAACATCGCTGTACGTTTGAATGAATTACACTAAAAATTGTCTTGAGTAATATATGAGATTACAGTCCAGTAAATATGTGATAATAGACAGTACAGTAAAGCAAGAAAAGTTTACGAGTCTAGACGAAAATTTATAAATAATAGTTGTATAGCCCTTAGATTTGGGTACCTTTTCGGATCCATTATCAAAAGTATAATGAATCATTTTAATAAAATAAATATTTTTTATAAAAATAACGACGAAATCAAGGCTTTCTAAAGTTTAACTAGTTTTCCGTAGATATCGCTAGCTACTCGAAAAATATTATTTTTATTTTACCCAAGAACAAAACCTAAACTGGTATCTACGGAAGAAACACTTTATAAAATAAAAATTGACTTGACAAATGTAAATTAAAAATAAATTGTTTCATCTTAAAACCAATAATCGAAATGTATAAAAGCAAAAATCAAATTATAAAAATAGATCGTATGAATTTCCAATTTCTATTTCCAAGATCCAGCACTCGATGTAAAATGTAACATTTTTCCATCTATTTCAAAAATTTTGTGTATTTTCCAAAATTTTTACATCGTTCAAAATAATTTTATGTTTTTTTTTATTTTTTAATCCGTGCAATCTGTTCTGGGGCCGAAGCACTCCCAACTCTTTCGTGGTTTGTTTTTCCCGTCCTACCTTACACGCATGTGAAGATATCCTGAAAACCATACAGAAAAATGATTTTTCAAAAATTGGTTTAAGTCCACGCTAAATACGATAAAAACCGTTTGATCCGAAAACAACATGAAACATTTCAAAATTACACCCTATCCCGAAAATAAAAAAAATTGATTTAAAACCCTGTTTATTATTTTTATGAGTTCAAAATATTTACGTTGCAAAAAATTGTAATGTGTTGTACGTTGTACAATCTTAGTACATTATTTCTGTATTCTAAAATATTATAAATTAAATAATGACGTGTTGTTGTGTTTATCGTATGGCAACTTTATTACCGAGTATAAGTCAAAAATGATCTATTCGAGTCAATCCCATCAACCAATATACTCGGCAATCCTTGTGAGCGGTGATATATGAGTATTAATAGGAGCCTTTCTTAACAACAAACATTGGCTACATCTGGGCCCAAAAATATTCACAGAAATCCCAGGAATCCCGAAAAATGAATCCCAGAAATCCCGGTAGATTCCTAGAAATGAATCCCGGTAGATTCCTAGGAATCCCAGGAAAACCAAAAAATCCCGGGGAATCCTGGCAAATCGCGGAAAATCCTGGGAAATCGCGGAAAACCCTCGGAAATTCTTAATTTATGCCTAATTGCAGAACTTCTTCCAAAAATCATTTAAGAATCCCATTTCCATGCAGCATACGAACTCCCAACAAAATTGGTTTGGAATTGCCGTGATTTCTTCTCGCGATTCCCGGGATTCTCACGGGATTTCCAGGCCTATTTCCAGAACTTCTTCCAAAAATCATTTAAGAATCTCATTTTCATCCAGCATATCCAATCCCATCATAATCGGTTCGGAATTCCCCCTCGGAAATACCAAAAATCCCGGGAAATCATCCCGGAAATCCCAGCAGGAATCCCACAAATCTCAGAAAATGCCGGGAATTCAAGGAATCCCGGGAAATATTCCAGAACTTCTTCCAAAGACAATTTAAGAATCCATTTCCATCCAGCTTAACCAATTCCATCATAATCGGTTAAGAATTGATTGAGTTCTGTCCCAGGTGGCCATATTCCAGAATTTCTACCAAAAATCATTTAAGACTCCAATTCTTCATCCAGCATATTTAATCCCATCATAATCAGTTAATAATTGGCCGAGTTCCATTCCAATTGGCCTAATTCCAGAACTTCTTCCAAAAATTATTTAAGAATTCTATTTTCCTCCAGCATGCCCAATCCCATCATAATCGGTTCGGGATTCCTGAAATTCCTCCCGGCCCCGGAAATACCAGGAAATTTCGGAGGAATCCCGGGAATCTCAGTAATTCCCAGCGAATACCGGGAAATGAATCCCGGGGGAATCACGGAGGAATTCCGAAATTTAAAGATTTGCCGGGATTCCCCCGGTATATGAGTCCCGAAAAATGAATCCTAGTACCCCGGAATCTCGGGAAAGGGAAAATCCTCGGAAATCGCGAGAAATAACCGGAAATCCCCAAAAATCCCATGATAAAATTAATCCCGGAAAATGAATCACAGGGAACTTTTGGGATTTCCAGGGATTCCCAGAATTATTTCCTGAGATTTTTGGTTTTTTCGGGGATTTTCCGGGATGTCCCAAAATTTCCCATTATTATCAACAATTTCCGGAATTTCCAAAGAGGGGAACCCCCTAGAATCCCGATGGATATCCCCCAGGATTTCTTCCGATATTCCCTGGCGAATCCCGGGAAATTTACGGGATTCCTGGGAATTCTTGGAATTTTCCGAAATTACTCCGGGACTTCGAAGAATTTCGTGGGATTTCCTGGGCTTTTCCGGGAGAAGAGAGATTTGGGAGTACCCGGGGAAATTCATATGATTTCCGGGATTCCCCCGATATTTCCCGGGAAATCTCGTGGGAAGCCCGGGAAGGCGGGAATCCCTCAATCCCGAGGCAAACCCGGGAAACAACGGGAATCCCTAGGGATCCCGCATATTTCCCGGGATTCCCCCCGGAATATCGGGATAGATCTTGGGGAGTTCCCGAAGAATTCACCCGGGATTTCCAAGGCGATTCACGGGATTTGCCCTGGTATTTGCCGGGATTCAGAGATTCCCGCGGAATTTCCCGGGGTTAATTTACTGGGATTCCCGAAAGATTTACCCAGGATTTCCCTGGGGGTTCCCGTTGTTTCCCAGGATTTGCCCCGGGATTCAGGAATTCCTGCGTGATTTACCGTATTCAAAGGGTTTCCCGCGATTTTCCCGGATTCCTGGTACTCCACCCGGGATTTCCCGTCTTCCCGGTATTTTCTCGGGATTCCCGGGAGAAATACCAGTGGGAATCCCAGAAATCATTTATTTCCCCGGGTATTACCGGGATTCCCGTGATTCCCCACCGGAAAAGCCCGGGAAATTCCACGAAATTCTTGGAAATCTCGGGGAATTGTTTAATTTTCTGAAGACGACACCTTCAGGATCTTCTTCCTCTTGCAATTCTCAACAAATATCACCCAAGAGTGCATGTAACTTTTTGCCGATGTACGAATGGTTGAGCTTTGCCGTCACTTGGTGAAAGCGCACGAGTTACGTCCAGCGACTTCACCATCTACAACAACAACATAATAATCATACATTGTATATTCTTTATTTATGTCTGGCGAATATCAATTCCGGCGATTCATAAATAATCATACATTGTATATTTATTATTACCCTTACATTTTAGTTATAAGATAAATAACACAATTTAGTTTATCTTACATTTTAGTTTATCTTACATTTTATAAATTCGCAATTCAACCAATCTCACGATGAACACTTTGTCATCGTTATCTCTAATATTAATTCGCAATGAACACTTGTTCATTGTTATTCTTACTTACCATAATATTTATAAATACAATACCCCCTTTTCATTAAATAACAAAATTGCATTATATACATTTTCTCGTTGTGTTCTTTATGTTTATTCAAATAATACGGGCTGTAAAGTTTTAAGAATTAAAACAGAAATTTAGATTATTGTAAGACTTGAACCTATAACAACTAACTATCTTAAAATAAATTAAAAACGTTCTAAATAATAAAAAATACATAATATAAAAGTGTTTTTATTATAAGTTCACAACTGCCGGAACGTAATTCACGCCGTGCTCATCGGATTTGGCTGGTAAAAAATGTTTTTTCAATGACATTCGAACTGTTATATTATGAAAAGCGGCCAGCATATTTTCAATTTATTTGCGCCAATCATCGGATCGATTAATTCCGAAAACATTCTTAATAACTTCGTTCTAACTTATTGTGCCAATTTTTTACTTTGTTAGAAATACCGGTTTCGAGAATAATCTCTTCTTCGGTTTATTTTTTATTACTATTGGCCGGTTGGACAGAAAAGTGACTAACGGCCTGTTAGTTGTGCGCTAGTTAAATGTTTTATATGAAATCAGTTTTTGTAGTCAGAAAAAAATCAACGCAAACTTGATTAAATTTATTTTATTCCATGGACATATTAAACGACTCGTTAAAAAGCTATCCAATCAAAATTGGCCATTTAAATTTATACACAAGCTAAATATTTCCATGGAATAAAATATATTTAATCAAGTTTGCGATGATTTTTTTCTGACTGTAAAAACAGGTTTCATATAAAACATTTAGCTGGCGCACAACTAACAGGCCGTTATAGTCATTTTTCTGTGCAACCGGGCATATGTATTACATAAATTATTTTGAAGCTTTTAATACTGTTGCTAGACGCTGCTTCTTCGCAGCTCCTTTGTTTTTAAGTTATGGATAATGGGGTAGATACCCGATCCGCTAGCAAGCAAGCAATTTGCTAGCCAAAATCCTGACTACTCAATCGATTTTCACCAAGGAAATTTAAATTTCAAAATACATTTTTCATAAAATTTTTGTTTATTTTTGCGATATAAGATACTAGAATAAAATTTACGGCTTCAAAAATTAAACAGCAAAAGTTGTTCTACTGTGCAATCGCACAAAAAAAAACAAAAAGCGTATTGATATAATTTGAAATTTAAATTTTCTTTGTAAAATTGATTGAGTAGTCAGAATTTTGGCTATCAAATTGCTTGCTTGCTAGCGGATCGAGTATCTACCCCAATCGTAAATTTTATTGGTTTTTGTGTTGATTTTGTCGTTAACTAAATTGTTGGTGTTTTTGTATATTTTCAGGGTGTGAATTTTGAGCGTAATTTGACTCCATGACTCATGAGAAATTTGTATACGTACAGTATACAAATGTCTCATGAGTCATGAGTCAAATTGTGCCCAAAATGTCTAATTTCGGTCCTTTTTTGATTCTGTGCTGAAATTTTTATTGCATTTAGTGTACATTTTCAGTTTTTATGTGTTGTGCGAAACTTGATTTTATGTACATTTCTTAAATTTGGTTATGCCATTCATGTGTTCTTTGTGTCTTATTTGAAATGAGCGTCCTGTTTGGCCCAAGAATGTCGACCTCCAGTTGTATTTAGCCTTACGGGTGTATAAGGATCTCTGCACAGATGGACCCATGTTTCTCTAGACGGCAAGGTAGGACCCGGAGTCTTCTGTTAGAAGGTTTTGTCCAAACAGACAAAACCCTGCCTTTTTGGGCAACATTCGAGAAGGCTGGGTCTACAGATGAATGACTTTGTAGAAGTTGCATGGACGAAGAGGAAGAAAGAGACTTAGATAACTTCCTATGCCCGTGTCCAGCACTATCATATGAAAAGCATAGGTATTTGGGCATGTGCAGTATGGACAACCTTCCAGATCGCGCGGACTGTGGAGTGCGAGATATTTTGCGCTACGTACGTAGCTCCGAATGGGTTTGAACAGGGGTAAAGGGGAAATAGGATTATGTTGTATCGCAATGGGCCACTACTGGTCTAAGTGTGCTAACCTAACCTTGGCCTAAGTTAGCCACACATATATGGTGGTTGTGGATTTTCGGTCTTGATATGTTCGGCAAAGTTGTTTGTCTTGACTTGCGCAACAACTTTGCTGAAGCAAAAAGAAAATCCTAAGAGCTATCAAAGTGAAAATGAATATATTTTGACAAATTTTTGACTCAGAGCCAAAACATGTCGAAAGCGATATCTCAAAATGAGGACTAACTTTTAAATGGGACTAGCACCATTGAATTCAGTGTATTCGAATTAGGTTTACCCCTTAGGTGCCCAGCTTGTCAGATTTTTCAACTAGCACAGTGTTATTAACCGATTATGATGGGATTGAATATGCTGGATGGAAATGGGATTCTTAAATGATTTTTGGTAGAAATTCTGGAATATGGCCACCTGGAACGGAACTCGATCAATTCTGAACCGATTATGGTGGGATTGGGTATGTAGGAAGGAAATTGGGATTCAAAATTAAAATTTAAATAGTTTATGGCACCACAAGGAGTCGTAACAACCGATTATGATGGATTCGGTTTGTTGGATGAAAATTTGAGTATAAAATGATGTTTGGAAAAAGTTCCGAATATGGCCACCTGGGAAAGAACTCAGGTATTTCTAAACCGATAAGGATGGGATTGGCTATGTTTGATGGAAATGTGACTGTAAAATGGACTTTGGAACAATTTCTGGAATAAGGCCTCCTGGGACGAAACTCCATTTTTTAACCGATTATGATAAGATTGGGTATTTTCGTTCAAAATGAGATAGTTAACTGGAGAATCTCTCCACATGAGGGAACTCAGCCATTTCCTAACCGATTATGTTAAGATTGGGAATGCTAGATGGAAATAAAAATCTAAAATGAATTTTGAAAGAAGTTCTGCAAAACCTGCACTTAGGACGAAACTCAACTTTCTTTCTTAAACAATTATGATGTGATTGGGTTTGTCGGAGGACATGATTTTTAAACAAAGTTCTGGAATATGAGCAGCTGGTACAGATCTAAGCCATTTATTAACCGATCCTTTGTGAATTTTTTAAAGTTAAAAAAAGTGTGGGTAGCCAAAAACAAAGTACCAACATGAAAGTGTAAACGGTTTTACGTTTCTGACGTTAAAAAATGTAAGTTCTCACGAAAAGTGTAGTAAACAACAATTTACGATAACTTATACAACAATAATCGAACAGAAGTAAAATTGTATTCCAAATTTAAATTTAATCACTGCGCACAGTATAATTTATATCAAAATGGTGAAAAATTTTAATTTTATGTTTTGAATGTTTAGCCTTGATTAAAACAAACATTTTGAGACACTTAATTTTTTTGGTTGTTGTTGTTGTTGTTAAAGATATAGGGTGTCAACATTTGAGAAAAATGCTAATCATGGTATTGTAGTTATCGCAATAAAAAGAAAAATAAGTGTCCGATAATTATGATTTTGGGCTCATTTTAAAGGTTAAAAATTTAATAAGGATTTCTAAAAAATATAAAAATAGTATATTGTTTAATTCTCTAAATTTTCCGCCAAAATGTTCTTTTTAAATTTTCTCAAAAACCTATTTTTTTTCTTGAACTCGACAATTAATATTTTACAACATATCAAAAAACTAGAATCCCGTTATTTTTTGTTTTCTTGCAAAGTTCGTTTTAGTAAAGAAGTATTTCAATTTTATATGAAAAGCTATATAGATATTTCTCAGTGTTTTGAAATTGTTTACAAAAGAAGTAGTTCACTTAATTTGTGTGTTTTGTTTATTATTTATTAAGTATGAGTCACAGAATTATGAGGACCCCTGGTTTATATCGTTTGGTTAGTCGTAGTACAATAAATTCCTTTCTTTCTTGGGTTATTTTATAAAGGACTAAATAAAATTTTGTTTTCCCCTTTTTTATTGGGGGTTGATTATTTTTACTTGACAGTATAATTTACCTGTTAAACGATGAGTAATTCTTTTGAAAATAAAATATGAACATTGTTGATATAAATAAGAATTAAAATTTAACTTTTTGATTAGTTGACATTGTGAATTGTAGACAACATTTTAAATAAGGAGCAAGATTTTTTAAAAATTGAAAAAGTAATAGTGTGTTAAACTGAGTATAACTTTAAGTGGATAAATAAGTACTAGTGCGCTAAATTTGATAATGGATAAATTTCGAAAGTGTCGCGATTTAAAGTGTTCGAGCAAACTAAAACGAGTTACGGATTATGTTAAGCAATTTATGTCACAATCAGTTGAGAATCAAGATAATTTGTATCTCTGTTCAACGTGGTATATAAATATTACCTGCAAACGACGAAAAATTGAACCAGAGTTGTCACCAGTTGCGGGACCATCAACAACATCACCGCAAACAGCCGATTACGATAATAGCAGTGATAGTGAAGAGTGTTATTCAAAAAATGTGTCTGTTTTGAAAAAAATGAATGAAGTGTTACCCTTTCTTGGAAAGTCTCCTATATCAGAGTACGTTAGAAGCCAGGCCAAAACATCAGCAGCAAAAACTAATAGATTTAGCTTCAGTTACACCATCAACATCTTTGGTTCCGGGAATCGTTCCGCTTTTGAATCAGTCAACCGAAGATCAAAGGAAGGTTGCACTATATGATGAATTGGTTGCTGATCTAAAAGCTAAATTCGAAGAACTGGAGAAAACCAGTGATAAGATTCAACTACTTACTATATTGAAAAAATCATTAACCATTCAAGAAACCCAGAATAAGTTCAAGGCAACGCAACATATGGTGCGAACCGCTAAAGATCTACGAGACAAGAATGGTCCACTAAGTCGTCCAGCAGCTAAAGTAGTAAAGCGAATAAAAGATGAAAATAAAGCGGCTAATGATGTGTACATTGAAAGAGTGCTACGAAGGATATAAGACGATGTATCAGGATGACGAATCAAAAAAAAAAGTGTGTTATCTGAAGTGTCACTATCGTCGACAGGACAACCTCAGTTACGTTTATTGTTGCCACTATCCTTTAAATTGCACCCCGTAGGCGGCATTAACCTGCTAGCTCAGCGGTAAAGGTTAATTGGCCGTGGGGATGGGGATACAAAGAAAGCGGCCTAGGTTACCGCCGGAGGTAACAAAATAAAACGGGTACGGATAGGAGAGGGCAACAGACCCTTAAATAATGAAATGGGCAATCAGCCCATTGCGGGAAGAGTTGGTCAGACGCCAACCGTGGTTGTATTAAAAAAAAAACTAACCTAAAATTCTAAAATTTAGAAGCCGCACGGGCCTTAATCATTATTATTAAAAAAGTTATTAATTATAAGTAACAGTGGTATGCCACCGTGCTCGCTAGGAAGGGGAAAAGATCCGGCTAGTGTCCCCAATTTCTCTCCCAGCAAACCCCGTGCCAACCCACTGCTGTTATTTAGTTTTACAATTTTGCGAAAATACTCTTAAATGTACTGCTTGCATATATAAACCAAAAATTTTGTATTTCTGCTCTAATCACTACAACATTTGTTAACTATACTAATTATTTTTTTATACACATAAGTACACTAATTAGGTTACATGCAATCACTTCAAATTTACACTTAACAAATCTTATTGGCACAAAAAAATTATAGGTTATATGAATTTATAAAAATTTCCTATTGTGTAATCACTTAGAACCATACAAAATAATTATTTAAAAATGTACTAAATTAATGTTATTTAACGACACTACCATTTACTAAATTTTTAATATTGTGATTTTTATTTCACCTAACACAATCGTCCAATGTAAACCTTCCGAACAATTCAACTCTCTCCGATCACTCCTTGGTCTATACCAAAACTTGACTGCTCTTCAGTCGATTGAAAAACCAACTCCCCAAAAAAACGAAAAAGTCATTCGCACCCAGTTACCCGATTTTACCTTTTTTTTTTTTATTCCAATTGAGAAAGGGGGGGGGGGGGGGCATTTAAAATATGCACACAAAAAAAATTCCCTCATATGCACATTTGAATTTATTCAAAAAAAAAATTTCGATCGTGAAAAAACCAAAATCATCAGAAAACCGCGCGTGAAAGAAATTTTTGATATGAAATCAATTTTTGATAACAACAACAATACAATGGTTTTAAATTGTGCATTGCAATTGACTCATATTAGATGAACGAATTTATAGTTTTACATGAAAACAAAAAGAATCACGTTACCTTCATGAACTTAATTTAGTTTATTTAAGCAAGGCGCATAAGCAAAAAACCTAAAGAAAATGAACGGCTCATGTTACCTGCACGTAGATAAACTCAATGTAAAATATTGTGATAATGGCATGATGGTTATATGGTTTAGATTTATGTTGAAGACAATGTCTTCGAGGTCATGCTTCCTGAGAATTTATTTTTATGTAAATATTTATGGGGATGGGTTAGTAACGGAAGATAAAATTAAATTACAAGTGGATTTTCTAAATTTTCACTACTTCGTCCAAAATACTGTGTACAACTAGGTAGTAGTGGAACGCACACAGTCTGCGTGTGTACCATACATCAAAATGTAAAATTAATTATTTATGGCACCAAAATGGAAATTATTACTAACGGAAAGATAGCGCACTACCGGGATTGTATTTCAACTATTTTATGTGATGTGCCTTCACCAACATGTTAACTTCTGCAATGCGAAAGCTGCCCAGAACTGAATAACTTTAAAGAATATTTGAAAAATGCATTTCGGGAACATGGCTGCGAGGATGCTGAGTTAAAATTTAGTCAGTGGGTTTCTACCGATAGGTACAATCTGGAGACCTTTTCTCAACCGTTGGATGAATTTCTGGATTATTTCATAAATAAGCTGAAGAATCTGTTACCTCATTGCTTCATTTCACTTCAGCAGTCCAGCTTCTTAAAAAATAAAAAATTGGCGCTGAAGTCTACGGAGATGATAGTTTTATGTGATTTTGCAGAAAATTATGCATTTATAATGCAAAATGCTGCACAAGGATTTCATTGGAATAATAAGCAAGCGACTATTTATCCATTTGTAATTTACTAAAATTTGGAAGGCAAATTACTTCACCGCACCTTCATTATAATATCGGATTGTCTTCACCACGACACTGTAGCGGTTCACTTATTCATTGAAAAATTGATGCAGTTCTTGAAAACTAAAATATCCAGTTTATCTAAAATTTATTATATTACCGATGGCACAGTCACCCATTATAAAAATAAGAAAAATTTTAAGAACATCTTAAAACACAAAGAGGAGTTGATTGTGAATGGCATTTCAATGCAACAGCTCATAGAAAAGGTTCATGTGATGGAGTAGGAGGTACCATCAAAAGAATAGCATCCATCTCACAATGGAATACAGCAGTACAATAACCAATGCAGATGAATTATTTATATGGGCTAAAACGTTGAAGACAGATATCAATTTTGGATTTTGTTCAGACGCTGAACATAAATCCAAGCAAATCAAACTTGCAACTAGGTTTGAAAATTTAAAAACAGTAAAAGGAACTCACGGTTTCCATGCAGTTATTCCAACAGAGGCTGGCTATTTGAATTGTAAAAAATATTCTAATTCTGATGACGATTGTGTTAAATTTAAATTGTAATTCTTAATTTGAATAAGATTTAATGTTAAACAATAAAATAAAATTAACAAAAGAATTTAGGTTTGAAATTTTAAATATAAGCAATTAAGTTTGAATAATAACTATTAATAATTTGACTGAAATATCCTTTTTATAAACAATTTCAAAACACTGAGTAATCTCCACTGAAATACAGTTTTTCCATATAAAAATGAAATACTGCTCTTACTAAAACGCATTTTGCAAGAAAACAAAAAATAACGGGATTTTAGTTTATTAATATGCTGTAAAATATAAGTTGTCGAAAAAAAAATGGTTTTGAGAACTAAAAGAACATTTTGGTGGGAAATTTAAAGAAGAAGGGTTTCAGTAACATGATATTTTAATTTTTTTTTATTAATCCTTATTAACTTACCTGTAAAATGAGCCCAAACTCATAATTATCGGGCAATTATTTTTCTTTTTATTGACATATGTACAACATCATGATTATCGTTTTTCTCAAAATTTGACACCCTATATCTTTAACAACAACAACAACAACAAAAAATTAAAGAATTTTAATTTTTTTTTAATATCATTTCTACACATTCAAAACATAAAAATCATAAAATTAAAACATGACTTACAAAAATTTGTGATTTCAAGTACTTTTCACCAAATTTCATCGCAACGGAAACATCATGATGATTCACTGCAGGTCGATTCTGGTTTTTCCTATAGGAAAAATATTTTCATAGTATTTTTGTCAAAAATATTATTTTCTGGCCTACTGAGAAATCATGTTTGATCTAAATTTTTATAATTTAGGAATTATTTTTTCCGTATCGAAATTGGATAGGAAAAATATTCCCAATTTAATTTTGTTTTTGAAAAAATTTACACTAACTAGCTATTTACCATAGTATGTCAGAAAAAAAAATTTTGTGACCAAAATACTATGAAAATATTTTTCCTAATTCCTTTTCCTATTGAGACTAGGGAAAGTATAGAAAACGCTACCAGTGGAAAAAAATGAAGCTTGCTTCAGATGCACCCGAGACATCTTTTCCATTTTCAAATTGATAATTTTAATATTAATCGTAAATAAATTTGTAGTTGTTATATATGTTAATGCAATATACAAATAATACTAAATTTTCCAAGATCACTTTTCATAGATAATTCATAGAAAAGCATGACTAAACTCTTTTTCATAGTAATAAATTTTTCCGCGAGAGCACATAGGTACAAGTCTCAATAGGAAAAAACCGGAATCGTGCTGCAGCAGCGGTATTAAACTTTATACGTCAGTATTTTCCAAAATTTTCGAGGTCTTTGTGAAATTGCGAAAATACGGAAGTGCCAGAAGTGGCAATGGCAGGCAGGTTTTTTAATTTTTGCAATATTGTTGAAAAATAACGAATTTACAAAAACCGACCAAGAATATAATTCTTTCTTCTCTTCTAATTTTAATAAATTTAAATATTAAATTTGCAGAAGGATTGTCATTGAATGTTTTCTGAAATTTAAGCAGGAATTGTTAAACAAGACAGTTATTGCCATAATTCTAGTGGTGTATCGAAATTTATATACATATATAGTTGGTGAAATGTAGATGACCACCTCTCAATTTTTAATTGATTGTAATAAAGTTCGGCTAATCATTACTGGTATTTACTTAAGAGTCACCCTACTCTGTATATTTATATTTTACTACAAAGTTGTAATTATTTATATTGAGCAACTGATGACCTTAATACAACAATTCAATAATTCAATTAAATGTTCGATTAAATCGATCATCAGTTAAATCTTGCTGGAAATGACGCGATCTGCCTTCCAGATTCCTAACATGTTAAATTAATTCGTAAACATTAAGTTTTTTATTTTTGCAAATAAATTTTATAACATTTGTTTATAATTTTATTTTATGTTTTATTGGCAATAAAATAATTTAGCATTGAAATAGTTTCTTATAAATATATTATTCCTAATTTCTTGGTATATGATACTAGAGCTTCGACAAAAAAATTTATGGAGAATTGTCAAACAAGAATTAAAAATATATAAATTATTTCCGGAAAAGTATTTTTATTATGTGTAGCATAATAGTTCTCTCCATTCATAAACATTTATTATGTCATGAAAAATAATTTATTTTGATAAATAAATTTCTCATTTTATTTATATTTTTTAAGAAAATGTCGTCTACTAAGCAGATGCAACCATAGAAATTCGTTTATTATTATGATGTAATGTAATGGTGGTGTAAAAATCTTCTCGCATATAATTTAATATCAAAAAATAACAGAAATATGTTTTTATTGCCGAAATATATAAAATTTAATGTTGTTGGGCACAAATTTTATGTTTTGCTTTTTTAAACCATTGGGATTATCTTATGGAGACACGTTTTAACAGTTTTTATATTTGCATAAGTCGGAGAGTATAGTAAATAAATGATTTTAAAATAAAAATTTATTGCATACGGGGGAGTAGTAAAATGTGTGGGATTTTTACAAACACATACCGGTGACATATGCTAATGTGGCGCTTAATGGTAAGCCAACCCGCTTTATACTTTTATTATTTCCGATTATGCATATAAATAATAAAAGTTAACGTCAGACTGCTCAACGTTGCAATATTGATGCAGATCATAACCCGTACAACAATGTTATCCAAAAATAAACCTGATCTAATCAATCAAATTGTATAATCGAATTGAAGCATATTATGAAATGTCTGTTTTTGTTTTTATTTTTCAATTAAATATCGATCATTACTCAATACAATCAATTTATCGATTTTCTTTATATACCCAATAGAGAGTTTTAAAGTATTTTGGCCTTCAAAGCGAGCAGAAATAAAAATAATTTCTGTTTCGCGTTCAATATTCGAACTGTATCTTTTTTAAGTAGGGACTTAGGTCATGTTCAGATTTGTTGTAGTACTGCATTAAATATTGCCCTAGTTTCACCTTCATTTACAGCACGGCTTCGTTTATATTTCCGGCCCGGACCTAGCATCAGCCGGTGAAACTTAAAACGTTATTATACAAATGAAAGTATTCGAGCCGTTTACCACACAACATTCGAGAAACATAAAATACGCAAATCACCAATCAAAACTTTATTAATTTTTAAACTAAATTTTTTCTTTTAATATTTTAATTTATCAGAACCATAAAAAATACATAAAATACTAATGGATTGAGATATATTTTAGTCGAGAAATAGTTTTTTTTATGTTTGTGGTATTCAAAATAGTTTTTATATATTGACGCCTTTATGGATCATTGCAACGATTAAAATGATTTGTCTATGCGCGCGACGCGTCTCATCAGAATCGTTTTTTGAAATTAAAAATTTACATATCGACATTAAGTGATAATTGAGCAAGAAGTAACAAAAATTTAAGACGATTAAATGATTATAAAACAGTTATCGTCTACGATTTAATGCGTTGCTTGTTATTGACATTTGCGCACCTGTATTAGTCTACGAATTAATCTTTTATCGGTTATTGGAGGTCAATATCAGAATTCTAAAATAATGAGTCCATTTCGATATAAATATAATATTTTGACACCTCTCTAACTCAACGGTCAAATTCGCGTACTACTGCCCAGCCGGTGATAGGGTTAATTAAAAGCGAGTAATATCCATCCGAACCATCTAAGTCTAAGCTGGTGAGCCGTTATGGATATGTTTCAATTTAATTAAAAGAGTTGTGTGAAATATAGCGAAACACTAATATTTACATAATCGGTTTGATTAAACGTGGCCCAATTTCTGATGCTGTTTATTTCTGATGCTGATTTACACTGATTGTTACAGCAGTTAAATTGACAATTTTTCATATGTTTTATCTTTGTCAATTGCTTTCTTTTGTCATGAATATTAGAATATTATTCGTTTTAGAACCTTATCATTAAATGGAATTACCTTTTACAAGTAATTGGCAAGAGATCTAGGAAGTCGCGGATACCTACACAAGATACAAATAAAACGACAAGCTATTAATTAACTACGAAGGCATAGACAACTTGCATAACGTTACATAAAAGAACATAAACACATAAAACGTGCTTGTGATAGCATGCAGATATCAACTGTAAGCTGGAAACTGCCGCAACAACTCCAACAACAAAAGCAGCAGATGACATTGCGATTGAAAATTTGCCGATAGCAACAACAACTCAGCTAGCAGAACTGAATGACTTGGATATCGAAAGAACTCAAACAGCCAGCACAACTACGGCACAACAAAAAGTAGTATCCAAGTTGAAAATTCTGACGATTCAAGTTAACAATGATGATCCCAAGGAAAGGCTGCTCAGAAAGCAGTTACTAAAAATAGATCACTTGGAGAATATCATCATGCAAGCATATGGCCTCATAAACGAAAGAAAAGAAGCTGAATGCCTGAAACAAAAAAGTAATCAACTAAATATGACGATGGAAAAAATAGATGAGCTGCACGAAGAAATCCCCCTAGAAACAACTAACGAAGACCTATGTCTTCAGAATGAGTTCAAGGCAACATGAATATTTTCATCATGAATATTTTAAAAACCACATTCACTTCGAGATTAGCAACAGTGCCTTAGAGTGTACTGCTAAGCTACAACAGGCGGTACATAAGACGATTGAAACAAGTGAAAAAAACAATAACAATCAGCAGCCAAAAATTACGGGTTAAATTACCAAATACCAAAGTTCAATGGGAACTATCAAGATTGGGTTGGGTTCCATGAACTGTTCTCAAAATTGGTGGATCAAAACGTTAGTCTGACAGATCTGACACACAAAATCGTGTATCTCAAAACACATTTGGAGGGAGCAGGGAGCAAAATTATCCAACATTTATAGCCAATAGGAGACAATTATAAAGCACAATGGAAATACTAGCCAACAAATATCAAAACAAAAGGTTGCTAGTAAACAATCATATCAACGCTATTTTTGTCCTAAACAATATTCAACAAGAAGCAGCTTCTGCAATTAGAATATTGGATGACACCGTCACGGAAAATCTACATGCAATAAAGAATTTATGAGAATTTACATTGCGAACTGGGATGCTTGGTCTGTGCCATTTCTAACGAAAAAAACTAGACAACGAGACTCTCAAATCATCTGAGATGTCATTAAAAAATCCAAAAGAGCTTCAATCCACCATCGGATTCCTCAAGTTTCTGGAAAGCGATCAAAACTATGAAGCTCTAGTAAGCCAAAATAAGGAAAAATCTGCCAGAAACACCGTTTAGGTTTGAAAAATGGAAACATTTGAACGAGCTGCTATTGGCCGATCTGAACTACAATATTCCCGCGCCTACACAGAAAAAAATGAAATAGAAGAATTATATAATCTCAATTAAATGATAATGAATTATATAATTACATTTAATATTTTATTTGTATTAACTAATCATTTAACAAAATACGAAATGAAAATTCAATGGTTTGGCTAAACAAAATTAGTTGATTTTTTACATTACAAATTATATAATTAATTAAATGAATTTATTATATTTTTGGGAAAATCGAGTAATATCTTTCGCTGAAACAATAAAAATATTTGATAAAGTTTATTTTACGCCAAATTTATTAAAACAGCTAAGCATTGGTTGATTTCTACGAAAATCATTAAAAGTGGCTATTTCAGTTTACTAAGCAAATTGATAAATCATCTAAATCAATAGCAGAATCATAGAATTACCTTTGTTCTTTCATATAATTCAAATGAATGAATGCAGCTTTATTTTGAGAGACGTTTCGCAAAATTATAATAATCCGTTAACTCATTGAGTTTTTATTTTATATATACGGATAAAGCATTTACTACTTCCTTACAGTTCAGTCGAACGAATAAGATGATCGAATTTTTTAAATAAAGTTTTCAAAAATCTTATTAGTTCGAAAACCAAAGTGCCAAAGCCAAACTCTTGGTATTTTTGATTGATTTAATAAAATCACTATTAATAATTTAATTTAGAACAACAGTGTTCTAAACAAACTTTTTGTTTGGTTTCCTTGGAAATTTATGAAAATCATTAAAATATTTAATCAAATCATAAAAAATGATTGATCATTAATGTTAATTTATAAATAAATGTTTTAACTAATAATTTATTTAATTTTACTAATTAATTTATTTAATCACTAACTATTTGTTAATAAATCAAATAAATATTTTATATGTTTTATTAAATTTTTTAGTTGAAACATTTATTTTAAGGTTTGTTAAAATCATCTAATTAAAATTAAATAAATCAACCAATCACATTCAATGGCTAAAAGCAATCCGCAACTTTAAATGAAATTGATTAATCTTTATTTGAAAATACTAAACTTTTTTTTCTGTGTATAAACGAACCAGCAGCACAGCTCACGGAATTCAGATGGGTAATTTTAGGAAGAATATCTACACCCAACAAGACAACAGAGCTAAAATACAACTCACACGTCTCATCGACTGAGTTAGATCAACAACTAAAAAAAATTTGGAAATTAGAAGAAATGCATACCCTACGCATTCTCACAAAGCCAGATAAGGAGTGTGAGGAATTGTTTCGTGACGCGCACAGGTGAGTGAAACATGGGTGCTACGAATTACATATCCCATTCCAGAAGGATCCAACTATGCATTTGGGAGTTTCTAAACGCATGGTAATAGCAAGGTACCTTCAAGTCGAAAGAAGCTTGTCAAGAGAAGCAATCTCAGAAAAATGTATACAGACTTTATGTGTGTATATGAACAACTTGGTCAATTTGGAGTTACTAAACGATAGGAAAACAACTGTAGCATATTATCTTCCGCATCACGCAGTGATGAAATCAGACAGCACGACTTCAAAACTTAGAGTCGTGTTAGATTTAACCGGTGCATCATTGAATGACTAAATGGTCCAACGTTACAACAAGATCTAATATCAATTCTAATGCGATGGAGAAAACAGGAATTCGTTATCAAAGCCGACATAGAGAAGATGTTCCGCCAGATCATAATCAATGAAGAAGATCAAAATTATTAAAGGCTGCTGTGGAGAGAATCACCAAAATAAGAAATCGAAACGTTGAAACTTAAAACAGTAATATATGGGACCAAGTCAATTTAGCCACTAAAGTCTTATATGAATTAACACATGATGAAATAAAAAACTATACCCAATCGCGTCAACAATAACGTTAAGAGATTTCCATGTTGACGATCTGCTTTCAGCAGCGGATACATTAGAAGAATCATTAGAAGCCCAATCACAACTCATACAACTGCTAAAGGCATGAGGTTTTAATCTAAGAAAATGGGCAAGTAACACAATAGAATTGACAACACATCTACCTACAAGCGCTCGCAAAGATGGGCTATGCTCCATAAACAACGATGAAACAATTAAGACACTCGGAATAAACTGGAACCCAGTTGTCGACAATTTTGGGTTTAAGATTTCATTGTCCGAAAATATAAAAGAACCAACAAAAAAAAGAAGTAGCCAAACTATTCGATCCATTAGGATGGTTTGCATCCATCAGCATCCAAGCAAAACTGGTGTTGAATGGGATGAAACTCTAAGTATCGAAGTACAACAACAATGAAGTCAATTCAAAGAAGGTTTGAATAAAATTGAAAAAAATACCATAAGCAGATGGATAGAACACAGGCAACAAGGAAAAAGTGAACTACATGGATTCAGCGATGCATAAGAGAAGGTCCTTACAGCAGTGGTATACTACAAGACAACAAACTCTCAAGGCACACCAGTCGTTCATCGAATAGCAGCAAAAACCAAAGTCGCTCATATAAAAAACAAATTATGCGGTGCCGTACTATCGACAAAGTTATTAAAAACAGTTCAAGATGTCATGGATTTGGAACACGCTACTACCGCGATTCCAGTACATACAGGGGGTAACAGAAAGCTGAATTTCTGTCGCTTATGCAACCAAGTCTGTGGCATTATGTAAAATCCAATTATAACCCCGTAGATTGTATACCTAGGTGCCTAACTCTATTTTGATAAATTAAATGTCCATGAACTAACCGCCTAAGTCTGAAAAATAGACATAAGCGCCGACTTTTTTTGATATAAATATTCTTAAATATAACTTCTACTGTCCATGTGACCTATCTTATATTTTACAAGGTTAGTTGTACTCTAAACTCCATTTTAAATTTCCTATAAAAATATTACAAATTTTTCAGGAAAAGTATTTAAACTTTAAATTGCTCTACTGAAAAAACACTAAAATTGACTTAGGCGGTTACGCCTTATGTCCACAGAGCCACAACTACTCAAAGTATATTCCTCAATATTACCAACATTTAATCTCTCAACAGAAATGACCAAGCAACCACAAGATTACTCTTATCACTTTCAAGACTTGTCAAAGGTAGAAGGAGTCGGAAAACTACAGCAAAAAATAAAGGAAGTAACGATGAATACAGGAGAAAGCGTATCTCATCACCACGTGCACCACTATGCATTCACATATGGGCTCTTTGCGCTCGTACTCATAGGCATTGATGCAAACAAAAATAAACCAACCAAAGTCACTCCTCTATAGAGGCGTTGGTATAAAGCACGATAATCTTCACATATTGGCCGGGGAGAATGTTATAACAACAACACAAATCCAATGCTATAACATTATGACTTGGAATACATCAATTTTTCCATATACATGGACATCCCTTAAATACTGATGACATGGAATATACCGATTTTTATTTTTGCATAGTCGATAGTTTTATAAATGTTTTTTTTTGTATATAAACTAAATAAATTATGGAATAAAAGGTTAGTTCTTACACAATAGTCAACGTGTTTCTATCTAGCCCTGGCCAAAAGCAAGCGAGAAACCTTTTAAGTAATTATCATTTATTGTCAACTATCAAATTTGTGATTTGACCAAAATACGGTCAAACAATTTAGTATTGAATTATTAAAATTACAAAACTAGAGCATAAATTTATTAATTTTCTATAAAAATGAGCATTCCGTTTAGTTGCGTAGGTTATTAAAGTAAGTTAATAAAGGGTGATGCCGCAGATTTTTCTCACATCCAATTTAAAATTTAGTTTTATAAAAATTTTACTTCTTTAGTAAATTCTGGTCCCATGCACATCAGAATTTTCGAGATGAACGATGGATTTAATAACAATCTAAACGATCACATCTATAACAAAATTAAGGAGATAAAACGAGAGCAGAAACGAGATTTTATGAATCACCATGTAGGAACAATAATTATTATTCATATAATAACATTTTTTAATAAAAATTTATTTACTGGAAATGTATACAGCATCGTTGATTTTTTTTTATTAAAGATTCTTACAAAAAACGTAGAAAACTTCAATTTTATGCGGTTGCAAATCCGAGCATTCTGTAATTTCAAAATCCGTTTACAGTCATCTCTATAATAAATTTACAGATTACAGAAAATAATAAAATAAACAACTATTTACGAAAAAAAACCATTATTAAGTTAAGCGCGAAATCTTTAATATATAATAATTTAACATAATTAATAAAACTCAAACCATTTATAATTTTTATTTGGTTGGCGTAAATAAAATTGTTCGTCGCAAAATATTCACCATCATAGTTGCTGGGCGCTGTAAAACAATAATAGAAAAATGTCACAATTTTTCAAAATTTTTGTTTTTTTTTAGTTCCAGAAGATCACCATATTCTATTGAACCAGGTAGTATACATAATGAATTGTTAAATTTTCTAAACAAATATTTTAGTTTTAAAATATTCAATTTTTTATCGTTGTTTTCTAAATTTATACTTAGCAACATTAGTCGAGGCAATGAAGCAAAAACGTTCGAAATTTTTGAGAGCAAGACGGGTCGGAATGCGGTTTTTTGCATTCGCTTCCAAAAATTTTTTGTAAAAACCGCAACCCTTTTTTTTTTTTTTTGAACAAACCGGAAATTGCATTTCTGCAGCCAAAAATGCATTTTTTGAGACGGCTTTTGGAAGATTAGAGTACTTTGTAAATAAGAGACAGAACTAGCCCCACTCGGATTCCCGGGGGTTTTCGAAGTCGCTGATCACGATTATGATGTTTAAATTCACCCACAGCTGACCTGGAGCTCAGGAACGCCGATGAACGTCATCTCCGTGGGATTCTCCCGAAAATCACGCAGGGAAGGAGGGAAACTCGGCGGCGGGGGGTTTTTTGTTCGTTGAATCCAAATATGGTATCGGCGAAAACATCCCGGACACCGGGTGCGCCCGAACCTAGATGCGTACGTCATTGCCAGGATTAGCTGCGCCCCGTTCGCAAAAATTCCTTCGCTTGACAAACCAGCTTTCTTGAACTTCGTAGCATGAGCTTGAAGGTCTGGGAATTTCTGGAAGGTCTTGAAAATTTATTTTCCCTGGTAGTATGTTGCTGAAACAGTATCGCATTATCTTCAACTATGGTTCAAAATATATTTTATGTAATTGTCCATAATCACCGAGAATGTTTGTTCGATTGTCCATTTGACTTTGTGAGTCAGTAATCCTCCATCCAGAACAAAAAATGTCCTCTCAGGGTCATTAATATTCTTGGGAGTTTTCTTGAGCAATGAATACAAATCGGACTTTATATTCTTCAGCATTTCAAAACTATTGAAGTATCGCTGAGGGAATGGAGACAACTCCCACTTGAGGTAACCTATCGTTTCTTCCTCGCCTTTTTTTAATGCCCATATTCTATGAAACAGGACGTCGGGGTCAATTTCCATTACTTTATTGCCAACTTTTATTATAGAGTTGCAAGAGGCGATAGTTTGAACGAGTTTTGATCGCGACAATTTTAGATCCTTGAAATTTGATCCCGAAATATTTTGCATAACCTTGACACCTTCTTCAAAAGCATTGTGGCAATTGCTTTCCGGACTCCCATTCATTCCATTAGCTATGTTTATGAGGCATTCTATGGATTCAGGGAATGGATCGTATTGCTGAAAGAAGTTAGTATTTTGCGATCGAGTGTGGAAAACCCTCGGAAACGACGTTCAGGCCTAAGTTCCGGTGCACTAGGAGTTCGGAGGATCGTTTTCGACGTGAAATTTTAATTAAGCGCCGCAAAAAACCTCCCCACAATATTTTTCGAATTGTTTTTGTCGATATTGTCAGGAAAATTCTTGGGGATGACGTACAGGTTCGGACGCATCACGTGTCAATGGGGTGTTCACCGATGCAATATTTGAATTTAGCGGGATCGATGAGAACCGGGCAAAATCTCGATTAGTAATCCTTTGAATTGCAAAAATTCTGTAAATCATAACTCACACGTTTCGTGACGAAATTTGTTCATGCCAGAACTAAGGCAAAATTCTAAAATCCATCATGTATATTGGCATTTGATATAAATTACATAAAATCATGGTGAGATTGATGACCAATTCGGTAAATTTCGACTAGTGTATCTGTGAAATCTAGAAAATTCAATAAACTTCAATTTAATTTTAAGTTAGTATAATGTTTTTACATCACATTATTAATTGTTTTATAATTAATGGTATTTTAAACGTACAAAAAATTATTTATGACTAAATGTTTGTTTTTTTTGTGTGTAATCACTAATACACACACGTAATTTTTACTTAGGATTTTTTTAGGATTTATTTCACGTCAGTAATGAACATTTATATTTAATGTTATGCGGTTTTGTTTAGATTTTTATTTATTTAAGGCTAAGCAGATAAATATTCACTTAATAAACACATTTAATTTTTTGAACTTTTTTAACAAATTTTTTATTTAAAATAATCAAAATATTTAATTTTTGCGAAATAAAAAACAAGTGTTTAATAAAATGTGTTTATTAAGTGTAAGTGTGTTTCGCCAAGTGCCTACGGCAAATAGTGTAAGAAGGCGATAAATATTCCATGAAAAAGTAGTTTGTATCAATTACCTAAAATTTTCTTCCGTCATGTTTTAAAACTCTTGAATACAGTTTTTGAAACACAGCACAACAACCAATAAAAATAATTGATGACATGTCAAAAATTTAGCTTAATTTTATCGTACCTACAGATAAAACCTGTGAAAAATGTTTAGAGTTAAACAAAGACATCTATATTTTAATACGAAACATACCAATTTTATTAGCTAAACTGTGTACCGCAAAATAAAATTTAGTGAAATTTTCATTTTCGTTTTCGCTGGCGCACAAGACTTTAATTTTGACTTTTACTTTGTACCTGGAAAGAGCTATGAAAAACGCTTACCGTTGCCCCACCAAGCAGCCCATTGTATTCGATCCCATTAATTAAAACTTGTGCATATGGTCTGGGGTCCAGAGCACTCTAAAAAAATTTTGTTGGATTTTACTTCAATAATTGAGTGTAACTAATTACACTCAATTATTGTAGTAATTTTAAACTCGGAAGAAATATTCAACTTCCTGTTTAAACGTCAACTTTTGAAGGAGAGAATTTAAACAAAAAAGTTATTAATAATATTTTGAATATTGTTGAATTATTAACAAAATGTGTTTACCTTTAAACAATATAAAATTATATTTAAACACTTTTTAAACATATTTACGATTAAATTGAAACAAATTAAATTTTATTTTCAACAATAGTTGATGAAATTAGCATGTAAAATTGTTGAATTTTTAGAAGATATGTGCTGAATTTTTCATGTTTAATTTCAATCACTCGTTGTTCGAATTTAAACTCAAAATTGTTGATATTTTAATCCAAATTTACTTTTATTTTTAAATTTATTATATTTAAATTATATGTTATATATACAATATTTCATTCAAAAAACAACTAAACACTTAGATACATTTTCCAATTATATATTTACATAGTAAATTTATAAAATGGGCTAAAATAAAATTTCGGAGGTATATTTCGGAGCATTGATTTTTTTCGTGACGTTGTTTGTGGTAATTGAACTATTATTCGGTTCACTTGTTATTGATCGTGGTGTTAACATCCATGCCTCGTCAACTTTTAGCAACATAAATTTCACATTATATTGAGCAGCATAATATTCGAGAATATCGTCCTCTGTTATTTCAGATCAACATGCTTTAAGGACCCAACTAGCTCCATGCAATCCAAGAGAATTTGCTAAAAATATGAAAAATAATAAAAGTGGTAGGGTACGAAATGACATATTACAAAACGACATATAATAAGCGAAAAAATCATTAAAATGATTGGAAATTTAGGACCATTAATGAAAATTAAGTTCAAATGCCAGGGCACTATTTTTTTTTACTAATTATATTTGAGCTAGCTACTTTTCATATATTTTATAGTATAAATTCATGAACAAATAAATAAAGAAAACTATATAATATTTTCTTGATATTAATCAATGGGCTCAGTTATTAGAATATGTTTCCAATCTTTTTCCTTTTGGGCATACACCGTTTCGTAATATCTCGTTTCGTTAAATGCCCCGCAACCCTTCTATACAAATGTGTAACTAGAATAAATGAATATTTACCTTTGCTAATGACAGCACCTATAGTTGCAATGATCAAAAGGTTTTCCGGATGCGTCGATCCCCGCTGCAGACTTCAAATGGAAATGAAGACTTGTTAACGAAACTAAAAAAAATTGTTTTAAAACAATTTTTTCCGTAACTTTATAGACGCTTGCTTTACGCAAACTATTCGAAACGAATGATCTGACATGACAGTATTAAACATGACTTTGTTTAAAATTAATACATATTACATTTTTACTAAGAATTATTACATTATTTTAATAACATTTTATATAGTACTTACCTTTAAGAAAAAATATCACACAAACTATTTAAATTCCACTTTCTTGATTATTAACTTTTGATGTTCGTTCTGCAGTCCTATCTATGGTTTAAGTTTTAATGCATTTATACAATATGGCATCTAACTCTAAATGTATTTTGTTTTAATATTCAACAAAAATATTCAACAATTTTATGTTAAACTTTACCACAAAATGATTTTATTCAACATTTCTACTGAAAATTTATCAATTGATTAAAGTTCAACAAACGTATTGTTTAGTTTCCAACAACAAGTAAATTTTCAACATATCTGTGATGAAATTTAAACAACTAATTGGAAAAAGTGAACATTTTATTGAATAAATAACAAAAATTTTCATTACTACATTTATTGTATGGAAATTGCTAAAATAATTTAAATAAAATTAATTGATGTTTAGTTTAGATTTGACCAAATTTTTTAGAGTGAGGGGTATTAGTGATTATCGAATTAATAAGTCCTGCCTTTAATTCCCTGCATTTTTCCCAATATAATATAGTTCGTGTACGATGTTGGACATTATATTGACGTTTCTGCGTGTTTTGTTACTTAACAATTTTATTTTATGTGGATTGTATGTTCGAAATACTTGATAAGGAAGAAGAAATAGGTAGAAGAGAAGAAAGGTAGGTCAATGTTAGCGAGATTTATTTGATTTTATTCGATAAACTGCCTCGAGATCCGAGTCGTAATTCCGCATCCGTTTTGCTCGCTGCGTTTTCCTTTACTAATGTATCCTTCTGTCGTGGCCTGGGTACAATCACTTTCGGAGTTCCATGATTTCCAGCTTCACATTGACCTGTTCAAGTGTTTTCCGAACACGTGGGGCACTTCAAATATACGGTATCCTTCTTGCCACATTTATAACAGAACCATCTAGTTGACCGCCTGTCCTGGAATCTCTCAGCAAATTGTCTCTTTGACCATGATGTGAGTGGGTTGTGTCGCCTACTCGTCCAGTACCATTGCAATGCTACTCCTTTAAGTACACAACTCATATCAGTAAGCAAACTCTCCTCCGATAGATTTAATGATTTCGTTACTGTCTCTAATTGGAAGATAAACATATCAACGGTTGTTCCTATGGTTGAGTCATCATATGATAAGCCACATGGATGTAGTGTTCGAGATTCAGCCGGATACAGACTAGTTGGTTTTTTTTTATATAAAGTTACACTATACCATACAGTCATCGCGGTTATACTAGGGGTGGTGTAAATTGAGCTAACCGATGTCTGGATCATAAGCGCCTTAGATGTGGTTTTAGTATACTGGCCGAAGGATTCGGTGATGATGGCATAGTATGTAGTCCCATGACAAACGGCTCAGAATATGTGACATGCTTTGCTTGCGGTCTAATGTAATTTGTCATGTTAGGTAGCTTGCCTATTGGATGTAAATATCCTGCGGACGTAAGAATCGATGGTGCATGCAGGTGACACGATGTTAGACGATGGCATATGAGCTGGTAAAAGGATTGGTTGAACTCTAGGGTTAGCGATTTCATCATTTATTTAAGATTGTCGTTACAATTTTAAACAAATGATCAAATCACTTACCCCAGAGTTCAACGAAGCCTTTTACAGGGTACTTACATATTCCTGCTGCTGTTGGTCTAAACAGCTGCTGTGATAAAATATTATTTTTTTCTAAAACCGATTCCTACTAGGTTGTTTGCAGAGTATCGGGTTGTTTTCTAGCCAAGCTTTCTGCTTGAGCCTGATCGAGTAATTATTCCAAGGTGGATCTTCGCTGAGCTGTTAGATGGTGAGGAATCTGAATTACTGCATCCTCTGTCAATGCATTTGGTTTAACTTGTATGCCCTTCAGGAAACCACATAGTTTAGCAAATGTTTGTCAAATTCCTAAATATATGCACAAATCTAAGATTAAATGATTCAAATGTGAATATTCTCAATTTTATTTGTTACTTATTTACACAACAAATTTTAAATGTACTTGAACTCCATACTTTTTATTTAAAAATCAATAGTTATTTGAAAATCGCTAGTGTACAGGCCTACCTTATCATTATTAATTTATTAAGAAAGTCTATCTTATCTAATCAAAACCTTATGTCTACTAATCGTACTTTCACCAGCTAACATATTCCTCTCGATAAACCATAAACATACCCACCAATGAGAAATAAGAACAAAACGGAAGAAAAACAACCCCATAACATCAATATTGCTAAATTGACATTATTTCGCGTTCGCTTTAAAACCCTCATAATAAATTATCGTCTTAAACCTTTATAGCGCCCCAGGGGAATTTGATAACAGAGGAATGGAACACTAAAAGAAATATTTTTTGCGGAAAATATGTATACAAATCAATATCAGTACCAGGCAATTTTCACTTTAATTTTTAAACAGAAAACGTGTTCTCCCAAAACAAAATTTTTTTTTGTCTTTATAGCATCATGACCCAAATCAAGATTGATTTTTATATACACACACAGTCTCGTAATTTGCGGTTTTGTCTGCAAACACACTGGGTGGGAAAAGCCGGACAAAATAATTCGTTAAATTGAAATTGATTGAATTTGTGATTTTTTAATGCTGAAAGGTTATTGGAGTATTTCCTCATTGTATTGGAATATTATGGCGATAGCAACAAATGACATAATCATAACATAAATCACTTGGGTTATTTTAATGATTTTTTATAATAATCCATATGCCCTCTTTTGTGTGTGAAAAGTCACCATCGCTCGATTTCACCAACAAAGTGTTTTATATTATGTAAAAAAGCATAAAATAACTAATTTTATTATTATAAAATGGTTTTTTATGTCAATCATAAAATTATTAATATAAATTTTTATTTTATAATAATTATTATTTACATCATTCCAGTTTTGATATGGTCAAAGTTATATTCGTTTATGTAGATATTTTAAATAAATTGTCTTCGTGGCAATTTACCAACAAGACGACAACAACATCAAAAAATGCATGTGGAGAAAATTTTGTGCTGTTCTTCACTTAACGTGGTAAATGGTTTCAACACTCTTGGCATCATACTGATATACATAACACATATGTGTTTACGTCTCCCTCGTACCATAATGAAAAACGAATGAATTATGACAGAGTTAATATAATTTTCCTGGATTTAATTTTTTATTTCTCTGCCATCGAGTATATGTGTTGTGCTTGATGGTGAGTTGTTATTCCCGTTTTTTTATACATTTCTATTCCATTCTCATATTATACTGTTTGATGCGTTAATACAGCAGTTTTTGCACGAGATTAAAATATGTACTTCATCTTCATTTCAAACATTATGTATTTGGTAGATTGCTGACAGCTAGTCCCAGGTTAATATAATGAGTTTTTGTAACATGACCAATTAAATAAATAATGTACGTATCATGGTGGGGAGAGTGAGAAGTTTTACATTTTTGGTTATCAGTATTAAAGCACTACGCTACTTCCGAATGTGAATGACTGATGCCAGACGGGGTATCACAGAAACCGTATTTTTCTTCATTTCTTTCCCCGTTTACCTATGATACGGGTTTTAAATGCGACTTAAATAAAAAATATTTCAAGGACATTTATGACTCATTTTAGTTTAAATTTTATTTTCAAGAGAGCAGAACAAAACAAAATAAAACACACATACATATACATTATCTATTACAACTAGTTGGCCTTGAAAACATAATCAAAAAACCAAAAATCTCGTGTGGAATGGGACAATGGGGATGATATCGACAATGCACTGGTTAAACATATTTATGTCCTAAAAATAACCACTAGAAACTAATGAAAGCACTAAATTTGGGGAGGATAGCGAATTTTTTAGCATTTATTATATTAAGGCTAAAGGATTCTACAGGTTTTATGGTACCTTCTTTTGAGGCCTCAGCAATATTTTTAAGGTAAACGATTTATCAAATATTTGTTTTTTTATCATTTCTGTTTGAGATTAAAAAAAATATATATATTTCGTTTTGAGATTGAAAAGCTTATGTTGTCAATGCACAAATACTAGGTGCGCAACTAAATTTGTGGGTTTTCAATAGAAATATAAAATCTTATCTCAGCGATGGCTTGAGCGTTGCCGTGCTCCAATATCACTCGTTCTGTCCCCATTCTAGCCGTTTTTCGAGCAATGCATGGTTGTCGGTAGCATTGCCCATTGACAGTACCGCCCTGTTTCATCAGCTCATAGTACATGATTCCTTTCTGGTCTCATCAGATGTTGATGCTTCGCCAGGTGAAAACTCCGACCTTTTGCGTTTGGGATTCTTAAAAAAGATCCATTTTTCATCTCTCTTAACAATTCGATGCAGGAATCTTTTTCTTCCATCTCTTTCGATGCAGCTCTTTCTGTCTGTCGGTCAACTCATTATTTTGCCTCCATTTGATTATTTCCCATAGCATGTAATACCATGTTTGGAAATACCTTGGCAAGCCGTGTTTAATGCCTCGGCAAGTTGATCTTCAGTTTGCGTATCATGTTCATCCAATAACGCTTGCCTAGACCTCCTCAAGCAAACGACGTGCTTTACAACTGTCCAC
The DNA here is from genome assembly GCA_932526605.1 of Nephrotoma flavescens. Taxonomy (NCBI): domain Eukaryota; kingdom Metazoa; phylum Arthropoda; class Insecta; order Diptera; family Tipulidae; genus Nephrotoma; species Nephrotoma flavescens. The sequence continues at coordinate 176,608,671 of OW052220.1, read as the reverse complement.
GCTATAAACAAAACACAACTTCTGACGTAAATGACAACTTAATGTGTCGCTAGCACCATTTATGTATGAAACCCGGACATTTTGTTTCCGCACCTGATAAGAAAATTTCGCAAATACATAATAATCTCATTTTCTTTGACAATTTATTTATTTAATTTATTATTGCTTTTTTCCCATGTAATACAATTGAGAAAAATGGCGGAATCTTACGGCTCTTATATTTATAATTGTAATGTAATGTACAATTGATAATTGTACATTACATTACAATTATAAATATAAGAGCCGTAAGATTCCGCCATTTTTCTCTGAGATTTCCATAGAAAGGAAGCGTTTTGTTCTTTTTCATACCAATCAGTGTATATGAAAACATAAATGCTTGTAAACGGATTTTTAAATTACCGATTTTGCAATCGCATAAAATTGAAGCTTTCTACGTTTTGTTGTTTTTGTAATAATGTTTAATTAAGAAAATCAACGATGTCAGAGATGTTTTATACATTTCCAGTAAATAAATTTTGATGAAAATTTTTTATTACATGAGTAATAATTATTGTTTCTACATGGTGATTCATAAAATCTCGTTTCTGCTCACATGTTCTCTTAAAGTTTGTTATAAATGTGATCGTTTAGATTATTATTGAATCCATCGTTTATCTCAAAAATAATGATGTGCATGGGACCAGAATTTACCACAGAAATTTAATTTTTATAAAACTAAATTTTTAATTGGATGTAACATAAATTTGCGGCATCACCCTTTATTAACTTAGTTTACTAACCTACACAACTAAACCGAATGCTAATTTTTATAGAAAATTAATAAATTTATGCTCCGCTTTAGTTTAAATTTAATAATTAAATACCACACTAATGATGGCTGATTTTCAAATATGTGTTTTTTGAATATTTTATTAAAAATATAAAATTAAAATTTAGATGATTTGTTTAATTTTGATTCATAAATTTATGTTCAAAAATTTTTCAACTACCGAGATTTCTTATATTTAGTAATTCAATAAAAGCTTCCCATATATTTAAAGCTCTCATTTTAATATTACGGCTCTTTAAAATCATAGATGGCTTTGGTCAAACCTGAATTAAATATGTTTGTGCAGTGATTATTTCTTTTAATGCTTCGAAGTATTTCCCACCCCACAGAGCTAAGCCATATTCTAATTTAGTATTACTCAATTTAAGAGCACAAATTTTGTAACAAGTTTATTAGTAGGCTTATTTTTTAATTCGTCCCGAGGAGACAGTGGGCTGTCAAAAAATACTTCGTATTTTTTTTATTAAACCTGGGTAATTTTACTCTGTACACTGCGTTTTAATTTGTGAACTGTGGTTACACCGCGCATACTCGGCCCTTCAAATTTTACTCTGTAATTAATGTCAGTGTACGAAGAGTGTGCAAAGTAAAAAGCAATTTATTACTCTTGGCACTCCGGATAATTTTACCCAGTACAACCTTTGCTCGGTGTACACTCGGGGTAAATTTTATAACAGATCCTTGTGGAAGTTCACAGCTAATAGTGCCACTGTTTAAACACTATATAAACTTTATTTATTATTAACATTTCGTTAACGACTTGATAAGTACGATTTCAGTAATTCAAATGATACTTTACAAAGGCCCGCTTTGCATGTGCAGTTTGTAATCTTCTTGGTACTTAAGAAAGCATGCCGAGAGAATAGAGCATGGTTTAAAAAGTATCAAGTCGGGTACCAGAAAATTTATTTTTCTCTAATTATCAATTTCGGTGACAGCAGCACTGTGCCCGCTAGAGTGGCAGTCGTAGAGGGGGTTCTTGTTCGCCGATGATAATTAGATCTCGCAGGTGCTGCTAATAAATGTGAAAATGAGATTCCTACTATACTATAAACACACACAAAAAAAATCTAAAGAATGACAGTTTACATTATTGAACCGTATTGGAGGCCGTTGATCATATGACCTCGTTGCCTACACCACCCTGTTGAAGCGACATAATTATTGGCACTTCCCTCCCTAATATGGAATCTTTAACCACTACATTAATCCTTGCATTAACCGCTAAACATACTTACAAAATTGCTAACATGCTCAAAAAAAATATATTGAAATACTCAAACGACATTGTGTGGCATCACTGTTTTCGAGACATGTGCAATATTAGTTACAACAGAAAAAAATATATAAATAAATAAATAAATCAAACGTTAAATTTTCGGTAAATTTTTACTACAGTTTATTTATCTAAAGAAACATACTACGAAGAATAAATAGTTTTTAACCCTACGCTACTATAAAGGGGATGACCGTTCCCTAACGGAGAAACTAAATTAAAATATAACAAATAAAGAACTTAAACTAAAGCAAAAACATATTAATGGTAGTACTTAAACATATTCTTAATGTCTTATTTTATAGCATTTACGTAGTCAGCCTAGGAAAACCTAAGCTATAGCATTAAATTAATTGTAAATTACTTACGCAATAAATATAGTTTTAAAAAAAAAATGTAAATTACATAAATAAACTAAATAATAAATATGTATATAAATATAAATAATTAATTTTTAAATACACTTAGCTGGTTTTTTGGTGTGTTTTTAAAGTTTGGTGTGTCATTCGTGTCCGTGTTATCCCTCCAATAATAGCGTGAATAAATAGAGTTTTATTTACCACTATTCCGTTCCGTTAGATAGTGGTTTACCAAAGGAACCGTATTCCACCAAGATGCTCTATAATTACCGTGACTATTGGTACCAATTTGTTTTTTTTTTTATTTTTATGCGGTCCAAAAAAAATCTTACGGAAAGCGACCGAGGTGACTCTATTGCCAAGCAACACTAAATAGGCGTTAAATAAACGCAAAAGGGGAGAAAACTACAATCTAATAACGACATTTCTTATAAAATGAATCATGGTTACCTGTCTGTCGTAAATTATCCTGTACACCGACGTTATTTGTGATATTAATTAATTAGCGGGTACCGCTTAGCAAATTGCTAGTATTGCTTCGAGTCACTATATTTATTAAGGAAACACTATTTGATTCACTAAAATAGACAAATTACGATGGTAACTGACTTATTTTCACAAAAAAATTACACACAAATCACTTTGCCCAGTTACATACCTTAGCAAAAAAAATACAAATTTTAATTTAATGGACGCAAATAATTAAATGGTTTTGAGAGAAAAAAGAAATGTGACTATTTTTTTCTTGTATTCTACACCCACAAAACACCAAATTTAGCTGACCATACGATGCAAGTCCGAAAATAAGTCACCTCGGTAAATATAAATGCAATTTATATACTATTTGTTTGGGTGGTGGATACAGTACGGTATGGTATACCTATTATGCACACTTATATACACGGATACAAATGACCACTCAAGAATAGACATAAAACAAAAATGATTGACAACACATTCAAACTCGCGAACTCAGTGATGGGCAAACAGCCACTCCCGTTCCACTGTGTATGACGGAAACAAATATAGATGTATACTAGACTTTTTTTCCGAACATGGAGCAATTTCTACGAAATTGTAACAAGTTATCCCAGGTTTTAATCTAAAATGTTCACACCACTCTCATCCCATGATTTTTATTTCATCCCAAGATTTTCATTCCATCCCAGGGTTTCATAACAAAAAAAAAATAAACGATTACAGAAAACCAAACCATACATAAATAGTAATAGTTGGAAGTAAAATCAAATAAAATAAACTCAAACTGTGATGAAATAATATAGAACAGTAATTTAACATGAGATGCGTTCTTAAAATTTATGCTACTTAGCACTAGATAATCCTGAGATGGTGAGCTAAAGCATTTCTTGTTTTTGTGTTGGCGAGTAGGAACCATGAGTATCTGGAACCAATTCACGTCATATGGCTATATGATGAAATTTGTGTATTGGGTACATTATGTGTATGGCCCAGTATATACAATTCAATTTTTTCTTCCTGGTTCTTTGGAACTAAGAGTGTCCATCTCCTTATGTTACCTATCATAATAAGATAAGGCTTTGGTTAAAATTTCAATGCTATATTATGATTGGCATGGGCACTAGAGGATCTTGGGGATGTTGGCCGAATGCATTTCTTGGTTTTGTGTTTGCGAGCAGGAACCATGAGCGTCCAAAAACCAATTTATGTAACAGGCTCCCTGAATTAAAAAAGGCTAATATTAAAAAGGCGGACTTAAGAAATGTGTTTTTATATGAATAAATTGGACCTTTTTTAAGTCATACTTTTAACAAGTTTTCTAACTTAACAAAGGTGTTTTACAAAATTAAATTTAATTTCAAAATCTTGTGTCATTTTACATGGCTTTAATTTTCATATTACAGTAAAAGCCCGATTATCCGGCATTCAATTAACCGGAACAGTCAGTTAACCGGAATTTAAATTTTTTGCATTTTTTTGCTTGTCTTCTCTTTGAGAAGGGAAATATTTTTTTTTATTATTCTGGGATTCATAGAAAATACACTTTCCTTTATTTTTTTTTCTGTTTTATGCATTATTCTATTTGAATTGAATGTGTAAAGTTGTACCCCAACTAGGGTTAGGGAAATATTGTATTATTAAATTTAGGGTACTCGTATGGGGGTACTCGTATACATAATATGTATGTATTTATTATTTGCAATAAATTCAATTAACTGATGTATAAAAATTGTTTTCTGGTACATAACTTGACCGAAATAAACGAGAATCCTAAAAAATAATGAAATCAAGCGAAATTCTTGTAAAATTTCTAGTTTTAATGCAACATTCAGTTATCCGGCATTTTTGATTATCTGGAATGCTCTCAATTTCCAAGCATCCCAGATAACAGTGCTGTTACTGTAATATACACTACAGTAAAAGCCATGTCATGCGGAATGCTTGGGGACGAGAGCATTCCGGATAATCGAAAATTCCGAAAAAATGAATGTTTCATTAAAACTAAAAATTTTACGAGAATTTCTTTATTTTCTAGGAGTCTCGTTTATTTATTTTGAAATTACGTACCAAAAACTAATTTTTTTACATCAGTTCGTTGAGTTTATTGCAAATAATAAATACATACATATTAACCCATACGAGTACCCAAAATTTAATAATACATATATTCAATATTTCACTAACCTAGCTATGTAATACGACTTTACACATCCAATTCAAATATAATAATGCATAAAACAGAAAAAAGTAAAGGAAAGTATATTTTCTATGAATCTCCGAATAATAAAATAAATAATATCTCTTGTGGAAAAGAAAAAGTAAAGAAAATCCTAACAAAATTCCGGTTAACTGAGTGTTCCGCTTAATTGGATACTGGATAATTGCGCTTTTACTGTAATATGACAATTAAAGCCATTCCAAATTTTTCACTAATGCGTTCATCAATAAATATGTGCAAAAAACAATTGCAAATTTCAAAATGAATTAAAAAATGCATATGAAAATAAGAAAAGAAAGAGAAAAAGCAAAATAAAATCCTAAAAATTAACATTCTCGTTAACTGAGTGTTCCGGTTAATTGGATGCCGGATAATCGTACTTCTACTGTAATATGAAAATTAAATAGCCATTCCGAATTTTCAACTAATGCTTTCATTAATGAAAATGAGCAAAAAAATTGCAAATTTCAAATTACATATGAAAGAGAAAAAAGCAAAAAAAAAATCCTAAAAATTAAAATTCCGGTTAATTGAGCGTTCAAAGTCATCTCCTCTTTCCTTGCTAGTAAAGCATTCGATAAGTGAGCCATATTTATCAATTGCCTCTAAACGATTATACTTGGAATGAAATTGAGATTAAAATTACTATGGCCTCATTGCTGTTTCATTTGCATTAACTGTAAATTTCTTAGGAACGCTATTAAGCTTCCGTTTACATAAATATTCATTACATCTTTAGTTCCTTTATAAATCTTTAAGGTTTTGCTAATCAACGCTTGATTGTCATAAAAAAGCTGCATCCTTCTTTTAATGGTGTCAAAATAATATTCCTGCGAACCAATATTACTTACCTTAGGTGGTTTTACTTCAAATATTACTATTTATGTATTTTCTGTAATCGTTTATTCTTTTGTTATGAAATCCTGGGATGGGATGAAAACCCTATCTATAAGTTTTTTAATTTTGTGAGTGTTTTTGGAATGTATTAGAAGTGTACACAATGTTGTAGAAAAGTATTTGGCTGCGAGTGGGACGGATAAGTGTCCAATCAAACAATAACCCCCACAAATGAATCTAAAGATAGATAGTAGAAATAAGGAGCCAACGTACGATGTGAGGCTCCAAACCCCATCTATTTCCAATGGCAGTTTTACAGAAGTAAAGACATTTGTAATCACTAATTTACTAATGGACCCTGTTTTTCAGCATTTGATCTACTCATCTCTTGAGTAACTGGTCCACGCACAGATATGGGAGTGCCTGCGCGATCGCCTCCTGTATATCCAGAAAACTTATCATTTAGTATTCCTTATGTTTAAGGGATTTCTAGATTGGAGCAATGATTTCTCTGTGCAATATGTATGTTGAGATTGCGCTGGCATATTTGGCTCAATCCAACTCCTAATGTGGGCTTCTACTTGTCTTTTCAAAAATTTTAGTAGTGCTAACCTTATATGTCCAAGGTCTTTGGGAATGCAGTGAGAACGCTTTCCCGCCTTAGGTACAAATATTACATTTACTTCGGTTCATTTACTAGGATTGTTGCCCTTGTAGATAAATCCTAGCAAGGGTAAGCTTAAGTCAGTCGTTTGTTGGACATATTCCAGTATAATGTCATCGGGTTCTGCCGAATTCTAAGGTTTAATAAATATCTTATGGCCCAAAGATCTTTTCTCCTGTTTATAATTTGGCTTACAATACATACGACTTTGTTGTCTGGGCTTTTGTGGCGCAGATTGTGAGATACCTGAACATTGAGTTTCTAGTAGTAACCCCAAGGATTCTGCAATAGTTACGGTGGTTGAAGAACTACCCGGTCGTTGAAGAAAACTCGGAGTATTGGAACTTAGAGACAGCACTTTAGTTAAATTCAAATAGGTTATCGATGATGTTGAATGATTTAGACAACCTATTAATGGGGTTATTTTCTCCATAGTTTGTAGAATGATGTACAAGTGATAAAAACTCATGGTTTCGAAATGTTCTGCATGGTACATAAATTGATATGTTTTCCAAGATGTAGAATCAACGTAACCAAACGTTACCAATCCAAGCCGCGCCCAAGCGAAATCGTATATTTTCAGGCGTGCATATTTTGTAATCCATGTGCATCTTGTTGAGTACGGAGGTAAATTTTGGTCATAATAGAGGTCACTTTCCCAGTTGTTTTGCTCACCAGTACCGGTAGTGAATTAGTTCTAAAAATATCCCAGTTCGCTTTCTTAACCCATATTAGCCCAATGATCTATTTATAGATCAATACAAAAAATCTCTTAAAAAGATAGTTGGAGAAATTATAACGGAATATTTTTACTGCAATGTTCTGTTTAAATAAAAATCCTTTCGAAAAAAACATTTAGTACGGTTTTGCAATCGCAGCGGTGCACAGGTGAATTATTCAAATACCATAATTTTACAGAACACATTTACAATTATATTTTGTTACAGAATTTCAAGGACTTTGAAGGTTAAGTTGGTAATTTTTTGCATTTTTCGTAGCAGTTACCTAGGTTTCAGTGGTTTTAGGTTTCAGTGGTTGACACTTAGGCCATTTTTGACCCATTGTGATACCGCACATTCACGCCACATCATTAACCCATTCATCTATTCACCTACTCACACAATTACAGTATACCACCTGCACATTGCAAGTTCCATGTCAACCTGTACATTGACATGGACGGTGGGTCGGCGTTGAATTCTGCACTCCATCAGAGGGTCTTAGTTGTGTTTATAAACATCACCGATTGTTATCGATGATGAAAATTCGATTTGCATCTAGCCTCTGATGGGATTCGAACCCAATACCTCCCGGTCCAAGTGCCGAAGCTTTAACCACTGCACCACTTGTCCGGTTAGCAGTTACTTAACTGTTGTTTTTTTATTTTACCAACAGTTTTTGGTTTTCCAACTTCATCATTCGAAATATTTACTAAGTAGTTTATTTTTTTACAAAGAAAATTAATTTGGGCTAATATGGGTTAATGTTTTTATAGCTAGGATTTTTGATGGGCTTTGTCTCCATTTCAAATTGAAGATAACAGTGGTCAAAAAAGGAACGAGTCTCCGGCGCCTTTCAATTTACTAAACTATCCATAATGGTATCTAAGATAAAAGTAATGTCTAGTATTTCTTGCCTATTTCTAGTTATAAACGTTTGTTTATAGTCAATATGCTGCTAAAAATAGGTTAGTACTAAGAATAAAATCAAGGATTACCTTACCTCGTTCATTTGATTCAGCGCTTCTGTGCTTCTTCAATTGTGTGATGTGAATTTGCATCACTTCCCCAAATGACTCCAATTTTTTTGTGTCTGAGCCTCTTAAATAATGACAGGTGAAATATGTTCCCCATCATGTAGAAAAAAGCTGCTATTAGCCAGAGATTCTGACCACCCCTCACAATGCATGTTATGATAATATTGATGCAACAGGAATGAACTTGTTATAACCGGGCTCTTATTGTTTGCGTTATTAGTTTCATCCATGTTTTGTCCTACGAGTACACAGATCAGGCAGATTGATCCGCAGCGTGCGCGGTGGTCACCGAGAGGAGATAACACAAACACTTGCGGAAGCTACAAGATACGGACACAAATGCCAACTTGATTCGCCCAGACAGCTTTCGGCACACATTTTATTTCGTAGCAAAAAATAGTGTGAAATAAGTTTTGCGTGCAAATCGCGTAGTGTGAAACGTATTTTAAATTTACAACAAACTTTTAACGTATTATTTTTTCTAGGTTTCGTTATTTCAACACTCTCAATCCGATAAATATTTAATATAACTAGGAGCTTATCTTAAATAATGTCTAAGTGATCACAGTTTAAATAAACCTATGTTGGTTGATTGATCTCCATTAAATATTTTAGTAGATATGTCAAAAGAACCACTTCTGCATGGTTCAGCGTCCAGAATCCAGACACCTTGTATAAAGTCGAACAACTAAATTATTCTATGTGTTAAAGAAACACTACTTCATAGTAGCACCCTAGTTCATTAAAGGCTCTTTCTCTCCATATGACGATATCGATGTTTTATTACAAACAAACGAACTACGAAGAACCATTAGCAATCCGATTAAGTTTATTTTTAGGAAAACATAATTTAATGCTACTCGTAAAATTGTTATTCGGAAATTCGAAAATTCAGACTTAATTACATCGGCAAGTTGTGTGAGTCTTATCAATACATTTTGTAAATTGTCAAATGCCAACAGCGTTAGATTTTTCGACACTAATTAAGTAAAAAGAAACTTTTTTACTTTTATTATAAAAAACACTGTAGCTGGATCTGTCACAAATTCTAGGAATAAGTAAATAATAAATGTAAGTAGAAAATGTCAACTGCTCGACGACAAGCTCTAAGAAGACATTCTACGAAATAAAGATTAGTATTGAAAATTTGTGTGGTCATTCAATAATATTGAATTTCGATTTACATCGAAACCTGTACCAAAACAAATAATTCGGAATCTTTTACTCACTTGTCTTAGAAACCAAATAACATTTTTAAAGGATTATTTGTATTTTACTGTTGATCCCTTTTATTTCTTTGAAATCACATATGTATCTGAATATTTACCATTTTTACTAAACAAATATTTATTGCAAAGAACATGACACGACGAGGTGTAGGGAAATAACAATTCCTAGAACTAACAAAAAACAATTGGAGGAGAAAAAGCTTTTTATTGAAGAGTTAATGGATAAAAGTATATTGTATATATATTTCCACCTCCACATCCATCAAAATTAATTGAATTTGATTTAGATGCTCGTATCTATATACCCGGTGCTAAGCTACTGCTAATCTGTATATGACATGTGAGATAAAAATGAAGCACAATAAAATAAAAAGGAATAAGGTTAATGTCCAAGTAAACGAAAACTTCATTAACAATGTGAAGTCCTCTACTCATCACACAAATAGCATGCACAGACAAACACGATGACAACGACGATGAAGATGAATTGATTTAGATTGTGAACAGACGAAATCCACAGATCTTTTTAATTAAGAATTAAGAACACACAACAAAAATTGTGTATGCGTGTGTGTGTGTTACATGTTTATGACATAACATACGAGTATATACTAAAAATACATAAGATTTCAGCTTTTCTTAATTATCTAGATATATAATACATAAAGATATCATTTTCAACTTGCTCAGAAAAGACAAAAATATATTTTTGTCGAGATGGAGAGAAATAATCTTATTCATTCATCAAGAAAAAGCTGTTGAACTTAGTTTTTGTGTTTCGTTCATCTCTCGAAAAAAATTTTAGATATATGAAATCCAAATGAAATGAAATGATAATTACACAAAAGTTTCAATATAGTTTATAAATATATTATTATATATAGGCAACAGGATGCTATAATTTTTTAAGATAATTTTGTACCACAGAATGTTAATAAATTAAGAAAAGTACTTGACTACCTAGCTGCGTTCACATTTTACATACGCTTGTGCTTTTTATAAAACAAAAAAAAATCTGTTGAAAAACAAAAGTTTTATGAAAAGTTTTTGTTTTCTGTTTCTCTTTTGTTTTAGTTTTTGCACTTTGAGATGTTTGAACAGTCTCTGAATAAGTAATGTAATTGCATAAAACTATAAGAAAATTAGTAATCAAGGTGTAATTATGTATAGCGTTGAAGTACAAGAGAAAATTGGGTTATGCAAAATAATTAACGCGATGATTCTAATTGCTTCGTGTGTGGTTGCATAATTACGTTGAAATTACCTTAACAATTATTCTCTGCTGTCACCACCATACCATCCGTCTTCGAATAGAAATTCCTTCTGAAACTCTTTGAGACTTAAAGATAACACAAGTTCGACGACCGTTCGTTTTCCAAATGAAACAATTGCAACCTATTCACCCAAAATCAAACAATTAAATATTTCGTGTAATCCCTTTATAATGTACATCGCACAAGATTGTTGTGTATTACGCGAGATTCCCCACAGTACATTAAATATTTAAAAGTAAAGTAACTTATGTTTACTGTATATACCTACCTTTTAATTAAACAAACAATTAAATGAGAAAAAATACTGTTAAAAGGAACAAATAAAATATTTGGCTTTCTAAGACACAGAATTTTTTATCTCACCAGAAAGTAAACAAAAATTTGTTAATCTCAAATATGTATATCGTGTTGGTTGCGATAAGAACGGCTGAGGAGGAAATAAGGAAACAATAATATTTAAGACGGGCGAGATAAGGATGATGATGTTGATGAACCACGCCGCAATAATACAATTTGTTTGTTTTCTTGCCCGAGGATATACTTGAAGTTGTTTTTGTTTGTGTGCTAATTTAATTCTTCAAATTTCGCATAGAAGAGTTAAAGGCGATATTTTCATTATTCCATAATATTAAAGTAACCGTTTTGTTAAATTTCAACTAAGACGTTCGATCAATAAGTACCCGTGTTAGAGTACTACAGCACTGACGAAAATACGATTTCTCTAACTCTTCAAAATACGATTTTGTCTCGGCGATGACCTCCTCGTTTGAGCTTAATTTTTTTCCTCAAACCCATGTTTTTATGTTGGGGAACAGAAAGAAATCGCAGGGAGCCAGGTCGGGCGATTACGATGAGTGTGGCAGTAATTCGTAGCGCAGTTTGTGCAATTTGGATGCGACAATTTGTATCCGCTTATTGTCAACTGTAAGCAATCGGGGCACCCATCGCTCCGTAACCTTTTTCACACACGCCATTTCGTACAACACGACTACGGTCTTTGCTACTTCGCACACTTCAGTTCGGCGATCGGCGAGAATCATATTGTGAATCTTTTCAACGATTTCCTCGATAACAACATCTTCCGGACGGCCTAACCGCTCATCATCAAAAGCCGACGTACGGCCACGTTTAAATTCTTTGAACCAATATCTAACGGTTGTTATATAGATCGTAAAGGGCCCCCATAGACAGCATCTAACTTCACTTTCATTCCTTCGCATGTTTTTCCATCCGAAAATAAAAAGCGAATTACAGATCGATATTGCTCTTTTTCCATTTTATTGAGAAACACAAAACACGAATGATGCAACTGGCTGCCAAATAAAAACTAACCTGTGAACTAGACTGATATTTACATAGTATGGTATGTCGTTTGATAGATGCCAGTACAGGATGATAATGTCAACTTCCCTCAGCAACGCCATCTGTTTTCAAACACGACTACTTATTGATCGACCTTCGAATATTAGAATTTTGAGAATAAAGTGTAAAGCTCTTCTATCAACTTTGTGTAACACTTTGTCCGAATTGTGTGAAAAATATTATCTAGCATAACTATTTGAAACTAAGGCTGGTAAGCAGCTGACGTGAAATGAAATTTTCGTGGTCCCCAAAATTAACCAATACATAAATTATTCCATGAAAAATTATTTTGCCGATTTTCGTAAAATTTTGACGCAGATTACGACCTAATAACAAATAAGTATTTTGTAATTTATATAAGAAAATTTATGAAATTGAAAGATAGACACATAAACGCCTCTTTGTTGGTGTTAAAAATGTAATTCAGAAAGGGAGAAAAAACGGAGACCATCAATTTGTATAACCTCTTATCCTTAGTGAAAGAATCGGAAAAAGGACGATTTTCGAGGGGTGTAAGTTTTTTTTTTTATTATACGATTATTATAAGATTACTAAAGTATTTCTAAGAATATATTTACATTTTCGTTTAACCTTCACCGTCTCGATATATACCCGAGTAAATAAAGTGATTTTCACATTTGAATTTCTCCAATTATAAATCGGTTCCGACTCAGTGGCTAAATTTATTTGAAATTTATGAAAATTCAGTTAGATCGAAAATTTATGTACGTTTGAGTACTTTTTTAAAAATTACACATTTTCAACCATAATCACAGCATATACTGGATATATAGTTCATTGATCCATATATAAATTTTGTATGAAATTTTTTGTAAGTTTTATTAAATGGATTCCCAATTTAATTGTTATGTATAAAGCCTGGAAATTACTGCATTCTTCTACTACATTCTGAAATATTTAGAAGCAATAGAAGATTTCCTTACTACAATATATTTTTCTATTTCAGTAGTAGTAGTATTCAAAATATAGAGTAAGAAACAAAAAATAACTAGAAAATTATAAAAATACATGTACATAAAAAGCTACAAGCTAATTGGCATTCTTGGCATTTGGTTTGCGTAAGGCTATGTGTTTGGCAAAGTGACTTCAAGTACTGGATACAAACTTTTCTTGTACGTCTATTTTTTTTGCCTTCCTCATAGCACATATAGCATGCACCTTTGTGTGTGCCGACCAGATGCATCTCTATCCATTAAATCATCTGGTATGAATGGAATGCTCTGGGCTCTCGAAAATCCTCAATTCAGGCACCTAGAACACACTGTACGGCATTTCTTGTTGCAAAATGGCTCACAACCCTTGGATTATGAGCTGATTTTTTTATAATAGGCATACAAAAGTGTTTCCCTAATTCTTCAAGAAACTGCCTAATTCGAACAGTTTTAATGTTGTGCTTGACAGATGGATTATTCTTGAATATTGTTAAAGAAAATTGTAGGTGGCCACCGGTTGGTCTTTCTCTTTGTTGTATATTGGAAAAGCATTTTGTCCACGGTGTCCACTGCTTCTTTAGTTGAATTGTAATATAAAATACATCTGGTTTACATTTTGGACCAGAAATACTAGCGTCATTATGCTAGCGTCATTAAAATATTGAAAGTACATTGAACTATGAACTAATCACAGTATAATCACAACCCCTTCGTAACATCGAATTTTATTGTATTTTAAGGTTCAATTTCAATGACACCGCACCGCCCCGAATCGAACCGCGTCTGTCTATCATTACGGATTGTCAAACACAGTGTGTCCGCGCCATCCCAGGAAAGTGACAGTTTCTTTCAAAATCTAAAATACTTTCAAGAATAATTTCAGAATTTTAATAAAATGAAAACGAAAGGCATAATAAGAGGTATATCAAATTTGATTTCGCTTTATATGCTATATAAGAGGCACAAAAGATGTAAATCAAATAAATATTCTAAAAAATGGTGGTGGGTAAGACCGCTAAATTATAGTCGAAATGTTGATTGCTATTTCATTTCGACATACAAAAAAATGAAAGAAATGGAAGAATTTTTCTTACATACACGAATGATGAGGCCGGTTTATAATGTGCTGTTGAATTTATTAGAAAATGATCTTACAAAACTGTCAATAAGACGTCCTATAAATTTTGAATGCAGATTGGCAGTTACGCTTTCGTAAGTATATAACAAAGTTTGGATTTAATAATTTGGAAACAAATGCGTTTTCTTTTCAAGGTGTGTCTCGCCATTTTCTTGCCTGGAGCTATAAAATGGGCAAAACGACTGTGAGGACCATTATTTTGGATACATGCGATATAATATGGAAAGTTCTATCTCCAACTTATGTCGGAACTCCGGGTCCTTCTGACTACTTACAAATTGCTAAAGAATTTGAAGGAATGTGGGATGTGCCTACTATGTCCAATACCCACCAAATAGCCATACCAATTATTTTAATTATAAAAAAAAATTCAGCATTGTCCTTATAGCAACATGCGATGCAAATTACATTTTTTCTAACGTTTGCATTGGAGCTTATGGCAGCCAAAGCGATGGAGGTATATTCATATTATACATAAAATACAATATAAATCACAATTTAAAAGTCCAAATATATTTTAGGTATCTTTAGTGAATCACAGCTTGGGATGAAATTCCGTAATGAAAGTTTAAAAATCCCCAAAGAACGACGTTTACCCAATTCAAATACTAGGCATCATTTTTATGTAGCTGATGCTGTAATATAATGAAACCGTTTCCTGGAAAAAGTTTATCGTTGCAGCAGCTAGTTTTTGCCAATAGCGACAAGTAATAGAAAATGCTTTTGGCATTTTAGTGGCCCGGCGGCGAACTTTAAAGACAACCCTAAATATGTTTCCGGATAATGCCGGGAAGGTGGTCTTAGCAACTATTGCCCTTCACAATTTCGTAAAATTTAATGATTCCGTAATGAAATATTGCCCTTCAATATATTTAGATTGGGAAGACAGTGATTATGTCCTTCATACTGGGGAATGCCGAAATGAAATAACACCATTAAGATCAACTCGTTTGGGATCAAACAATTCAACTCGCGCAGCAATGACTATGAGAAATCAACTGGCTGAGTTTTTCTGTGGCGAGGGTGCGGTTTCATTTCAGTACAAAATGGTGAATTAAAAAACATAATTATAATTTAAAATAAAATTTGTATTCCCAAACGTTGTCATTAGCTTTTTGGAGCATTAATATTTTGTAATTGTTTTTTTCCTCGTCTCACATTTGATTTCATCGAAAACTCTGTTTCCTCTTTTTCAACCACGTTTAATTTATTGTTTAAATTATTTAAACTCGCCAGAAGTTCTTTCTCCACTTCATCAGCGTTTGCTACTCTTTGTCTTTTTGTTGTTTGCTATGGTGTTGGTGGCTTTGGCGTTGGTGGCTTTGGCGTTGATGGGTGTGGTGTAGATGATGAACCAGGATTTATCGTACTTTCCCAACCGTTGTGAAAATTTTAGATAAATATATATAAAATGAAATTTTTTTGCGACACAGTAACGAAGTATTTTACGAGGTTTAATACAATCGTCGAGGAATTGCAGCAAAGGAAATAGTTCCCATGTCGCAAGACTCTGTGCTCCCCACCCAGATGACTGTGAAAGTTTCTTCTTTTCCCTTATATAACGATCCCGGATTCCACTACACTTTTTTTATGCTGGGATAGAAACATTTAGACTCTATAATTAAAAGGGCGTAAGTTGATTGATACCCGTTTTTTCTTTACTGAATATTTATTTAAAATAAAATAAATCACACAACTCAATCATTTTTTTTTTATCAGCAACCATTCAGGAGAAACAGAATGGTTAATGACAGAAAGAAAATTGTTGGATTGAATCGTTGATTTGTTTTATTTTAAATAAATATTGAGTAAAATAAAAACGGGCATAAGTCGACTTATGCCCTTTTAATTGTAGACTCTATATTTACATATATCGAATGTATATAACATATATGTACATATAATCTTATACTCTATATACATATATATAAAAATGAGTTCCTGTTTGTTTGTTTGTTCCGAATGGGCGTCTCAGCCGCTCAACCGATCGCCATGAAATTTTTTTCGAAAATTTTAATTTTCTTTAAATTTTTCCACGAAAATGAGTTTATGGGGCTGGGTTATATGAAATTACTGACATGTTCGAATCTGAGGGGCCCAGCCCTGGATCAAAACTTAATTTTTACATGTATATAGATACAAATATTTGATTATTCCAAAATGACTTCTCAGTCGCTCAACCGATCGCCATGAAATGTTTACCATGCAAATATTGCATGGTGAGGATCAATCTTACGATATTGTGAAAGGGGGTGGACCCTAGGGTCTAGGAGCTGTGGTACAAATTTTTTCAAAAATTAAAATTTTTTTACGAGAATGAGTTTTGGAAAAGGGTTATATGAAATAAAAGACACGTTCAAATTCGGGGGGTCCACCCCTGGATCAAAAATTCATTTTTACATGTAAAGATACAATTATTTGGTTGTTCTGAAATAACGCCTTAGCCGCTTTACCTTTATATGTTGCATGTTCAGGACCAAGCCCACGACGATACTTTTAAAGGGGCTGGACCCCGGGGTCTAGGGGCTGTTGTACAAATTTTTTATCAAATTTCAATTTTTTAAGATTTTTTGACGGGAATGACTTTAGGAAAAGGGGTTATATGAAATTAGTGACATGCTCCAATCCGGAAGTCTGCCCTGGATCAAGAATTCATTTTTACATGTATAGATACAAGTATTTAAATGTTCCGAAATAGCGCCTAAGCCGCAAATTTAGACACCAAAAAGGATATCTAGCGTGCGATTGTTATACAAAAAATCATACCTCTACTATAATTGATTTAATTATTCAAATTAATTTTATTAATTTAAATTTAAGACAATCTTTCATCACTTTAATTGAAGAAAAATCTCTGAACACTATACTAATAATCCATTTTTACTGGTTTGACATGTACTGTTTAGTGATATCCTATTTATCATATCCTGTT
Organism: Nephrotoma flavescens; assembly: GCA_932526605.1. Lineage (NCBI taxonomy): Eukaryota > Metazoa > Arthropoda > Insecta > Diptera > Tipulidae > Nephrotoma > Nephrotoma flavescens. The sequence goes on along the minus strand of OW052220.1, from coordinate 176,591,361 downwards.
TTGAAATGTACCATAGTCAGCGAGTTCTAATTTCCACATAACTTCAGAAATAATTAACATTCTATTTTAATCCACTATTGCAACCGGCGGCTTTTAATGAAAATAGTAGTTCCATACTAAACGCCAATAGTTTATTACTTTATTTAGTTTATTATACTTAAATAATCAATGATTGTTTCATAAAATCAATTCTAGGAAAGGTACTAAAAAATATTGTACGTATAAACTGATTTACTTTGAAAAGTACTAGTGTTTTATATTTGACTTCTTTTGTTTTTCGAAATGTCATTTTCAACCACAGTTCGCGGTAAAACGTTTCGAAGTGGACGTAGTTTTAATCGTTTTGAATAAATTAATATTAATTTGTGTTTCGGATGCCGTTGTTCTCGATTAGTTAGCTATATTGCAATAAAATAATTGTTGGTGATTATTTTCCAGGTATTAGATATTATTTCAAGTGAATATACCATTCTTATTAGATTTAAGTTTTCAGTTTATAAACGTGTTAATCTATGATTACTTTTTGATTGTAGATAACATTTGATTTTGCTTTAAAAAAAAATCCGTAAAGACATTTTCAAACACAGTTCGCGGTGAAACGTATCGAAGGGAACATTAAAATTGTTTTGATAAATTAATACTAATTTCTGTTTTGAATGCCCGTCATTCCCGATTAATTAGCTACACGTTTCATTTTTGCTTAAAAATGCCACCGAAAAAAAGAACAATTGGACAGGTAACTGCAAAGTCGAAGAAGATTAGAGCCGCAAGGGTGGCTGAATCAAGCGAACAGCTTGAAGCACGACTTGCAAACGTTCGAAGCAGGATGTCTTCTTCAAGAGCTGATGAAACAACTGAACAACGCGAAACACGACTTGCAAACGTTCGAAGCAGGATGTCTTCTTCAAGAGCTGATGAAACAACTGAACAGCGCGAAACACGACTTGCAAACGTTCGAAGCAGGATGTCTTCTTCAAGATCTGATGAAACAACTGAACAGCGCGAAAGACGACTTGCAAACGTTCGAAGCAGGATGTCTTCTTCTAGAGCTACTGAAACCATTGAACATCGTGAGGCCCGGCTGGAAGTCGATCGGTTACGATATGGATGATTAATAGAAACTTTCAGAGTTGATTTAAAGTTAGCAGCATTCAATTACGAGAAAGACTATGATTACAATGTTTCAATTGGGCAAATGGAAAACATTTGTTTGTATTGTCATGCTTTAAAGTTTCACAATGAATCGCCTGGAATGTGTTGTTCAAATGGAAAAGTGAACTTGCCTCCTCTGGATGATCCACCTGAACCTCTTCTAGCTTACGTCTCCGGAACTACTGAGTTATCCAGACATTTTCTACAAAATATTTGAAAATACAACTCTTGCTTTCAAATGACATCTTTTGGAGCAACCCAAATTGTTAAGGATGGAGGTTTTATGCCCACGTTTAAAGTACAAGGACAAGTTTATCATAAAATTGGATCACTTGTCCCTCTCTCTAACAACGACTCCAAGTTTTTACAAATTTACTTCATGGGCAACGAGGAGGCGGAGACTGATCAACGTTGTGCTATTAGTCTCGGAACAAAACGTGAAATAATATCAAGTTTACTGATTTTATTCCATGAACGCAATCATCTGGTAAATTTATTCAAAACTGCATTGGAGCAAATGCCATCAGACGACCACAGAGTAGTTATTCGAGCAGACAAAACACCGTCTGGTCAACATGAAAGACGATTCAATGCTCCAACAATCAACGAAGTTGCTATTGTTATGGTCGGAACGGATTTCAACCGACGTGATATTATTATCCATTGACAAAATGAAAGCCTACAGCGTGTTACTCAAACACACAGATCGTATGATGCTCTTCAGTATCCAATACTGTTTTGGCAAGGAGAAGATGGGTATCATTTCAACGTGATGCAAACTAACCCAACAACAAGTGCTGCGATGACGAAAAGGGTTTCCTGCATGGATTTTTATGCGTATCGTATTATGGTTAGAGCTCAACAATCAAACCACCGAAATTTAGATCCACCGAAATTGTGCAATGGAACACGGCTTTGTGTGAAGAAATTGTTGCCGAAAGTGATTGAAGCAACGATTATTGCCGGTAAAAGTAAAGGAGAAGATGTGCTAATTCGCCGCATTCCTATGATTCCCACCGATTTGCCGTTTGAATTCAAGCGACTACAATTCCCATTACGCCTTGCTTTTGCAATGACAATCAACAAAGCCCAGGGGTAATCATTGAAAATAGCTGGTGTTATTTTGGAAAATTCATGCTTTTCACATGGCCAACTGTATGTTGCTTGCTCCAGAGTGGGAACGGCAAAAAATTTATTTATTTACACACCAAATGGAAAAACCAAAAATATTGTTTATCAAAAGGCTTTATAATAAAAATTATTAACTAAAATATCTTTATATTTAGTATTCACTTTGATCTGGTTGAAGGTTTGTAAAAATGTCGTATAATTATTTGGCAATTGGTAACAAATACCAAAAAACAAATACCAATTTGGCAATTGGTAACAAATAACAAAAATCCTCACAAACAGGATGTCCAATAATATCATTACAAAAGTTCGCCTGAATGCATTGACGGAGGCACCCGTTACTGAATAAAGCTACTTATAATTTTCTTTTCATATGTGATTGCAACTACAGCGATGTAAAGAGAGAATTCTTGCATAACAATTAAGGTATTTGAATTATATACCTCCCGTGCAACGCCGGGTAACTCAGCTAGTAATATATATAATATAATTAACATAGTAATTAATTAATACAGCTGTTTGTGTTTAGATAAGTAAATTATACTTGTACCTCTTTCTCTCTCTCTCTCTCTCTCTCTCTCTCTCTCTCTCTCTCTCTCTCTCTCTCTCTCTCTCTCTCTCTCTCTCTCTCTCTCTCTCTGGCACTATATCCCATCAAGGGGATTTGGCTTGAGTTTCATAATCATATTTTCATTTGGATAATGAGTGATTAATTCATTGATCCTAACCAGCCGTGGAATTTTTTTCCTTGTCACCACCGGGAATCGAACCCAGGACCTCCGGTCGCTGGAGCAAGCATGCTGACAACTTTGCCACCGGGGCGGTAAGTAAAATTACCGTTCACATTAAATTCATTGGAGATTCCGGTCCATAATCCTTGCTTTCTTTTTAAATCCAAATGATTTTTATTCGCCTTGTTGTATAACTCGGGATAAAATTTTATTTTTTCAATAAATACTTCAAAGTTGAATCCATTTCTTAATTTTTTTTTATTTTAAATATTTTGAAAATGATATACACTTGCTAGTTGTCAAACGAATTCTGAGGTCATGTTATCCGAAAAAGTAAAAAATAGTGTAAACGTTTCCGAACACATTGCGCCGCTCCGTTCATTGTGATTACTTTTCCGTTTACTCATATAAATTATATGTAATATTACATTTTCTATTTTGACATTTCAACGGATTTGCGCGGTGCGGTATCATTGAAATTGAGCCTTAACGCATACATGCGAGTTCATTATGAAATTTCATATAGAAATAAAATCGAGGTTACGAAGGGGTTGGGAATTGCGTATAGCGAATCATTAAAATTCGCTAAGGCATTGTGATTATACTTTGATTAGTTCAAAGCAAAGAATTCATTGTTTTATTAGTTAGACACTAAACTTCCAAAGTCTTGGTAACCTCCCATTGATGTAAAAATACTATTTGGCTATCAATCAAGAATAACCCAAAACTTCAACAGATTATTGTTTGAATTGATTTTAGTATCGACTTCCTCAAGCAGAACGCAATGCTTGATAGGCTGCTAGTTTTATTATCGGAACATGGTTTGGATAATATTCTTGAACCAACACGAATTACAAATACCACAGCTACTTGTATTGATAATGTACTCCATAGATTTGATCAAAGGTATTTTCCGGTAGTTTCTTACAGTGTATTAGACCGAAGTTTTACAGATTGATTTCAATAAGCTAATGGAACTACTATTGTATGAAGTATGGACTGATGTTTATTCTTGCCTAGATGCTTCTAAGGCCTACGATAATTTTATTAAAATCTTTAAAGGTCATATTAAAAAAAGCACTTCCATTAAGTTGTTTGCCAATAGATCAACGAAGCTAAAGCCATGGATGTCTGATGATCTATTGAGACTTATACGTAAAAGAAATAATATTTGTCGCCTTGCAAAAAACATAACAGCAACCGTAGATTGAAACAATATAGCTTGACGCTGTGTGACTCTGTTAACCTACAAATTGATATAGCCAAAAAAAGCTTTTATTCTCAAAAGTTCAGCAACAATGGTAGTGATGCTCGTAAAAATTGGAAAACAGTCAATGAAATAATTAACGGACAGCCTGATTCAGTTGAAATTAAAGAAATTGTTAATCAAAGAGGCTGCAAAATATCTGGTCCAGTGCAGATTGCAAATGAATTTAACGAGTTCTTTACTAGTGTTGGTGATGCAAATGCTGCCAGTCTCCTCTTGAATGATGACAAAAATAGATTAATATGTCAGTATTACCAATCTATAGATAGTTGCGTTTTTTCGGAAATTTCATCTGGAGAAGTGTATTTTACAATTCTTTCGCTAAAAAATAATTCAACTCCTGGTTTGGATGGGATTTCAAATAATGTTGTCAAAAAAATGTCCTGGTTCTTAGTTGATGTCTTATCTTTTATTTTCAATTTAAGCTTGGTAACTGGAATTTTTCCTACATCGTTAAAGCGAGCCTTAGTTGTTCCGATCTTTAAAAATAATGATAAAACAAGTATGAACAACTATAGACCAATCTCTCTACTTTCTGTCTTCTCGAAAATATTTGAAAAAGCCATAAAAAGTAGAATCGTTTTCTTCCTAGAAAAAAGAGACTTTTTCTCTCCTGACCAATATGGTTTTAGGAAAAATAAAAATACTGAACAAGCTATTGTATCTTTCCTAGAACAAGTAACTGAACATATTGATAAAGGGTCCAAGGTATCTACTCTATTTATAGACTTAACAAAGGCTTTTGACAGAGTTCAACATAGCACATTGTTAAAAAAAGCTATATTGTTGTGGATTCAGAGGGATAACCCGGGATTGGTTGTCCTCGTATTTGCATGGGCGAACACAATTGGTTAGAGTAAATGGACAATTAAGTAAAGAGTTACCGATAAATGTGGGAGTCCCACAGGGTTCTGTCTTAGGACCTTTATTATTTTTAGTGTATGTAAACGGTATCTTTCGACAACAATTTCGAGGGTCTCCAACTGCTTTTTGTTGTGCGGAGCGGGTTGTGGATAGGGTGTTTTAAAAAACATCATCTTCTTCACTGTTGCGACTACATTTTATTTATTAAAATTAACTTCACATTATAATTACACTTAAAATAATTTTTGTTGATAACTGGTCTGACTAATACTTTATAACTATATTTATATCTTAAAACTAAAATGTCTTATATACTAAAATTTTGAGGAAATGAAAATGCATAAGCACTACGGAAAACAAATGTACATTTTCCGAGGTTGCAAGATTGCATTTTCATTTCTTGTACGCAAATGTGTTTATTTTGTTAAAATTGAACGACCTTACTATTTTATTAACAATGCGGAAAACAAATAAATGAATCGACTTTTCCGGTATAAAACACAAACACAACATTCCTCCCCGTTTGAGAGAAGAAAAATCTTCTGAAAGAAGGTTTTTCTTTATGGAATATGGTTAATAGTATATCGGAATACGGTTCATTTAAATGTTTTTACGGATTGTTTGGGTGTCTTTTAATATTATAGTTCAATTTTAACATAGATGACTTATAATGTACATACATATAATTTTTTTTTTAAATATTGTTGGTTTTGTTTATGTACATTGACATTGCTACTAAAATGTTACATTTCATAATTGTTAAAGGTTAAGGTTTTCAATGTTATATTTTGATTTGGATTCTATTGAAAATATATTTTGTATCATATGCAGAAATTTAGTAGTTTTAAATATTAAGTAAAATTACGTTACGTCACAAAAGTTGCTTATGAATGAAATTGTTCTGTGATTAATATTTTAATTATGGTCTATGTAATGTTAAATTTAAACTTTTAAAAAATTATTTCTATATAATTTATCGTCTTTAAACAAAATGATCTTAAATTTAATTAAATATGCCTAATTATTATTTTTGTTTGACTAGAAAATAATTAAATAAATTAGTTACGTTTTGATAACGTCATTTGAAAGAAGAAGGGTGTTATTGAATAATCTAATATCTGATTTTGGTAAATTGCATAAATATAATTTTGTTTTATGGCAAATTGTAGTGAATTATGTAATATTTTTTATCTATCCTATTCCTCTTCTTGTCACTCTCCTTTGGATATAAGAGTTCTTTATGCTATTGCAGTTAAAATTTCTAGTTTTCTTAACGTTTATCATTCGATGAGTGTATGTGCTTATTTTTATTGGATTGTTAACTGAATCTTGTGATGGAGCATCCTGGCTCGTATGATTGTTTGTTGAATTTGATAGCTGATTAATTTGTGTATTTATTGGGTTAGAAAAGTTTGGGCTCATGAGACTTTTTGATGATTGATTTGATAAATGTTTGATTTTCGTATTATAAATTAGATTACGACTATTTGGACTTCCTTGTTTATTAACTAAATTGGTTGAGGTGGTGTCTGGGTTCGTAAGATTGTATGTTTGATTTGAAAGTTCATTGATTTGTTTAATATAAAATTGTTTTTGGGCGTCTGGGCTCGTTTGCTTATTAACTAAAAGGTTTTCTGGGTTTGAACAACTGTTATGTAACTTATTTGATGATTGATTGATTGTAATTTGAGCATTTGGGCTCGTTGGCTTAATATCTAAATATGTTGAAACGGTTTCTAAGTTTGGATAATTGTTATGTAACTTAATTGTAATTTGAGAGTCTTGGCTCGTTGGCTTATTTACTAAAAGGGGTTCTGAGTTTGAATGATTGTTTTGCGGTAGATTTGATAATTGATTGGTTATATTAAGAGCGTCTGGGCTCTTTTGCTTATGATCTAAATATGTTGAAGGGATATTTGAATTTGGTTGATTGATTTGCGTGTTATGGATTAGATTTTGAACGTCTTGGCTCGTTTGCTTATGAACTAAATATGTTGATTTAACGTCTTGAACGATTTGGTTTAGTTTGGTTGATTGATGCATAAATGGATTCGTTGGCTTCTTAATTATATCTGATGAATGATATTCTGAATATGATCGGTTTATGTCGTTGGTTTGGATTTGTGTTTGTTTTAAATTGTTCGTTTTCAAAGGTTTAGTTCTCATTTGTAAATTTTGATCCTCGTTGGCACTGTAATGTTTTGATGACTGGATTTGAGATACAACAATGTGGTGAATGTCAGGAATAGCTTGATTTGTGTTTATGTTGTATAAATGTTTGAACTGGGTGTTTCCGTTTATTTGGTGAGTAATTTCGCTCAGTTTCTTAATTAACAGGATTGATGGTTGGTTGTTATTGCTGATTTGTGTGTCAATATTGTTTTTTTTGCTGATTGGAAATCTATTACTTCTTTCTGGAGTAACAATTTGGGTTTCTTTGGACTTGTATGTTTCTCTTTTGGGCTCGAACTTGTAATTTCGCGGTTGTTTTGTAAAGTAACTGTTGGCGATTGTTTGAAATTTATTTAATTTTAAGTTTGAGTGTTGATTTTGGTTAAAATTTGGCGTTTCATTGTAACATCTTCGTTGCTCTGATATAGCAGGATTGCTAAAATTGCTCCAGGTATATAGAGGTTGTTGATATATTTGTTTTTTTCTCTCTGTGTTTATTCTTGTACGGCAATTGTCCCAAGTATGATTAAATTTTCGACAGTAGTTTCATCTGATTTGATATGATCTTCGATATGGTTGTTGACTTTTGATCGTTGGTAGGGCGAGTGCTGATGATTCATTTAGCTGTGTTGTTGGTATGCCTATTACCAAGTTAAACATGTGCTCAGTTTCTTCTGTTTCGTTTATAATTTCGGTGATACTTTCGGCTTTGCTAGTTATTATTTTATTTTTGAGTATGGTATTGTATAGTCCTCGTTTGAATGTTTCCACAGCTTGTAATTCTAGATGTTTGTTGTAAATCTGGTCAATATATCCGTATTTGTTTTTAAAACTGGCCTTGTATTGATCGAGTGCATCATAAAGTCGATACCCATAATTTCTGGTTGTTTCTCCATAATTTTGTTTCGTTGTCAAAAAATTTCGTTCCAGTTCCGTCATACAATAGTTTGGTGAATAAATTTCAATAAGTATTTTTCGCAATGTTGGATAGTCGTGTATCTCTCTGTGATAAATTCGCGTGAATGCTTCTTCTGTTAATCGGAGTTTTATTAATTTGTCGAATAATTGCTTTTCTATATTGCTAAGTGTTTTATAAATACTGTCTGATATGGCCACAAAACGGTTGAGTTCAATTGGTCTGTCTTTTGTGTCAGCTCCGCTGAATTCTGGAATATGAGCGATCCATTTTAATATTTGTAGCTGGTCCATTTTGTAGGATTTTGCGGCGTGTCGAAGTTCGGTTTTGTTAAGAATGCGCGTTATGTTAGCGATGGTTCTGTTTTCATTTTATTATGTTTGGTTGTAGTTGATATGACGTTGATTAGATTTTAAAATGATGTACATTTGAAAATTTTAATATTTTTCTTATTGTGCATTTCTTATTGTGCAATTTTAATATTGTGCATTGTTGACATCTTAGTTTTTCTACAGCGTGGTTGGATTGTGAAAGAATGATTGCGAAGATATGTTTTCGCCCGCAGGATCCTGTCTACAGCGCCAATGTTGTGCGGAGCGGGTTGTGGATAGGGTGTTTTAAAAAACATCATCTTCTTCACTGTTGCGACTACATTTTATTTATTAAAATTAACTTCACATTATAATTACACTTAAAATAATTTTTGTTGATAACTGGTCTGACTAATACTTTATAACTATATTTATATCTTAAAACTAAAATGTCTTATATACTAAAATTTTGAGGAAATGAAAATGTATAAGCACTACGGAAAACAAATGTACATTTTCCGAGGTTGCAAGATTGCATTTTCATTTCTTGTACGCAAATGTGTTTATTTTGTTAAAATTGAACGACCTTACTATTTTATTAACAATGCGGAAAACAAATAAATGAATCGACTTTTCCGGTATAAAACACAAACACAACATTTTGCTGACGATTTCTCGTTTACATATGCTAGTCCAAGTTATCAAGATAATATCATGCTCATAGATCATGATTTAAAAAGTTTGTCTATTTGGTTGGAAGCACATAATTTTGTTTTGAGTCACAAAACGAAATTATTACATTTTAGGGATACCTCATCGTTGTATCTTGAGACAACGTATCATACTTTCAAATGCAGCAGAAACAATAACACGCAATGCCCTCCTAATGACTGCTTCTTAGTGAGCACTGTTGATGAATTTCGATATCTAGGTATTATTATTGATCGAGATTTAAATTGGAAAGCGCACACACAAGGACTGAAAACTAGACTATCATTGGTCTCCAGAAAAATGTATGTCTTACGGCTATTTTGTCCGCAATATTTACTTAGGACGATTTACTTTGCATTAGCGGACTCAATACTGCAATATGGTTTATCATGTTGGGGTAGTGCTTGCAATGCTACACTACGTCCTATCTACGTGCGACAAAAGCAGTTAATCAGAATAATGTGCTTTAAACCATCTTTTTCGCCTTCGTGGCCATTATTTGAAAATCTCAGCATACTTCCTCTACGTCACATATTCGTCTTCAAGGTACTTAGAATATTCTATGTTAAAAGTGGGAATAATTTTGTGACTCATGCAGGGTATAATCTCAGATCAAATCATACTTTCTTGAAACATATTCCTAAGTTTAGATTAGATCTACGGAGAAACTTTACAATATTTGTTTCTCTCAATTTTAACTGTAAAATAATTTGATTTTAAATTGGTTTTAATTTTGTAAATAGAATTCAAATATTTTTTTGTGGCTTAGAATCAGGGGACCAGTCACGTGATCTATTTGATCCAATGGTTCTCTTATCTTACCTTCTTAATCTTGTTAGTTTTAATAATGTTTTACACACAATGTATTTTATTTATAATGATTAAGCTGGAAATGAAATAAAATAAAAAAAAAAAAAAAATTTTTGACTTATAGATAGAAAATTTGTAGGAATCACAACAATCAGTATCGAACGAATGATATTGCTTTGAAAATCAGTCTCTCATCAGGTCGCGACGACTGATGTTGTATATTTACATTGGAATATTGTCTATGTATATAGAACAATACCATGTAGTTTGTAGTACTAGCGGATTAATACCTTAGTCTACGAAATTTATTTTTTATATTTATTAAAAAAAAAAATGTGTTTTGGAACGTATGACCATAAAACAATTTCATCTCCAAACCCAAATTTTCATGATAAAGCCTTCCTAGTTGTCCATGCTTTGGATTCAGGAAGGATGCATGCTATGTTTTTCTCATAGTACCGACTATAGAAAGATTCCACCCTAGTAAATCTTTGGCTAGAGAAGTTCTTGTATGGGGCAACTAAATCTTTCACGATGCGATCACCTTGATTTTTCTCTCTGATGTTTCTAATTTTACCGGTATATATCTTAAATTTTGACTTATAGATGGCTAATGTGTAAGAATCACAACAATCAGTTTCGAACAGATAAGACTATTGATTTGCAAAAAATCAGTCTTCTCATCAGCTCGCGACGAGTGATGTTGTATTATTACATTGGAATATTGTCTATATACTTATATGTAGAACAATACCATGTAGTTCTACTACTATCAAATTACTGCGTAGCGTACGCGAAATTTGATTCTTTCACATTTCCATCTATATTCTATTTTAACAACTAACTTTTCGCATTCACGAATTTTTATATATGTATTTACTTTGGTTTTTCAATTGTAATGGTGTTATTGTGATTGTTCTGTATATTGGTCTATTGCGAGTGCTGAAATAGGCCAATATACGGAACAATCACAATAACACCATTACAATTGATAAATCAAAGTAAAGATATATATATGTCCGTTCAAAGTGTACGCCGTTTCGGAATCGCAGGCCCACCAAACTTTGATACCATACTTTGCTGGATGGTTATGTTTTTTTTGGTCTATATTTGCTTTTCAGGTTGGTATTTAGCATTCCAAAAATTTCCGAAGAAGGTGCTGCCTTATCGGTTTCGATTCTAGAATTTCTGCGGTGGCATCGAAATCAAATCGAATAAAACGCGTTATTACGAACGTGAGAATAGAACAGGGTATCCGTAATTGGTGAGAAACGGATTTCTCTCTCTCCCTTAAGGATATTTTAGTTAATTAGAACACCTGTGTGTAAAGAAAGCTCCGTACGAAATATGCATTGAAAAAAATAAATAATACTCAATTTTACAGTTACAAGAAAAATATAGAGTATTAGTTTGATTAAAAAACAATACATTCAATTCATATTTATATACCCGGGTATTTGTAGTGACGATTAAGGATTTTAATTGGTGGGAAGGGAAAATAGCATGGTATTGAAGTAAGAAATTTTTCAACTCGACTTGATTTAAAATTTAATTTAATATTTTTCTGTGCTTGAATAGTGGATAAATTAATAATAAATATGTGTTGTAGTGTATTATTGATAAAATGCACTACATAGTATGTAAATAAGTTATATGTGAAATGAACATTATCAATGTGTGCACTTGCAACTTATGCGGATTTAATAGAGAAGTTTTTGTTTTTATATTAATTAGGGGACTAGGGGTATATCCTCGAAATATGGTTCAGAATGTAGGTGGTCAATATGGTTACTTGATTTATTTTTAAATTTAAATTTGTTTTGCGATTGTTAAGTAGAAATGCATAAAAAGATTGCGACCTCGGAAAAGGCGTAGCAGTCTTTTCGTGGATTTCTACTTTAGAATCGCAAAACAAATTTAAATTTAAAAAAAATGATGATTGGCATGGCAAAATAAATCTAGTAACCATATTTCTGATCGCAAATAATTAACTTGCGACCGGATATTTTGTATTTGCAAGTTATATTGCAATTACGATTTGGCAAAACAAATGTTCGCATGACGTAAATTTATGTCTAAACTGAGAAAGCGACATAACCAAAAATGTTCAGAAGTTCAGTTAGAAATGAAATTAAATACGTATAGTAGGTGTATGAGTTAATTTTTACAGATTTTTAAGCAATTTTTTTATTTAAAACAAATAGACTAGAACGAATTTAATCTTAGAAATATTGCCTATCATTTTTTATGACCAAACACCATCTCTCAGGATTACCTGATGCGAATGCCACCGCGAAAGAAACATGCAAGCTTCAACGCGATCAGGTCATCGACGGATTTATGCACATCGTCCAGCGTTTTGCAGCGTACTGCATCGACCACAAAAAATGGTACTCGGATAGGGCCAAGTCTGGTGAAAATGTCGCGTGCGGGAGAACTTCCCATCCCAAGTTGAAGTTGGTCTTCTGAGCCACGCGAGCAACGTGAGACCGAGCGTTTACATGCATCAGTATGACTTGCCTGCTTCCTTGCCCAGTAAATGGCAATTTCTGATCAATTTCTTTGCTCAGTTTGTTCAGTTGTCGGCTGTACCGTTCTGCAGTCACAGTCTGACCAGTTTCCAGAAGTTCGCATTAAAGCACACCCTTCATGTCTCACCAGATACACAGGAGAACCTCGTTTAAGTGGATGTTCTGTTTTGGTGTCGATGTACTGTAAAAAATATAATTTTCATCACCCGTCACAATTTTCCACAAGAAATTATTTTTTTGTTGTCGGGCTAGCAGTAAAAGGCATGTGTTCATACGTTGACCTAGGTTGTATTCGGTTTACACATGTGGGACCCACTTAGACCGAAATCATCACCTCTAAACTGATTATACCAATAATTACAAGTTGCATAAGAAACAACGTCGGCATCGAGAACACTACAAATTGATTTCCGTGCTTTAGAAGCATTTTTTCCTTGTTGCAGTTCGTATAGAATGCAGTGCCGAATGTGCTGTTTATCAGTTGCGTTCGTAAACTCTGCTATTCTGAGAGGTTATGTAACTCACGTAGACTTGTCGTTCGATGTTCCGAAGCCTTGCGTCCGATCTTGTAAAAACTACAATATATTACTATATAACTACAATATATAATATTTCTATTTTAAATATAATTTTAAGCTCGAAGAAAAAATCTGTAGAAATAAGGTTATACACCTAATAAATAAAGGGTGGCTAAATAAATTTATTTCCATGATTTAAAGTTACAACTTAAAAATTGAGTTGCACTTCTGATGAGGATTTTAAAACTATGCCCATTACCGATATTGAAATGTATATTTTTGAAATTTTCAAATAAGTGGTCATTTGGGGCGGTTTTCATGATAAGGGGTGGTTGGTATCTGAAAAATTGCAGTGTACTTTTAATGTGAGCTTGTAAATCGATTGACAACACAAACAACGAATTATTTTTATATTGTCATTGTAAAACCTGATGATGGTTTTCACGCTTAGGGTTAGCAGTTTAAAAATGGAATTGCATGGATATTGTGTATACTCATAATTCTATATACCACAACCGGCATCGAAATACATATTATTGTTTTTTAATAACTAGCTTTTATTTTCAACGTCTTAAAATGTGTGCAAAATCTAGTCAAAACAAATCAATTACTACCATGCCTCAGATAATATGGAATAAGGAGAAAATGTTAACAAAAATTTGTATGCTTGACCAACTTTTTGGAGGCAAATCTTAACACATAGTACATTTTTCCAAAGACATCTTTCCGGTGTTAGCTGATTTTATTCATTTTCTCAAAAATAAAATGATTTATAAAATTGTTAGGTATTTTAATATTAATGAATTTAGATCATATATCATCCTTATAGTACACTTAGGAAAAATTAAGTAATGAATGTATTTAATTTCAACCAATCAGTATAGATAGGCATATAAAATTTACATAATGTAACCAAACACAAATATGTAATACGTATATCTAAACGTTTACTGCGATCACTAAAAAACAATTTAATTAGAATATTTTCCCGTTCGTTCATAAATTTTTGATCTTTCGTATCGTTTCCTCCAAAATATTTGTTTTGTTTTTAATTATATTTTTCATGCAGCACACCAAACCATAATCAATGTAGCTACATACATACATACATACATCTAAAATAGATCTTCTTCCTTTTCATAATCACATGTTTTTAAATTTTATATACCTAAACGACAAGAAATTATCGATCGTGTACACATATTATTTTAAATAGTACATATGTATTTACGAGTATGTATTATGTATATACATAATTCGTGCATTTTAGTTTTCATTTCATTCCCTTTTATTAAAATTAAATCATACACAATAAGAGAAAGGATACTTTCAAACGAAAATTAAAAATACGTTGAATTTGTATTTTTCCGTTTGTTTCTTTTATACTGTACACACAAATATAAATTTTTTTATTTTTACGTGCGCGTATTGAAAAAAATATATTGAGCGAGAAATATGAATATATTGAGCAAGATAGGCGAAAGTTTGGTTTGAGTTTTAGCTAATCATTTCTCTAACAGCCGCTAGAAATATTTTTCCATTTGTAACGACATCGAGAATTTGATTTGAACATAAATTTTCCTTTGGTTTAGACAACTGATTATAAGTTGTCTGTAGTTTTGTTTTAAAATAATATTTTCGTCCCGGAACCCTGTTCTTGTTGTAATCGTACGTAGATTTTGCTCATAAATTGTTGTACGCATCTACTCTGTTTCATTTCGATTGCACCAATCCCTCGCTTAACGAGATCTATTTTTACGAAAAGTCTCTGCTTAAGGGAAAAGGATTCGATTTACGAATTTGCTTTTGTTCTTAATACAACGTGTGTTCTTGGCTCGAAATTATTCTAGAACGTTTTGTGTTCTTTATTTAATTTGTTCCTTACTTTAAACAAATTCTATAAATTGAAATTTTGTCGAAAGTCCTGTCTTTAAAGAAACAATAAAGTTGTCAAAGTTGAATATAAATCAATTTACTTTATTATTGTTATTATTATTATTTACTATTTTTTGCACATACCGGAAGGTCAGGCAAGATTGTTATTGCAACATTCTTCATCAGGGGGTTTATTTAATTACTTACGCTTTGAGGATAAACTCAATACAAGCAAATATGTTAACGATCCAAAGACCTTTTGCTATGGAATGTTTTAGTGCAGTGTGTAAATGTTAGATATAAATCAATCCTGCTTTTAGTTGGATGAATTTAAATATAGATCGTGGAAGGACAATACCGAATTTAAATTTAATTGTTTTACAATATCAACAGAATATTTAGGTCATCATATGTATAATAATACTGTCGAGTCATTACGAACGTAAAATCCCTCGGTTAGATGGTGTTGGGTGGGAAGATAGGGCAACAAAATAAGGTTACATACAGCATGTGATGAGATGGCCCGTAGATGTGAATTAAATAACCTAACCAGTCTATTATGACTGATGCCGAATACATATGATGAATATTAGGATCCTTTACCTCAACAAATTCAAGAGTGTGGATTTATTTGAGACTAATATATTAATTTTTTTAAGTAGCTAGAAAACGACTTTGCTGCGGTTCGCCCTAGTTGTTCCTGTGACTAAAATCCTTTCCTAAATACCTTTATCTGTTAAGGATCCAGGCAGGACCTGGGCCCGCATGATGCTGAAGTATTATTCGCATTCAGATATAATTTGTTACTTGATTGTTGATATTTCAGGATTATGGTAACGTACCTAGGATCACCATTATTGTTGGCCTGTGCGCCTATCGCATTTCATATCATATCATATGTCATGAACAAAGCTTTAAGTACATACTTTCGGACAGTAAAGTGTTCAAAATAAAATTTCATATGTCAATTCGTTTATCTGTAGTGGTCTTAATGATGATCACACCTGGAAAAAATTTAGGTTAATTTTCATGTGGGGAGCTCGGGAAAACTCGATTGAATATATCGCACACACAAAATTTAAAATTTCTAAATATTGACCGTTTAAAGTGTCATGGCTGGAAATAGATTCAAACGAAAGGTCTTAATGATGCTCACACCCGGAAAAAATTGCAGGTCAATTTTAATTTGGGGAGCTGGGGAAAACTCGATTGAATATATATTCAATCGATATACTCAATCGAGTTTTCCCGAGCTACCCAAATGGAAATTGACCTAAAATTTTTTCCCGGTGTGAACATCCTTAAGACCTTTCATTTGAATCTATTTCCAACCATGACACTTTAAATGGTCTTTATTAGAAATTTTCAATGTTTGTGTGTGCGATAATTTGTATACAAGTTTTCTTATTGGAAAATAGATTTTCTAAACAATTAATAATGCTATTAAAAATACATTTAGTGTTTAATCCTCAACTCTATTTTTGTTTTGTAGAAAACAAATATTTTTGGTATAAAAAAATACTTTCGGCTGAAAAATATCGGCTGAGAAATGTCGGCTAAAAAATGTCGGCTGAGATATGTCGGCTGAAAAATGCCGGCTGAAGCATATTAATATTTGACATTTCATATTATATTTTCGGCTGAGATAGCAAAGACACTATCTGCATTATCGTTTTTTTTTTACTTTCGGCTGGAAACTATCGGCTAACTTTAATAGTTCGAGGTTTCATTAAAAGTGAGTGTAGTCTATCATTAGCCACTGGTGAAAAATATTTAAATGACTGTGTGTGCCTTGAAATTGCAACTATGGCATGCGGTACACAATATAACTAGTAGATAATTTCAAACAAGCTTTATCGTCAAGGTGAATTGTTGATTTACTTCTGCCACGTATGAAGATTGCTGCCTATATGTAAAATTTCCACGTACTATTATTAAAAATACACAAACTCTGTTCTGATGCGACTAAACTTTTCATGGGATTGAACAAGAACGTACGAAATCAATTTCAGCTCAAACTAATTTTCCGGCCTGCGATCACAATTGTGTACGTAAAGACAAACATGAAAAAAAACAAAAACCATTACAAACTATGGTTATTTACATAAACATTTTTGTACGAAAGAAAAAAAAATTGTCTGGCCGGAAAAGGGATATTCATTGGTAATCCTCGATATAGCAAAAAACGCTAGCAAAATTTAAGTAAAGTTTATATTTCCATTCTATTTACAAATTTTATAATAATATTAATAATTAAAATGTTAGGAATATTAAATCTTACAGTTTTGCAAGATGACGAGAAGGAAAAGTGTAGTAAAAACTTTAACCAATTTAGGATACCTTCACCAAATTATGGTAGACCAATTAAAAATAAAAACATAAACATGCAGCTTTCATGATAATATTAAAACACCCGTACCTTATGACGATAATGCTTATCATATAAATTTGTGATGATTTAAAAGCTCAAAGCACAAAATGAAACTTTTTAATTAAATCGTTTACATTTTAACTTGTGTTTTAATTTTGAAATTACAAACTTGCTAACTTCCCATTCCGCAAACCTAATTTTGATGAACACTGATGTTACGCGAAATTGCAAATTTGTAATTTAGTGTGTTTTTTGAGTGAAGAGTTTTCTTTACGTATTTCATTCTTAAAATTTATTTAATCGTAAAAAGTTTTGTCCTTTGCTGGATTGTCGATATGAAAGAACGGAAGCTCTTTACAACAAACGATAATAGAGCTTTATAAAAAAGATGTTAATTTTTGTATAATTTCGACATGTAATTGAGCTTTTGAGTAAATAATTATAGCTTTTAAATTAAGCGGGATTCTACTACCAACAAAAGCTCTTTCAGAAAACATTGCGGTACATATTATGTCGTAGCTTTATAATTATAAAACCATTTATATAACTAATAAAAAACCGTTAGTAAATGCTTTATATGTATATAACTGAACAATGAAATTACCTTTAAACGCACACTACAAAACATCGCGTCTTATCATGTATTTTACTTAATTATTTTTAATTAATTTTTTAATTGTGCAGTTTTCATTTATAAAGCTCGATAATTTTTTATTACGGCTCTAGGCATATTCACCACTAGGATTAAAGTTCAATCTATTTGCTAATGCAGATTAAACATTTCAATAGGTATGACTTTAACCCTAAATGCTGAAAACAATGCGGATTATTAATAATGCTAATGCATAAACTACCTGGTTCTCGTAAACAAAACCAATTCAACTGCAACAAGCATAAGTAAATCAATAAAATTTTCTTCAGTTTAGTTATGTTATACATCCCATGTTGTGATATCTTCTTTTTGGTATTCTCGGATGCAAGCACAAAAACAATAACGAATAAAAAATAACATAGTATGAGTACTCAGAGTACATCAGATAACAAGTGTTTCTGCTTTAAAACTAAAAAAGCTAAAACGAATTAAAATAAACTTTAGGAACAATATACGAGTACAGATATTCAAGTAGTTCCACATCTTCTTGATTTCGACAAAAGTTTTCTTTAAGATAAAAATTGATTTTTGTCGGAAAAACCGTATAGAACAGAAGTTAGAAAAGAATGTGTATCTCAAATCAAATACTAGTACAGAACAAGTAAACCAGACAGAATTACAAAACAAAAACATGTACGTTTAGATTTTGCTTGTTTGTTTGTTTATGTGGGTGGGGTAGGTACATACATGCGATCCAATTTAATTTAAGCTTATTCTCGCTGCTGCTGTTGCTGATGCTGCTTCTACTACTAGTGCTTCTGATTCTGTATTAAAATGAAAACAAAATTAAAATTTACTTTCTTTTCATTTGAGTTTGAAAATTATTTACTTTGTATTTTGTAAAAATATATTAAACAGGTGCACTTCGTTTTGTGTCATATTAATGTATGCTACCTTCAGCCAAAAAACAAGGAAACCGAGAAATTACGAGCATATTATAAGATGGTACCGTTATACGAATCATGGTATATTCCACGAACTATTAACAAAAGATTAATTAATGGTACTCGTACGCCGGCATATAAAGAGTCTCGACCAATAAAAGTTATAGCCAAAAAGCTGCATTCATCTTTTGTCAGCCCGAAGAAATAAAAGAAACCCTAAAAATTAAAGAAGTTACCCAAATTGAGAAGAGAATAGATGAAACCTCTCTGCCATTGTTTATGATATCATTAAAGGATAAAGAAGATATGAAAAATATTTATGAAATTAGATACATCTTAAATATGAAGAGATCCAAGTCCTAAGAAATTCCAGCTTGATCCGACAATGTAAAAAATGTATGACTGACAAGTGCAATAGAGACCCAAGTTGCAGTGCTCAGCTGAACATATTTCAAAGGAATGTAAAATCTCCAGAGAAAGTCATGCCACATGAGAGACCATAATACAAGTTTAAAATATTCCGATGTTGCTAAGACTAGATTTCCTTATAACTAGGAAATAACCGATAACTTACGTTCGTATCGAAGAATGTTTCGAATCGAGCTCTGATCACTAGTCTTATACTGCTCACTTCCAGCGACCAAATAATATCCAAACCACGCAATCCTATCCTGACAAATACATGCACAAATTGGGAAGGATTCAAAGAAGAACTAGGTAATAGAATAAAGTTTGAAACATGGAATACTCACGCGAATCCAAAAGGATACAAAGGAAAAAAACAACGATGTTCTTCGAACAGAGAAAAAGAAGAGACACATTACGAGATTACGAGAAGGTCGTATTGTGCAAAGTATATAAAAGATAAAATAATAATTTTTACGGAGATTTGGTTTTAAAAAAAAAAAAATTTTGTTGTCAATTAAAAATATGTAAAAAAAAATGAATAAAAAAATGAATTAGAATTAAACAAAAAACAAACAGAAACTTTACATGTGATACATAAGGATTTTTTCTTCCAAGTTTGCAAGCAGGCGAAAACTAAAAAAACGTCGCATCTGTGACAAAATGGCTGGCCAACGTGTGTTTGCTTGTAAATTAACTTTGTAGTGCCATTACAAATTTGTGAACGATTTGTAATAAGAAAAACTATAGAAAAAAATTTAATTGAGAATACAAAACAATTGGACAATGTGGAGGAAAATTTGGAGCATCTTAAATTATTGTGCAATTGTAACGTGGCTATCCTATTCTTGTTTCATGTTTAACGGTAACGGAGTTTTTTTTGTTACTGTAAAGTATAAATAGTGTCTGTGAACATAATTCCATATACAAGCATTACTGTTTTGTGTGATATGGTGTCTCTGACTTTGTTTTGTTCCTTTTTTCGAAATAAATTAGTGATTGATAAAACGTTTCCTCATTGGTCGTTTGTTAGTATTTTAAGGTTAGTTTCTAGATTTTGTGTTAAATACAGGACTAACGGTTGTCTATTGACATTTCTGATCACGTGTGCTAGCTTGTTATAGTTTCTTTACAGATTTTTATTTTGGATGCAAAATTAAAACTGTGGACCTTTAAGTAAATAATGGGTTAATGGGTGTAGTTTCCGGAAATTTAGTATCATAGGATTTTGTAGTAGATGCGTGCACGATTTATGAGATCTTATAAAATAGTTACTTCATCGATAGCAAAATTTAGTCCGGATTATTTAAATAACATTAACAAGATGGCGAATATTGTAATGACAGGGGGCAATTTGAAAAAACAGTCGCATCAATTAGGGATGGGCCTGCTGAGAAACAAGCAAACAAAGAGCTGAATGGAAATTTTGCAAAATGCCAGAGTCGGTTTAGTGGATCAGGATTCAGGGGATGCGAATGTAGAGGCGTTCGTGGACGCCCTTCCAATGTTATTGGACAGTAATGCCTCTACTTGGTGGCAAGGTGTTAAAAGAACTGTGCATACTTTTGGCGAGGCATTAAAATTATTGAAATGTGTGTTTTGTGAAACAAGACCCCCATACAAGATCTATAGAGAAATTCTTTCCACCAGTCAGCCGGAAAACATGAAAACAGAATTATTTATTTGCAGAATTAGAACATTATTTTCTAAATTGCCGCGAGATTCATTAAAAGAAGAAGTAGAATTAGATATGATTTATGGATTGATATCAAAACTCATTCGTTCTAAGGTCAAGAGAAGTTCATTTAAAACGTTCGATGAATTAATTCGTTTGGCTCGTCACGAAGAGAAATTTTTTGACGAGGATATAATCACAAATTTGTCCGAATTTAGAACTAATACAAAGTTTTGTAGTTTTTGTAAGAAACAGTACATATAATTGAAGATTGTTTTAACGTAGGGTCAAAGATAATATTAAAAATGAAAAAGATCCTGAAGCTGCTGGTATTTTGAATGATTCCCAGAAGTACGGTACTCTGAAATGTTATGGTTGTGGTTTGGAGAGATACATAAAAGCGAATTGTCCTAAATGTACACCGAGATTCTCAAAACCTCTCATACAAAAATCAGATGTTTAGCCAGGTAAAGCCAATCTAGTTGCAGATACTCTCGACCACCAATTTATGTTGAAGATTGCATTCAAGAATCATACGAAGTCGGTTCATTTCAAGTTGATTTTCCAAGGTGCGGTCCTGAAAATTTGAGAAAAGCTCAACTTAAGGACTCCGATATAGCTAAAGTAATAGCATGCTTTGAAGAAACAGCTCATTCTGATATCACAAATTGGACTGGACTTGATTATTTAATGGAAAAAGGTGTACTCTATGTTCCTGACCAAGATACTGAAGAAGCACAGTTAATCGTTCCAGAAAAACAGAGGGAAACCTTCTAAGAAGTATCACACTGATCCTACAGCAGACAGAAATCGATAAAACTATAATAAAAATTAGATCAAAATATTTTTGGCCTGGGATGCGAAAATTTATAGCTCACATAAAAAATTGCGCTGGTTGCCAGAAATATAAAGTTATCAAGATGGTGTGAGATTTTTCCGATTAGAAGAGCAATATCTGAAGGATGTGCTTAACTATTAATTGATGAAATATTTTTGAGATACGGTCTACCAAGAAAACTAATATCCGAAAACGGACCACAATTTGTAGGTGAGGTGATGCAGCATACCAACGCTTCTTTTAAAATCGAACAGTCGTTAAATCCAATATATCATCCACAAATCCACTTGAAAGGCGAGACAGGGATTTAAAAACGCAACTATTTTGGTTAAGCCTGTACATCAAAACTGGGATGGTAAGTTACCGTCAATTCGATTCGCAAAGAACACCACTATAAACTATTCCACTGGACATACCTCCACTTTTTTAACATTTGGTCGTGAATTACGTAATTTAGACGCAGTGGTTCCGGACTTGAGACTCATAATGCAAGGTTTGGAACCTCGTGCTGGTGGATAATCACAAATAAAGCAATGTCTCGGGGTTTTACCAGGAAACTTGCTTAATCGATCGATCTTAGTCGGTTTAAATTCAATAAATGGACATAAAATGATAAAATAGTGCAGTTTTTCATCGAAATGAAAAGCAAAAAATAAATAACACAAAAATGTGAACGTATAGATGTGGTTTTTCGGTCTTGATATGTTCGGCAAAGTTGTTTGTCTTATGGGTTGCGCAACATTTTTGCTGAAAAAATCAAAACGAAAATCTTAATGATTCAAGAGCTATCAACGTGAAAATGTATATTTTGACAAATTTTTGACTCAGAGCCAAAACATGTCGAAAGCGATATCTCAAAAACCCGCGGTTTACCACGCGGCCACAAAAAAAAGTTGAACTGAGGTACTCAACATATTTGTGAGGCAATGCCATCTAATAACACATAATGTAACTAATATATGAAATATATAAATTTAATATTCAACTAACGTTAATTTTTTTCTTATTATTGTAATAACATTTACGAAAATACCTAGTAAGAACAAAAATATTGTAATTTAATTTTTTTTGAAAAATTAATAGTTTATAAGAACTTCTCAATTTTGTTTGCAATTATTTTGTATACTGTAGGATGTAAGAAAAAACTATTAAAACGAAAAAGATTCTAAATTAAATTGGCAACAAAATTAGTCCATATACGATTTTTGATTAAAAACTGTCTTTACATGTCATGTATTTTATCTGCGCGTGTACGTAATCTGAAACCGAGGTTGTCGGCTTTTCTCTAAAGTAACAAAAAATAATTAAATATTTGATTTGAAAACAAATTTTTTTTTAAAATTAAACGAATTTTAGCTAAGTTTTCGTTTGACTTTTAGAAAAATTTATTTTCAAAACGCGAACGTTTAATTGTCTTTTGTTATTTTAGAGAAAAACCGACAACCTCGGCTTAAGATTATTATTTTTTTAGTTTATTTACTTATTGATTATAATTACTAGTTCAGAGATCATCTAGTAATTTAACTGTCTTAAATTACTTTCTCGATCGGCGATGAATAACCTATTGGTTATTCATTTCAAAATAATTTCTTATTATAATTATAACTGCTCAGCTCCAGTGGTTTCTGTATTTACAGTCTTCTCGCAACACTTTAATTTGGTAGCATGCTATCATTTGCACAATGGTTTTCTGGCAGAATCCCAAAAATGGATCCCGTAGGTCCATACTAGGTTTAGCATTGATCAGACAGAAGCAATTTATTTTGTATGATGTTGTGAGCTCAGATTTTCTACCCATGAACCCATGAGCCAGTACATTTTCCTATATTTGATGTTTAATTCTTCTTTTTTCTTCTTGGTGTGCTCTTTACATCTGAACTTAGCATCGAGGATAATGCCGAGGTATTGCTTGTTTCCGACTGCTAGCATAGCTGTATAGTCAAATGTTGCTGCTGTAGTACCTTGAATATTCGAAAAATCTCTCGTATAATGAATGAACAGAAGAGGTCCAAGGCTACTTTGCGCTATACCTACCTGCTGATATTATTTTTAGTTCAGAGGGCTCGTTTTCAAGTTTAACTCGAAAATGTCGATTTGCTTTTAATTATATATAGGGTTTAAGAAGTTGGTACAATTGCTTAGGCATAAGCCTCTATATAGTTTAAATTCAAGCCCTTGATATCACACTTGGTGGAAAGCTCTAGCCACATATAAGAAAATATTGGCGCATATCTTCTTATTTTCAAGTGCATCCACAATGACATCCGTTATTCTATGAACTTGTTCAACAGTAGACTGATTTTATGTAAATCCAAATTGGTGTGGTGGAATTAAACATATTTTTCAATTATAGGTTTAAGCCTTTTAAAATGTTTTTGATATGACTGGAAGTAAATATATCGGTCTATGATATTTTTTTATCTCTTAGTGGTTTACCTGGTTTAGGAATCATAATTACTTCAACCACCTTCCATTTGACATGTAACATAATTCATACCAAAGGCTGCACCAATTATTTAAACTAACTTACGCAAACCTTTCTCGGGAATGGCTTTTATAATTTGCCCCATAATTTCCCAGTCATAATCTTGAGCTTTCCTGATTCTTAAGTTTTTATTGATTTTAGTTTTCAGTTCCAAAAAGATTACATGTCTTATGTTAAATCATCACTTTGTTTACGACAGTCGTATTTTCATTTGCTGTTTGTTTCGTAAACGGTTGAAACATCTTTGTTGCTGGGCATCAAATAGAGAGACTCTCTGTCCATACTAATTTACTAACTTCAAAACCCCCTTTACGACATTGTCTCATTCTCTAAAACTTGATCTGTAATTTTAGAATAACGTTGAAAGAAGTGCAATTTCCAGGTTTATCTGGAGCTTACAAACAAACCGTCAAAATCCCACATAAAGACATTAACATTTAAAATGTTGCCAATAAAGTTCTCGAGTGTATTGACTTTTCACTGATTCCTTCCTTTCCCTGGGAATAAATAGGGAATTGTAAAAAAAAATTTATAGCATTTTTGTCTAAATTATATTTTTCTGGCCTACTGTTAGAATTAGTTTGGTGTAAATATTTTCGAAACAAAGTTGATTGGGAAACTTTTGATCAACAAAATTTTTATAGGGAAAAATAATTCCCAATATATCTTTGTTTCAAACATATTTACACTCAACTAATTCCAACAGTAGGCCAAAAAAATATAATTTAGAAAAAATGCTATGGAAATATTTTCCCAATTCCCTATTCCCAGGGAAAACCAGAATAGTGCCACAGGTATTATATAATGTTGGCCGATTGGGATTTGAAAATCTGTTAGGATTGGATTTTCTACGGCACGAACGGACTACTCAAAGTAAAGATTTGTAGAAATGAACGAATCTTTCGATAAAACTTTATTATTTTTTAATTAATTTATATTTATTTTTTACAATTCAATAATGCATAAATCAATTAGCCAAAGAAACTAAATTTCAGTTTTCTTTTTTTTTTTGAAAATTCGGAAAGTCTGGATCAAAAATTTTTCTGAAGCTGTGTTCACTAGACGGATAAAAATCTCGGATTTTTCCATCCGAGATTTTTTTCAATATGTTTCAACTATTTTCTATGAAAAGAGGAATGTCTTTTGTATAATTTACGTGATGTAATTGGTTAAAACGATGGAAAAAACGATAGAAAAATCCGAGATTTTTATCCGTCGTGTGAACAAAGCTTGAATGTCACAACAAACAAAACTAAATAAAAAATTACAACTTTTTTAACAGATAATACGATTTACAATTAAAAATAAAATTCGAAGCTTCATCTTTAATGATGGGTATTTTCTTTTATTCATTCCAAGTATTCCGGACGTTTTCAATTTGAATTTGACATAAAACGTTCTTTTATTCATTCCATTCCATCTACTACTTTTTTTTTGTATGTTCTTTTATTAATTCCAAACGTTCGAGTCGCATTCTTTCCATACTACATGAAAAGGAGGAACGAAAGGAAAATTTCGCCATTGTGACAGGAATTTGGCAAAATTTGTTTTTTTATAATTTTGTTATACACCACATCAATTGTATAATAAAAAAAATTATAAAATTAAAATTAATAATGAACGAAAAACTCCGTTCCAGCAAGCGTTTATGGAAACCCCAAATCTATCTGATACTGATCTTTAAAAAAATATATTCACAACTAATGGATATTAACAAGAACTGAAATATAAATTAACAAATTTACCTAAAACATTCAGTGTTGGCTAAATACCACCGTGTCATTAATATTTGTTTCTCAATCGGTATTCTAGGATGGCCGGGCAAGTTATCAATATATTTAGATTCATTTGAAATTATATTTTGATATAGATCCTCAAAAGTTCGAGGCCAAAGACGAAAATGGGCATTGAACTGAAAGTCATTTAATTGGCAAACAGTATTCTCAAAAAATAACATATTTCTTGCATTAATTTTTTCATTATCGTCCTCCGAATCACTTGATGAACTATCAAAAACCGATTGCCAAGCTATTTGGGCACTTAATGAAATTCCAATAATTTTTTTTGATTCATTTCACTTTATTTTATAAAAATAATAATTGTTTAATAAATGCACCACCACAAATTGAAAGCCGATGTCTTGTCAATCGCAGCTGTCAAAATATATTCTTTATTTTCTTTGTTGTTCTTTTATTACAATTCGTTTGGAATAAACCAAGCCCACGTGATCACAATACCATTCTATTCCATTCCTTCTATGGAATGAATAAAAAAAAACCGATATAAAGCTTTTTAAGTTTTTGACGATTTTCGGAAAACACCTAGTAAGAAAATTATTTATAGAAAAGAAATTCCTGGAAACTTAATTTCAGAAATTTAATTAAAAGAGAAACTCCAGTACCTATAACGCAAAAAAGTGTATAACACCTGTTAGAATCAACACACGGCATGATAAAGAAGGGTGAACATAATTGAATTTTATTACGTAGAGTACTTGACCAAATTCTGCTAAACTAGTTTTACTAACCCAAAGTATGTCAGGCGGCATGTTGTGCCATCACAATTTTCGACTTTTGACTTAGTTTATGTTTCATTTTTCACCAGTAAAATGGCTGCCTATTTCACTTCGAATATCACGGATTTTCTAACGTGTTCTCAGCTTGCTCTAATAGAACGTCACTCTATTTCATTTCTACGTTTTCTAAGACTACTAGATCTTAGACTACTAGATCCGTTTATCGAAATGTAGAAAAGAGAGAAGCTCACAAGTCACAATTATATCAAGAGGTTGAAATCGCGATATAAACCAAATAATTGTTTACGCGAAATAGAATGTTAATTGATTCCTGAAAATTGATACAGAAACCAAGTCGAAAGTCGAAAATAGTGATGGTACAATATGCCGCCCCAGGAGCGAAGTGTTGCATATACCATGATACAATAATTTTCTCTTCTTATAGATAAACCCACCATGAAACGTTCAAAAAATGAACTAAAACGGTGACCTAAAATAATTATCTTCTTATATAATATTCATAGGCTGATGACATACTAGGGTAACTTTAATCTGGTATTTTTTTCGTTTCTTTCCCTTTTATCAATAAAATCAAAAAATTGCGGCGCAGATAAAACCGATTTTATTGGTAAAGGGGAAAGAAACGAAAAAAATACCAGATTAAAGTTACCCTAGTGCGGATATGCACAAAACAAACAAAAATGAAAAAATATAAGGTCACCACAATTCGTATACTAGCGACAACATATTTCTAGTGAGTTTGTCTGATAAATAGAAAATTATTGTATCATGGCATATACCATCACAATTTTTCGTCTCCCGACATATTTTATGTCTCACGTTTTTGAGTTAAATGATATTATATTGTTTCATCTTTCCAATTATTATTTTTCTATGTTGGTTGCCTGCTCGAATAAAACATCATTCAATTTCTATTTTACGAGGTGTACGGTTACTCGATTTGTTTATTTATACATCACTTCACTTGAAAATTTTGTTGGTGATAAGTTTGTCGAAGTGTGGAAAAAGGACAAAACATATTTAGACTGAAAGGTTGAAATCGCGATACTTTTGTCTAATTGTTTGGATACAAGCCCGTATCATTTTTATTTAGAAAAACAAAGTTGAAAGTCGAAAATTGTGATGGTAGACATCCCGCCCAGGCTATTACATTATTTTGATAGCTAAAAATTTTAATTCACGGTTGGACACGAATGTTATTACAAACTCAAATGTGAATATTTCTGATATTTTTAATTTTTTTATTGCTTTTTTAGGAATTAGTTTCTAAAAATAATTTGTTTTAGATGTCCTCCACCTTTGTTAATGCAAACTTTGCATATGACTAAACCGTTATTCATTGCCGTTATTAATGTTGCTCAGGTTAAACCCTTTTAACTCGTTTCTATTGCATGGCTTAGTTTTAAAAATCTGTTGCTTATAATGTCGACATACAAATAATCTGGAACAGTGAGGTCATCGTCGGCGGAATTCTGGGAAAATAATTGTTCCAGGCATATTTAGATAGTGTTCTCATTCATTGTAACATTGGCATCGTTTTCTTCAAAACCGTTAAAGCCACCAATAAATACACTTGGTAGATACCGCACACCACACAGTCACACGTTCTGCAAGAAACCTCATTGGGTGGATCAGACATAAATAAGCAATTTATGAAGTTTACATCGCTCCCATCAAAATGTAACAACTTTTGTCATAACTTTATCGAATTGGTGGGTCTTCTGGTTTCCAGTAGCATTTAAGTTGAGTTTTACAAGTACAAGTTCAAATTTTTGTGCAAAATACGCGAAACAGTCTTTCGCCTGCCGTATTATAAGAGCTGCGACCACTGCAGCGATGATGTTTGATCTTCGAACTGTTGAATTTCGATGGTAGGACAAACTCTGGGCACTGCCATGTATATTGAACCTTAATACAATTCGCATAATAGTCCCTCGACTGATTTATTTGAGTCCTGCTCAAATGCTTTCTATACTATAATTAGAGATTTAAGTACTTCTGTTCATTTTACAAAATTCAGTTACAAATTAAAAATTAAAATTACAGAAATATTCACAATAAGTTTTGTAGCAACATTCGTTCTCGGTGGAAGTGGGCCACCGATAAATATGCAAATTGACAAGTAGTCATTATTATGAAAATTTTGACAGAAAATTCAATTTTATTTAAGTTTCAGCTCCAGATTTTTGTAATCGAAAACACTTACATGTTTATTAATTATTTTTGTTTTTATTTCCAGGTAATTACTTGATCAGTACCACTAATCAATAAGAAGAGTAAGTACGTAATTCAAATTGTTCGACACAAAAAAAAAAATCTGTAAATCCAAACTGGATTTTATTAAATGATCAACAGGTCTGTCTAACATTGAGACCAGTAAAATTAAAATTTTCCCTTCATGTTAATGAGTTTATTAACATTTCAAGGGCATTTGTGTTATTTATTTAACATTTTAGCATTTTTTATAGAACACTAACACAACGATCTCGAATCATTTTCAAATAAAGTTTAAAAAAAATTTCCTTTAAATAATTTTTTGTAAATTGTTATAATATATTTTGAGTCCAGGTATTACTTTGATGACTAATTCATAATAAACCAGCATCAGTTACAAAACAGATAGTTCAAAATCTATCCCCCATTTGTCAAACAAATCAAAAGGATAAACTTAAATTCTTCTGAAAACCCTAAAAGTACAAACTTATTACCCCATCCTGCAAAACCAAATTTTTCAGTAGATTTACGATGGTTTCGAGCTCTATTCCGCGAATAACTCCAGCATTGTTGTGCTTAAGGAGTGCTTGATTCGTTTGTTGGTTCTCTCAACGAGTGCGCGTGACGCTCGCTTCTCAACGAGTGCGTGTGACTTTTTCGAACCACAAATTCGGAAAATTTGAATGTTTAACTAGCAGCTTTAATAAGCCTTTTCAATGAGCCTTTTCAAAAAGGCTTTTGAAAGGACTTATTGAAGCGGCTATGTAACAACGAAATTCTCCGAGTCCGCTTTCTGAAAAGCCTTTTTAATTTGCAAGTTTCTAATTTTTCCGCGGAGATATGACACTGACTGTGTTCTTGTCAATATTTCGAACAGGAAACAGCTGTCAGTGTCAAAATAACATATGATTTAAAAATAATTCGCTTTGGCCCACCTTATACATTCTCCAGTACTTTCACCATTTCGTAGTAGTTAAACATTTCGCTGTCAAATAACACTTTAATACTAGTCTCACTTTTACTCAGATCGATTCACGTGAAATTTTCATGTGATTTTACCAAAGCGAAATCAAAAATGAAAAATTCCACTTTTGTGTCTCGGTACATTATTTTCACGTGAAATTTTGACATTTACTCGTTTTTGCAAAGAAATGATTTTTAAATACCACAAATCTATAAATTCCACATAAAATCATTTTAATTTAATTTATTCACGTAAACAGAAATCATCAAACACAAAATTTTTTTTGTAGAAATTAGATTTTTTATAGAAAATTAAATAAAATTATTAATGTAGGTAACATTGAAACGCCATTCTTATATAAGAGGATGACTATGAATTTTACGGTTCAAAAGGGACACGGTGATAATGGACGTAGGGATATTACTCTTCCCCGCCGGTCATTAACTCCCCTCCCCCCCCCCCCACCATTACCCATCCGCTATTTCCACACAACCATTTTTCCCTCTATCATTCCCCCGATTGTTACCCTTTCCCCCGCCTTTATTAATAATTTCAATGAATTTATTTGATTTCGATAATATTAAGTATATTTTGAAGCGGATTATTATCAAAAAGTACATAATTGGTTTGAATCAATTACAATTGCTATACTTGTGTAAACAGTTCGGAAACTTAGGGGCCACGTGATATACCATATCATATGGTCCCTAAGTTTCCGAACTGTTCGCACTACCATATTATTAAAACACGAATTTTATTAGGAACAATTAGATAATTAAGGGATCGTCTGCGTGAGTTTTGAAATCAAATTCCCCTAGAAATATGATGATTGAAACAAAAAAATCGAAAAATATTTCAAAACATGAAAAAGTTTGCAAAGATTCATCAAAACTCATGCAATAATCACGAAAATAATTTTTTTTAATAATATATGCCGAAGGACTCGTATCAGACGATCCCTTAAACATCTAATTTTTTCGAATATTATTCCTGTTTTTATATAATTTGATAGACCAAGCACTTGGCGGAGTAATGACCGGGAGGTTAATATTCTGGGGCCAGTGGCTAGCGGTAGTGGGTCGGAAGTAATTGTCCGGGGGTAATGGAGGAAAGGGAGGGGAGGAGGATAAATGAACAAATTTAGTTTGAAATTTAATTTACAATATTTACAATATTTTTATTAATAATAATTTTTCGTAAACGCTTCATACTTTTCAAAATATTTCCAAAACACCAAAAGGTCCTATGGTAGCTGCAGCTACTTCCGGTGGACCAATTTCCGCCAAATGTCAAGAGCATTTCTAAATTTATAAAAAGCTTAAGTTTGAAGTTGTTCCAAAAATAGTTTAGAATTTATTAGTTCATAATCGTTTTTTTTTTCTATGGAATCTGCCACTTCCGGTGGACTGATTTCGCACTCCACGCCATAGAGATTTTTACTTGAAAGAAAGGAAGATTGACGAAAATGATTTGAAGATATCTTCGGTACAGACACCAAGACTTACGAACAATTGCATTTTTGGGATCGTAAGCCTTCAAAACATGGAGAAAAATTGTTTTGGACCACGGTCACTTTTATCATTTTGCATACAAATTTCTTTAGGTCAAGTTTCATGTTGGGCGGTCGGGAAAATTGCAGGATTGAAACACATCGGTGTTTTGATTTATTGATGGTTATCGGAAATTCATCCAGGTCAAGTTTCATGTTAGCTGGTCAGGAAAATTGGAAGTACTGACATGTGCAATTTCATAAATTTTTAAAAACTTAACGGTTATGTCGGAAAAAGGTCAAATTTGAATCGGTTTGTCGATTGATATCGTTGGAAAATTTCCTAGGTCAATATTCAAGTTGGGAGTTCGGGAAAATTGAGGTCAGAGAGTTTAAAGTATTCTGTTTGAAGGAAAAATACCATTTGATTCGTCGATGGTTATTGCTCGAAAACTTTCCAGGTCAAGTTTCATGTTCGGCAAAGTACAGCATAATTGAGATGAATGAAATACTTGTGCAAACATGTAGTCAAAAATTTGTAAAAATTTAACGTCTTGAAATAAAATATTTATAAACACGTGCAAACATTTCTAAAAATTTAACGTTTTCTGGAAGAGGTTGCGATATGGCGAATGGTAAATTTGCAGTGCTACTTCATAAAATAACGTAATACAATAGTAAATTTCATCAGAATTTTTCGTGGTCAGTTATCTATAAAAATATTTAAAAATTAACTAAAACTCTCTCATTTAAAGGACGCCGGCTTATTATTTATTTTCAATATGATTTTTTGTCACATATAATGTATCACAAATATACAAAATGAAAATAAATTAGTAGGGTAAAAAGTTATGAAACACAAGAATTAAAAATATAACTTTAAAAATATACAATATAAAAAGGTAAACAATTTGAACTAAAATTAAATTGCATCAGACTAAAACTCTAAATAGGACATCGACATTAGGGTGCTGAAAAAGCCAAACTTTAAGTAGACGAAGAAATGATTTTGAATTTATTTGTTGTCGAATGCTAAGTGGAAGTTGGTTAAAAAAAGGATAGGGCAGTTACCAGGAAATATTTTCTAAAACTTTCATTAAAAAAAATGTGGAACAACAAATAAGAACTGATCATTGTTTCTAATGTTCAATAATCGATGCCCACTTCACAAATAAAATAAACGTAATTTCATCAAAGCACTTTGGGTATAACATAAGTTTTACAATCATATGGAATAAATTGTCACGTTTAATTTTAAAACTTTGCTGTATTAATAAATTGTGATTTAGCTGTAAAACAATTTCTCCACTAGCTATTAGGAACAAAATTATTTGATTAGCTTTCAGCCAAAATCCCTGAAAACAACTGCAAAGCAATGGATTACGTTTAACACACACACGAACTCACTCGTCTCAATTTTAAGAAACGAAGTGGCATATCAGGTACAAATCATTACAATGGTAATCAAACATTCCAAACGAATTCGGATAAAGAAGAGTGCATACATGAAAACAGCATGTCAAACATGCTTGATAGTTTAACCCTTGATAGTTTAACCATTCAATGACATTTCGTAATAACAAAAATCACGCGTATTTTTAAATCGGCATAGTTGGATTATTTTCGAATTGTCAAATTCGTATAGCTCGTTGAGTTTCAATTTTTTCCGCTACATGTCACTCGTTATCCTCCAATCGTCAATACACGAAAACTTATAAACTAGTCCATGTCCCACCCACCAGGGTGGCCACATATATTTACCCTTTTAATTCGAATATTTTATAATTGCCTTTATTTATGTGAATATATAGTATTTGTAACGCATGAAAAGAAAACTGAATTATGTATTATGGTGATTCCCCGGTAACGTAACTAGTAAAACAAAGAGTAGAAAAAAATATATTTGAGAAAATTAAAGTGTTTAGTTATAGTTATTGGCATTCTAGTGCGAGGGTTGAAAATAATTTTTGAAAATAAAAGTTAGGGTGTGTAAGAAAACGGCGGATTTTACAGAAATTCTAATGCTGCATTTAAACTGTAAGATTTTACATTTTGAAGTGCATTTCGGTTTTTAGATATTTTATACATTTCTTTGCAATTTATCTATCTCATGTGTTAGAGCCATGTGTCGATGATGTTGAAGAAATATTTGAATTTGTTCATGATGGCTCAGAGGATGACCGGGTTCCTGCAGCAGTGTATAAAAACGTGGAAGATTCGCATATTGAGGACGCGTACGAGGATTAAGAAGTTCGAATTGAAGTGTTTGACGAAGAGTTTTCGAGCGATAGTGATCTTAAAAAGGGAACTGAAAAAATTGTCCTCAAAGTTAGACTTTAAGACACAACATCCTCAGAAGTGGACCTTTGAGATTGACGGAATTGTTATCCAGAAAGGATACATTCAAGTATATTTTTTCAGACGTCGTGTATTAAATAATCATCAGAAAAACAAATATGCAGGGTAAGGAGGTTTATGAAGAATATGTATAACTTTAAAATTTCTAATAAATCATCGAAAAAGTGGAAATGTTTAATAGAAAAGGAGTTTGAAGCTTTACTAGCTATTCTTATAAATGCTGGTGTTCATCAATCCAATAGTGAACATACGAAGGTTTTATGGACGACTACATCGGACCCTTTGTACCGCGAGAGTCTGATAGAACTACTGCTCAACTATTTGAATTGCTAAACGAGAATTTGCGCAAATATTATACACCGTCTGCATGCATTGTAGTAGATGAACCACTGTTACGTTTCCGAGGCATTTATCAAGACATTCTTTATTGCAATTTTATAAATATGTAAAAAAAAATATTTGATTTTGTGCAGGGCGAACAAGATTTACCCAATATATGCCATCCAAACCGGTAAAGTATGGGATTAAAGAGTGATGGGTCTAGCATCGAGCAGATCTACACTGGTAAATAACCATCAGGTAGAGATACCAATCACGATGAACGGATAGTAAAGAACCTATGCGCACGCATCAAATGGTCGGGGGAAAATGTTGCAACTGACAATTTTTTACAACATTGCCTCTTGCCCGCTTATTGATCTCTTGTGACATCCATAATTCGGACCCTAAAAAATAACAAACCGTATGTCCCAAAAAAATGTTACCACCAAGATGCCGTGAGATATATTCATCGATATTTGGATTCAGCGATGATAATGTTACACTCTGTTCTTGCGTCCCATAGAAAAATAAAAGTGTTTTATTGTTATATACGCAACATTATACTGGCACAGCAATTGCAGAAAACCGGAAATTATTTTATATTATAAGGGTAAAAAGATGGAGTACATAATATGGATAAGCTGCTCACACATTATTCAACCAATAGAAGGACGCAAAAATGGCCTGTAGTATTTTTTTATAACATTATTGACGTTGCTAGTGTCATCGCGACATACAAAATTTATATAGAGAACAATCCAGCCAGATGAAACAAAACACATAATCGTTGAGAATTTTTGAAAGATCTAACACTCCAGTGGCACTATTCTGGTTTTTCCTGGGAATTGGGAAAAACATTTTCTTAGTATTTTTGTCTAAATTATATTTTTCTGGCCGAAAAGCAGAAAAATTTAATTTAGACAAAAATGCTATGAAAATGTTTTTCCCAATTCCCAAGGAAAGCGAGAAAAGTTCCACAGCTAGCTGTTCCGCATGTTTAAATCGATCAACGATAGACTGTATACTTGACAAAGCGGTTTGTGGAACAATACCAAACAAGGAACCAGCAACGTCTGAGACATATAATAGGTTTATATAATTTTAGTTTTTCTATGTGATGAAATGTAATTTTGTAACCAATTCTTTTCAAATTAATGAAATATGATTTAAGTTCAACAGTAAAATAATTTTACCTCGGTGGCAAAGTGGTCACCATGCTTGCTCCAGCGACCGACGGTCCCGTGTTTGAGTAAAATAATTTAAAAATCAAATTTCTATGGGTTTTAGAATTGGCCACCTACTGGCCGGGTATAGACTAAACGGGTAAATTTTTTTTTGCACAAAAGAGTATGTTCGTCCAAAATAGATACAAAAATAAATTTTTGACATGATTCTCTTTCGTACACGCGCAATTGTGATTACAGGCCGGAAAAACGTTATGTAAGAAGCAACATAACGGAATTTACTGGCCGATAAAATTTAAAAGATTTGCACAAACCCTATATAAACCAATGACAGATAGTTGCATCCATGCCGATGTATCTTACGACACTCGTCAAAACACGTCTTAAGACTGTAATACTTTACTTTCCATTTTAAGAATGACAGAAGCGTTTTACGAGGTACACCTGTATCGATATATATATATATATATATAAGGGTTTTATTGTATACAAATTAGCCTGTAAACTGATACATAATAAGAACCTACATATATTCGTAGTAAATAAGATAATAAAAACTTCCTGTTTTGATTATGTAATCATGGATAATAAATTGTAAAATGATATTCATGATTATCTGTTTAATGATAAATAGATAATTTGTTTAAAATGTGGTTAGGTAGATTGCTCTTCTTCTTAGTCACATCATCATCTTTTTATAAAACATGATATGAAAATAAAAAAACACCTTTAAGGTGTACATATTACATACTCGTTCGTATACATATTTCTATTATCTGGTTTCATTTTATTGTTTAGGGATTTTTGATTAATTAGAATTATTTACGTTTATAGTTTTGAATTTGTGTTTTTACCTTGGAGTTGGAGCGTTGTAGCGTTCAAATTCGGTAAACCTATATAACTTTGCACTAATTATTTTATTTTAACATGGTTACGAACATGGTAATGTATCAAACTATACATACGTTTACGCCATATAAATATGTAATTAATAATGTTCACGTTAATTAGGTGGTTTGAAATATTGAACGAATTTCCAATTATAAAATGTGGGTACTCATTCTGAACTCGTATTCTATAGTAACATAAAATTTAGCGTAGCCCTTCCCATCAATTTCGTAGCAGGTGTTATTGATGTCTCGGTTAGACTAATTATTCATAATGAGTCTTCGGCTTATAGAATTTGTGAAGAGGAGAGATATTCACACACACACACACACAAAATCTAATCATTTTCAATTATTTATCATCTTAATTTATGCTGTATGAAACATTTTTGGTTAAATCTCGGGAGAAAGTGCAAAATATTTTTAAAATGTTGGATCCGGAATATTTTATTATGATGATTTTATAATATTAACATCCTTAATCACAGAATGCGAAAAATTTTAAAATACACAATACATACGTAAACTTTTCCAAAATACATTTGAATCACTTCTGATGCTGTCATACATATTTAAATATACCAAGGAATGTCGGAAGTTCATGCCAAATTTTTTATTTGTATATTTTTAATCGTACAGCATTCTGTTAAAATTTAAATTTTTTTGTTTATACGCACTCAAATCTTTCAATTTTAACATAATATTAATAATTTAAAATGCCAATTAGCCAATTAAAATGTCAAAATGTAAGAAACAAATTGGCTGTTAATAGGCTATGTACTTTGCATAATATTATGCATGCATGTACATAGCCATTTCTAATTGTTTGTATTTTATTGTATTGTACGTAATTGTTATAAAAAATGTTTATGTAAGATTGATTTGAACCAGAAAATGGAATCGAGGTTTAAAAAGTTTGAAGAATTCGATTATCTTCTTATTTAACTTTTAAATGATGTAGACATCACTGATAGTTCAGTAGAAACTCGAGTTTTGAAACACGGGAATTATTTCCTAAAAGAACAACAATAATATTTTTTTTAGATTTTTTTTTAGGAAAAATTTCAGGTGTATGGAGAATTGTGAAGTATGTTCAATCCCTAGATAACAAAGAAAGTGTTAATAATATATAAAATCCATATTAAATAGAAATTTACATTTTTGTATTCGGTTAATACGTTACTTGTAAAAAAATATTACTTATAAAACATTAATTCGTTATTGTTACTGAAAATTTGTTATATAATTTTCAAAATCAAACTTTTTCATAAAAACAGTCCACCTTAAATTGAGTTGGTAGTTCACAGAATTTTCTGGTATGTGTTACTAGTACTCTGGATTGTTTCATAAATTTTTTTATGAAATGGGAACAAAAGTCAAAGCCTGAAATAATATCCAAATATTATACAAATCGTAAATCCTAAGTACCTGCAAGTATAGATTTTTTAAAAATGATTTATTTTTTATTAGTTAAGCGCTTGGAAACACTAGGAAGTTTAGAGGAAGCCCAATACCCGATAAATCTCTACAGAATATTCAAAAACTTTCAATCGTGAATGCCTGCCTATTTCCCTGCCCAAAATTATAAACTTTCTTCAAAAAATTTTAATCGCTTGATGTGTTTTTTTTTTGGATTTAAAAATTTTGAAGGAAATTTATAATTTTCGAAATTCGCAATCTATATGAAAATTTACAAAGAACCAACAACATTTAATTTGCACGGTACCACACACACACAGACATTTTTTAAAACCGTTTTTTTGACTTCGCGGCGATAAGCAAATGGTAAATCTACAAAAATCTCGATGTCAAAATATTTTTAAGATTACTATACTTTATTATACTATACATAAAACAAAGTAAAATGTAGGGGTATATATGTTGTGGCCAACACCTGTCTTGTTGATTTTACAAGACCAACATTATTTCTGCTTAAATTTCAGAAAAACTACAAGGTCAATCTTTGTTACAACATTAACCTTCATTGCAAAAAATGGAGAAACACTAACGGAGGCTGCAACTTCTGGTACACAGATATCCCCACATTTCGCATGGATCTGTTTTGTTTTAAGTTTGATTTCGAATTGTTTTAGTTTTTGGGAATTTAATGACTGTTTGTTTTAAAGTAATAAAATTATCTATCTTAAAGCAAAAGAGATCTCCAAATTAATGGAAAACGCTTGAAATTTTATTCTGAATGGTCTATCCGTCTTGTCTGTAGATATGTTGAACTTTGGTGAAATAAAGTTTTTTGTACCAAAACTCGCCATTTCCTGTTCCGGAAGCTGTTACTTCCGGAATCTCCCAATTTGTGGAAAAGCTAAGTGTTTTCATCCCGATTAATCAATCGAAGCTACAACTTCCGGGAAAAACCCCAAAATTGTATCCATTGGTCAATACTGCGTTTAGCATTTGCCTGTATAGAAGAAATAATATAAAATATAACAAAAAAGAAAAAATTTAGTATTTCCTTAACACATGGTAAAATTTGGTGAAATGATTAAAAATCTTTGTACAGAGGTACATCCCAATAGTTTCATTTATTCCTCGTTCGCGCTTCCGGCGAACCCGTGGGAGCTAGTAAACCGTTAGCCCGTACTATTCCAATTGACCTTGCATTTTGCACTAATACCATATAAACTAGTCCGTGGGGTGAAGTGAATCATAAAGGACTCTCATTTCATAGGTTTTGGAACAATAAAGCAATTTTCTCCAATTTGTATTCGGACATTTATCAACTTCGGGCTTCCACCGTAATATAGGCACTAACAAAACAGTCACAAGTTAACTGACAACTAAATCTAAAATCAAGGTCGCGTGGAGACTTTTTGTTAGCCAAATGGTGATTAATAGCGTAACATGGTTTTGAAATAAAAAGTAACTAATTTAGTCAGACATATCGGTGTCAGGCGTACCTCATTAAAAATGAAGTGTAGTGTATTCGAGATCTATGTATAGTCGTGATAAAGAAAGGGCCACATTATAGTAACGCGGTTAGTACGCATATTGTTTTGTTTTTAAATAAAATTATTGGTATCCCCGAGACGGAGTTTTAAAATAAACCACAAAATCAGAAATGAGATAACCACAACATACATACTCAGTCCTTTACATTTTATTTAAATTAAAATATCATCATGGTATATTATTAAAAATGTTAGTATTTAGCAGAAACATGTGAAAATAAAATTAAATTTGACTTTGTCAAACCTAAAATTCAAGCTAAAATTCGAACAAAAAACAAAATCGTGGCAAAGAACCGTATTAATCGAAGTCAGTGGATAAATTAAAACAACCGTAAATCAATAATCCATGTTTAAACTTACCAAATTGAGAATGAACCCTCGGTTGTAGATTAAGGTACGCTTAAGCGAAACAAAAGCGATTTTTTATATAATATACATTTGTACAAATTCACACTAAGTTTTTATTTTCACATATTTTATGTGTTGTCTCACGTATTTTATGTGTTGTTTCATCCTAAGGAACCACATATCAGAATCTCTAAAATTTATTTTAGAATCCCATTGAAAAAAAACTTTGGATCTAGCTGAATGTGCAAAATATATAGAAAGTTAATAAATATTTGTTTAATGAAAAACACTTACAACCACAATTTAAATAAACTATATAAAATTGAATTGAACATATCACGATGTATTGTCTTGGTGAAAGTGCACTCTTTCCTTTTTTGTAGCATCCACGTAAGTTGATTGCTACAAGTTGAGGTAGATAAGAAATATAGTAATCGTAAATTGATTACTAGATTTTTACTAACTGAATGACAACGATCAACGTATTTTGATTATACAATTATGCAAAAGTAGTCGAATGTAATGTTCACTTTAACGGTATTTCTTTTCTCATAATAGTCGATGAATAAAATACTTTGTGCTTCACAAAATACGGAGGCCAAAACCTTAGCCGACATATTCGTTTTTGGTCGCATCTGGCGGCTTTCACTAGCTGCTGTCTACCCAGCTGACTGGTGTTTTGATTGCGAGTTATAGAGGTGGATTCTTGTTCCATTCATTCTAACATACTGCGATGCAAAAACATCCTGTTTATAATGGATAAATAGTGCTCTGAATCATCGAGGCGTTACTATTTTTGGTAGTGTGGGCAAGCGAAGCACCCATACTTTGAACACAGTTTTCTCATGGGCAAATGTTCATGCAAAATAGTGTTTACACTGCCTTCTGTAAGTTGGGGCAGAGTCTTTATAATACTTATCAAGCCATTGTGTTTCTTGAGTGGTATTTTTCCATCAAAAAAACACGAAATTCTTATTTTAACATTGTTTTAAAAATAACAAGAGTAAAGCGGTATATACTAAAACAGATGTTTGATGGTTGGCACTTTCTACAAATCATGTGAATTTTGTGTCAACCTCGGGACTTATTGAGTGACGTAATACACTCGTTAATTAAATATCGCAACAGCCTAAATAAACTTGTACTTTATCTCTTTTTGACTATGGTATTTTGGGCTAGGCTCAAAAAGGCTAATAGAACACAAATCTCATCCTACAATCCATTCAACGTTCACTATCATTTGTTATGAATTTTAGCTGCAAAAAGTTTAAAAATACAGGGTTTTAAATTTTTCTAAAGTAAAATTTATTGTATCATTAAATCGATATCTTGAAATCCTGGATTATGAGATCCGGGATTTTGAATGCTGCTGTTGCTTATGAAGGCCCTAGAACCTCTGCTATCTAAAATGCAAAATCATTTTAGAACACTAGGTAAGTAGTTTAATACCAATCAACTTCTCTTAAATCACGATAAAATGAAATACATAGTATTTGAAAACAACCTGTTGGATTCAAATGTGTTGAATATGTATTCAATCACTAATAACTCTTTTGTGATAGAAATTGTTACTAAGTGGAATTATCTAGGTCTGGTGATAGATTGTTAATTTAATTGGTCGTGTCACGAAAAAATAAAAAAGTCTATACAGAACCAAACATATACTTCCTAGAAAACCATGTTACTCCTGTACTTTGCATTCATTCAATCTTGTTTGATTTATCTAAACCCGATTTGGAGTGGTTATGCAAACTACATGATAAACAAGCTAGAACTATTGCAGAAACGAGCTCTAAAAAGCGTCATATTTGCAATCAAACGTTATCCAACGCTAAAGCTGTTTGAAGAATTTCAATCTCTCCATTTCCTCATCGATCGAGAGCTAATAATATTAATATACAAAATAGTAAATAATCAGATAAATCACAGTTTTCAATTGTCCAAAATACATGATCGTCATAGATATGAAAACAAGAAGAAGGTCAAATTTTGTAATCGATTCCTTTAGATTAAACGCATCCAATAATAACATATTGTATCGGGGTCTTAATAAATTCAATTCACTTCCATCCAATATTAAATATACTGAATCTCTGAAAATGTTTAAAATCAAACAGACTGAACTTTTGAAGGTTGAAAATAGTTAGCGAGTCTGTATTGAAGACTTATCAGCAATGTCATAAAATCATGAATGAATGTAAATTTAATGTTTTATTTTATGATTATAGTCACTATCTATATTGTATAAAATGTAATAATTTTCAAGTAAATTCTTAAACTGAGATCTTGACAGTTCACAGAAAATAATTTATTGTGAAGTTGCGCTACAACCAGCGTTGGTTCGAGCGACTGAATATTTAATGTAGATATAAATTATATAGTTAATGATTTCTGTCTAATAAAGTTGAATAAGAAAAAAAAATCCTTTGATTTTGCTTTCCGGGGTACTGACTTCGAGAATTTTAGGATTTTAATTCCCGTGAAATACGTAAAAAAAAAATCTATGATTATTATGCACGCACATAATACACATGAAATATTCAAAAATTAGTAGGCCAGAAAAATATTTCTTTCTTTTTGTTTTGTTTCATGTTCGATTTTTGTTTATTTCACTTGAAAAGATTGATGGGTCTTGCTGAAGTTAAAGTTATTTTAAATTAAATGCTTCTAAAAAAATTAACATGGGGTGCTTTTAGGACACCCAACGCTCAACATGTTGAGTAAAATCGCAGCCAATGTTATGAAAATGTTCTGCACTATGAAATTTTCAAATCAAATTGGAAATAATTTCAATAATCATGGTAGTGGACCTGAAAGTGCCAATTTGCACATAATAAAAGTAAAAATGCGGATAAAAAATATACTTAGTATGAAATGTCCTAAATTCAAGTGCTATACAAGCGTGAGAAGAAAGGCGTAATCTTTTAATTTTATAAGAAATCTAAATGACCAAACAACTTACAGCATTACAGCATATTACAGCATTATTTTGCGTTATCTCAAGATACGCTGAATAACGGTATAATAATTAATGATAGTTGTTAAACAATCAAAGAAAGCTTAAAAAATATTTTTAAATAAGGAAGGATACGGAAGATTTCTCGGATCATTTAAATGAAAAGAAATTAACCATCATGGTCCAGATGAGTTTTTTTTTTTATTCATTTCACAGCTTCGAAGTTACGTTTTGGTCATTGCAGTGGATATATCAGCAAGATAAAGATCCCATCGATCTACATAGCTAATCATGTCAAATTATGAATTTAGCTTCGATATTCTTAATATCATGGAAAACTGTTCTTAATATCATGGAAAAGTTGTGGGATTGACTACATGCAAAGTATCAAATTAAAGTATATCATATGCTCTAAATCGATAATATTCTTTGGTGAAAATTTACAATTACGTAATGTAACATTATTATTAAATCGAGATTAAAATTATTTTCATTAGATATTTTTAAAAATCATTCATCATAAAATTTTTAAAGCGTGTCACTATATACAATTTTTTTCTTGGTTCCCTTAAACCCCAAACACGTAAAATTGACAACGTAATCTGCTTTTTCACTCAATTATGAGATCGATCAAAAATAATTTATCATCCCTATTATGAAAACCGTTATTGTTATACCGCATCCGCTCAGGTACCCAATATATATATTACGTAGGCCCACAACAATCGCGCGCCAGCAAGAAAACAAAAGAAAACTGAGAAAACCATCAATTTCCCCAAAATGAAAAAAGTTTTTTGTTGTTTTTCAACCGCACTCTGTT
This sequence comes from Nephrotoma flavescens, assembly GCA_932526605.1. Taxonomy (NCBI): domain Eukaryota; kingdom Metazoa; phylum Arthropoda; class Insecta; order Diptera; family Tipulidae; genus Nephrotoma; species Nephrotoma flavescens. The sequence continues at coordinate 176,548,019 of OW052220.1, read as the reverse complement.
TACTGTTGTTCGTGTATATGTGTCTATGTGTATCTTATTTTTATAACATGCCGCATCATCCACAAAATTAATTTGTCTTACAGAAAACTTTTTTTTTCCATATTTTATTCAAATCAAATTTTTTGATTAGAACACAATTTTTTCCATAATGTATAATATTTTCTTTAATTTATAATGTAAATAATCAAATCAGAACACAAAATTAAAAAATTTGCGCGCGAAGTCTCAGTAAATTCTGTTTTTGTTACTTTGCGATATACAACCACGTTTCTTTCCTATCCCATCATCATCTTTCTTTAACTTGACTTTCATGTATGTTTATATATACGTACGTCGTACAAAAACAACAACAACCAATCTTATTTTTATGCTCAAGTATATTTTTTTATTTCGACTCAATACACTTTTATTAAAAAGCAAACGAAAACGACAACAACGACGATGTATTATATATACATATAAAAGTATAGAGGGAAGCCAACAACGACGCCGAAGAAGAAGACATTGTGGAAAAGCAAAAAAAAATTTACTCTTATATTTTCAGTTGAATTTAGTATCTCAACCGTGACAGATTAGATCAGAAATTTTATAGAGAAAAAATTTAAAAAAAAAATAGTGAAAAATAAAAAAAAAGTTCAACTTAAAATAATTTTAAAAAAATTATTCCGTGTGTTAAATATTGTGAGTGAAAAATAAAAAGAAAATTGAAAAATAAAAAGGAAACGTTTTAAAGCTTTCCAAATCAACTTATTTTATTTTATTTTCAAAAAAAAAATTGTTATGTTGTTGTTGTTGTTGTTATTATTATTATATTTATTGTGTATCACGTGAATTTGCAATACATAATTTGAGCTTTATAAGCTTTATCATGTATCTACGAGCGTTGAACGACAATTCGGAAAACTAAACTAAATACTCTGGAAAATTTGTATGTAAAGTATAAAATAAAATCGTTTATTTACTTTGAAAGGGAAAAATAGAAAATATACCAAAAAATATATAGAAACATTAAAAGCTTAGATAAAAAGCTTTTCGTTTAAATGAAAATTTGTGATATTTACCCATTTGGATGGGTTTGATGAAAGGAAGGTACAACACATACTATATACTTTATTACACTCGGTATATAAAAGGAAGATGACAACGTGAATTTAATTTAACCGATTTTTTTTTTTGAACTGTTATACGATCCAGAATGATGATCTATCAATTTTCTAATTTTATGTTTTTCTATATCCTATATCGTGTGTCGTGTATTTAATGTGGATGTGCTTAGACTGTATAGCATATGTTATATATACAGTCTTATTATGTGTTTAAGTTTGGGTTAAAAATCCTTTAGGGGTTTTGTTCTTGCTTGGGAACATCTATACATTTTCAAAATATTTTTAAAAATATTTTGAAAGAAAATTATGTCATCTTAAAATAATTATTATTTTATTCTTGGAAAAATCTAATTTCTGGTTTTGATTGTTTTTCTTGTACGACTGGGTAGCCTAGTATAAGAGTTTATCTTTGTGTACAGAAGTTAATTAATGTGATTTTGTTCTCAAATTTTTGTTTAAAAAGCTATTTGGTGAAAATTCGAAATGGGGAAAGATAAATAAATAATTGAGTGCGGTAGTTCTCGAGAACAAGTGGTTTTCATTTCGTGTATCGACCCATGTTGTCATGGCTCTAAATTATAATTACGGTCTCTGTTCAATGGGTATAAATATATTGTAATGTACCATTCCGGGTCATATACTGTGTAATTCTATTCGAGTAATTTTAAAATGTATAGAAAAATCAGAATTAAAATTTTTGCCAACACAAAAACGAAATTCTTCACCTAAACTAATTTGCAAATAATAGGCGTTAATTTGATAATCAAATAACTTTGAGATAGCTTTTTAAAATCTCGCATAATCAGTAATAGCATCGTCAAAAAATTTATTGAGAATGCTTTTATCAGAATGCCTTGTATGTAATTTAAAATTACAACAGAATATTAAACATCGTAAATTAAAGTCAAACATTATTCAAATCTTGTTTGAGTTATTTGTATATCATGTTTGTAACCACAGTGCAAAATATTTAAAGCGCTAATATTGAATTTTATTATTAGCTTCATATGTCGTGTTTAGTTGACACAGTAAAGTAGCGCCTATAGTTTGATTGGTGGATGGGGATCGCATTTCCCGGTGATAACAAAAATTTTATTGTGTTAACCGCGTTGCCCAAATCGTTTTAGCGATTTATTTAGTTATTTAGAAAGTCTACAAATTTGGGACATAATACTGCTTCAACATACGTCAAAAGCTGTTCTTACTTATGGAAAAATCAAATAAGTGATTATGTATATATGTAGGTCTAGTTGAAGTAACTCTCATTTTCTTAAACAATCATTTCAGCAACGTATACCTATTTTGGAGTGTCGAGATGTTGTAAATTATGTAGCCAGTTAGGTACGGTGACAACTGCTGCAGATTAATATGGTACGGCAAATCTTGACAGTAATCCTATTAACTTTTCCACTGTAGGTACCTTCAAAACTTTTTCAAAATTTTCAATGCGTTGGATATATACTTCCGAAAGGGTCCCACACGTTGACCGGATACTCCAGTTGTGATCTGATGTAGGCATTGTAAAGGATTTTAATTATTAAAATTTCATGTACGTCTCTCGCCTCTTAACACTACGATCCTTTAAGAATTCAACAAATTTGAATGACGTAAAACATGATCCTCTGTCAGTATGAATTCGTTTTGGAACACTCAACTGTCCAAAGTATTGTGACAAAAGTTTAATTACTTGATCTGAACTAGTAGTTTTAGTTGGAAATATGTAATCTAGTGAACTTGGTTAAACCATCCACTATACAGAAAACGTACCTATTATTTTTATTTGAAACTGCATTTGGACCAATATGATCAATTCCAATATGAATCGCGTGAAACGGTTCGTCATGCTTCACATACAAGTTCAAGTGAAAGAAAAAAACTACGTCGCAATAGCTCACAAATTTTCGCAACACCTACATGATCTATTTCGTGATATTTTCGAATTACTTCGTTTTCTAAAACAGCCGGAATAAATAAAAGTAACTGAATTTGCCTGAATTTGCTGTATAAAATATCGTTACCGATCTCATCTATTATGCTCCTCTTCTTTGCGAGGCAACGAATTCTTTATTGGCACTATAAATTCAATGCTGTATAAGATAGCGGAAAATAAGAGATTACGCTACTCGCTACAAGTGACAACACTATCACTAAAGATAATTAATTTTTTTATGTAAATACCAGCGGATATTTTTAATTCAGTGAATATTTTACTGGGATCCGCTGCCATTTTTCCATTCCGTTCACCCATCGAGATCGATGATCTCCCACGAGGACCATCTTTCGTTGGTTCCGACTCTAGGGTCTGCTTAATGGTCCAATTTTGTGTTGATACAACATGTCCTAGCCACCTCAGGCTACCGTTCCCTAATATTTAAACTGAATCACTTGCTCATACTACTGTTTCCCGAACTATGGTGCGGCTGAAAACTGTACTTCTGGCAGAAAATTTTTACATGTTCAACTGTTTCTTATACTAGCTTACCTAAGCATGTGAAGTTAGCCAAGTTTTTCATCCCAGAAAAAAAAAGTTCCTCAAACAATACTATACCATCACATCCCAGTTTTTCTATTTAGACTTGTGTTAGACGGAAATTGGTTTTTAATTTTTTTTTCTCAACAACAAAAAAAATATCCATCCCAGATTTTTTTCATTTAATTGTTGTTTTTGTACTCTGCGTATGAATAAATGATTAAAAATAGTTTTACTAAGTAAAATGATTTATAGGTAATAATTGTTTGTTTTGATTAAAGATGAGAACAAAACCAGTCACTATATTGTTTCAAGTTGGTAATAGTGGGCTTAAAATGACTAAGAGGGCAGTCCCAGCCGTATGGTAGTATTGACGCAAATTGATTGCCGGAAATGATTCATTATGTTTTGAATCGCCTATGGTACGGACTAACTGTGGCCAGTCGGACAGTACCAGACGTATTGTAGGATATGAAACTTGGCCATTTGCGCCAAAAGTATCACAAGGCTGGTACTGCCTTCTTAGTTCATTGTAAGCCCTTACTATTACCAACTTGAAACAATATAGTGACTGATTTTGTTCTCATCTTTAATCAAAACAAACAATTATTACCTATAAATCATTTTACTTGGGGATGGATATTTTGTTGTTGAGAAAAAAAATTTAAAAATTTCCGTCTTATACAAGTTTAAATAGAAAAAACTGGGATGAGATGAAATAGTATTGTTTTAGGATTTTTTTTTCTGGGATGAAAAACTGGGCTAACTTCACATGTTTGCCTACCTCACAGTTACTATTTGATTCCAAATTTATTTTTTGCTGCGTTAGCTTTCCAAATGCATTATTCTGATATTGGTTATTATTTTAACCATTTGAACATTTACAATCCTTAAATCTCGCGTGATTTTTATTACTGAAAATGACAGAAGCCTTTGCTGGTCAATATGTCCTTGTATTCAGTTTGCTGGCGTTTGTGCAGACTAACTTGTATGTATCCTCCCTACTGTTCAGATGGTTTGTCCGATCGGGATGAAACTTGAATTATGGCCGAGATCGGTCCACCAGAAGTAGGAGCTTCAATAGGAGGTTTTTCGTTTTTTGTAAAGTATATGATTTACAAGAAAATGATTATGAATTAAAATACTTTTTACACTATTTGCCGTAGACACTTGGCGAAACACACTAACACTTCATACAAACATTTTAACACTTGTTTTTTCTATTTCGCAAAAAATTAGATTTTTGAATATTTTAATTAAAAAATTTGTTCAAAAAGTTTAAAAAATCAATCGATGTTGCTGAACAAAAAATTATTATGAAATTTTGGGTTGTTCTGGCTGCTATCCAGGAATTTCTTTATATTGAAATGAGGTTACCGAGACGTTGGAAGTTTTGTTTCGTTCTAATGACACATCTTTATTAAAACAAACTCGATAACCGATCATTCAGATTCAATAAAAAGCCGACCTCATATTCCATTTCAACTAAACCTTTACCTTGGTTTTTTCTTCAGAATACGAATCACATTAGAGTAAGTAAAACAAAACTGTCCCTGTTGGCTCTGGATTCCCTCGTCTTAAACTGCATGAAAACATTCATAGAATTTTTTTCAAGAGCCACAAGTTCGAGTTAGACTTGCTCAAACTGTTTAACAACGTGATTGTGTTTTGTAGTATATACGATACAAATTTTTCAAAGACATCAAAACAAAACATCAACTTAAATTATCGCATGTCATTACTCTTAAACCTGAATATTTTGGCGGTCGTAATTTCGACCATGATATATGATACCAAGTTGAGAAAAATTTTGAGCTGTTTATATTGATTTTTATCAAATGAACGAAATATAAAATATTTGCTTGATGAGGATGATTTTTTTATATATAAACTAGGGCTAGGCAGCTTCTGATGTAATGCAATATGTGCGCTGGAACTTCTCGTTTTTCCACATTTCTCGGTGATTTTTCGTGGTGGTGCAAAAGGGAAATATTGTTACAGGTGTTTTGTATTAATTTTAGTTTTACTTCCCATTATATTATGATAAAAAGTTATAGCTGCGGGTCAAATAATGCAGATGTTAATAGTTGACTTTAATTTTGAAGATAATAAAAGAGAACCACTCGGTGATTACTACCTGGTGACTTTTATAAGCCCACTTAGCTGTAATTTTAACTGGAAAATTAAATATAAAAGTTATGATTTAAATTATATAAATATTCCTATAAAACTATTCATTGTCGAGTGATTATCATTTATCATCTTATCACCTCTCTCGATGAGGTAAGATAAATTGTACAAAATTACAAATTGTACGATTAAACCCGTTTTTTCCGGGTTGTCAGTTTTCAGTAAATTTACTCCTAGAATTTAGTAATATTCAAACTAATTTTTTAAACGTATTTCAAAAATTAACTTCAATGATTTCGGATTTCTTTATAAAGTTACCTTCTTCCGAGTCAACTACGAAGGATTGATAGCTTTATTGTAAAGGACGGGTTGTTCTGGTACTTTTTTGAAACGTTTCGTCGTCGGACTAAATGGATCACAGTTTATGTTCACCCTGTGCCCCTATTCAGGCTTTTCCGGGAATAGGGAATTAGGAAAAATATTTTCATAGCATTTTTGTCTAAATTGTATTTTTCTGGCCTACTGAGGGAATAAGTTTGGTGTAAATATTTTGGAAACAAAAGCTGTGTTGCTTTCGCAAATCAGCAATATTTGCTTATGAATTTCCAATAACAAAAATAATTGTTCATCATAGTTGGCGTATTTATCAGTAGTAATTAAAGTAGAGTTGGCTTTAAATTGAATTTTTAAACTAAAAAAAACGACTTTCATAAAACCGATTTGGATTACAATTACTACTGACATAAAAGCCAACTATGATGAACAATTATGTTCCGTTACTGGAAATTCATAAACAAATATTGCTGAAAGCAAAATTGGCCTCTAACATTAAAGCTATGCGGCTTTGCTAACTTTAGCTGCGTTGCTTTCACGCAGCAAAAGTTAAATGGAAAAATATTTTTCCCTATAAAAATTTTGTAGACAAACGTTTCCCAATTAACTTTGTTTTAAAATTGTTTGCACTAAAATTCTATATAGACAAAAATACTATGAAAATATTTTTTCCAATTTCCCTATTCCCAGGGAAAGCCAGAATAGTGTCACTGGTATCATAATTATTGTAATAACTCGAATTAAATTTCGTTCGAGAGGGAACTTACTTATAGGAATCTATAGGAAAGCGCTTTATAATTTTACTTTGATAAAATACTAGTTAAGATTCGACCTGACTGTGATGCGCTGCCTAAAATTTGAAATTTTTGGATAATTTTTGGATAATACTAATTTTCTCGTACACGAGGTTATTCCGAGCTTACTGTACTAGGCGGTTTATGAAAATAACCTGTTAGTGACGGATCAGTCTCCATTCGTTCATTTGGCTTGGGATATGTTGGTCTGGGTGGTGGCCTAATATTCTGATGTTGGATATCCTGGTTTTTCTGAAGTAATGGCATTTGAGTGTGATTCTTCCATTGGCCGTATTGATTACCATTTGTCCTTAAGAAAATCTGGTTTATTGAAGATGTGTAGAATTGTTCGAATTTCTGTTGTGCACCGTGAGATTCCGATAGTTCAAACTTTGAATCTCTAGCTCTTTTGAAGCGTTCTCGCCAGATCCCCATTTAATCCTCGAATAAAGACGTCAAGGGCTCAATTCCAATATGTTTCGATTAACACGGTAACTTTGTTGGTCGAGTAATCTTCCGTTTTTATTTTGTTAACGATTAGTGAAAATCGATGGTTGACATTAGCGTAAAATTCGTCTAATGTTATGCTACTCTGCAATAGGCCGCTAAGCTGGTGTTCTAATGTCCTTAAATCCCGTTTGTCCGCATAGTGAAGCGACAAACATTTTTTATCGATGCCCATTCGTCATCAAATATGTTATTATAATATTTTAGGGGGGAGTCGGCATTTCTACAAGCTGTGAAACCACGAGAGGTATTAAGTCGGGTTGCCATCAAATGGTTTCAGTTCCTTCACGCAATCTAGTAACTTACTTATTTCCTTTAGATCGTCTGCGTTTTTGGGATGCACTAGGTTAGTTGTCTCCTCCCGAGGTGCCTGTCGTGCATTTTGAAGTTTCAGAAGCCTTTGTTCGATTAATTTGAATTGTTCAATTTGAGCATTAAGTGCTCCCGGCTTAATTGTTCAATTTATCTTTCCATTGTTAATTATTTTATTATTTATTTATTAATATTTCTTATTATTAAATTTATTTCGATAAAATGTATTATTAATTTTAGTTAATTTATTAGGTATTATTTCCAGTTGATTTATAAAATTTATTAGAATTTATTTAGTAACTTTTATTTTAGATTTTCTTTCAATTTTTTATTATTTGTTCAGTTTTTATGAGTTTTTTATTGATTACTTACAAAAAAATTCTAATCCGCAGATCAACAATCACCTAGAAAATTACGAGTTATAAGGCTCGTCGGCGAGGATATTTTCTAGGTGATTGTTGATCTGCGGATTAGAATTTCCGTAGAGGTTTTTTATGTGTACACCGGTATTGGACGGATATATTCCTTACTTTTTGGCTGTAGGTGTTTACAGTTACTAACAGCCTACTAGTGGCGCAAAGAGCACTCATAGAATTTAAGGAATTTTTTATTGAAGCACTTGCTCACCAAATTTTTGTGTTTAACGGGGTAGAATTTTTTCGCGTTTTACACTTTCACTTTTACTTAAAAATTATTATAAAGTCGGATTTTCTTCAAAAATATTAAATATTAAATTTTGTTTATTTATAGATAAAAAAACAAAATTTAATATTTTTTATACCTAGCTACTAGAGTAGGTGTCATTAATAGATGCTATATAATCCGCTCCTACGTGCGGCACGCAGTGCGACATGTTTGCTGATCCCGGCTCCTATGTCCCCCGAAGTTCAAAGCTAAAGCTTTTCGGACGGCTAAGCGGAGGGAGCGCAGCAACCTCCCGCGTGCCCGTGAGAGTTATAGAAGCCGTTAGACTGTACAATTATTGCAAATTTTAATGACGGGATTTTGAAAGTTGGACAAACGACCCCAACTCTAAAATTTTCCTTCACCAAAATGTATCGCTGACTCGATACGTGGAATTTTATGAATATCCAAAGATGAAAAATAGTAAAATACGTAAATTTATAAGAAATTCATTTATGTTTAATAAAAAAATTTACAAAATAATCCATAAAATAACAAATTTAAAAAATTATATTTCAAAAAAACAAAAATCGGCCCTTCGACCCTTGGTCATCCGGCCCTTTGACACATTCGGCCTTTCGACATTCGGCCATTCGAAACATTCTGCCCTTCGACATTCGGCCCTTCGATATTCGGCCCTTCGACATTCGGCCCTTTGTACCCATTCCGTTCCTATAATATGTTGCTGATGCTGATTACATGGGAATGTTAACTTGTATGATTAACTTGTAATTGCTTATCCCGTCATCTGATTATTGTTTAAAGGCCAATTGAGGTATATGAGGCCACAGCTATCGTCTTTTAACCCAACGGCTACCCAGGGGTTAGCCAGGTTTGTTAATGAGATCTTCAAAGCGAGATTCTAAACGCTGCAGGGTGTATTCGACTGGAGCTACATTTCTCAAATTAATGACTCCTCGGAGTCGATAAGAAAATTTACGTTGAGTCAGAAGCACCAACTGCATATTTTACAACAACATTAACACAACTATTCCGAGTTCTTGTGGAGTGGAATTTACACATTGAACAGAATGGACACATTAAAGTTAAATCGATTTTTCAAAATTTCATTTACTACATTTAATACAAAAATTATTTAGGTTGTACAAAAGAAATCAAAGTGGGAGCATCGTCGGAGCAACACAGAAAAATAGACGAATTCTGTGCTATTTGATACCGATATTCAAAACATTTACATTTTAATGTAAAACCCGTTATTTCGACCCAAAACGGAAAAGGGAAACAAAATTCAACATAAAGCTAAATTGCTTAATACATTGTTTTTGAAAGATTATATAAACTATCTGACTAACTATACTTGCCTCTGGCAACGTGTCCTAAAATAAATATATTCAAGTTAAACCAAACTATTTGTTTATCCCTGAATCCGTAATCACATACAAAAGTAGCAAACATCTCTCTATAAATAGACTCCGTATCTTTGCTTGCACTATATAGCTACTACCCAACATATTTTTTTGATTCTATAATCTTCTTTATTTCAAACATAACACGAGAATTTCTGCCGACCTACATATAAATAAATTGGGATCCATTGGGATCTGCCCTCAAATTTTTTAGGTTTTTTTTATTTCACCAACTCAAAATTATTTATTTTTTACTAACTCGGTATCTATGCGATAAGGCAAAGTAGTATCATGTAATCGTAAGTAGTGTATACAGTAGTAGAATAAAAATACTAGACTGTTATTAATAAAAATATATATACCTACACGAAATAACGAAACAGTATGTACGACGGCAAACATTTTGATTGCTTGGCCTAACTAATTTATCATCAAATATTATTTTGCTCCTGTGGCGAGTTATATAACCCCCCCTTGAGGTTAATCTAAAAATAATAATAAAAAGCTGTAGAAATTATATTCAGATAAATTTTCTTTTAATTGTATACGAACAAAAATTATTTTTCCATTTCCCGGAACTTTCAATATTCCAGCCATCGAAGCATGTAGTATAACTCTTAAAATTTTCTTCAATGCTTAAATTAGCATCAATCAATTATACACAAAAAAAAATCAAATTTAAAATCGATTTCCTTCGAAATTCCTCCCGCAAAACCAAAAAGAAATAGAAATCTGATTTTTTTCATTTTCCTTGACATTTAATATTATTTATGTATATTTCGCGGTTATCATAAAACTCAATCTTTCAAAGAATAAATTTCTTGGTGTATAGAATAAAATTTGAACGATATCCTATAACTAAGGATTCACTTCGTTGACGAGAAATCATCTATCGTACAAACAATGGATATAATTAATATTTATTCTTGTCGTTTTTATTTATTTATCCTACCATCTATCAAATTTTGGTTCGATTGAATACAAAAAAAAAATCAATCAAAATTAAAAAGGATTCTTCATCCATATACATATATATACACACACACATAAAAATCAATACAAAAAAAATAATAATGAAAATAAAAAGCTCGATACCAACCATCTTCCCAATCAAACTTTAAAGAATGCTGAGCATATTTCGAAATATCAATTAAATTTTCACCGCACAAATCGCACACATACGAAGATAAACCAAATATTGTATACCAGAAATTCTTTGCAAGTTTCATTCTATCATCCCCATAATACATTGGTATAATGTTAATTATCATTTCCAAGAAACTTCCACTTAAATCGAATTTATATTATATATTCTTGGAAAAGTGTTCCATGCGTTTTTTTTATAACACACGTATGAAAGGAGAGGGAAAACCTTTAAGTATATGTAATTGTTGTTCTTCTAAATGTATTTTACGTAAATATACGTTGAGTAGAAAATGCGCGGGAAAACACATAACAGCTTACATGTACAATCAATATTATTGATTTACATTTCTATGCATTGTGAATAAATTATGAGATCCACTTATGTTGTTTCAATACTAAATCTAATACATTAAACTTATCCAACTACATATGTATATACATTTTATGTTATAGCAGTGCTAAACGACAGACTGCTCGAATCTATAAGGACGTAATATATTTTGAGCCACGAATAGCGAGCGCCACAACTCTCACGTTTTTAATACAAATTTGTGCTTTCATATCGTATAAAGAAAAGCTTTAACCAGTATGTTACTTCGTCGACAAATAAAAAACAGAATCAGACAAAGGAGAGAATGTAATATATATAGAAAAGACATCATGTATTATGAAGCAAACAATACCTTCCTGAATCCCGACGTTATTTCCATTTTGCTCGTTTCGCCAAGATTTTCAAGTTTAAATTAAGTACTGTAACCAATTTTTCTTATGTCATAAACACACACACAAACAGCACACATACACACACGTATATAAAATATTTCCAAAAAAAATTTCAACTCACGTAATATTTATTTTTGTGTATTATTATGAATTTATTGATGAGAGACATATTATTATGTATATCTGTATACAATTTATGTGGCACCCCATGGGGTGAGAAATATTGTGCTTTTAGTCCTCGTCATCCTTCTTATTTTTATTCGTGTCATATGTAGAACGCGCGTTTATGTAACAAATATTTTTTTCGAATTAATAATTGATTTATTTGTCAATCACGGATATGTGATTTGGGATTAATATGCGGTGAACTGTTAGTGGCAGGTAAATTTAAACAAATTTTGTATTTTTGGTGACACCCGGTAGTGGGAATATTGAAAATCGACATTCGTTGATGATATACAGGTAACCATAAAATCTTTCTCCAATTTTATTTTTTGGCACAATATAATCAAACCTTTTCCAAAAACAATGCGGTAAAATAAAACGTGGCCCCTTCCATTACTTTTAAATCCATAATAATTGTTTTTGGTTACCTTAGGTAAAGAAACCCGAAAGGTGTTTAACTCAAAACAATAAATTAATTATAAAATTTAGACCGTGTAAAGGAATAAGGACCGTTGTTATTTCCACAGCTTCTATAGCAGCAACAAATCAAAGTATTTAACGAGAAGCATTTGTTTGTTTCTTTGTTCCCACTAAAATTGAATTAAAGATGGTTATGGAAAAGGAGAACTTCAGAAAGGGACCGTAACGATAATCTAGAATACCATTAAATGTATTTTAATCGGCAACAAACCGAAAATAATTGCTATGATTGTGCTAAACAAACATTAATTACAAATTTGGGACTTCTACCCTGAGTGCTACGCACAAAATTAAAATTTATAAAATACTTAATAGAGTTATAGCAAAGTTTGTGTTTTCCTACTATTTATCATTTAATCACCTAAGAATTGTAGGTATTCAAATGTAAGACTATTAGGAGGCCGAACTCCTGAGAAATTATTAGTCTGTAAAGCAAACCAGATATTCCAGCCTAACCCAAATTTTATTACTTAACCGAAAGAACTATGCAATCTTGTGAAAGTGAATCGGGAAGAATATTTTTTTAGGTCAGGATGTTCATGATAAATCATGCACTTCTTGCTGGTGAAGTCACTGTAGGAGACATTATTCGCTACTAGCATGTGAGCTGGATTAAATCATATTTTGTTAAAAAATGGTCTATGTTCGTCCGTTTCGTCATATTCCAGAACTTCCAAAAATGCTTTTTGAATACCTTTTCATTCATTATACAAAAGTTCATATTGAAACCTTTCAACACCTCATTTCCAAGTCCCAGTTCGACATTCATCATCGTCGGTTAAGCCACGTCCTAGTTCCATCCCGGTTAGACCTATTCCTGGATTTTTTCCAAAAATCTTTTTAGGATTCATTTGGCATCCATCATACCAAATTACAATGTATTCTGTTGTAATTACCTAATTCCGTCTTTGTGGGCCATACTCCAGAACTTCTTTCAAAAATCATTTTAGAATCCCATTTTCATAAACAGTGCACAATTTCATCCTAATTGATTGGGGAATAGGCAAGTTTCGAATAAATTGGCCATATTCTACAATTTATGTACAAAAATGTTTTAATCTTCCATTTACACCCCACTAGGTCCAATTTCATCATAGCGGGCTAAGAAACGGATCATTACTTGACATACTCCGAAATATCTTAAAAAAACCTTTCTAAATCCTACGTTCATTCAACACACTTAACCTAGAGCGGTACATTTGAGTTACTTTGCTTAGGGGTACTCAATTCCCCAATATTTTTTTAGTGGAAAATGAATGTCCTGCGTAGAATAAAATACATGTTTTTCTTGGAGAAAGGTTGTTTTAGTTACAAATAAAAAAAACAAAAAAATTCAACACAAAAAATTCTTGAATAGGTATTTTGAATTCATTTGATTTAATTTTGAAAATATATTGCATAACTGTTATTTATAAATATTAACATTTAATTTGGTGACAAGTTGTTTAGTCAGTTGACGTAAGTTCAGTTGACAGTCTTCATCAGCCACTGGATCTGCGCTGGCCATATAACGCTGTTCGCATACCCATATATAGTGTTTGTAACATGTTGCGATGCGACAGTGTTTGTAACATGTTTTCGATTACACTTGCAAGCCTCACATCTTTGCTTTATTTTATAGTTCAGAATTTCCGGGAGTATTAATGTTGGTAATCTCATAACCAATTAAGTGCAAAGCTGTTTTGACTGACTTGTGCAGTGAACCTTTTGAAATTCTCTATATGTGCGTCTGCCAACTCTGTGGCTAGCAATTTAAAAATTAATTTACGCGTATTCGATGATCCGGTGACGTACACCAGGTTGGATTACTCAGTTGAAATATGCGATAGACAGTAAGGCCACCTACATCCAACATGTTATAAAACAACGTGCCAACGATTAGTTTTTTTTATATGTGTAGATACGGTTCATTTGATCTAAAGTATCAACTTGGTAGCCAAGTTGCTTACGTAACTGGTAAAACGCAAGTTATCAGAGAACGCAAAAATAGTAGGTTTCTCTACCTTTTAATTCATTCGAATCCGTGAACTGGTTTAGTAATTCAGGGCCGACATGTTGTAACTATCACTATTTTCGCTTCGACGAAAAAACCGTGCTACTTTGATGAAAATTTAAAAATTTACATGAAAGAAAATGCCGAAAAAATACCGTTATTCTATCGAAAATGCTTCGAAGCGAAAATAGTGATAGTTACAACATGTCGTCCCAGATTTATTCGAACGTATTGTGCCAGTCAATGTTGTTTTTCTTGTAATTAAGTCCTTTGCTAAATGGACACGAGAGATAACGGTCATTAAGACGAAGCACGAGATCGTGAGCAATATTTCGAGAACTCTGTTCTCCTGGCTGTGTGCCCAAATATATTTATCCTGCTAATGTATAATTCATAGTAGCATCGACAAGCCAAAAAATTTCTATCCCGTATTTCCCCGGTTTTTTTTCTTTATTACCTTAAAATAGCTAGCAAATTTTATTACATAACACAAAAAGTGGTTAAGATATGATATGTTTAATGTATATTGACGCAATATTTTGTTTTTTAAATAAAAATAATACTTGTAAAAATTAAAATATATATAAAATAAATAAAATGACATTAAACAATAAAATGTATAATAAAAAAAAATTAAATATTTTAAATTAAGATTTCTTTTACGTTAAATAAAATTAAAATATCCTTAAGGAACTTTAAATATAGTTATCAGAAGCACATCCACCCTCGCAGGATTAAGATAGGTTAAATGCGGTAGAATGAAGGTATTGTAAATTGGTAAAATAGGTTTTAGGGAAAATCTACTTTAAACGTTTCACGCAGAATACGTAAGGGCAAATCTAAGTTTTGATCATTGCTACGTAGTTATTCCATTTTAGTTTATCGTCTACCACTAATCCTAAGTATTTAAAAGAGTTTACCCTTTCCATTACCACACCGCCGTACCTGATGCTGTAATCATTGATAGTTGCATCGGATAATTTTTTATTTGTGAATAATGTACTTACTCTTGTTTAGATTAAGCTTGCTTTCGTTAAGCCATAGCACATATAGCCATAGGTTTATCAAATTCAAATTTACCTGAAAATTGTCAGAAACGCCTGAGAGAGTTGAATTACTATATTTTACAACCGCGTTATCAACATACAGTTGGATTTCCCCTCTAATGTTTAGGCTGCAAATGTCATTTATATAAATTGTTAAACAGAACAGGTCCTAGTATGGACTAGTTGTTCACTTTGTATCTGCTTTACTGCGACAACGGGATCTGAGATAAGATTCGAACCATAATAATTGCATCGGTTCTAACTTCAGGATTAACTGAAGCTTAGCGGGCAATAAGTCATGGTATACCGAGCCAAATGGTTTCCTTAAATCTAAAAACATGTTTGCTACAATCAATTCCTTGTCTACATTTTCCGAAATAAAATTTGTTAATTCAAGGCGGGCGACTTTTGTGCTGGATGATTCGACGAAACCATATTGTTTTTGAGCTAGATATTGTTTTTATCCAAGAATTCAGAGAATCGGGCATTAACTATTATTTCGTTAACCTATATATTGCACTAATTAGGTACAGAGATTGGCCGATAATTCATTGGGTTCTGGGTATCACCATTCCTGTATATTGGTACAACCTTTGCCATTTTCAATTTCTCATTAGATATTCCATCGGAAAGTGATTTATTTATCAAGCAGATTAGATCTCTCTTCAATTTTTCGTGAAAAAATTTAGAGAACTTAATTGATATCCCACCCCGACCAGGGAATCATCGAATCTAATAAAACGAATTATTTGTTCAAATCTAGCTAGAGACATCACAGTTCATTTCATTCATGGTTAGTTGTCATATACTAACTATAGATTTGGACCTGGTACCCCATCCCCCTCCAAGCTAGTCATTTCACGCTTCACAACTTTTTCCAAGCTTTTAAAAGAGTGGACTTTAGCTGTAGTTTTTGCTTTGAAACTCCATCGCGAATGGCCATATTCAGTTGCTCTTGTAATGTAAGCTCCGCTTGTTCTGTTGAATAGACAATTCCACCATCAACTTCAGCTTGCATTCCGACAACCGTTTCATTTTCCATGTCCATATTCGAAAACGAAAGTCGATGAGTATATTTGAGTATTAGGTTTGTTAATGCAGTCTCAGTCAGGCGTTCAAACAGTAAGCCAGCTGGAAGATTAAGTACTTACTTCTTGGTTTCCTTTGTGTAAATATTGCATATATATTTTACGAATTAAAAAATCCTTTAACGACTCATTTAATGGCCCTGTTTCCAACTTACAAAACATAATTGCCAAAGTTGCATCAGCAGAAGGGAGATTTGCGTCTCAATGACATAAAGTTTCTACCGCTAATTTCAATGGCAACAACATAACCGTGTCTATAAAACTCTCCATTCCAGATCTGTGATATTCATGCCGGGGCTCACATCGATTAAGCTTTTCAAAATTGAATTTTTCACCTTGCAAAACCAATCCAGTATGATTAATAAGCTATTCCAACGCGTTTTTGTGTCTAGAATCAAAGAAAGTTCTTTTCCAAATTCTTGTCTAATATTGCTGAAGAACTTCGTTCTTTGTTGGGCTTCGCCGAAATAAGTTGGTAACTTCACGTACTTTATTTATCATTGGAAATAAATCTATTAACTCAATTTGATGGCCAAATGTAGCTTTCATCGATTATTAAACCATCGTCCTGCTCCTGTTCTTCGAAATTATCGCGATCTTCATCAACTTCTTCATTTTCGTCTTCTGCCTCTCTCTCTCTGAGTCATTTAATGTCGTTATCTGATATAAACTTTGAACCACCGCTAATTGAATAGCATGAGCCATGCATAGTTGGTGATCAATTGCAAGTAGTCATCCGATATCTTTCATGACAGATGTTCCATCCGTAGTTATACATACAATATCTCGGTTTATTTGGATATGGTATTCATTGAGAATACTTTGTATGAGACTGACACATTTCTCGGCTCGAAGGACCCCCTGGATGCGCGACAAACCCAAATTTCACAATTTGTTTTGTGTGTGAATGTTTATATTCAAATAACGCCTATTTTTGACTGAGGTCCAATCATCAAAGGTCAGGCTGAAACTTATTCTAATGATTTTCTAAGTTTAATGAACGTAACAAGTCATCCTGGCTAACACGGCCGTTAAGCTATCATTTTCGATTCCGTTAATTCTTAACGGATATAAAATGATTAGATTTTTAGATTTCGTCTCCACTCCCATTACGTTTAATTGTAAATTTACGGAACCATCAATTTCACCTGAATTATTTTCAATTAATTTCTATTATTTGCTCCGCACTAACCGTTGCCATTGGAGCTCTATAGTTGGATGGATTTAAATCTATTGTTTAAATAAAACAAATTATCAACAAAATGCTTATGATGATTAAAACGTTTAGTCGTAAACACAAATTTAAAATGTAAACTAACCTCACTTAAAAATGTGTAGGTGCTATGTTGGGTATTTATAGTTTAAATCCTTTTTGTATGTAGTTTATGATTTCATCAAATCACTCATTATTACACGTAATGTTAATTATTATTTTAATTACTTTTAATCGATTAAATAAAATATTTTGATAAAACGTTCAATTTTAAATAAAACAAAACAATTTTTTGACAATTGATTTGCCTACGGTTGGGTACGAATAACGAATCACGAAAATAAAGTAAGACAATTGCATTTTTAGACGGCAGCTATTTTTCTCTCTTATTCTTCTACTAATTTTAGAAAGAATGAAATCATTATAAAGGGAATTTGACACTATGCGATTTGTTTTTAAATTTTTGTACAATATTTTTTTCTGTTTAGAAATCTTGACCTGTTTCCAAATGTAGAAGAAAAATTAATTTTCATAATTTTATGAATTTTACTTAATACGATTAAATAGCTGTGATTTATAATCAGACAATAAATATTATAAATATTGCAAGCAAATCGCACAGTGTAGACAGGTCTTCACAAAATCACAATTATGTATAATACCCTTGACAGACTAGCGATTAGCTAAACGCGTTTAATCATTTTTTCGAGTTTATCTCTTAATGTGTCAACTTCGAGATTAGCTAAACGAGTTTTGTTTTAGGTTTAGTAACTAAACCGGTTTAGTGCACAAATCTCTCAATATTTTGAAGTTTATAGCATAAAAATGGGTTTAGTGAGAGCGCCATCTAACAATGAAGGTTAAATTTATAAATAGGACCATTTAGTACTGTGATACAATGATAGATGCCGCTTACTTTTTGAGTTATCCCTTTCGAGTTCAAAAAATTTTTTTTGCTTCGAAATCGAGTCATGTCAAAAATTTATTTTTGGGTGTGTCTTGGACCAACATACACAGTTGTGCATTTGGCTTACCGTATAGTGTGTATTATAATCACATTCATATTTTTTCATATTTCGAATTCATATTTTTTTTTAATCTGTAACCATGTACATAACATAACTCCCTTTTTTTGCCTTGGGGGGAAGTCCACTATCAATAGCAGAAATATATATGACCCATTTGAAAAACGACACATTAATAGCAAAAACAACAAATACAAAGATAACTTACAACTCACTATAAAATTTCCCTTAGAAACAGAAAACAATAAACAAATATGAACCTGTTTTGAAAACACAACCTATGAAAAATAGTAATAAATTAGAACTGAAACTCAAATTTCAAACATCCACAAAAATAGGCATTTGTATACTCAAATTAACATGTGACGAATGCCCAAAATTTTACATCGGACAAACAGGTAGACGCTTTCCAGAAAGGTACAAAGAACATATCAACGACATAGCAAAACATATTAAAAACGAAAATCACAAATACACTGACATAAAAACATACTTTACAATGACATTTGTTTAATACCGATTCCGGACAAATATAGCGCTACCGTATTTTATTATTGAAACAGGGTTAGTTAAACTTCATAGTGCGTCAACGTAATTGGTTTTGTAGTAGATTAACTAAAGTGTAGATACTCCTGATGGTGACTTAACAAGTCGAAATCGTTCGAGTGATTTTTTAAACTTTTTGAACAAATTTTTAATTAAAATATTCAAAAATATAATTTTGCGAAATAAAAAACAAGTGTTTAATAAAATGTGTTTATTAAGTATTAGTGTGTTTCGACAAGTACCTACGGTAAATAGCGTAAAAAGTATTAACTAAAGTTGTTTAACTAACCGCGTTTAGCTAAACCCTAGTCTGTCAAGGGTATAATATTTCATTTTCATTGTTATGTAGAATGAGTATCGAAAAACAGAGAAAGAATTATGATTATTCGAAAAGTGAACGAGGAGAGAAAATTTTATAATATTATATTATCTCGTTTTCGTTTACTTTTCTTAATTCGTTTTCTTAAGAATAAAAAATGTGCATAAACCGAACACTTTTTTAATTACAACGACAAAAACTAACATTTTACACAAATATCGGGATTACCGGTATTGGTAATTTCGGTATCGGTATTAAAAAAATGTTCGGTACTCCGGGACTCTGGTATTCAAAATACCGGTATCGGGATACCGGTATTGAATGCCCTAATCGTCATAGATGTGTTCCATTTCAAAGCACATCGTAATCTGTAGATGAAAATTACCTTTGCATCCTGCCCCTATCGGGATTCAAACGCGGTACCTCCCGATCCAAACACCAAATCTTTAACCGCTGTGCAATTTGGTTGGTTAGTTTATTTATTAATTAACATTGACAACAATAAGTTTTAAAAACTTAATAACTAAGATTATTATGTAAACCTACAGGAGCAGAATCTACTTCTAATTCGAGTTTGTATTGGCTTATACCGTTTGAGTTTCAGTTGCATATCTTCAGATAATTTATCGGAGACATTCAAGTTTTTGGATCATAGTAGTTTGATTTTGTGGCATTGCTTGTAACACATTTTGCATTGTTGTTATTAACTGCATCATCAGTCGCATACAGTTATTCAGAGTAGGTTCAACATTTGAGGATTCACATTGAACAACGCTTATGTATGTTGGTTTGATGGTTTGTGTTCTGGGTGAACGGGGGTCATTTGGTCATTCAGTCTGGTGTAGTTTTATAGTGCCTCCTAGGACGTGACAATTGACTAATATTTCTGTAGACTGGGCATCCTCGGTAGTTTACAGTGTGATTTCCACCGCAATTCCTTAATTCCTTTTCAGTTGAGGAGTTCTTTGGTTTTGGACAACCGTTCCCCGCATACGACGCACACTGATATCAGCTTCCAATATGTCCTTGAGTGACCATATTTTTTGCAGTTTAAGCACTGTGGGCCTATTTGTAATTTGACCTGAGCAAGCAGTGCGATATCAAAAAATACTCTGTGTTTTTTATTCAACAAATTTTACTCTGCACACTCGCTTTTTATTTGTGAACTGTGCTTACGCCGCGCATACTCGGTTCTTCAAATTTTACTCTGAAAAGAATGCCAGTGTACGAAGAAGATGCAAAGTAAAAAAAAAATATTACTCTATGCACACTGGATCATTTGGCACTGCACAACCTGCACTCGGTGTACAATACCAAGGGCAAGCCTGCTTGCTCGGGTTGAATTTAAAAATAGACCCTGTATTGGTGCGGTCCTTTTTTTTGGTTCGTCAACAGTTATATATCTTTGTATGAGGTACTTTAGTTTATATATTGGATGGACCCTTTTCAAAATGCTTTCGGATGGATCCTGTTCAACTTTGAACATTGGTTTTGGTTGCTTCAAGCGGTTGATGATCCTATATACATTTTCTATCTTAAATCCATCTTCAACAAGCGCAGCCTGGATTTCGGTTGTTTCAACATGAACATGGTGACCTTTAATAACCACAGAAAGACCCTTTGAAGAATTCAATAGGTATGTATGATAGTTTCTGTTATGAGCTTTGTAAAATCATAGCAGATTATTAATGCACATTTAAATAAAACACGATAATTTTTAGGAGATAACACAAAATGTGTCTTTATCATATTGAGCAAGGCTGAAACTGAAACTATCAAAACTACAACTGACATACTAAAATGTATATGCACAATACACGACAAAAGTATTGATTAGTTACAATGCTAGAACAAAGGTGTCGTTCAATACATACACTGTTCTCCTCTAAGTTTTTTTTTTGTTTTTATATAATTCAATTCAAAAGGTTGCTTTATAGCTAATGACAAAATTAAACTAACGAAATTATAAATTTAACCTCAAGCTGAATTGTATCCCGTGACGGTTCTTCGACTGCCAGCTCACCCTGTTTTTCTACTATGTCAACTGGATTAGTATCAATTCGCGGTTAAACATCTTGTTATATGGAGTGTCTGTCCTTCGTGGTTGAATGCTCCGTTCGGCGGTAAAAATATAAATGTCGATTCATTAATGTATAGTTAGACTTACATCTGTATTATTATTCTGGTCCTTTATCGCTTTAATTATCCCAGATTTAAATGTTTTGACCGCGTTCTCTGACGCGCCATTTGCAGCGAATATGGAGCCGTTAAAACAAAATGTATTCCATTTAATTTGCAAAAGTCCTCATAATCAGATGACGTGAATTGTCCTCCGTTCCCTCAGTCTCTCTATTGTCTCTTTTGTATTATATGAATTCGACATGTATACCTCCACCTATTTGGAGTATAAATCCAAAAGTATCAAAAAATATTTCTCTCTAATCGGTCCACAAAAATCATCGTGTATACGTTGAAAAACATGTCATTCGTCTGAATTCATGGAGTTAACAGCGTCCTCTGCTCCTCAGGTCGTGCCTGTACACAAATTACACACGAATTCACCAATTCTTCTATGTCTGCATCCAAGTTTGGCAACCAAAAGTATGTTTGAGCTAATGTCTTCATCTCACTCATACCAAGATATGAAGTATGTAGCTGATTTAGCATATTTAACCGAAATTTTGTGAGAGAAACGATTCTGTAGCCCCACATTATTATATCTTTTTCTAGTGACAGCTCATTTCAGTGCACGAAAAACGATTTCAACAATTCATCTGAATTATGAGTAGGCCACCCAAATCTTAGATTATATACCACTTTACTTAGCACCTTATCTTGTCGTGATACAGCTGTAATCTTTTGAACATCAACTAAGTCATCCAATTCCATATTGATAAATTTTAAATAAGAAAATTGTCGTCTTCTTTGTAACGTAACTTTGTAACTTCTCTGCAACGTTAGTCTGTTTATTTGTCAGAATATGATTTTACAATCCAACATATTAAAAGAGAGGTCAACAAGAGTGCAGATTTTTTGTCACGATTACCAATATCCGATGTTGATCAAGATAGGTATCTTGATCAACATCGGATATTGGTAATCGTGACAAAAAATCTGCACTCTTGTTGACCTCTCTTTTAATATGTTGGATTGTAAAATCATATTCTGACAAATAAACAGACTAACGTTGCAGACGTTCAGTCGCTATCTCAAAAATTCCCTTCTTTTGTCCAAAAACAGTCACCAAAGGCGTATGGTCGGTTCATAAAATAACATCATACCAAATTTCATTGTAAGATGAAATCTAAACTTATTTCAAAAATCATTTAAGAATACCATTTCCAGTCTCAATACCGAATTTCATCATAGTTTATTATGCCTGGTGGTCTCAAAGTTTGCCATATTCCAGAATTTCTACAAATTATTTTAGAATTCAATTGCGATCTACCATGCCATATTTCATCATAATACGAGTCTATTGAGAAATTTCCTAGGTCATGCCAGTTGGCCATACTTTAGGACTTACAGATTAGCGCAAACAATATGCGCGCCTTATTGTGGAACGAACCGAATGAATGGAAAACAGATTTTTGGTATTGTTCGGTTTGCTTATCGCTTGTATTCGTCGTCTCGCTCTTTTGTTTTCATTTTGGAATACTCATCTTAGTGTTCCCGTTGTCTTCTTGTTTATACCTTTTTGTAAACATGTGGTGCTATCAAGAATTGGCCTTTCCGCATTTATATTCAACACAAAACATCATAATAACAAAAAAGGTACATTTAAACAAGTATTCGCCTTAATTGCATTATTTTTTAAACTGCTTGTTGAAATAATTTAGAAAAAATATAAAACAATTACGAGCTCTCGTTTAATTTACCATTTTTGTTGTCATGTTGTATTGTGCTTAATATTCGTATGGAGTGGCAAATTGGTAGTAAACAACATGGGTGGCGATTTGAAAACGAGCCACCATTTATGTTGTGTACTACTCGTGATAAAACAACCGAATGGTGATTTAAAGTTGTGCCTATAATTGCGTTAAGATTGCGACATTTGGAATATGTACGATTAGAATATTTATGGTTGCAATATTCCTAACGCTACATCACCATCCGCCAAATGAGTCACACAGTAAAGAATATAGCTCTATATAGATCATTTGATTGATTGGCTTTAATACCGACAGATATCCGCTCTCGTAATACGTATAATGTTTCGGTAGTGATTGTTTTACATGCAGTAGATTTTATTCAATATGAGCTCGAACTCTATTCTTGGTCGATCGTTAAGTTGACCAATACTCCAAATCTAAAAATGTAGAAAAACTTTGAGGATCGCTAGTGATTGTTTCCCAGTTTACTTGTTCAAGTGTCGATCGTGACTAATTATTTTTAAGGTACGGAACAATGGTGGTGATGTTTACTGCAACATGTCCGCAGGTGGTTCATGGGAGATACATGATCGATGCCGATGCAAAAGTAAAGCGAGTGTGAACAAGTTGGTGTTGATCACTATATCAAACGTGCCAGAGCAGTGTTGGAAATGAAACACCATGCGCGCCGCTGGGTAACGGGATCAAATAAAAAATTTAAATATTTAAATCTAGATAATTAATTAAATAAATAATAAATATAATACTAAATAAATTTGAAACGTTATATTGGTGATCCCTGCGTGATCCAGATCACGTCGGGGTCACCACTCACCAGTATACATTTATTCATTTTTTTCCAATTAAATATTTTTCTAATCAATAAATATTTCAAAATGGTTAAGAGAAATTGTTACTTAATTAGTAACAAAACAATAGTATTTAATCAAAAAGGTTTTGTTATTGTCATCTAATTGATTGAACAGTTTTAGTCCATGGTAGAAATACTATTTTGGGTAGCTTTAAATTTTTAGCTTGAAATCCGATAATTTAAATGATGGCGAGTTTGCCTCTCATTTACTATGAAAAGTTAGTTTGAAAATCATACTGCCTATGAAAGTAATCGAAGTGCGGAAATATATTTTCCAAAGATAATTACACAATATTGATTTGTCTAAAATCATTTGTTACAATGAACTCTGATAGATTTTATCAATTTTGACCAATTTTTCTATACAGAGTGGGCCAATTTGGGCTGACTTATTTAAAGTAATTCGGTAATAATTCTTTGGCCAAATGAATTTTGTATAGAAATATTCTCAGATGAAGTCAAAAAGTCGATGAGTAAACACAGATGGACCATCGCTGATACTTTCGTACACAGCATCCACGGTTTTTTCCTTGCGAACAGGTCGAATAACATTTGGTCGTGGATCATCAAATACCCGCTCATCAAAACGGGTTATTAAGTTTCTTATCATGTTTCATTGAGGCTGTCACAGCATTAAAATGCTGACGATATTTTCTTGGTGTTGAAACAATAGATCGTCCGGAAGCAAAAAAAGAAATTCTACAATTTTGACACTTATGAAGCCAGAATAAAATTTATAAAATTCAAAGAAAAATTAAAATTTTAAAAATTGGAAAGTTATATGAATCCAAGTTGGGCCACCCTGTAGTAAATATATATGTACGTATAGTTTTTCAAATATTTACTTATTAACAGGTGAAAAAATTTAAGTATTTAGTTAATAAATAAAGGCTATGAACACTTAATTAAATTAATATTTGTCTAATAAATAAATCAAATCTTGTAGTTAATTCTTGAAAATTAGTAAACACTTAAAAATGTACATCCATACAAAGTTTGAAGGAGGCTTGAACACTAGTTCCGGTGTAAGCAATATTTGTCTGATCTATACAAAACAAAAATTAAACTGGGTATTAACAGTAGGGAGTGCAGAATTCAGCGCCGACCCACCGTCCACGTCAATGTACAGGTTGGCATGGAGCTTGCAATGTGCAGGTGGTATACTGTAGTTGTGTGAGTAGGTGAATGTGGCGTGAATGAGTGGTGCCTATATAGGCCTAAGACTGCGGTCCAATTCGTCACTTATTTTATGGAGACTGACTTATTTGAAAGTCTACAAAAGTCTCCTGTCGAATAGACTTATTGGAAACTTGTTAGAATTATTTTGAGGTATTACCAGTTTGAGTGCAAGCCTCGTATACAAGTCAAACAAGTTTACAATAAGTCTAGCCGACAGGTGGCTTATTGTAGACTATAACCACTTATTGTAGAGCAACCACTGAAACCTAACCTAAATGAAAATATAATTAATTATTCAAGGTTTTTACTTTCCGAGTCCCTGTTTATTGAACATTAGTTCAAAAGTTTGGACTAGTACACGTGCTAAGGAATACCACCTCCAATTTTTCAAGTGCAACGATAATTTTTTTTTAAATTGCTCTCTGCTTTTTTTTTAAATTTATGAGCTCGAAATGTGTGCACTTGGATTTTTGAGCTACAACTGTCTAGTAAGAATATCACCATCAATTTGTCAAGGGTAAAGGACGAATTCTTTTAAAAGTGCAAAAATTTAATATTTCAATGTCGGATATAATGTTAAATTGCTGTTATTATAATATTGTTGTAATATAAAATGATTCATCGTTTGTACTGTGGTATTTGTTGTATGTGGCAACAGCTTAAAAATCAAACTGCGCGTATTTCTAGAGCTCATAAACCAATCATCTCATCATATCCGACATTGAAATATTTAATTTTTGCAAGTTAACAAAAAATAGGATTTCCAAGTAAATATTGTTTTTAGTTGTAGACTGAGTCAACGTTAACTCAGCATTCCATTAAATTTATTTTAAATCCTGCGCATCTGAACGAGCTCAAAAATTTTGAAAATCGAGAACTCGTAAAAATACATAGTTCATTATTCTACACCAATTGTTTTTCTAATTTTTCAAGATGAGGAGGGAGCGACTGGTCAACAAATATAAACGAAATTCCTATTGAAAAAATCATTTTCAGTTAAAAAATAAAATCTTCCGTCTTTTGCAGGGAAAATTTCTGTTTGGTATTTTAAATAATAAAACAATAAGAAAAATTTGTAATGTTTTGCTATATTTGGTTTTGCTCATAAAGAGAGAGTAATGAACATAATTTGGTCTGTTCATCTGTCGTATTCGTTTTTTAATGCGCCATGCTCGTAGACATTTCGGATCGGAATATCAATGTGCATTTGCACACTACGGTAACTTGAATCCGGTAACTTCTTCGTTTTTCCCCCTTTACTCATAAAACCAAAATAATAAAATTTTATAGGTAAAGGGGAAACAAACGAAGAAGTTACCGGATTCAAGTTACCAACTGTTTTCAACACAAAAACATGCGGTAGACAATTTTTCAAGCTGAATACAATTTGATTTGCTTGTTTTTGCAGATATAAATAAAGCAGGTGTACAATTAAAATCCACCATTTCCAAAGAAATAAGAAATATTTTATTGTTTAAGTAAGAAACTAAGTGGTCGAACTAAATAATAAAAATTTAACATTTCTGTAAAAAAAATTAAACTGAATGCGCTTTACTGAATACAATTTTGTTATGACCACGATTCCGAGAAAATTGCCTTTCAAAAATTGTGACAAACATTCGATTTGATCACGGTCCACTGATATAACTGTTTTTATTATTTGGGATCAACATATACATTTCGGAAAGTTGATTAATTGTGAGGCATCAATGTTAAATGTAACGCCAGTTTCCCCATAAGGCTTGAATCTCAACAAATTGTCGTAGTATTGCAATAACCAATTTCGATGTTGATTGTACGTTTCATTTAAAGCTGGGTTTCCACGTTCGAATAATTTGAGCGAGTCTGTTTGTGCACGAATATTTGAGCAAATAATTTGGCGGTGTATATACACACAGCGGCACAATTAGAGGAACAAAAAAAGTTAAAAAAAACGGTGTTTAAAATCAAATAGACGTTGATTTATGAATATCTACAGGAAAACAATTCTAATATTATCTGAAAGGATTACTTTTGATTGAGATAATTAAATAAAACAAAATAACAACCAATTTTTGTAACCAACTGGTTTTTTCAATAACGGGCGTTATCTCCACGAGCATTCATAACTGCCTTCATTCATCTTGCCACCCTTCCTACAACACTGTCAATCGTTTCTTGTGATAAATTTTGCGATTCGTCGAAGAGTATACATTTCGAAATTCTTCTGTGTTTGAAACTGCTGGATTTCGAGCTCGAATTTGTCTACCTAACTCTAACATGCCCCAGACATTTTCTAACGGGTTCAAATGTAAAGACCTTCCTGCATTAAAGCAAAATTTTCTCCGATAACTAGAGCAAATGGTACCACTTCTTCTAGCAGAATATCTCTAACATATCGACCAGTTCACTTACATCCGCCTTCAATAATAACTAATTCAGAACGGCCCTCGTCTGTGAACAAAATATAGCCCCACTGGTTGAAAGGCCCAAATCGGTGTTCTTGATTAAAACTCAACCTTGCCACTCGGTGATTTCTTTACAGTACGGGTCCTTTTGATGGAACATATGAACTCAAAACCTCGAACCTCTTCTAAAGCATTACGAGTTTGAGTTGCTGTTTAACGTTAGTTTCTCAAAGTTTCAAAGACAATGAAACCGTCATCTCTGGAGCCACTACAACGTTGTCGGTCTTGGTTTCGTCATCTTTGTTTGCCTGTATTGTTGTACAGACCGATAAGTGGTAGACTTGGACACACCGAACCTTCTGGCCACTTGGCGGTAAATGTAGTCATTCTCGATCATTGTCACACCCCTGGCACTAATTTTGAATTAATAACTCTTTTTCTTCAAATTCTAATGACGATTGAATTTATATTCACACATTATACAATTAATTCATATTAAATACAATTAAATAAATCAAAAAATACTTTACCACTAAAAGAGTTAGATATTTTGTTAATTGTCAATGATTTAAATTTAGAATTAACCGCCTCCGAGCGTGACTCGGGCTCGGACTTCGATTGTGTATTGACTTGCTCGGACAAAGCATACAGAAAAAAGATTATTGAATAAATTTTTAAAAACTGAAAAAAACATTGTATTCAGATTACTTGGTAATTATTTTCTAATGAAATGTAAAAAAACTGACAAATTATGGGTACTAAATGCTGCTAAAATTAAACTGTGAAGTGGTTAAAATATTAAGACTATAGAAGAACTAAGTGGATATATTATTAAGAGAAATAAAATTATCTTGATACCAGTTAAAAGTATTTAATTTCTTTTGAATATTTGTTAGCTGATATTATTCAATCTTAAAACTAACGGCTTATGGTACGAATACAAAGAGTCATATAGAAAAAAATCAATAATTGCTGTTCTTCCATCAGTGGTTGATCTGAGATTTGAAATGTACTTCACGGCGATGGGATGTGTCTAAGCTTTGTTCGCGTTCTCAGATATTGAAATTTGGCCGTCATTCACGGCGACGCGCTGTGTTAAAGCTTAGCTCGCACTCTCGAACATCTGAATTGTGTCTAAGATTTGTCCAACGTGTTGTGTCTAAGATTTGTCCGCGGTGTCGAACATCGAAAGTGGACCGTATTTCACGACGACGATTTGAGTTCAAGCTTTGTTCCCCTTCCCGAATTTTTGAATTGGATCGTTTTTCACGGCTGCGGGTTGTGTCTAAGCTTTGTTGGCGTTCTCAAATATTTGATCAGAGGAGCACAGGATTTGATCAGATATTACGTATATACGGACTCGTTTTGACGCTCGATTGTTTTTCTTCTTTTCTTTTTGTTGGAAGTATTTTAAAATTTATAAATTAAAAAAAATATTTTAAACACAACTATTCACAATTACACAATCACAAATAACATTAATATAAGAAAATAGCTTTTACACAAAAATAATTAATTATAAATATGATGGCATCACTACGGACCAATTTAAAACAATAGAACATACATATTTCATAAAAGAACGTACTATGATTTCTACGCAACAAAATCACCATAAGAATACTACGACTGCCGCGGTTAAACAAAAGAAAGATTATACGTTTTGGATTTTTTTTAAATATATTCAGAAAATCATTTGGTTGGCCATGCATTGCCTTCTAGATGGATAAATCGTACTAATAGATATGGAATAAGTAGTATGTCATAAGTTACACTATTCTTTCGCAGATGGCAATAAAGAAAAGTATTCGAAAATGAAAAAGTATAAAACATGTTAAGAAGTAAGAATAGAACGACGTATTTTCACGGTTTTATTTCATAACTTAATTAGTAACAAAAAAAATTAAATATGTATATGTTTCTGAAGCTTTTTTAAACATTTATTTATATTTACATCATTTTTTCATTAATAATTTTAGTAGTGTAAAGATACGCAAAACTAACATTATGTACGTTTATTCTTTGTACGAATGACACAATCAATAAATTAGTTTTCTATTTTTGACATTTTTTTCTCTCCTAGAGGTTTTTGTCATGTCATTGTCACCTAGATATTCACGCAAAAAGTTAGCTACATCATCATTTTGTACTTTTGTGGCATATTATTCTTTTGCAAATTGCAATAACGTCCGGAAAATGAACGAGAATAAATTAAGTGAAAAATAAAAATATTTAGTATTAGTATTCCATGTGTAAGAAAGGAAGGTTCTATGCAGTGTGATTTGCGTATTTCAAATATCACAAACACCCCCTAAAACCCATCTCATCCGCACCACCCATATCATCACTCTTTAACACCTCTATACCCACTCTCATACACACCATCCACACAAACCCTCATCCACCAAATCCTAAATTCCCACACTAAACCCAAAAACCTCATACCCCAGCCACTCCAACTCCCATACCACCACCGTTACCACCCCCATAACCACACCACCCACATCCACACGATATATCTTTTTATTCCACATTCACATGCTCTATGAAACCAAAATAGAATAGAAAACAAAAAAAAAATTATATCAAAAATTTAAAGTTTTATTGGAAGTAAAACATACACAAATAGACGTCTAAAAGTGCAAAGGGTACGCTGGTACCCATGCCACTCACATTAGGGTTAAGAAGGGGGGCTAACAAAACCCTACATATCTCCCTACCTTAAACACAGAAATGTACAAATCAATAGGGTTCTCTATCCCATGAATTGCTTGAACTTTTAGTGAAGCAATTAAGTTGATATCTCCATTCGTTCTCAAGCTATCGTGGACACAGACAGACAGACGCTAAACCGAAATCATATAGCATTTTTTTAACAAAAATGCTTAAAAACACAGTCGTAGCATTAAAGATTATAAATTAGAAACGCAGAAAATATTGTATGTTCTTTTGTTTTTTCTCAGCAAATCGAGTGTTACTTGTGTTCCCCTAATTGTGCCGCTATTAATTTTTCAGTAATTAAAATCAAGAAAAAAGGATTTTAGTTCATAATAACAGATACGTAAATGATCTGCTTGTGAAAAAGCCATTTAATTGCAGCGATTGTTGTACCTACTAAAAATAACCTTAATCAATTTCCATAGTTCAGTAGTTTTAAAAAAGATGTTGCATTATCACATATTATAATGAATTTACGTAACTGCGAAAGAT
The DNA here is from genome assembly GCA_932526605.1 of Nephrotoma flavescens. Taxonomy (NCBI): domain Eukaryota; kingdom Metazoa; phylum Arthropoda; class Insecta; order Diptera; family Tipulidae; genus Nephrotoma; species Nephrotoma flavescens. The sequence continues at coordinate 176,517,053 of OW052220.1, read as the reverse complement.
TACAGCTAGGCCAAATTGACCCCTTTAAATTTATTTTTTAAATAATTTCACTGAATGTTTTTGATGTATTTCGGAGGGTCCTGTTCCTGTTCATCGTAAGTTAACAACGCACGGGAAAAAATTATACTTATATATATATATATATATATATATATATATATATATATATATATATATATATGTATAATGTGAGAGAGAGTATACCATTCGAGTGTCATATATCTTAAATCATAGACTATACCGAGTGAATTGAAAAAAAACACTTTTTTAGTCAGATCCTTTTATATGTATATTTAGGTGGCGTATTAAAATCTGTAAGGACATTTTAGGCCAAATTCGATTAAAGAAATTTTCATTAAAAATTATTGCACTTAGTTAGAAATAATTACTACAAATTATTCATTTTCTTCCTTCCATTTATAAATCTCTGTACTAAACGACAATTTCCCACTTTTTCTATACGGTAGGTACATAATATTCCTTCGCAAGATAAAACCGAATATAAAATCACAACAAACAGACAAAAGGCGTTTTGAAGGCGTATGGAGGGTGGGAATAGAGGTGGAGCGATGATGATGTACTATAAAACCATCTTATACAAAAACAAAACAAAGAAAATCTCCTTGAAATAACGAAAATCTTAACAAAACATGGCAATAATTATCGAACATAAAAAAATCGTCTTAATTGATGATTTTAACTCTTAATGCTGTTAATTACAATCAAAGTCTTTTCTTCTTGAAAAATAAATAAGACGAAACTATTTTTTGGTGTTGTTGTTGATTCTGCTTTTTATCTTAGACATTTTATTTTTTTTCTATAAACGAAGATATAAAACTCGAGTATATAAAGAAAACTTTTTATTGCATTGAGTTTCAGAATTTATTACGTTGCAGCATGATGATTTTTCATAGATTTTCCGTACCCTTTCTTTAGGGAGCGGGTGGGCACCACACCATAAACGAGTAGAAACATATTGTATAGAAAAGGAGATAATAAGAAAATTCTTATTTATGTAATTTCAGAATATTTTTTTTTTTGCTTTGAAAATTTAGTTTATTATATTTAAGAAAAATAAAAAATTTGAAATTAATTTAACTCAATTTTTCAAGAAGTAGTGTATAGAATTTAAAAAGTACAAAATTTCATAAATTTGTCTTTAAGATTCGTATATATGTAGTTGTTTTTTTATTATTGTACCAAATTTTTTTGTTACATACTACGAGACTGCCGTTGTACTGTTAAATTTACGATAAGGATGGGAATTTTATCTATTTGACAATATAAAAAAAAAATTCTTAAGATGGAATTTCATTTGACAACAAACATTTCTTAAATTGAAAAATATTATTTTATTTTTTGTGCGATTTAATTATTTAGAAAAATGTTTTTGAAAGAAGAAAAAAAAATTTGAGAAAGTTAAAAAGAAATTAAGATGTGTAAGAGAAAGTTATTTTGTGATGTGTGTGCGGGGAAAAGGCTCTGGGAATAATGATGGAATTTTATTTATTTTTTTGATAATTATTTTCCAGCTAAATTGAATGCGATAAATTATAATTAAACGAAATTCTTTTTTATAATAAATGTCTCCGAATTTTTGGCCTTATATACAACTATCGTGCATGAAAGGGATTTATTTGTGTATTTCGCTCGATAAATTGTCCTTTATACTTTGTGTATTATACAATTCGTGCTATTAATTTATTAATTTCTACCGTTGAAATACAGTCCGGTCATGTTAAAGATTTAAATTGGTTTTCGCCAAGTAAAACAGGTTGAGTGTCTCTGAAAATATATTACAAAGATTTTTCAATCAACATTTTTCAGAAAAATATTATTATAAAATGCTATGTAGTATTCATGATTTATTGCCAGTTAAATACGAGTACTATTAACATTTTAGTACTGTCGAAACATACAGAAGGAAAACTGTTTCTTTGAAGAAAATATTTTCTGGTTAAAATTAGAGTTTTTGATTTTGGTTTTCTTACTAAATGAATCATTTTAATAGTTAATACAAATTTATCTGAAACAAAACGGACGCTTAAATCCCGGCATGCTCGCAGTATATATCATCCAGAGATCTCAGACTGGCAAAGATTCAAAGGAAATACAATTTATAAACCTCGTCGAGGTGACTACAGAAAGTAGAGGTTCTGTAAATGAAATTAATTAGTAAATCATTATCATTTATTAAGACTACTGCAAACAGGTAAAATTATAATAATTTTTTACAAAAGAGTCTCCAAGTTTGTTCACTAAGCTCTAATTAAAATATTTCATTTTCAAAATGAAAATATAAATATAATACTTATTAATTATCTGAAATTTCCTTAGGTCACTCAACAACAAAAGATTTTCTGGAGGGGTGTACCCACCTTTATGTATTTTATAACATTTATATTAAAGTTATTTAGAAATTATAGACAATAACAACGCAATACGGAAATAATTTTCTTAAAAATATATTATCTTTGTGTTTGAAAAATAAATTGTTTTTTTTTACTTTGTTATTTTATTGTAATGGATTTATTGTGATTGTTCCGTATATTGGTATATTTTCAGTACTGTCGAATTAAAAATATTAAATGCACAATCGTAAGAAATTTTTCCATTTAGCGTCAATCTGCATGGCAACAACTATGATAATCAACACTTACTTAATACTTAAACACAATCAACTTCCCAACCACCTAATAATTTTTCTTTCCATTAACGCTTAATCGCGGTAAAACACGAAAAGTTAATTGTAGAATGAATATAGATGAAAAATTTGAAAGAATCGAATTTCGTAGACTAAGCAGTAATTCGCTAGTACTACAATTACATGGTATTGTTCTATATATATAGACGATATTCCAGTGTAAATATACAACTGATATACAACCGAAACTGATTGTTGTAATTCTAACAAATGTTCTAAGTTTTTATTCGTTGTGTTCGGATTCAATTATAATTGGATCCGAACACAACGAATAAAAACTTATCCCAGTATTACAAATCAGCGCACAATGAGCGCACAAACAGCATATAATTAGAGCGCTCAATTTTTACTTCAAATTGATGCACCTAATTCCATACTTTTCGTATTTTTGCCGACCGAAAACTCGGCTTTCTTTCCCCTAAAAATTAATTTATCTCTCTTTCATTTCGATTTTAGTATAATATGTAACTGTTAACCGCTGGTTTACCAAAAATAATATTTTTTAATGTATTTTGTTGTATCAAAACCAAACACAATCATATATTATTGATTGTGTTTGGCTTTGGTTGTGTAACAAATGTGTATTGTTATTTAGATACAACTACACATTTTTTTAATTTTGTATACTTACTTTATATGTTATCCAGGTATTTTTATTTCCATCTGAAAAACATTTACAAACATCGTCATACGTATGCATTGAATATGTTTCAAATCAACGCACATCTATTACCTTCAGCTGAAATCTGGAGACTGATAGAAATGATATAACAATTTTTGAAATGAAATTGATAAACAAGAGATTAGGTGGGGGTAAAAATTGCAGTGCATAGAAGAAACCGAAGTAAATTTTTTTGTTTTCTCGCTTCGACGTGTGCAAATGTTTCCATCTATTTCATTCTGCTATCAGCGTTTGTTTGCTGGGATTCAATGAAATAATCGCGGATCAACGAAAACCATAATATAACCTTTGATTTGAATACATATTATTATGTATTCAATCAACGATATAACAATTGTTCTATCTATGAGTCAAAAATTCAAAAATTTGATTATGGAAAAAGAAAAAAATTCTTACTGTCACAAAAGTCTTAACTTCGAAATTTCTTATAATTAACAAATTTCTATTACTTTAGAAAATTGTGCGACGTACTGATTAGTTAAAGAGGTTCTCTTAAAAATCTCTTAACTTGGACGAAATATTTTTATTTAAAAAAAAAATCGACATTACAATTTTAGCGAAAATAATATTTTGTTGTTCTTTATTTTCTGTAAAAATAAACATAACCCAATAAAGTGTCTTTCAAAAGTCGCGCCTAAATGTTTTTTTAAATATAACATGGAAAGACTTAGATTTTTTTCTGTTGTTTTTATTTTTTCTCTCAAGCACATCTTCAGGCTTCTATACGAAAATCAAAATTTTTAAGAACTCGCTCACACATTACCGCATTAAGTTCATCAAATACGGTCCGAATGTTCTTACCAACTGTGCAATTGTTTTTGGTTGATTGACATAAACTTTACTTTTCAAGAAACCCCAAAGAAAGTAATCTAGTGGCCCGTTTATGTCACCATTACGTGAAATGGAAACTTGGACCGCAAAAGCTGAATGTTTCCACGGGTTGTGTGACTCGTAGCTCCATAATGTTGAAAATAACAAAATACTCTCCGTATATTCGTTCAAGTTGAGGCCACAAAAAATCTTCAATCATTTGTCTATAGCGCTCTCCATTGTCAGTAACCGCTCTTTCATTTGAATCTTCGAAGAAAAATGGACTTATGATTCCATCAGCTCAAAAGCCATACCAAAAAGTACATTTTTGTGATACGACAATTTTGTTTGTTGGCGAAATCATCCACTGTGAAATGAGCTTCATCACTAAAGATGATTTTGTATGAAAAAGTAGCACCATTGTTGTAAGAATCAATTGACGAAAGTTCTTTGTTGATAATGATCTGTTTGTTTTAATTTTTGTGTTAATTGAATTTTGTAGGGGTGCAAATGCAAATCCTTATGTAAAATTCGCTAAACAGTCGTGTTATCAATGTTGAAGGTTCCTCTGCGACACTTTCGGCCACAGCAGCACTGTTCTCACTAAAACGTCTACTTTTTGGTCTGCTAGACCCTTTTCGATCCTCGACAGAACCAGCCGCTTCAAATTTTTTCACTAACCTTTGAATTGTTAACTCATTTGGACGATTATTTGCCCCCAAAAAATCACGAATTTTACGATACGTAACATATTTTTTAAAGATCGATGACTTTCATAATAACTTAACTTTAATGCGTTCTTCTAGCGTGTAAATATCCATCGTTAAAATTGTACATATGCCTACTTCACAAATATCAAAGATGACATATAAAAGGTTGCTTTTAGAAATTATTTACTACTTACATCGCGGCACTAGGCGGGCCTTTGAAAAAAGGCCCTTTATATTCCAATTTTTGCCCAATTACTAATTTCCCTAATTTATTACTAAAGCTTAGTACTCAGTTCAAAGTGAAATGAAATTTTAACGCGGTCTCCAAAAATCTATTTATACATATTTTCGAATGAAATAGAAATGAAATTTTATTTGGAGAAATTTTTAATTTTAACATATACATTTGTAGACATACATAAATGAATTTGTTTATTTTACGTAAGTTAAATAAAGTTGACTTTAATTAAAATTTATGGATTTGTGGTATTAAAAAAATAGTTTATTGCCAAAAACAAATAAATGTCGAAATTTCGCGTGCAAATAATGTGCCGAGACATTATTTTCACATGAAAATAATTTGGAGTGTTTATGCGCACCATCTTTGATGTATTGAACACACTTGGATTTTTCGCTGGTGAAATGAGTACTACAAAATGAAAGCCGAAGTGGAAGTTTTCATTTTCTAATTTCACTTTGGTAAAATCGTATGGAAATTTCACGTGAAATCGAATTGAGTACTAGGCTTAAAATATAAAGTATTATTTTAATATTGTTCGCAAAAATATGTTATGTTTTATCGTTTATTTACTAATAAAAATAGAATCCAATGTCTCGCATTAGTAAAAAATCGTAATTGACAGGTCTCCAGATATTTTTGAAGAGTTTTAAGAGTAGTACCAACGGAATACCAATTAAGAGCTTCTCTTAACAAAAATCTCTTAACGAAAACCGCATACTGTAAAGGCGGTGATACATGTACAAATTTTGCCTTTAAGGCACAAAAAATTGCCTTGTACAATATTGAGAAATTTTCAATTTAAAATTTTTGTCTATAAGGCGATTCAAGAAGGCCGACTTTTATGCCTTAAATGCAAAATCTGTATTTATTTTAAATGTGCACCTTAAAGTTTAATACTCAGTTCGATTTCATGTGAAATCTTCGACCGATTTTACTAATTTGAAATTAGAAATGAAAAATTCCACTTCTGTTTCCATTTTGTAGTACTCAGTTCACCAGCGAAAAAGCCAAGTGTAGCCAATACATCAAAGATAAAGCGCATAAACTTTCATGAAATTTTGACATCTGCTTGTATTTGACAATAAAAAAATTTTAAATACCATAAATTTTTAATAAAATTAATTTAAATAAATTTATTCACGTAAAATAAACAAAATCATCTAAGTATTTTATACGGTAAAAATAATAATTCACCGAATAAAATTTCATTTCTATTTGACCCGAAAATAAATAGATTCTGGAGGCAGTTTTAAACTTTCAATTCAGCGTGAACTGAGTAGGTGGTAAGCTTTACTTAGAAAGTGTAATGATTTTTCGGCAAATGTTGATGTATTACGTTCAAATTCTAAATATACTTTAAATCAATAATTAGGGTATGAACGATCTAGCTAAATTCGATCAGTTAATGCAAAAGGTCTAATAATTTTTTTACAATATTAGAGAATACGTAAGTATTTTCTGTTGTAGGGACGATAGAACAGGTGCTGATATGTTCATTAGGAATGATATATACCATGAAAATTATGGATGACGGCTCTTTAACATTCCAATACATATTCATTCAATTTTTGTAGTTTAATCTAACAAAGGTATGCGGAATAAACAGGCCACCTAATTCTGATCCTACATTCTTTCTTAATATTTTACAACAACTTCTGCAAAACTATAAATCTACACACGATTATATTTTAGTTGGTGGCATTAACATACCTACTTAATCTCAGATTATAACCCAAGTTTGCTCTCTCATAGTATGATTGTAACAGATACTTTCTTTACCAGACCACTGAGCCCGGTGAGCCGTACATTTTAGACCACTCCGTTAGTAGTTTTCATAATATTGAGCAAGTTCGGAATTTTACCATTGAAGAAGACATAAGTTATCATAGCTTTATACTCTCAAAATTTCGCTTCAAGTCTAAGTATTGTACTCGGACATTAAAAGATACGTTAATTACAACAAGGTTAATCAGTCCTTTGAATATTTTTTAATGTTAACCGTTAATTCGACATCAGAAATCCTTATTCTACTCTAGAACGGATTTTTGATATGTATAATAAACTTGTTCTACAGGTTTCCTTATTGAAGGAAGTAAATGTAAAACTTGAAAATGCAAGTATTTGTCACTGGACGACTCTTGATATCTGGGATTTAATTAAGCGTAAAAACTGTACATTACAGCGTTTTGAGGATCAAAAACGGAAAATATTTTGCAAAGAAGCATTATTTTAACAATTTATTTAATAATTTGTACCATACAAGTGTCGCAGTGGTTAAAGCTACGGCACTTGGACCGGGAAGTACTGGGTTCTCGAATCCCACACGAGGCAGGATGTAAAGCGAATTTTCAACATAGACCCTCCGTTGGAGTGCAGAATGCAGCGCCGACCTACCGTGTATGCATGAATGAAAAAGGGAGTATTAATTGACCTTAAAAGAACATTAAATTCATTGGATGATTAAAATTTTCTTTATTTATAAAAACAAAACTCTATATCTGGTTTATTTCTAGATCTTCGTAAGGCTTTTTATAGTATATATAGATCATAGTTTATTTCTCTAGAAATTACAAATTTATGGCTTCCATGGCCTTTCATTTTTGTCGGGGGTATGGGTATACATTTTTGTTTCTTCTGGTTGTTGGTTATTGTGAAGGTAGTAGGATCATAAATTATCTTTCAGAAATGCTAGAAACAATGAAATATAATTCAAGTAAATCACCATTTACTAGCTACGGCAGCCAAAAAATTCTACTAAAATATATTTTCTGTGAATTATTTTTCACTCAATCAAGATTAAGTAAATTCGTTATCGTAGGCCCACAAATTAATTTTTTCATATAATTTATAATTAAAGTTAAATTTTGTTCGTAAATTAGGATTCCATTATTATTCAAGCAATATATAAAGGTTGTCACAATAACCGGTTTAGATTTGACATATATGTTATTTTGGCTCTGGCAACACTAATGTCATTCTTTCTTTGACAGAAACTCGGTATATTATTTCTAGTTGACGAAACGAGTCACTTAACGTTTCAATATCGATTCGCTGTGTGGGCCTGCGCTACCTCGAAATTAATGAGGATTTTGCTCAAAAAATCATCTTTTCGGACGAGGCGCATTTCCATCTTGGTGGTTTCGTAAACAAATTATCGTATTTGGGGATCGGCAAGTCCACCAGTGGTTTGGACGACATTTGGTTCCAGCAGTTACAATAGCAAAACTTCGTCAAAATTTCGATGGCCGCATTATCAGTCGAAATGGTGACGTGAATTGGCCGACAAGGAGCTGTGATTTGACGCCTTTGGATTTTTATTTTTTTTGGGGGTTCCGTGAAGGACAAGTGTTATATATAATCCACAAACAATTGAGCATTTGAAATTAAATATTGAAGCAACCATTGCTGAAATAGATCCGCACACAATTCAAAATTGGCACAGAAATTGGACCGACCGAATGGAGTACGCCAAGGCCAGCCACGGCTTCCATTTGAATGAAATCAATTTCCATAAATAACTAGGGGGGTTGTACTTTCAAACAAAAAAATAAATTTGGAAATACATTAAGCCGTTATCTGAACTTATTATTGGGACACCCCATACTTTGAAATTCGCACTATATGTTTATGAGTTTTGCGGCCATCTAAATTGATGATGCACGTCTTCTCCAGACTATCCAAGTAGGCTCAATATGACTTTAGCTATTAGAAAAGCACCCGCACATATTGGTGACCTGTGAGAGATTTTGGCCAAAGGTTAAGAAAAACGTATTTGGCCGCTGAAAATTCAAAAACTTATAATGCCCGGTTGCACAGCAAAACGACCAACGGCCGGTTAGATGTGCGCCAGTTAAATGTTCTATACGAAATCTCGGGTGAAATTTTGTAACATCATGTTTTCGAAACTTATCGAAAATTGTGTCTCATTTTACTAGAACACATTTGCTTACTGTATGGCATTTCAATTGCGTTGCGATCGCAGTCTACTAGAACAATTTTGTTGCAAGTCTCATTTTCTTTTTTCGATAAAGTATCACATATAAAACAAAATGATGATAGAAACAGAGTAGACAGGCAGAATGTTATATTCGAGCTTGCTAAGGTCGCGATAGAAACAACGTAATTGAAAAATGAAAAAACTTTCAATTTTATTCGTATAAAAAAAGAGACGTAAATTTCGATAGTATCGAAAAAAGTGATGGTACAAAATCCCACCTCTGTGTTCGCAATCAGAAAACACTCAACGCAAACTTGATTAAATGTATTTTATACCATTGAAATTAATATTTTACAATTAGTTAAAAAGTTATTCAATCAAAATTTACCGTTTAAATATTTATAAAAAAGTTAAATATTTCCACATAACAAAATATATTTAATTAAGTTTGGGTTGATTTTTTTCTGATTTCATATAAAATATTTAACTCATTTTTAGTTAGTCATTTTTCTGTTCAACCTGCCATTAATGAAGTCTAAACGATAAATATTCATTAATTTTTCATTGAGATTCACAAGTTTTGAATTCAAAATTCAAATTCAACCCTGCAAGCCTTATTTTATATTCACTTGTAAAGAAGTGACCAGCAGCGTCCAGCATGGACTAATTCAGATGTTGATTCAAAATATATTATAAGAATTTGACCAATGCAAAACCAAATTTATAAACTTCGTATTAATCTTGTATAACTTGAGTGTATACAAGAACTTCATTTAAAACATGCTGTATAATGTGATTTTCGGTGGCAGAAAAATCTTGATCCATTTTTGATCGAAAATGGCTTCAAAAAATGTTTGGATTTTTTTGACGTTTACTCACACATATTATGATATTGTGTGAGTAAACGTCAAAAAAAAAATCCAACAAATGTTTTGGATTTTATTTTTGATCCAGAATCAAAAAATAAAAAGACAAAAAATGTAAACAAAGAAGCCATTAAAAAATGGTATCTGTACATTTTACGACATAAATAAATTTTAAACTAGAGTAAACTCCAATATTTCTTAATTAAATTTTGTAAAATTTGCAACGCATACAGGGACAATTCGGAAAAATTTATGGATTAGAATTGTCCCTAGAACTTTTTGATTTTCTGCGGCCATATAAGTTATTTTCAGTTTTTGTCCAATATCTCAAAAATTTCCACTAGTAACCAAAACTTTCGTTTTTTTTTAATAGCTTAGGTCATACTGAGACTATCTGGAAAGATTGTGGAAAATTTATGGATTAGAAAAATAACCGTAAGTATTGGTTACTAGTGGAAGTTTTTGAGATATTGAACAAAAACTGAAAATAACTTATATGGCCGCAGAAAATCAAAAAGTTCTAGGGACAATTCTAATCCATAAATTTTTCCGAATTGTCCCTGTATGCGTTGCAAATTTTACAAAATTTAATTAAGAAATATCGGAGTTTACTCTAGTTTAAAATTTATTTATGTCGTGTAAAATGCACAGATACCATTTTTCATAAGGACAGGTTATGAAATGGCCAGTTTAGTCAAGCACGTCCAGATCCTAGAATTTTGTACAAAAACCCTGATCAATACTACTATCAAAATTTCATCGTTATTCGTTAAGAAATGGCGGAAAGACGGAATATTGTTAAATTTCTTGATTTTATATACCGAGTTCCTTTACTTGGGAGATAAATCAATTTGTCATTTTAAGGATCAATTTTAATATTTTATTCCGCTGAGATATTTTATTTAGTGAAAAAAGTGATACATAATGAATAAAAAATTTCCGCTGCTAACTACATAACAAAATAAATTCTCTTTAGTGATGGTGCTGCAACTTGCGGCGAATAGCGCAATTTCTTATTTTCCGCTGCCAAATTTCTGCTATCTTATACAGCATATTTAAAACTTGTGTTTGAATCCAAAATCAATCTTAGGCTTTTTTCCAATTACCGACTTGTTTCAGACTTATTGACTTGTTTGACGCCATCTTGAATAAGTCAGTCAATTTGTTCAAATTCATTGTACCGACTTATTTGTGACGTAATAACAAAAAAACAAAACACAATTTCTATTATATGGAGGAAAAAATTTTCTGGACATGTTGGTCGTTGTCACTAGATTTAAAAAAAATGCATGTATTACATTTAGTCAAGACACATTTTTGGTGACATTTCTGTGTAGACATACTTATTCAAATAAGTCTCCTCGCGAGGTGACTTATTTGAATAAGTCGGTGTCCACAAATAAGTCGGCAATTGGAAAAGGGCCTTAGAGACCAAATTTAATACTGATTAGTTATGAAGTGGCGGAGTTTGATCCAGCATGTACAGATCCTAATCATTTGTCCAAACCCCTCCGTATTCTCTATCTTCGGAAACACTTTAAATGGTTTATTCCACTTTTGAGAAAATGAGATACAACATTTAATTAAAAAATTTCTCTATATATAAAATCAACAGAACATCTCTTTTGTGAGTGTGCTGCTCCTTATGGCGAGTAGCTGAACCTCTATTATGTTGGCATAACTTCGGAATTTTTTAATTATTAGTTTATCTATAAATTGACAAATAAACTTCACAGATTGAAAATTTTATTTCAGAGATTCACAATCAGAAAAAAAATAATGAATGTAATGTTTTAGGAGAAATTAGAGAAAGTAAATGCTGTTAGATTTTGGTATCAAACGAATGGTACCTACCTAGAAAAATTATTATAGTTTCGTTTTTGATCACCCAGTATTCATTGATATTTTATCGATTTTTTAATCACTGATAACACGTTCATTATTACTTCTTAAATTTATGTTATTTAATAAAAGATGACTTTAATTGACGTATACTTCAAACACCTCCAATTTTCTACAATTTGAAAATCCAATTTACATTTTTATAAAATCTCGAATCTTTATGAAATCTAAAGCGTCGACTAAAAAACATTTTCTTTTAGATGCAGTTTAAATAGATAAACTAATTTCATAAATTGCATGACAAACTTAGTTCAGTTTGGTCATCATCCCGATCTAACACCGGATTTTACAACAACCAAATCTTGCAATATTTTCCCAAAATATAATGAAGGCTTAAAAAATTTTGCGAAATTTCAATAATTTTAATTCTGACTTCTGAAATTTCCTTGTTCGGTCTCCTTTTCGTTATTTGCATAACTCGTTCGTCAATAAGTCCCGAGGCTAGCTTATGGTTTCCTACAAGATTCATTCCAACGCTTCTCTGCGTTATTTATTTATCGTTCTTTAGTCTCAAAAATCCTGTTTATTACTGTTAGACAAATATTAAAGCAAAATAGTGTATGCACCGCGTTTTTATATCTTTAAGGAGTCAACTATCTCACGCAACTTCACTTTACGGTCATTCAAAGCGATTGTGTGCACGTTTCTATCATTTCTAGAATAACTGACGAATTCTGACGACCAAAGCGTTTAGCATCATCGGTGTTTGTATGGCCACGTTTAAACTCAACAAACCAGCGTTCTACGGTTGCTTTCGGCCAGAAAGAGAGGGAGGAGCAGGTTTCCTATAACACTTAACAAGCCAGCTTTGAAAATAACAAAAGTAACGTTACGAAAACAACTGAAACTTGTAAACTAAAAGTCGCACTGTCATAAAATGTTGACACAAATCGTATAAAGGTTGGCACATCCTAGAAACCATATGAGTTTTTTATTAAATCCACCATTTATGTGTCAGCCTCGGAAGTTATTCTATCACAATTCTTCAGCCCAACAATTTGATAAAACCTTTTTAAATTGCTAGCGACTATACACGGCCGTGGCACATTTGCATGTGAATCTGTTCAGAGCAAAAAATAAAGCACATATTATGTATTCAATTGGACCACCAGAAATGTTTAATTAAACTTCATTATGAAAATTGAATGGTTTCTGTAAATATAATCTTAAACCAATTATCATGCAACATATATTTTCCGATGGTACAGCACACAATCAAATTTATACAAATAAAGCATGTAATTCTATTGTTTTATATCGCACACAAACCTCTTCTTTCACAACGGTTCTTAGATTTCCAATTATAAATTTTAATATTTTGTATTTTCAGAATATCTTCCTACTGCGGAATTCTGATTGCATTATAACTCGGTACACAACAATACAATATACAAAAACGCTTTAAGCTCGTTATATTCAAGGATATAAAATTCATAATTGGAAAATTTCAGCAAAATTTTAACATAATTGTACAAGTAAGGTGCCCTCATTGTTTTTGTCTCTATTGGCGATGCTATACTAGCCATTATGTAGTGTAACCTTAGCGTAATTTTACACTTCCTTGTGCAGCTTATCCTAAAAGATGATGGTGAACAAAACAAAATGTAAAAACACAATAAAATGTAGTGTAAGACCGCGCACCAACGACGTTGTACTCACATAATACACAAAAATTCAATTCACCCTCAGGAAATATTTGATTTTCTTTTTACCACTCGCGCGTTGTGTAATTTCTTTACAAAGTAAATAAAAAATAAAATACAAGGAATTTCTCGGAATACGTATAAGTATTGGATTTGTTACGTTCGTCGGTATATAAATACACATACTTGTTCACTTATACTAACCGGAAAACATCTAAAGTATTTTGTATCAAAATTCAAAAGCTTTTGTAAGATTACTTTTAATACTTTGAGAATCATTTACAACAACAAGTCCGTAATAAAGGAACATTTTTGACACTGCTGCACTAGTTAATACTAGAACAATTATTCAAGCTCAAGGTCATCATATAAATTATTTATGGTGACATAATAAAAAAAATTAATTGATCTTGTGGTATAGTTGGTTTTAAATAGATTGTAATTGACTGCTTGATTGATTGATAGACAAATTAAACATAAATTCCTTAAAAATTCAACATATAGATGAACACATTCCTATCTTTGTGTAAATTAAAATATTTGACCTATATAAATGTACACATAAATATACACATGTGTATACATGACAATCTGCCTATTGTTTGCTAATTGTTAACGTCATGTGAATATTTTTTTGGAAATAAATTCGAAACGCTATAAAATTTGGGATACCTACCCGAACCGAAATTCTTTGTATAATATGGCCAAATGGTAATATCCTAACATTAAATTAAGATTTACGGTATTATATTAGAAAGAGCTGCCATAATTCAAAAGATTTTAAACCCGAATAGTATTTAACTGTAATAGTCTTCAAAATCGGACCGTAATATAAAAGGATTTATTTTGGTTATGAGACAGGGCAACTCAACCACAATATTAATTGCACGTTTTTCAATCGTCTATTCTTTCCTTCAGGCACCATTATTTTTAATAGATTTTTAACAAATGTTACCATTACAGATAACAAAAACGAGAAACCATTTTCTTTAAATTTCTAATTTATAAATGTACAATATAAGTTCAAATAATAATTTATATAAATTAAGTTTATCGAAAACAGATTAATTACAAAACAATAATTATCAACATTTAAAAACTGACTGGTTTTTATAATTCTATAGTTACACATACTTATGCAACGTCCCAGCACTGCTGTTTTGGTCTCCATGACGTTACACTTTTACTGTAATATAAAAAAACAAAATCAAATAATGCAACTTATTGACTCCTTAAGCGTACGCGAGGAGTTGCCATCTGTCTTATTATTTTTATTGTTAAATCAACATCAGGCTGCTGAACTAAACATTAATTGAAACTTTAACGAAGAACTTTAATATAAAAAGAAACAAAAGTAAGTGAATTTTAAGTGGTAAAAAATAATTATTGACCGCAGCCATAAAATGGCAGAAAATATTGTTAGTTGAATCTACTTAAGTGCAAGCAGATAGGAAATGAGAAGCATCAATAATTGAAAGAAAAATTCATTTCGGTCAATGTCAATCATAAAATTGAATTTTGTGCTTTAAAACAATAAAATAATAATTTTATTGTTTTAAGCACAAAATTGAATTTTGAAATTGAAAATTGAAATTGAAAATTATAATTAAATCAAAAAACTCAAAGTTTTAAATAGTTTTGGCATTCTTGGAATTGGTTCATTTTGGTGTCCGTCACGCCAACCGGAACCATATCAGTCGGAACCAAACAACTATGGCAAAAATAGCACGATGTATTGTTTATTATTGTGCACTATATGCTTTTTCAGCCGGAACCTTATAATTCCAGCCGGAACTTGATGAAGCCAGCCAGAACCATACCACAGCCAAACCAACTATGGCACTAGTAGCACAATGCATTGTGCATCACTGTACATTATATAATTTTTCAGCCGGAACCTTATAAATCCAGAAATATACAATTTTTCAGTTCAAAAAACCTTACAACTTCAGCCAGAACCATACCCTCTACAGCCAAACTAAGTATGGGACAAGTAGCACGATGTTCATCATTATGCACTATATAATTTTTCAACCGGAACTTTATAATTCCGCCCAGAACCTGATAAAGCCAGCGAGTACTATACTAGAGGAATTGTAAAATTTTGATAAAAATTTGCTATTTATAGTTTGACCGATCTCGAAGTTGCCTGTCATCAAAAATAATGCAACAAAGATAGCAAAAATGCTATCAAATGGTCACGTATTGACAGTGGTTATGACGCTTTTGTCAGTATCTAGCTATATGTCCATTTTTTAAAATTAGTTATTATTTTTTCCCCTGTAGCTTCTATCTTGCGGTTGCAATATAGGGAAGTTTTGCTTCTACTTTTGTTTATTTCCAACGCGCTTTCTGAGTTGCTGTTTTTGTTTATTCCCTTCCAATTTTCTTCCAAGCTATTTTCTTTGGCTTTGATGAGCGTATCTGATTCGATTAGCGTCACTTCTGACTCATGGATGTCCACACTTCCAAGATTCTTATTCACGATATTTCTTCGCCTTTTTTATGCCATTTTAAAAATTCCGCTCAACCTCTCCACATGGTTTTTGAAAAATACACGCTTGTGTTTTTGCCCAAATCTAAACAAAAAATAATTAAAGTATATTATTCATCCAATTTTAATAAATATACAACGCCTTCAGGAATAGAATCTGGAAAGGATTCAGAATATGTTGGCGGTGGAGAAAAATTGAATTAAGTTGATAGATTTCAATAAAATACTTATGTAGAACAGGGTTCAATTTCAATTTTAAGAATGCTCCCAACTCCGTTTGATGTTGGGGCGTAAGAGAGAGAATATAAATGATTTTTTTCTGCAATTCTGGCGCGTAATACATATTTTCCACATAGGTGGTATTTTCGACGATTTCAGTTAAATCCGCAAGGCTCATAATTCACCTGAAAATACATTAATAGACAATATAATCGTAATCATAGGTAGTGTTTGAGTAGCTTAACGATAGCTTGATGTATTTTTGTAAGAATCATTTACAGAAATCTCCATACCACTTGCTTTATCATTAGTGAGATCATCACTCATACTGATAGTTTTTGTAGTACAATTAGGGTTATGAGTTTCACAGATTTCTCGTAAATATTTCAATGAAACTAAACACATCCGATTAGCAAATAGATTTCATTATTGTAAATAAATTATCAATGACTTGATCACATGTCTTAAGATCACCACAAACAAATAGATAACCAAATAAAGCTTTGAACAGTAATTTTTTGCGTGAATCTTGCGTTTTAAATTCGAGTATTCGAAGCAATATCTAAAAAAACAAATACGCGTAACCTTCGTATACCTAAGGTTCTCTTCCGAAAAATCTTATATTGCTGAATTTATAAGGTTCCTGCTGAAAAAGCATATAGTGCACAATTATACACACTGCATCGTGCTACGTGTACCATAGTTAGTTAAGCTGTAGAGGGTATGGTTCCGGCTGAACTTATAAGCGTATCTTATGAACATATCGGTATAGTTACTTTATAGTTCATTGTCCCTGTTAGGCTTATACAGATTGCCAAAAGTAAAATAGATTAACCTCGGAATCTCTACATGAGTTCTCTTATGTATATTTTACTTTATGGTAGGTATCGTACTAGGATAGAAAAAACGGAAAATAAAATTTAAAAAATCTTGTAGGTATTGAAACAAAATGTAAAATTGTCACATATGCTCAGGCGTTTATTTTTCACCAAAATTCATTTTCACACAGACTAGTCCCGTAAAAACCAAAACCAACATTCTGGGGCCGTATTCTTGAAATCGATGGACATTTCCCCAATCGAAATACAATTTGCTATGAAATTCTTTATATAATTCGAATTTTTCGCCGGCTACTTTAGTCATTTCTTTAAATTTCTATTCTTCCCCCTACTAAGGAAAAAATTCCGACTGGGTAAATCGATGTGGAATTATTCGCTTAGTAGGGAAATAAATAATAGAAAGCTTGTATACAAGTTTGAAAAAATGATTAAAGTATCTTCGAAAAATTTGAATAATATAAAGAATTTCATAGCAAATTGTATTTCGATTGGGGAAATTTCCAGCGATTTCAAGAATATGGCCCGTGACCCTAAATTTTTTTGTATGTTTTCTCGTGTGTATTAGTGAGTACATGATACGAGCACTTTAAAATTTTGTTTATATTCGAAAAAGTAACAAACGCGAAGAAAAACGCTCTGTGTGGATCAGCCCAAGACAAAAAGCTAAGGTTTACAATGAAATTACAACGAGTCATTTTTTAATTATAAGTTATTTTTTATTTCGGTGGCGTTATATCCCTTTTGACATAGCGCGCTATTTTTGCATATCATTAATTTATTCAACTCCAAACTAATATTTTTCATTCGACTTTTAGTTAAAAATCGACATAAAAATAGTTAGCTCTACCTATTTATTGGGAGATCGCTATCGAGAGCGCTATCCATTTCAATGGGGAATTTTAAAAGGCCTTTATTTTGTAAACCCCTGTAACTATTAGAAACAATCTTACAATAAAAATTTAAAACGCAGCAAGTTCTATGCGGATAAACCACAAACAATTGATCCCTCAAAGTAAACATAATGAGCGCCATTCAGCCAGATTTATGCAACAAAATTAAAAATTGGACCTATCGAATAGGTGCCATGAATATGAAATGCCATAAAATAATCTTTCAAATTGAAAATAATGAGTGGATATCTCGCACACAACTTGTTTTATTTACATTTAGAAATCGAGCGTCCTTATTGAAAGACCCTTTAGAATCTACTGAATTTTGGTAGATCCTGCTTGTTTAACTCCTTTGTGGCTGCCCACTATAATAAAGAATTCTACATTAATTAATGGTGCATTTGTGTAAGAAGGTTTGTTTGTGTCGAGTTCTCGTTCCCACCTTTATTCTAGACGCTTTATTGCTAATTGCAATTATAGACTTCATATATGATTGCCTATAATATCATTCAAAAATATCAATAACCTTATAATGTCTAGGAAAGTTTATTTAAGTAATTGGATAAAATGTATTTCCACTAAGAAAAATAAATTGCATGAAGATGCTAATACAGCAAAAGAGGTATTGCAATGCGAATTTTCAATAAAAATCAGTTGAAATTGCAATGACAGCACTTTTTTAATGATATTATTTGCTATCGTTCAAATAACTGGAACTGGCTAATAAGATGAGCATTATATAGCTACTATACTAATATCAATATCATAAAATCATCTTGTAAATTCAACATGTACGATCCGCACCAAATTACGTTTACTAAGTACATCTGACACAGGTAATTTACCTCTCTAATTAACGTCAGCAGAATAAATTAATTGCGAAATAGTAGTCTACCGTTTTGTTTGACTCGGTCTATAATTCGCTGGTTAATTTTTAGTCTTTATATAGACATACTAACTAAAAATAAAATAAAACAAAAAAAAAATTGAAAAGTTAATCCTGACAAGTTAAATGGACCACAAAAATTAATTTTATTCCATTTTTGTTTTTGTTTTGATTCTTAATCCCTTTTTTGTGCTATCTTGGTTCCGTATATACTTTTTAATTAAATTTGATTTATTAAAAAAGAAAAGTCTACCGAAACCGTAATTAATTATTCATTTTTACAAAGAAAATAAGTTTTGTATTCATTCCATTCTTCCAATTGTACGTACACAAACTTTTCTTGCCACTGCTCTGCTTCTTTTCAATAAGATTTCTTGTGTACCTACTTTTTTCGGTTATTTTCATTCATCCTTACATTTTCATACTTTTTCTTCATTCGGCTTTCTCTCTAATTTTGTTGTTGTGGTACGTATGCTGAATTGTTGTTGCATTCTTTTTATTATTTTCAAGATACGAATATATGTAACTATACAGAAAATTGGTTTTGATTTTCCATTTTGCTTATCAACAAAAAACAAAATTTAAAAAAAAATGCTGAAATTCAAACCCGTATATAAAATATACATACACACACACACACATAACCGAAACCTCCTACATTATTTATACTTATCCCACATACACTAGAATAGCAACAACACAATTATTCAATTAAAAACAAGAAAAATACTTCAACAACTCTACTTGGATTTAATAAATTATAGTTTTTCCGAGCTTTTTTTTTTGTTTATTTTTTGTTTATGGGAATACTTTTCGTGAGTTATTTATCCAAATTTTAATGATCAAATTTTTCTCTCGCTTCTAATTGGAAGAAATTCTGATTATTATAATAGTCCTGGCTGCAGTACCCTACTTAATTCATAGCCGAGTCGAGATTACACAAAAAATATCAATCTTGTCAATTTATAAAAAAAGGAATTACCATAAAAATTTCATTCCTAAAATCTTCGTTCGTAACCTGATTATAACAAGGAAGTGAGTTGTTTTTCACTTTTTCGCCAATCCCTCTCACCACTTTATATATCTTTCGCTCTCGGTAACGGGTCTTTGTACATTATTCATAAACGAAATTTGAATAAATTTATTTCGAGTGTTGTTCTTGTATATACACTTGGTTCGAGCGCAGCAGAGTTGGGAAAATGAAGAAAAATTATTATTAATTTCCAGAATATTTAAATTTCATAAAAACGAAAAAAGATTTCTTCAACTTAATAATTTTTAATGCATTATGAAAGCGAAAAAAACGGTTATGAATTTTTATAGGACACAAAAAAATTTTATAGTATGCATGTAAGATGCAGTTGAGAAGTATAATTTTTTGCTCGGTAAATAGGATATTGATTGTTGAAATACGTACCACTATCAAATTTAAATTTAAACATCATTTTTAGGGTGTGTGAATATGCTAATGCGAATCAGATTTTGAATTTAATATAAACTTAAGTGAAGAAACGGATTTCGAATAATAGAAAGGAAGATTTATCGATGTTATCCGTGTTAATCTAAATGTTCAAGGTTTAGATTTTAAACATTTAAATTTTTTTTTTTATAATTTTTTTCATTTTAATGTGTTCTTCTCAGCTGCTTTGATAGTTTTTTACGCCTCTAATATTTTATTTTATTTTATTCGTATGACAGATTTCGAAACAGAGTTTAGTTTTTAATTAATTTAAGGCCGAAACAAGTTTATAAACTATTTTTTACTATAAGATGGTATTAAGAAAACAAACAATACTCCAAATTATTGGGTAAGATAGAAAAAAATAACTCTGGATTAAAATCCAGAGAGCTGTTTGGCGTACTAGGGACCCTTCTATTTCAGATAAAAATTTACCATCAAATTTCAAAATAATGGTAATAAATTGGTATAAAATATTGATTTTTAGTTATTAATGCGAATAATTCAACATTCAACAAAAACATTTATTTATTTTTTTTTCTGTTGTAATTGTTCCGTACATTGAAGACTGATTTTTTCAAATCAATTTTCAAATGACAAAATATTCAAAATACGTTGATTGGAGTTAAAGTAATGGAATAAATTAAACACCTATTTTTTATTTTTTTGTTTTTTATTGATTTATCGAATTTCTATCTTTAATATTAATATTTTGTTAGACCGCCATTTCCATTTATTACAGCGATACACCTTTGATTCATTGAACTTGAAAAATTTTTCAAAGTCGTTGGAGGTATGGATTCCCAAATCGTCATCAACAAACTTTTTGAAATAAAAAAAATGTTTAATTTATCCCATTTCTTTAACTCCAATCAACGTATTTTGAATATTTTGCCATTTTTCGGGGTTTTGCCCCTAAATTGCAGGTAAACTTTTTTTCAAAAAATTACGTCATACATGTATTTAAGCCAATTGCTTTCAAAAGTTTTGTAATTTTAAGAAAAAAGACTCTAATTTGCAATAAAATATGTTTGCCCAATTTTTTCCCCCAGCACTGTATTTGTCTATTAAATGCTAATAGAGAAATAGGTAGAGCAAATATTTATTTTCCTAGTAACGTTGGTTCTCACCAAAACTTTATTGCAAATATTTGCAAAGGGGAATTTTTTTGGCGGTTGAATGTATTTGTGCCCTGATTTTATTCGTATTAGATTATTCTTACAACAACAAAACATAGTGTTTAATTACAACTATTTATTAGTTTTATTAGAAAATGCAAAATTTACAAAGCAATTCGTTGAATGCCCTACTACTTTTGATTACAAATCGCGATGTAATCATTTTATGTGTGTGCGAACCTTAGTATATACCAATACGATTTATTTTTCAATGTATACTATCCATGTGAAGTAATTTAAAATCGAATGCAAATAATAACAAAGCCATTTAAATCTGAACCTACAGTAAGGGAATAATTTCGACTGCGTAAATCGATCGAATTATTCCTTTAGTAGAGATACAAATATCAGTAAACTTTCAAACAAATGTGGGATATGGTTAAAGTAGCCGGCGAAAAACTCGATTAATATTCGCTACTTCCACTGAACGTAGTTAGCATTGATTTTTATACAAGGTTCTGCAAGGGGGAAGAGACTTGTCAAATTCAATGTTTTGATAGTTTGATCCCCCTGCTCCTTAGCAATCTGTGATTCACATTTTGTTCAGCAGGGGTGACGTTATAACATCAAACTTTCGATAATTTACCACGAAGTTTCTCATGTTTCTCTATAGAATAAATTGGGATACTATTTTATATCATTTTCAAGCCTGATAGATTACAAAATTGTGGTTTATCTCGATTTATATCACCAAATAATTTATTTACAATACTTCAACGAAATTAGAGAAAGAGATATTAGCTGTATTTTGTTGAGAAATAAAACTTTTTTGCTTTAGCTGAATCAGTGCTATTCATCTATTTCAACTAATGCAAATCTGCACTATCATTCAGCCAAAGCAAAATTCTAAAATGCTTTAGTTTTTGCTTTAGCCATGGTGGTGTTGTTGTAATTGTCTCAACAAAATACGCCGATTGTCACATTTACTCTATTAGGTTGTGGTTGCAATAGAAAAGAAATAATTTATAAACGAAACCTCGCCACTTTCAGTTTAGGAAAAAGAGACATAAATTTCGATAAATTATCAAAAATGTGATGTCACAGCATGTCACCCCGGGGCCACGTAATTCCCCGGGAACAGGGAACTAGGAAAAGATTTTACATATAATTTCTGTTTAAATTGTTTTTTTCTGGCCTACTGAAGAAAAAAGTTTGATATAAATTTTCATAAATTAGGAAAATATTTCCATAGCGAAGCTGGCAGGAAAAATTATTGCCAGTTTTATTTTGTTTTCAAAAAAATTACCACTAACTGTTGGTAATGAATACCTCAGTATGCCAGAAAAAAATAATTTAAACAGAAATTATAAGTAAAATCTTGCCCCAGTTCCCTATTCCCGGGGATTTACCATAATAGGGCCACAGATATATAAGCTACTTAGGCTCTTTCCCAAACACCGACTTATTACAGACTTATTGACTTATTTGACGCCATCCAATTCATTGTACCGACTTATTATTTGTGACGTAATAACAAAAAACAAAACGCAATTTCTATTATATGGAAGAAAAAATATTCTGGACATCTTGGTCGTTGCCACTAGATTTAAAAAAAACTGCATGTATTACATTTAGTCAACACACATTTTTGGAGACATTACTGTGTATATGTACATACCTAATCAAATAAGTCTCCTCGCGAGGTGGCTTATTTGAATAAGTCGGTGTTTGGGAAACAGCATTATTAGTTGGAAATCGATAGATAAAACAACTTCGCTGATTTAAAGAATAAGATCCCTGCAGGCCTTTAAAAAAAAATTAAAATATCGACGAAAGTAACAAGTGGCACCAAGTTTTTAAAATAATCAGGAACCGAGACTCCTATACAAATTTTTACTTAAAATTATATTATACATTGGCCAAAAGATATTGTTCTTGATGTGACTGCTATATTTTTATAAATCCCTTGAAGCTGACCTATTCTAAAAATTGTATTGTGTCTTTTGTTTATTAAGCAAACTTGATCAAGTAATGATGACTAATAAATTTAGGAATGCAACAATTAGCACATGACTAGAAAGCCTATTTATTAAAAAATAAGACCGCAGATCGATCAGATCTTGATTCTCTAGATGTTGTATAATGCATATATTACAGATAAACCGAAAAAAGTGATAGTGCACTTTCACCAATTAATGTGTACATTAATAAAATACACTCAAACCTGTTTTTCTGCGGTCTTTTTTGTCCGATTTTTTTTATGCGTTATATGAAAAAAATTTATTCAGTACAATCTACTTAAGTCCTTTCAGGATTTCAATCAAATTAGAAAATAATTGAATGTGATTAATCTAATTAGTTAATTGACGTTGGCTATTTAGTTTTTTCGATTTTTGATATTTCATCACATTGCCTGACGTATATTACGTCAGTAGCACTATTCTGGCTTTCCCTGGGTATAGGGGATTGGGAAAAATATTTTCATAGCATTTTTGTCTAAATTGTATTTTTCTGGCCTACTGAGGGAATAAGTTTGGTGTAAATATTTTTGAAACAAAGTTAAATGGCAAAATATTTTTCCCTATAAAAATTTTCGGGAACAAAAGTGTCCCAGTTAACTTTGTTTCGAAAATTTTTAATTTTTTAATTTTTACTAAACATATTCTCTCAGTAGGCCAGAAAAATATGATTTGGTTAAAAATGCTATGAAAATATTTTTCCCAATTTCATATTCCCAGGGAAAACCAGAATAGTGTCACAGGTTGCGTAAAGTTTTGAGTTAATTTCCACGCGAGACTTTTTTATGCGGTCTCTATCCATCGCACAAAAACAGGTTTGAGGGTAGATACTCGATTGGTTAGCAAGCGAGCAATTTGCTAGCCGATAAATCCTTACTACTCAATCAATTTTACCAAGGAAATTTAAATTTCAAATTATATTTTCAATAAGCTTTTTTAGTTTTTTTTTTGCCAATGCACAGTGTAGAACAGGCATGTCAAAGTCGCGGCCCGCGGGCGCTTGCGGCCCGCTGCATGATTTTTTGCGGCCCACAATATTTTTCCACAACTATAATGTTTTCATTAAAAAATTAACAAAAAACTTTTTAACAACATTGTTAATTTTATTTGAGCACGCGGTTAAACCATCGAAAATTTACGTCATTGCTGAAAGATGTGGAGTCTGATTACGAAGACTTGCCATATTATACTGAAGTTCGTTGGTTTTTGAGTAAAGTTTTAAGAAGAATTTTACAACTGTTGGACGAAATCGTACTTTTTTTTAGAAATTAAAGATTATTTAGTTCTCTGAACTGAAAGATGGTCATCTCAGTCAACTCAATATTAACCTGCAGGGTAGAAACATGCTCATAACTTCATTGTATGTTCAAATAAATTCATTCTAACAAAAGATATCCCTGTGGAAAATACAAATAAAAAAAAATTATGAAATTTTTCTAGTTGTAGACTCTTTTGCTTAAATATCGAGAATTGAAATTTGAAAAATATGAAAAACAAATAAAAATGTTGGAAGAAGATTTTGAAAAGAGGTTTTCTTATTTTCAAAGTACCGAGTCTCATTTAAATATTTTTTGCTCTCCGATGTCGGTTAACATGGAAAATATTGATGAAAATTTGCAAATGGAGTTAATAGATCTACGATGCGACACCTTATTGAAACAGAAATATAAGGTAATTGGTATTCCAGAATACAAGGTAATTATTATTCATAATTCGATATTTTGTAATACGCAAGATGAATAAAACTGTGCAGAAAACCAGAATAAATGATTAAAAATAACATTAAATCAAAATTTAATACCAGTTTGTCATGATTTGAAAAACGAGAAACGGTGCATTATATCGAGCAAAAAATAATTTATATTCCTCTTTTGGGTCTATTTTTAAATTCAACCCGAGCAAGCAGGCTTGCCCTGCGCCGAGCACAGGTTGGGCAGTGCCAAATGATCCAGTGTGCATAGAGTAATAACTTGTTTTTCTACTTTGCATACTCTTCGTATACACTGACAGGGGTACATGCTCGATCAGCTAGCAAGCAAGCAATATGCTAGCGCAAAACCTGGGTACTTAATCAATTTTACCAAACAAATTTAAATTTGAATTTACTTTTGTTGTAATTTTTTTTGTTTTTTTGCGATTGCACAGTAAACTTTGCGGCTTAGAAAACTATCCAGCAAATTTTTATACATATTGTTTTACTGTGCAATCGCAAAAATAAACAAAAAAACGTACAAAAAAAATTAATTCAAATTCAAATTTGCTTGGTAAATTTGATTGAGTAGCCAGGTTTTGAGCTAGCATATTGCTTGCTTGCTAGCTGATCGAGGATGTGCCCCACATTCATTTCAGAGTAAAATTTGAAGAACCGAGTAAGCACAGTTCGCAAATAAAAACCGAGTGTGCAGAGTAAAATTATTCAGGTTGAATAAAAAAACACAGAGCATTTTTTAGCAGCGCACTGCTTGCTCAGATTGAATTAAAAAAGGCGTAATAAATATAATTTATAATTTAAATTTTAAAGCCGTAAATTTTACTGTAACATAGCAAATATAAACAATATACATAAACAAAATTTTATAAAAACTGTATTAAATTTAAATTTCCTTGGTATAATTGATTGAGTAGTCAGGATTTCGGCTAGCAAATTGCTTGCTTGCTAGCCGATCGAGTATCTACCCCTGAGTGTACTTTATAAATGTATAGGGGTAAATCTTAGATATGTTAGTACATACACATTCGTATATTTTCCGATTTAGGCTCGATAATTTTGTACACGTTTTCCTTGACTGAGATTAGGCTCACTCCTTAATCGATCACTATGTAATTTGGTTTGTAAGATGCAATTGGAATTTTTAGGTGCGCTTAATGAAGTTTCGCAATATGGCCAGTTTACGGTATATTTCTGAACCAATCATGATAAAATTCAAATTAAAAATTAAATTAAAGTTCTAAGTACAATGTTAGCTGAAATTCTAAAATTGGAATTTTTTAACGAGAATCTGTTTCAGTATTTTTTGAAATTAAAATTGTGAAACGAATTTTGTTGGTATTTCTGAAATGCGAATGTTTGCAAAAGTTTTGAAATAAGGTAGAAAGAAGAGCCTTTTATGCTTCGTTGATAGATTACCATTTAAATTGAAAGTTGACGAACACCATTAATTCGGTCATTTTTATCACTTTTGAATTGGGTCTCTGTGAACTTTGACAAATAATTTATTTCAAGGCCGTACTTAGAAAACTCTAGGATGCAATGTTAGATGAGACCATCTCATTTTTTGTAAGATTATTTTATTTTTCATTATCTAGTTAATTATGGTTGCAGAAGCAGTTCAAATCAATTTAGAATAGAAGAATAGAGATGATATTCCTGATGATTTTGATTCATTCTCTGATAATATAATAGTTTCCTTGAAAATTTTTCTTTACGTTCAAGTGCGTACATAGACGTAAGTACATATCATGAGTCTCCGTTTGATAGTTCATGGGAATTTTGCCAAGGGGAGTATGAAATTCGATTTAAAATTTCGATAATTTTCAATTATTTAATTAGTTATCATTTTTAATTAGCTCTCACCTTCTCAGTTACTGATATTCATAAAGTGAAATAAGAATGAAAGACTTGGTCTTGTATTCTTGCATTTTTGTCATCATTTGTTAAGAATCGCTAAGCATTGGTACCCCATAAAAAATTACTTACGTTTTGTATGAGTGTCTCATGCATAAAGTTTATTTGGTGGTGCTTTCAAACCTGCTTCTGTCTGTTATTGTGACGGTCATATAACTGAAGATAATAATAACTACCAGCTAATTACTCCTTTAAGTTATCCAGCCGCTGCACTAAAATTATGGAACTTAAAGTTTAGAATGTACAAAACATTAAACTAAAAATGCCACCAAATAAGGTAGAAAAAAGTTAAGCCAACCGAAGGATAGAGCAATACTAGAAAGTGGGTGTGTTTAATTCAAACAGAAGCTGCAATCTAATTTAACGACCAAAAAAATTCCTTGTTTTTTATATTCATAAAGATATAAGTTTTTATAAATGATTCAACTTAAAATAGAAGCACTTTACCGCATGTGCAAAGTGATAGCAATCTACGAAGAAAAACTATGCATGCAACGAATCGACGCTCACTAAGAACTTGAATACTAATAAGCTCTAAACGACCAAAGTGGGAAGATAAATTAAAATTGTCTATTCAGCGAAGTCCATGTAAAACGAAAAAATCTTCGTTCCATTGCCCCAATTCGATTTATAGAAATACTATTATACGGAAACCATACTTGAGTGGCGTATTCAAGCAGTGAACGACGTATATGAAGTTATCCCAGCATTCTATTCCATCTAATCACTTTCACAAAAACTCACAAGGGATAAAGAGCCGAAAAATATCCCCGCCAAATTAATTTCAACGTAACTTTAAAGGCGAGAAACCCTCGCGGACTAAAAATCGTTGTATAGATAGCATAATTTTTTTTAAAACCCGGAGAAGCCGAATTAATTTTTCGACTCATTGTGTATCATGAAAAAAACTGTTAAAACTGGTCTAATTTTCAAAATCAATGATGATAGTATATTAAGAGAATTGCTTCCCCAATTTCCAGCGAATTTTTGAGTTTGGAAATTTCCAGACCGTCTTGATTCTCAATTGCTCCTTTGAAAATAATTTAAATCTCATCGTCTGGGGTGACGCCAGTTATGCCAAACAACGAGCAGAAGGCCTTACGAAGAAGAACTAAAAAATGAAGGAACCGGAGCGACGGATCAAACAGAAAGTATATCAGTAACTCGCCTACTCCTGAACAACAGAAACTATCCTTGGACAAGATGAGAGAAATGATGAAGGCACTGTTGCTTTAATTGATGGAAATGAACACTAAATTCGTTGCCAAATTAGACCAACAAGCTGCGAAAATAAACCAGCAAGGTGGTAAATTATACATTTAAGGTGGTCAGTTTCCTGAGCTACGTAAAAAACGTAAATACGTAAGACGTAGATGAAATACTCGACTAAATTCAGCATACTCAACAGCTTCAAAGGCGAGTGCGTAAATGAGAGATAAAAAAAACTTGAAAATAAAGCGAACCGTTGTTCAAATGAGACGGTAAATAAGATTAAGCAAGCGGAAGCTCGCTTTGAAACACATTCCTTAAGATTGCCAAGTTACACTCTAAAAAGTTTTTGTTGGATTTTACTTCAATAATTGAGTGTAACTAATTACACTCAATTATTGTAGTAATTTTAAACTCGAAAGAAATATTCAACTGCCTGTTTAAACGTCAATTTTTGAAGGAGAGAATTTAAACAAAAAACCTATTAATAATATTTTGAATATTGTTGAATTATTAACAAAATGTGTTTACCTTTAAACAATATAAAATTATATTTAAACACTTTTTAAACATATTTACGATTAAATTGAAACAAATTAAATTTGATTTTCAACAATAGTTGATGAAATTGGCATGTAAAATTGTTGAATTTTTAGAAGATATATGCTGAATTTTTCATATAATTTGTTAAATTTCAATCACTCGTTGTTCGAATTTAAACTCAAAATTGTTGATATTTTAGTCCAAATTTACTTTTACTTTTAAATTTATTATATTTAAATTATATTTTATATGTATATAATATTTCATTCAAATAACAATTAAATTGCAAATAATTAAATTGTTCTTAGATACATTTTCCAATTATACATACTAAATTTATAAAATTTCGAAAATTTTTATTCTATACGTGTATAGGCATACTAATTCAATTCAAAATGAAATTTTAAATAATAAAAGTGGAATATTTAAATAAAACAAAAAAAAATTAAATATTCAGGTAGATTGAATAAAACCAAATTATAACCTGAGTCTCCCTGGCATTGCATCCAGTTTTCGAACCAAATTACTTATTTTGGACCACAGATACATCTTTTAGACTTTTTAGGTCCGCGAGGTTTTGCTGGGGCAGAAATCTAGCCATAAAATCCAAAGATTGTGAAATATCCTTAAAATTGTAATAAAATCACTTCGATAATCAATTCAAATAGTAATGTATTTGTTGTAGTGTTGCTGACTTCGTTTTTTCAATAAAAATGTACCCGGTTTTTGTTTCAGAAGTTTCATCTAAGGAGTAACAATATACGTTTTACATTTTACATCGAACCTGGAAAACATCTCTTACCAATTATTGCGATCCATGGACTATTCGTGGGAATGGTCTTGATAACGTCTTCCATTTTTTTACCCTCCTATAAATGATAAAATTTTAATAATAAACACAATTGTTTTAAAACAATTTTTACCGCAACTTTATAGACGCTTGCTTTACGCAAACTATTCGAAACGAATGAACTGACACGTATTAAACACGACTTTGTTTAATATTAATACTAAATTTTTACTAAGAATTATTACAGTATTTTAATAACATTTTATATCGTACTTACCTTTAAGAAAAAATATCACACAAACTACTTAAATTCCACTTTCTTGATTATTAACTTTTGATGTTCGTTCTGCAGTCCTGTGGCTTCAGTTTTAATGCATTTATACAATATGGCATCTAACTCTAAATCAATTTTGTTTTATTTTGTTGAATATTCAACAATTTTATGTTTAATATTTACCACAAAATGATTTTATTCAACATTTCTACTGAACATTTATCAATTGATTAAAGTTCAACAAACGTATTGTTTAGTTTCCAACAACAAGTAAATTTGCAACATATTTGTGATGAAATTTAAACAACTAATTGAAAAAAGTCAACATTTTATTGAATAATTAACAAAAAATTGCATTACTACATTTATTGTATGGAAATTGCTAAAATAATTTAAATAAATTTAATTGATCTTTAGTTTAGATTTGATCAAATTTTTTAGAGTGTATAATAAAACGTTTTCAACAGAAAATTGGCTGAAGATCAAGAGAAATTTTAAAGGCTCCAACATTCGCTGGTGGAGCAGCTCAACGTACTCATTTTCGGTTTCTGAGGGTGAGTTACAGATGTCTTACAAACTGTATCCCTGGTTACGACTGATTTGGCATTAAGATATGGGCCGTCACACATAAGATAATTTTGCAAAATAAAACTCCAAAGCGAGCGGCAACTACATGGGGAGAGCCTGCAAGACCTAGAAAGAGAGGAAACGAAATTGTCACGTCAACCTTACAGAAATGCACCTGTAGATGTATTCAACGAAATTATAGTGGACACGTTTATTATGCCTGTAAACGGCAACTATCAGAAACTTCGTTTGAGAACCAATACTAGAGGTAAATCTATGAATAAAGTATGGCCTTGGCTTTGGAATATGATTCAGTCAGAACAAGTTTAGCAACTGAATCAGTAAATTTGGCAAGCTCGATTTATAGCAAATAAAGGAACTAATAAAAGGTAAGATAATGATATCACGGCTAGCTTTTCGAGCCTACGGATGTATATGAGATGAGCAACTAGAAACTGGTGAGATGAACAGACACCGAGAATATAGATAGTTCAAGAAACATCCAAAACCAGAGGCAATCGCTCATTTCTAGATTGGATAGTGCAAGACTGCGTGAAGAGAAAGTACGGTCTGAAAAAACCAAGGACGAACAGACGTACCAAATTGAGGAAAGATCCTTGGAGGAGGCCCACCCCCTAGATTCCAGTAGATCGCTGGAGATATAGTGAACCAACAGGCCGCGACGGAAAGACGTGCTACGAGGCATTAGAGTCGAGAAAGTGCTGGGAAAAGTGTACTTCAATAAATCAGAGACCATACCAGAACTAAAAAACAATATCCCAAATGAATTCCTTGCCATAACACCTTACATTTTGAGAACATTTACGGAAAATGTGTAATAATAATGTTAGGGTGTAATTTCACTTTTCATCGCCAGTCACAATTTGAGACAAAAAATGCTATCTTCGGTGTCTTGTATGCAAAGAATTGCAAACCATTAAACGATTTTCAATGTTGGCTTAGTCAGTTCATTTTGAATCATTTTTATAGCATGTAAACGTTTGCTTATGGCTGTTTGAGTGACGTTTAACTGTTCTGCAAGTTCTTTTTATGTTTGAGCTGGGTTTTCCTTCAATAATGCTGCCAATTATTCATCTTCGAATTTCTTTGGTTGACCAGAACGTTCTTTGTCACTGACATCAAAATCACCACTTGTGAATCGTTTTAACCAGGGGCGGTATGTTGTACCATCACTTCTAATCGAAATTCGAAAAAAGTCGAATGACGTTTAAACCAGGTATGTTGTATCATTTTCGAAAAGCAAAAATGATACAACTTTCACTTTTTCGATTCGACTTTTTTCGATTCGAAGTGATGGTGCAACATACCGCCTCAATTTTCGCAAGGTTGTTGAGTTGGTGCATATTAACCACGAGTTTCTTCAAGCAAACGAAAACTTTCAGCAGCTTTTTTCTTTTGATTAAAGCAAAAAAGTAATGCTTCCCACAAATGCTGTTTTGTTGGTACGAAATTCGACATGTTTGAACGGGATCAGAAAATATGTTTACGCTTTCAGGAATAATGACAAATTAAATTTTAATGTGGAATGTCAACACTTTAAAACGCCGTTGGTGCGACTCTTAGAAAATCCAAAAAACTAAGTTATGCACCCAATATATAAACAAATGGATGTGCTTAAGGTAACGTTGCAGCGTTTTGTATATGCAGCGTTTTGTATATGCTGCTTCTTTAAAGTCTCTTTCACCACTTGCTCAACTATCTCAACTATTTATTAATACAATTCGCTTATTTTATGTAGTTCTTGATCATAATGGATTTGTTTTTTTTTTTTGGAACGCTTATTGAACGTTGGACCATACCGGGGAAAGCAACTGTTTATATTGCATTGGATTGCGTGACTCGTTTTTAATATACAGACCTATTGATGTTGGCTTGCGATATGTTCTATAGAAAAAGTTGGGCCCTTCCATATTAACTATTATGTCCAGGAAGACAGCTCACTATGTCATCATGTTGATGTCATGTCAATGAACCTTTTACATGCGATTAGATTTGCCATGAAAGGAGACAAGTGTTTAGTCATAAACCCTTCCACTACTTATGTAAATTGCATTCCGGGAAATAAATAGATCAGTATGAAATAAGAATTGTTTTTGAAAAGTGCCTTACCGTTACGTTTGTAACGTTTGATTATTGTTTGCAACAGCTGATAAATTTTTAGTAGAATCGTGGTGTGCAAAGTAATTTATCTAATACTGGTCTAGTTTCATGATACGTTCAATAAATTTATTGATGTGAATGAATAACCCTTTCGAAATCCTATAATTTTGTCAGACAAATTCCGACAATTTATACGCACGATTTATTGAGGTTTTGTGTAGAACTGATTCATTGGGTGTTATAACATATACAGAGCTTATAGTTATTTTTTATTATATCCAGCCAGACCAATTTATCTTCTCTAAAACTTGATGAATATATATCGAGGGAAGAATATAAAAATTTGCTTCAACTAAAAACTCTCAACACATTGTATTAAAAACAGTAAGTTATTTATTTAGCACCGATTTTTCTTAATTAAAATTTGTGTATAACGAGAACGAAAGCCAATTCCAAAAATAAAATTTAACAACAACAACGCATCGAAAATTGTTTATAATTAATCAAAATCGAGCCTATCGAGAGATAAATTAAGCTATAAATACAAGCATATACAAAAAATAAAAAGTTGTTAGTAATTGATTGGGGAGGTGGGGTATATACACTACACCTACACCTACACAAACCCATAAAGATTTCGTATGTGCTATGATTTTACTTGGAATTTAAATTAATTAGTAACATTCTTTTTATGTATATAGACAGATATAAATATTGAGTGGGGTTAATTTAAAAATTATACATAGAATTTTATGTTGTATGCTGTGTACATATATGTTAAACAGGATATCGTATGTGCATACATACAAGTACTGTTAGGACCATAAATCAATACATAAAAATTAATTAATCTTGTCGTTGGTCATTTTGCTATTTTTTGGTTCTCTATGTGTTCAATAAATCAAAATTTGTGTTAAATAGTCGCTGAAATTATGTATTAAAATCACAGCCTATATATATAAAATATGTACATAGTAGCACGTACGATGTAGTGGCGACATATTTTTTTTATGTCCATTAATTATTTCACATGTATAGCGTACAATGTACATAGCTTTGCCCTACTATCCGGGACCATGAATAATTCAGCATATAGCTGCCTTTTAACTTGTCTAGCCCTGTGCACAGAATTATTATAGCCTTTATATGTTGCATTCTGAGAGTAATTATTTTATAAAATGACGGCATAAAATGAAATCATGGTACAAAGGATGAATACACCAACATTTTTTTATATACATATATGGATACAAAAAACCACTTTATCAAAACATAATACTCTTCACAGCTTTTAGTTTTGTATATAATCGCGATGTACTTTATATGGTATGTCAAGTGGCTTAAGTACATAGATACACTGTGTCATGAATACACGGTTTTGCCTATATTCAAGAGGTTTCTTTTAATGATTAAGAAACAGTGATGAGATCTATGATGGATACAGATGATAAGGTACTTGAGAATGTGTGTAGCCTTACGTAATCTGCCACATAATATGCTGCGATATAGATTGACGCAAACTAAATATGTGACAAAACATATTCTATTTAATGGAATAATTAATCAGGCACAAGAGTAGTTCTCCCGCTCTCTCCCTTATATGATCTAAGTACTTATATACATATTACATACATTTTATGTTGTTTTCGCCAAAAATCAATTAATCATAGTCATACCAATTTTGAAGTGGTGTGATTTGCATATAAAACCAACTGTTTTGTTTAGAAAAGTTAAAAACAGAAACCAAACCAACACCAATAACAGCAAATTCCAAAATTTAGTTGTGCGATAAAAATAGATTTGGAAATTAGAAGTGATTTAGATGTTGCTGTTGAAATACGTTACGCGATATGTGTTTTTCGATGTATAAGCGCGAATATTGATTGTGGAATGTGAGATTGATTGATACAGTTGGTATTTGTAGTGTACGAATATGTGCTCCGAATAAATAATACAAGAATGTTTTAATAATAAATACTGTAAAACAGCAGTAGAATTACTTATCTTATAGGTTACCAGATTGATATCTAGTTTTTCGGATATTATGGGAATTTAATACCATTTTAAGGTAAACCAAACACTATCCAATATTCAACAATGTCAGATTATATTTTTTACTGAATTCAGAACAATTTGCGCTTCACGGTGGATTTTAAAGACAGGCTGATTGAAGTTTTTAGGGTTACTCTGCTCACACTGGTTAAATTAAAAACAAACTGCGCGATAGTAATTTTCGGAACAGAAACCTGACCCCTTATCATTTCCGATTGCATAATACCATCCACATTTGAACGAAGGATATCACTTCGATATTTAGTCCCATTAAAATAGCGGTAAAAACTAGTACATTGCTCGCATGTAAAACTACGATGAGACCATATCTAACAAGTAACACCTGAGACTACTTAAACTAAATGGTCATTTGAGCTAACTCAAATGATTTTACGACTTAAAAAGTGGAGGGGTGAATAATTTGTGGCAAACACCCGACTTCCTTTTACCACGAATGTATTCATAGGTTACGAATCACTTCATTTCTAAAGCCAAAATTTAAACTTACCGGACTTTTGGTAAAACTGTCTTGTATAATAAAAAAAATTCAGAAAACCAACAAGCTCAACCCTTCTTGTATGGACATTTAATCTTTAAACTTATTTAAATCTTTTAATTCTTTGTCGTTTTGTTTAATGGTTAACTTTTCAACATCATTGCAAGAATTTCAAAAGCTCTGATTGGTGCTGCTACTTCCGGTACACAGATTTTCATCAAATTTCGCAAGGATCTTCCAATTATTGGAAAAAGCTCAAGTGTGACGTTTTATTCTGAATAGTTAATACGTAGGACTGTAGATATGTCGAATTTTGGTGAAATAATGTTTTTTTCATCAAAACTTATCACTTTCGGTAAATTTATTTATATACACATTAAACTTTTTTTAAGTAACTTCACACCTTTATTTGAGCGTTCAAGCTCATTGTAAAAGAATGCATGGCCCAAGCTTATTCAAATTGTAAACTGTTCGGTTATTACCTGCCATATCTTAAAATAATCGTTCATCCAATCACGTGGTTCAGTTGGATTTAGATTCCGATCGTCCATTTCTTTTAACAGCATCTACACGGCAACATCGTCCAGGAAGCCCCATCCCACATAAATAATAATTATCAGCAATACATAAGTTAAGCTTTGCTATTACTAAAAATTTAGTTTATAAAAAATAATAATAATTCTCCAAAGAGAAATAAGAGACCGCTAGACACAAAAGTCAAGGCACGACTAATTTAAAAAATGATCTGAACGAATTTTGTTTGAAATTTTTTTTACAACTTTTTTGTTTGTAAACGTTTTTTTCGTAAATGCTACATACCTTTCAAACTATCTGCAAAAATGAAAAACGTCCTATGGGAGCAGCCACTTTCAATGTATGGAAAAATCCTAAATATGAAGTTTCACCCCGATCAGTCAATTCGTCTAGATTGTAGAGAGCCCAACAGTCACTTATATCTTGTTCACGTGGTCGCTAGTGTAGTGTAGTGTAGTGTATTATCTAACCACGTGAACAGAGAAAAAACAGTACCAAAGTGTATTATCAACTACGGTCAAAATACTGTAGTGTATTTGCAACTACGCACCACGTGAACACTTGGTGTACTAGTGTACTAGTTTTGACAGTTGTTTTTTTGTTATGATTTTGAATTCGAGTTTTTCGAATTCTTTGTGTATTTAATATTTTTCTTTTTCTCAACAAAACAAGAACACGCCAACGCCCAACACAATCGTCAATATAAAAATTTAAAAAGACATCGAGAAATGTCAAATATTCTTAGCTCAATATATCAACAACAGGGGCGTAATGGTAGAGTTAGTACACAAGA
Organism: Nephrotoma flavescens; assembly: GCA_932526605.1. NCBI lineage: Eukaryota > Metazoa > Arthropoda > Insecta > Diptera > Tipulidae > Nephrotoma > Nephrotoma flavescens. The sequence goes on along the minus strand of OW052220.1, from coordinate 176,480,631 downwards.
CCTCCAGGTGAACGGTCATATAAGTGCTGTAGTCATAACTACACTACACTACACTACGCACCACGTGAACAAGATATTAGTCTGCTTGACGCACACACAGAGATTATTTTTTAAAAACGCTTTTTTTAAATTCGGCGATATAGAAAATGGTGATATAGCTTTTCCAAGACCTTTCAACCATAAATGATTTATATGTCATATGATTTTATTGGAATGAGCTAAATGGAACTGCTTCCAACACCACGACGGTAGTTTTGATCACCTTCACCTTATTTTGAAACTTTCTTCAAACCTTTTCAATGATATGAGATACGTATGCTGTACTAAAGGAATAATTTGCCACCATCCTTAAAACGCTGATTTTGTGAAATAACTTGCTGATAAAAAATTATGCTTCACGCCACATGATCATATCAGAATGAGAAAAAACGTAGCTATAATCAGCGACCCAATGGCAATTTGGAGTATCAAAACGCTTCAAGACATGTGTGTAAAAATATATTAAAATCTAAATTATGAAAATATTTTTAAAGTGATTTGTGGAAAATAAGATAAATGAATAACAAGTACGTGAAAAATTCTACCTGTGTGTTGTTTTATTCTAGAGTTGGTGATTTTGTGTGACTTTTCCTAGTTTTTCAACAAGTACAATTAATTCCGAGTACAAACAGCAATACATAAATTATTGAGATAATGCCAGCCGAATGAAATATGTACCAATCAGATTCGAATTTCGACAAAATTATTAATATTTCTACCAACCAATAAAATGAAAAATTTGGTTCAATGAAACAAATAGTATTTTAATTAGTGTTTTCTAATTTTACTTTTGGGTGGAAATTTTAATGTAATAGAATTTCCCATTTTAATATTTTTAAATTAGCGGCATTCGTCAAGACCTATTTATTGACATGTCACACTTATATATTCTATAATAAATTAAAATTAACTACCAGCGCCAAAACGGTGGATTTATCAACTAAAGCACTAATAACAAAGTTAATGTTTTTTCCAAGACCTTTCAAATAATATGTAACATGATTATATCGGAATGAGGAAAGTTGTAACTGCTTCCAGCGCTACAACGGTAGTTTTGAATACTATGGTGCATCAGAAAAATTTAAGACCCACTTCAAAATCTTTGCAATCATATACAACATATATATTATATGATATTTGAATAATTAGTTACCTGCAACAAAACGATGAATTTCTGAACTAAAACGCTGATTTCAAAATTGTTCTTTTGCCAAGACCTTTGAAATGAAGACAACAATTTCGATAAAACTTTAGCTCATAAATCCACCGTTGATTTATTATTATATATAAGTTGAAGAATGTCACAAATTTACCTGAAGCAATTAATACTCCGAATTTCTATTGTGGCGCTGATTACAGATGCATTTTGCCTCATCCTGACATTATCATGTGGTATATCATTTCTAAAATTTTGAACGATGGAAAATTTTGCAGGCGCAAAATTATTCCTTTAGTTAGTACAAAAGACTACCGCCGTGGTGCTATAGAACCAGTTACATTTAGCTCATTCCAATAAAACCTATAAACCATTAATTGTTGGAAGGTCTTGGAAAATGAACAATTTTATTACTAGCACTTTAGTTCACAAATTCATCGCTTTGGGGCTGATGACAAATTAATCCTTTGGTATAGAATACAGGGTGGCCGAGACCAAGTGTTACCAAATGAAAACGCTGTAATTTTTTTAATTTTGATTATTTTTTATTGAAATTTCGTGGAATATGTTGAAAACATATTACATTTTATGAAAAACATGTTACTGCTCGATATGACCTCCTTTGGCTCTGGTTATTTGATTCAGTCTTACATAGAAAGCATTGCATGCTGACCGAACGTGGGCTTGCGGAATTTTATTCCATTCTCGAACAAGAGCTGACTTCAATGCATCAACACTTTCGTATTTTTTAGTGGACACCTTACTCTCCAAAATGGACCATATGGAGTAATTCATGGGATTCAAGTCTGGTGAATATGGTGGCCATTCTTTCGACGAAATCAGCCGCGGAACGCAATTTTGTAAAAATTGCTGTGTCGCTCGAGCTTTGTGTGACGATGCCGAGCCCTGTTGGAATGTCCAACTGTTCGTACCAAAGTGTTTACGTTCCCAAGGTAGCAAAGCATCGTTTAGGATCTTTTGGCGGTACACCTCTTAGTTTACCTTGACTCCATGTTCGATCAAAACCAGAGGAGTGCGTCCATCTGCAGTCACTGCTGGTGATTGCTTGCGCATGGCAACTCTTGATTCCAAATTATCGCTGGACTTGTGCTCTAACCAAACACGATCATTTTGTTTATTCACATACTGTTAAATGGTGAAAATTTTCTCATCAGAAAAGACAACTTTTAGAATCTCATCACGTTCGGCCAAGGCCTTCAATGCTCGTGTTGTGACTGATTCAAATAATCAGAGCCAAAGGAGGTCATATCGAGCAGTAACATGTTTTTCATAAAATGTAATATGTTTTCAACATATTCCACGAAATTTCAATAAAAAATATGGTAACACTTGGTCTCAGCCACCCTGTATAATAATATGATATTTTTTAAAAACAAATTTTTACAAAATCAAAGAGGAATCAGAAAACATTTCTGAGTGATTTTGTGAAGATTTTTTTTTTGATTTTTTTGTGAAGTTTTTGGGTTGGTGCGGTAATTGTATGGTAATTGTGTTCTAACAAAAGTTTTTTTTATATAAAATGATTTCTTACCAAAATCAGAACTGTTTTAATTTTTCGATTCATTGTGTATCATGAAAAACTACCGTTGGCTTACTACCGTACAATGATTATTTGTACGGGATATTTTCAGTGAAGTATTTTGAAAACGAATTACGTAAACCGATACGTTAGAGACTGGCCGTGATTTAAATCCTACTGTTGAAACGGGTAAAAGTGATAAAAAATATCATGATATTTTTTGCTAGGTTTAGCCATAAAACGCACTCATTTAGCAAACAACATGATTTTTTTTATTCTAGCTGTTGTATTTTGTTTGTGATGAGAGTTTACAATTTTACTAATTTTGACGTACAAAACTGCATAATATACAATTTTGTTTCGGTTTGGTTGTTCACTCGGTTTTGACATAAAATTATACGGAGTGAAGTTAGGGTCACAAAAAATATCATGATAATTTTTATCATTTTGGTCGGTCACTCCAAAACGAAGTATGCATTACATAGAAAAGAATAGAATATAGTCAGCAAAATAAGTACGATCTCTGTAGTTGACGAAAAATTATGTAAAATCGATATAAATATAATTTGAAAATATTTTTTTAAATTAAAATAAACATTGCTTTTTAATAAATGATCATAAACAACAATTAATTTTTTCGTCTTTTAATAATATATGCTTTGATTCGTTGCGGAATCAATCAATTGTACGTTTCCAACACCATACGCAACATAAACCCGATATCATCAGATTACCGCCTCCGTGATTCATTATGAATCGTAAGTATTTTAATTAATTCGCTGTATTGCTTCTTCGCCATACCTTCAGAGGCTTGTTCAAATACCTTTTAGCGAATTTTTTTCTTGGAACGGCAGCTCTCAAGCCGTGTGTGTGCAATACTCGTACGCTGTGAACGCTGTGATACAAATTGTCTTTTATTGCAAACCTAATGAAATATGAGACTAATTTTTATTTGTGTGCGTTAATTAAATAACAGTGCAGTTATTAAAAAACTATTTTCAAATTATATTGGTAGTACAATTTAATTCGGTTCGTCTTTTTAATTTTAAAAATGCATTTATTTTCAAATAAAATAAATGAACAGATTAATTGAAATATTGTCCATCGCTGCTTACGACTTTTTGCCACCTCTCAAGCAATTTTCGATTCCCATCTTGGAAAAACGTTTCGTCTTTGAGGCGATCCAAGTTTCAAGCCAATTTTCAATTTCTCTGAAAGAAATGAACCGGTGACCAAATCGTGCTGCATCCGTTGGAATAACCAGTAATCAGAAGGAGCTATGTCTGGAGAGTACGGCGGTTGCGGTAAAATATCCCACTTGAGCGTTTACAAATATTTTTTTACGACTAGTGCAACGTGAGGCCGAAGGTTGTCATGCAGAATAATAACTTTATCATGCCTGTCCTCATATTCCGGTCAGTTTTCTCATAATGCACGGCTCAAACGAATTAGCTGTAGTCTGTACTGTTCGCCCGTAATGGAATCGTCACGTTGGAGCAGTTCGTATAGTACACAACGCCACGCCTCTTTGATCTCACCAGATACACAACTTAACCTTCGAACCATGAATGTTGTTCGTCTTATCACAGAAGATCCAGTTTTCGTTACCAGTCACCATCCGATGTAAAAAAAAACCCTTCCTTGATCGCCTTTACACGTCTCTTGGTTTCAATTCATGGACCCGATTGCCTTGCTTTTGCATCATATTCATAGATTTCAATCGTAAGGAAATTATTTGTTGGGTCACCCCCAATGTACCGGCAAGCTCCTCATGCTTTTGATGCGGATCTTCATCGAGCAATGCCTCTAGTTCATCGTCTACGAATTTTTTGGCTCTCCCAAGGGAGGCTTATATTCAACACTGAAATCATCATTTTTGAAGCGTCGAAACCATTCTCTACATAATTTTTCAGTTGGAGCATTATCACCGCGTAAACTTCCACAAGCATTCGATATGCTTCAGCTGCACTTTTTTGAATTAAAACAAAAAATGTACATTTCCCGCAAACACTACTTCGTCATCTGCTCAGATCATACTCAGACTTATTTTAATGACTGTGCAGTATGAATGATATACAGCAACTGGAATTAATAACAAAGTTTCCAGCCGTCTAACCACTTGCACAGGTGTCAGTAACATTTCCCCAGCAACGATTTTAATTTAAGCATAAAGACGTGCACAAGCAAAAAACACAACATGCTTATGTATGCACATAAATATAAATATTATTAAAATCAATTTTCCCAACGGAAAACTTTTCGCTGCCATTCCCAGATTATTAACTTTAAATTTTAATACAATCTTATTTCCTTTTATAAATTCAATAAGCCAATTACTTAATTTTCCAATAAACTATCGAGAAAAATAAAAAATATGAAAAGATAGAATCAATAATTTTCCGGTTTAAGGCTGTGGGTGTATTGTGCAGCATACATTCGTTTTACATTGAGATTTGTTCGATCGCACACAAAGCAAATCTATATGGAGAGGTAAAACCAAAATAGGAAGAACAGCAAGAAAAAATCGCTTGAGGATTTTCTGCAAAAGAAAATGACTTTATGTCCCATAATGACTTATTTATTAAATTAATTATAAAGTTGAATAGAATTTTTTTGTTTAGTTAAATAAGGTTGAGTGGAACTTTTATTCTTTCATTTTTAAGCCTTTGAGGATTACGTTTTGTTTTGTATAGGATTTATCCATATACCGACAGACAATAATATGGAAATTGCGATAGATCAAAATCAAACAATATAAATATAGAGAGAAAGGGGGAGGGCGAAAGTAATTAACATATATTCAGGCTAAACAATATCCTTTCGTCTATTTTTTTTTATCCGTATATCGAATATCGATTTAATGGTCGGACGTTTTGTATTATTATACATCAAACAATCAAATTCATTTCAACTTAACTATACACAGAGAGGTATAAAGACCTAATATCGTATATATAAATTATTTATTTATTAATTCTAAAATAATAACATCGAAATGTATATATCGAAAAGCGAGTTTATATTTCGACTGATAATCAATATTTACAGTATTTTTGGCAATAATCGAAATAAAGCCGAGAAGTGGGGGTTGGCCGTAATAAAATCCCTACATATGAAAGAACCTACACAATACGAAACGAAAATATAAACGAAAAATTCAAACCACCGAACAATGGTAGATGAAATTCATTAGAATACAAAAGAAATATAGAATTTCTAAATTTTTATATTATTAGAAGCGTGCTCTGGTTGAACAATTAGATTAGAACAACATCAATCTATTATATTTACATCGAGGTAAACCAAAAATTTAACGTTTATGTAAAAAAAAAATTGGAATCGAATTTTATTTTTGCTTGTTTCTATATACCTTTGAACAGTGATTACAAAATAGACGCAATTGATAAATTGAAATGCCTAAAATCGAAATATTTTGACAGATTTTTTTATGTTGTTTAGAGTTTTGTTATAAACACAAAACGCTTGAAATTAGTTGTTGATTTGATATAAATAAATCACTTAACAAAACGATTATTGTGGAGTGGTACATGAATAAGAAAATTCAAATTTATACTTGTTGGAGTTGATGATATCATGTGTAATTGGCTGAAATTTTTGGTATATCATTAATAATAGTACATCTATACAATATGTTGAATAATAATGACACTGACCGAGGTTATAAAAAATTTGAAACAGTTTTGTAGAATACAAAAGTTACAAAAAACTTGTATACGAATAAAGGCAAATACATTTACCGTATCTACAATATGGCAATTCGACAAGGAAGTGTGTAATTTAAGTGACCATGATTTAATTCAGGTTAAAGGGTAAAACGCGGATTAAGCAATATTTGGTTAAAATTGTGGAATATGGTCTCAAAAAGTGTCCATTTTTTAAACGATCGAGAATTTTATATATAACCAGAATTTTGGGAAGCCAACTATCACAGAATTGAATAGTAATTTAGTTGCAATAGTGTAAGAATAACAAAACTTTAAAAGAACTATGGGGACGCAAAATCAAACGAACGACTTGATGTCCTATCATACTTTTCATTAATTATAATATTGCACTAAAAAGTAACAAAAACTCAACTTTACAACTTTGAGTCATTTTGTAAAAATATAGAAAGGCTACCTAGAGCTTGTCGTCGCAATAACTCTCTCGTTTTTTACGTTTAGTTTTAATTGAGTGCAAGGCGGATTTAATGTTCTTGATAGCTGCCTTAAATTTGTGCATTTTATAGTCCAACGGAAATTCGAAACCGTTAGCGGGTTCCACTTTTTGACTGTTCGATAAATAAATTCGCACTTCGCTTTGTAGCGGCTTGTTTTATTCACCCAAATATGGTGAAATTTTAAATATTGTACATCAACAACAATCTTGTACACTTAAAATTTGTACGAACAATATTCGGTACAAGTAAAATACAACAACAACCTGTACACACGAAAATGGTACAAGTAAAATAAAATTGTATTTTGCTATTTTTGACTTTCATTTGACCTCTGTATCAAATCATTTATAGATGAATAAAATTCGAAATGATTTTGTAAACCAAAATCATATATAACGCGCGTATACAAGCAAATGCTATTGTATAAGAGATGGCACTGCGGTCTTTTCAAATATTAATCCGATATATTATAGAAAAAAGAACCAGATTTTGTTTTGTTTTATGGTGTCGTCACGAAGCGAGGTTATAAGTTGGATTATTTTTTACCGACTTGAATGTAGTCACTGTTCACTGAGATTTGCTCAAAAAATTCGACTATACGACTGCCATGCGAGTTATATGTTTTCTGTGGTTTGCGATTAGTTGAGTAATAAACGTATGTCTGGAGATTCACACCAGATTACTTATGGCGTTTTCTTTTCATAAAAAATTGGCAAAAAATTTTGATGTACATACATCAAAATTTTTTGATGTAAATCACATTTTCGCGTTCTTTCAGCGGAACAAATAGCAAAAAAATTTGATGTACATCAAAAAATGGAAATGTAGATTTTTACTTCCATTTTAACTGCCACATACACATATTTATATACATGTAATACGTCAATCGTAAATATTGTGAAATATGTATGTCAAACGCGTCATTTGAAATTTTTTCAAAATGGTTTGTTATTGTTTTCGGCATCCCTTTCGGGTTTAGACACCCTACGATAAAAACACATCAAATTTTTTTCGTGTTCTTTTTAACTATCGGAAATTTAATTTACATCAAAAACGTAAAAGAATTCGCTATTATACAATATTCGGATTTATATAAAGGATGTCCAAAAATTTACGCAAGATTTAAATAAAATAGAAAACACAGATTTTTTTCAATTCTATTTTTTTTTTTATTGAACACTCTTGATGCAGCGTTGAATCTCCTCCTTCAATGCATGGGTAGATGTACGCTTGTTGACATTGACAATATCATCCAATTTAGACTCGTTTAACACATCGAGCGCCAGTAACAATAACTGCTTGACCAGCCTCATTTTCAAAAAGTATGGTCCAATGACACCATCAGCCCAAAATTCGCACCAAACAGTGACATGTTGTGGATGTATTTGTTTTTTTATGAACTGCTGGTAATAAAATTGTTGTTTTTCCAAAACCTTTCAACGACTATGGTACAAGAGATTTATATATCACATGATTTTATTGGAATGACTTAACTGTAACTGCTTCCAATGCCACAAGGGTAGTTTCGAGTACTAACGTGACTCAACTGATTTTTTGAAATTCTTCAAGATCTTTTCATCAATGACATGAGATACGTATATTATAAATACCAAAGGAATAATTTGCCACCAGCGCCAAAACGCTGAATTTATGAAATAATTTGCGGATAAAAAAATCCTCCTTCAAATACGATAAGCTACTTGGTATGAGAATGAATATGAGAATGAGCAAAATGTTCTTCAGCTAGATTCGTGGTTCTTCAAGACCTTTTTATTGACATGTCATACTTTATAACCTTACTATAAAATAAGCTTCTACCATTAAAACAGTGGGTTTATGACCTAAAGCGGAATGAAAAAATGTGTAGAACTACAACTTTTGAATACTATGGTGCTTCAAAAACAATTACGGAATTTTGCACGGTTGCAAATTGTTGCAAATTGTTGATTTTTCACAACCTTTGAAATGGCGTTTCACGCACGATTATATAGGAATAATAAAAGATGAAACTGCGTCTAGCGCCACAACGATAGACTACAAAGAGCTTTTCATCAATATACGACAACTATATATTCAATTATAAATTAAAATTTAGCCACCAACGCCAAACCTGTGGATTTATGAACTAAGATTGTATCGAGATTGTTGTATAATCCAAGTGCTTCCAAATAACCTTACCACACAAGTATTTGGTAAAAATGTAAAACGATATCGTGGTATTGTGTGATATTTTGGGTGATTTAGGCACCTGACCCAAAAGTTGAGATCCCAAAAATAGCTATTCAATTATCCGAATTATAAATAAAACAAAAAGCCCTTTCTTCAGGCGTCCAGCCCGACGGACAAATTGTTTTTTATTTAATTATTTGGATTAGGGAACTTCAAAATTACAAACCGAAGTTAATAGCTAATTCTATCCGCATTTGATATAAATCATGCTACCTGAAGCTTTCCGAACGTAACTCTCAAATTTTTCAAATAACGACCAATAATCTTTCCTTGTCATCGACAAAACCGTTGATTGAATACATAATGTATTATATATGTATTCAATGAACGACAAAACCAATAAATGTTATTCAAATCCAACAAAATGTTTTTTTCGATGGAATATAGTCTGGTTCACCAATTTTGGAGCCTAAAGCAAAACTAAGGAAAATTCGAAACTAATTTGAGTTTTTCGTTCACAAAATGACCTTAAATGCAAAACTTGCTATACTTGGGATATAATATTATTTACTCATTAGGCATTACATTTATTTCTGTGCCGATTCACACAATGATGGAAAACCTTGGTTTTCTTTGTATCGTACCTCTAGGCCAATTCACCAATATTGTTGGTTTTATAGGAAGAAATTTGCTGCGCGGTCCAACAAAAATTTTGAAAGTTAGAATTTTGTTTCACGGCGATTTTACGTTAACCTGCTTGCTTGCTTCACTCAGTGTGGCAACACGATGCGTACAAAATTGTACAGTGATGTTTTTGAAGCATGTTTGCAGCAATAATTGTACGTGCGTGTAGTCTGTGACCAATAACACCACCAAATTTGTAGGTCTTATGGGGCAATTTGCATGTAGAAAATTATTTTCTTCTACAAATTTTGGCAGGTAAATAAGAAGGATCCGCTATATAAAAATATTCAATATGCCAGAAAGAAATAAACATAGGATCATTATTAATTTATTTTTAATGAATTAATTAATTACGAAATAATTTTTTTTTCTTGTTAATTTTAAAAATATTGCCATAAAATACTCGGATCGAATATATTTTATGTCGATATTTATTATTATGACAACATTTTACAGTGGTTTTTGCTGTATAGTCACTTAAAAGTCTTCAGCAAAATTTTGTTGGGATATATCTCTTTTCTTGTCTCTCATGTGCAAAAAGTCAATGTTCTATCTCTCTCATTTTGCAGAAGAACAATGTTGGTCGCATGTAAATGTCCCATTACGCAAGACTTTTTTTAAAACCAACGCCAACTAAGACTATGCGTAGAATACGAAAAGTGTTGTAGTTAAGAGTAAACTAAAAACTAAAACAAAAAAATTTACCTAAGACCATTTTTCAGTCAGTGATTGCGCTTCGGAATCGGGTTGTAAATTTATTACAACGAAAAAATCATCGTCGCTAGAATCGATGGTTGTGTTTGCCCCAGTAGTACAAATCAGCGCACAAAGATCGCATAAACAGCATATAATTAGAGCGCTCAATTTTTACTTCAAATTGATGCACCTAATTCCATGCTATTCGTATTGTTGTCGACCGAAAACTCGGCTTTATTTCCCCTACAAATTAATTTATCTCTCTTTCACTTCGATTTGAGTATAATATGTAACTGTTGTTAACCGTTGGTTTACCAGAAAATAATATTTTTTTAATGTATTTTGTTGTGTCAAAACCAAACACAATCATATATTATTGATTGTTTGGTTTTTGTTGTATGTACCAAATGTGTATTGTCATTCAGATCCAACTACACATTTTTTTAATTTTGTATACTTACTTTATATGTTATCCATGTATTTCCATCTGAAAAACATTTACAAACGTCTATTACCTTCAGCTGAAATCTGGAGACTGATAGAAATGAAATAACAATTTTTGAAATGAAATTGATAAACAAGAGATTAGGTGGGGGTAAAAATGCAGTACATAGAAGAAACCGAAGTAAATTTATTTGTTTTCTCGCTTCGACGTGTGCAAATGTTTCCATCTATTTCATTCTGCTATCAGCGTTTGTTTGCTGGGTGTATTGCACATGTGTTCGGTGTTTTCTGATATTATGACAGACGATATCACTCGTCGCCTTCTCTCTTGTTTTGTTTTGAGCTTTAAGGGCCAACTATAGAAAGAATAAAAAAAATAACAGAAAAACGTAAGAAACGAAGACAAAAAAATATTATTCCAATTTGACTTTTCGGCTAAAGATTACTTAAAATATTAAGTTCATTCTTATATTTCATGTAATATTTTTTTAATGTATTTGCTAAAATATTGAGTGAAACTGCAATAGTTTCGAGTATAAACGAATTATATCTCAACAAATATATGTGTTTAAAATTACAAAAATTATTTATATACGGTTTAAATTACCGCAATTCGATAAATTATTTTTTTAGGTCTGCTTTAAAAAACTACAATTATACAGTGTAGTGAAAATTATTTTTGATTTTATATTCATATTAGTATATGTGTACAAGGATATTTTATAAATAGGAAACATAAAATACACCAATTATTCCAAATTCCCATATATAAAATAATAAAAATGCTTATTACTTGTAACGCACAAAAATTTGTTTGAGTTTTGTTGTTGTAATTGTTAAGTTTTTTATTCTTGCACGAAAATTTTCGCTCTGCTATTCTTTTTACGTGACAGCAAAATTAAAACGCAATTTCTCTTAAACTTTTTATTTTTGTTATTCTGAGTATAGTCGTATACATTTAAATCCTATCTCTCGCTCTCTTACGTTATTTTTTTTATTTTTTTTATTCTATCTATAGTTCCCACTTTAGTGCGGAATTGAATTTTCACAAATTATAAATACTCAGTTTCATTATACCTGCGACAGAATATGGATTAGTAAAACGCGATTAGTGATTTTTTCGAGTTAAGCGTGTGTGAAGTAGAAGATTAGCTAATCTCGTTTTGGGTTGAGGTTTAGTGACTAAACTGTTTTAGTCAACTAATTTTCAAAAATTTTGAAGATTTATCATATTTATGAGATTAGTGGGAGGGACTACAAGAAACGCCATTACGCGTCGGAGATTTGAACTCTTATGACATTTTATTGTTTCTGTGCATTTGATTCAAATAGTAGTAAAATTAAACAAACAAAAAATTTAGTCGTGAATTAAAATAAACCCTGTTTATTCTAAAACTGAAAATGATGAGTTCAGTCACCAATTTGCAAGCCGTATTCCAAAAAATCCAAAAACTTAGGATAGAGGTCGTCATTTGGAAATCTTGGTACGAGACGCAGAAGAAAAGTTATTAAATTATTTTGACCGCAATAAAAAATTGGCCGCTTTATTTTTGGCATTAAATTCTAAAGAAACTGTTGACCGTAAAATGTTGAAATTGGTAACGTTATTAATATTTAAAAAATCCAAACAAATAAATATCACAATTTATTTTTCATAGATCGACGATAGTTTATTTTGGGAGGTTGAGGTACCGTTGTTCAATTGCAGACTACCACGATATGAAATAATAAATTGAACAAACCTAAATTTTGAAATTAAGTTTTTTATTTTTAGTTAACTTCTCCAACCGATTTTACGTACATTCATATCTTTGAGATTGTTAGAAATATCTTCATAAACAGAAGAATTTCTTTTGTTTCTTCGTAAATCATAATTGTGAATACTCCAGCATTTAATTAAATTTGATATTTCGTCCGTATTCCATTCTGCGGTTTTTTTTTGCTTTTGTCCATTATTTAATCTAAAATTTGAAAACAAAAATTATAATTAGTTTTCCATATAACTTGTAATTCCCGGTAATGCAACATAAACTTTTCTTTAAATTAACTAAATTATTATTTAATTATTAGATAGCAATTAATTGTAAATAAATATTTAATTAAATAATTAATTAAATTATTTTTTTTTTAATTAAATAAATACCTAATAAATTAACATGATATGTTGGCCTTGTCATTATAATATGTCATTCATCATAATATTGATACCATGCAATCGCGGCGCCACTATAGTATTTTACATTTGCACTGCGATTAGCTAAACTGTAATATGTCAACGCAAGAGGATTTATGATCGATTAGCTAAACGAGTTTAACTAATCTCGTTTTGTTAATCGCTAGTCTGTCACAGGTATTAGACGTATCACTTCATGCGACAGGACTATGGATCTTCCTGGACTGGGATGTTCTAACATCACCATGTATCGATAATTTATCGAAGTTTATTTCTCGTTTCTGTAGAATAAAATTTGTCTCTGTTTCATTTTTTATATCATTTACCAGCCTGCTAGATTGCAATATTATGATGTTTCTACTGTGTTTCTATCACCAAATAATTAATTTTCGATTCTAGAACGAAAATAAGTGAAATAGATATTGTTCAAATATATTTTAGTAGGTTGTGATAGCAATAGAGAAGAAATAATTGATAAACGAAACAGAAGTCAAATTAATTCTAGCTGAAAGAGACGTAGACTTCGATAAAGTATCGAAAAATGGTGATGTTACAACATCCAGGGCTTACTAGATCTTAAAATCAAAATTTACTAAATAATTTTGTGCAAAACTCTCAATGAAATTTTTTTAAATCTTAGTTGGCTGCAATAGTTTGAATTTTTTTTTATTTATTTGTCACGTCAAAATTTCAAGTGAAATATTTATAAAGCAGCATACTAAGATTTATAAAACAGCCAGAACGACTTTATTGAACAATTATTTTGCAAGTTTCGACAGAAATTTTAGATTGTGCTTCAAAACCTATTAAATTATTTTAATTTTATTTTCTGGTTTTCCTTTTCCTTTTCGCTGGTCTATTTAATGAGCTTCCCCAGGCTATTAAAATAGAGTCTAATATTATGAAATATAAACTGCTCTTGAAGGACCTCTTAAACAGGAAATGGTTGAATGTATTATAGAGAGATGTAGTAGACTCAAATTTAATATCCAATTAGCAGTAACCAATGACCTGCCCCCCTATTCCTGAATACGAAAACGAAAATGGCAAATTCAAATTTGAATTTAATCAGATTCGTACGATTCTTATTTAAAATTGAATACGAATCTTATACTTTTGTTTTAGTATCGTATTCAGGAATAGTGCTGCTGGCTACGTGAACAAATATTTAAATATATACTACAAAAATATCGGATTAATTAAAGGATCAGATTTGAAGTGACAAGATCTTATAATAAGTTTTCAGTTAATGATAATGTTAAATTTTACCGAATTCTAATTTCGATAATGTTTTGTTTCTTTCTTTTTTTTTATCTTAAATATGAAATTGTAAATTGTGTATGTTTTGAATTATGGATTGCCTGCCACAGTCTATTAGACTATTTAGGCAATTATAATAAATAAATAAATAAAAAAGAAAAAAATATAAAATGAAATAAAGGAATTAATTAAATTAAAAATTAAATAATTTTTGGAAGGAGAAATGAACCGGCTAATTCTTTTTTATCCCCAATACCAGCACCAAATGTGCTAAGAGGCACTTTCATTTAACCGAAAATGTTAATAATGCTTTTCATCATATCCGTTCATTTAAATTACTATTAAAACTTCGTACTGAGTTTGGCCATTTTAATCACAAACAAAATACATCTAAGAACCGCTTTTAATTAATTTTGCATTACCGTAATTATCCGATTAAAACGTAATGTATGCATCACCAATGCGCATCAATATATAATTCGACAAAAAAAATAATTTTTAGTTATATCGATTGGAACTCATAAATATCGCACCACTTGAATATTTTTATGGGTCAATCTATTAAACAAACTATATTTCTGTTCAAGCAAATATGCTAATATTGATTCAGTCTAGCATCTATATATGTACCATAGTTTAGCGTGTTAAATCTGATGACAGAATATACAAATAGTGTACGAGTATATTTAGAGAAGCATGTACACAAGCCATTTAACAATAGGTATGATATTAGAAAACATGAACACCACAATAATATTCTGTATGATTACAAGACAATCAAAATTTTGTTATTGCAAAAAAATTTCGTATAAAGGATGGTTCTGACAGTTATTTGACGATACAAAAATTGTTTGTTTATATAGACACCCGGTACTAAATTGCTAAGATAAAACCAAAAAAATTTGATATTTACTTTTCCGATTGTAATTTTTTTTAAGGTTTGTTAGTTTAGTTTAAAGCGTTAGACAAATTTTTTATTTCTTTATTTTATTACAGACTGTGGAGTGTTTAAAATTTTAGACGAATAATTAATTACGGGCACTACCAAACTATTTATACCATTACGTGATGTAAATTAGAATCGATTGCTTCATTCATAATTTCGCAATCGCAAGAGGAATAAATTTTTTCTCGATTTTGTTTACATTTCACATGCGTGCAACGAGTGGTGTGTGAAGTGATATCCGTACAAAAATCCATAAATCCTCCAGTTACATAACTTTTAGTTTCATTAATTAATTCATCTAATTATCAATTTTTTTTAAATAAAAAAAATTCAATATGAAAAATAAACAGAATTGATGATTGAAAAATCAGAGTTATTTACTATGATTAACTATACGAGTATGATGCTGGGTGCTGCTTCTTTATTTAGATGATTAGAATTTTTAGTGAAGAACATGTTAAAAAAAATAAAAATCATAATAATAGCACAAATTGGTTTGTTTATACATTATGATATAATAATTTGTGTTGTATTGGTATCTCAGTTCAATGTTGATCAATCATCGGAATTTGATTCAGAAAATGTTTACTAAAATATTTTTTTGCTTTCAGTTCCGGTGTGAAATTTAGGTAACCGGAAAACAAAATCACGCTAAGGAACAAAATGGCTCCGCCATTTGAGCCCGTTTCCCGTTTGATCATCGTTTGGTCAGGATTGGTCACTAGTTTTTATCGTTTGGTCACTTGCAATTAAACTGTTCAATAATTAAAAATTGAAAAAATAAATTTTCCGGATAGCACTTCATTGCAAGAAAACCAAATTGCTTTCCACAAATTTCGTTAGGTGAACGTTATGTCAGGGTTGATCAACACATTTTGGCGCTAGGACACCAATGGGTTATTTTTTATTGCGAAAAAACAAAGCCAACATTTTTTTAATTCAAAAAATCAGGTTCGTCGCTTATTTGGGAATTTCATTTTACAAAACTAAATAACAAATTCAATTGTAGCAAACCATTTTGATAAAAATATTTCTTTTTTCAAAGAATTGTATGTAAGTGAAAGACATAAGATATAATCCAATTTTCTACATAAACATTTTTTGCGAGAATTCGTTAAAAACTCATCTTTTCCCTCGATTCGAAGTGTTCGGGTCTGGAAACTTGTCCAATAATAATAATTTTATAAATCCTACGATCGAAATCTTTTTTTCGACAGTCGTTGATGATTGGGCATCTCTACGTGACGATTTATTGCGAAAATCGGTGAAAAACTCATCTTTCCACACAATTCAAAGTGTTCGGGTCTAAAAAAAGTACTGACACAAATAGTTTTATGAATTCGACAATCTGAATCATTTGGTCAATTGTCGTTGATGATTATAGCTTTTTAGCACTAAGTAGGGATGATAAAACGAGAAAAACAAGTGACTGCAATCGTAAACGACACTTGACTTAACGATTTTGATCGTTGGATTTATAAACTTATTAGTATTGGTCATTTTTCCAGACCCCACACCTCGAATTATGGGGAAAAATAATTTTTAAAGAATTTTCGCAATAAATAGTTTCGTAAAAATGACTAAACGACTAGTGACCAATCCTCAATGACAGTCGACCAAACGATTCCGATCGTTGGATTTATAAACTTATTAGTATTGGTCATTTTTTCAGCCCCGAACACTTCAAATCATGAGAGAACATGAGTTTTTAACAAATTTTCACAATAAATCTTTATGTAGGGATGACCTAACGAAATCAACAAGTGACCAATCATCAACGAGTTATGGAGAACCAAAAAACTGAATTTATGTCTACCACTTTAGATACAATTCTTTGAAAAAAGAAATATTTTTACCTAACTGGTATATTCCAATTGGAATTTTTTATTAATTTTGTAAAGTAAAATTCGCAAATAAGCGACGAACCTGATTTGATTGAATTAATACAATTTTGATTTTGTGTTTCGTAATAAAAAATTATCCATTGGTGATCAGCGTCAAAAATGTGTTGGCCAATCCTGACCTAACGGTTACCTAACGAAATTTGATGAAAACGGCATGATTTTCTTGCTTGTCCGGGAAATTTATTTAAATTTTTCAATATTTATTTATTCTCCGGTTTTTTAGCACTCCATCTAAAGGTTCTGACAAAAATGATGATTAAATTCATTTGGTCATCGTTTAATCACTGGTCACTAATTTTATCTTTTGATCACTTACGATTAAACGGAAAATAAATAATGAAAAATTCTAAAAAAAATTTCCCGGGTAACACGTCATTGCAAAAACTCAAATACATTTTGGCGTTTGGTCACCAATGGGTCAGTTTTTACACAGTCAAAATTGGATTAACTCAATAAAATCAAGTTCGTCGCTTATTTGGGAATTTTATTTATTTTACAAAATTAATAAAAAATCCAAACGGAATATACCATTTAGACAAAAATATTTCTTTTTTCAAAGAATTGTATCTAAAGTGGTAGACATAAGATAAAAACAATTTAATTTTTTGATTCTTCATAATTCGTTGAGGATTGGGTACTCTCACTAGCTCATTTCGTTTGGTCATTCCTACGAAACAATTTCAATCGACTATCATTGAGGATTGATTTCGTTGGTCATTTCTACATAATGATTTATTGCGAAAATACGTTAGGAAAAATACTTGACAAAATAAATACAATTGACCGAACGATTTGCCATTTATTAACCGTTTAATCGTAAGTGACCAAACGATAAAAACTAGTGACCAATCCTGACCAAACGAATTCAATCATCACTTTTGTCAAAATCTTTAGATGGGGTGCTATAAAGTCAGAGCCGAATAAATTCCGAATTTCAAACTCCGTCATTTCTTTACTATGGGCTAAATGAAACTCAGCCATTTGTTAAACGATTGTGTTAAAATGTGATTTGTATAAGGGGATTAATATGCAGTAAGAGTTTGTTTTTAATCAATTACGATACGACCGAGTTGAATGAGTTTGATTGCAAAACTGTTTTAAATTCATAAATAATTAATAATATTATTGAGTTATTTTTTAAGTTCAGACAATCAAATTATATTGTGTTTTTTAACCATAATATTTTACTAGTATGTACTAGTTTTTTAGTACTACTTTTGGCATGTAACATTTCCAAAAACAATCTTTTAAAAAAAGTTTTTTTTTTGAGGATTTTGATATTATCTAATGTACCTCAATTGTGAGCTTTAGTATCTCTTAAATGTTGTGTATGTATACCACAACTATGGTCAAGATTATGTACATTTTTATGTTGGTACAAGATTATGTACATTTTTATGTTGGTACAATCTCTTTACCATTAGCTGTTTGGTTTGACCAGCATAAGCTGCGTTACAATCGCAACAAACTTTGTAACCAATCTCCAATGATGTGGATTGATGCTTTAATTTACAAATCTTTATTTCTCAACTAATCATATGGATTATCTAGTAATTGTTTTATTAGTTTAGTAGTTTATTCTTATGGGATGAAACCTATCGGTTCATCCCAGCTATGCCAGTCCTTTGATTTAAGCGGCTCAGGGAAAGACTAATTCTAAAGGATTTGTTCTTTTTAGGCGATTCGGTCCATTGGTGCGATCCAGTTAGTTCCGCAGCTCCTCGTTGTCATGCTGCCGCAGTCGCTGAACGTCCAATAATAACTTTAAAATTATATTTTTTGAATAATTTAATATTTTTGAATAAATTTTTAACGTAGGAAATTGACAAATGATTTGAAACTACTAAAATAAATTTGATTATAAACAATGTTCTTTGTTAATTTTTATGATGAGATTTATAGTCCGAGAGTATTAAAATTTTTTGAACAAGAATTTTTACTGTGTTAATTTTGTACGAGATGGGAAGCCATGACATAAAATGTAGATAGCGACCAAATATTTTTGTGGTACCAATCACAAGAAACTTTACCATCAGAAGCATGTATCAAGAGAATATCTAAAAATGAAATTATTTTGTGATTATTTTTCTAGAGTACTTATATTTATTTTTATACTATTTTCGATTAATCTAAATGTATCTAAAAATGTGTTAATCTTGTCTTCTGGAACCGCCATCTACATATCTATAATACATATAATGTTGAAAATTTAAAAATTTAGTACCGAATATTTAAAATATTAAATGACCAAATTGCAATTATGAAGCTTATTGAGGGGCCCATTGGAGAACCAAAAATTTGTCCAAAAATTGTATTATCAAATGAAAATTCTGAATTCTGAAGCAATATCTAAAGCAGTTAAAAATTGTAATTTTGAATTCTACAGTTTCGGCCAATCTGACTGCTACCCGACCTCGAGTAATTATATTACTAAAATATGATTACATTATTAAAATTAAAATACAAAACTAAAGTTACAATAGTTTTGTTACACTTATTATATTTTAATAGAATTTCGTTACCACTGTCACTTTTTGATTTTGATTACTAAATTTGTCGGTTTATTTTTCACACAAAACTTCAACACTTTTAATAATTATCCTACGATTCGCTTGAGCATCAAAATTACATTCCCACTTCCCGGTTCCTTGTTAAGCGTTCCTTGTATGGCACTGATAATTTTTCCCCCGCAATTGGATCGCGTCTTATATTCGATTTACCATTCCCACTATCATTTATTCCATATAAATTTAAATTATTATTTAGATTGTCTACTAAATCCGATGGTACAATTTCTCTCTCGCCAGACTTACTAGACTTCCTATTTAACTTTTGTACTTCGGTCACTGTCATACTCATTGATAAACTCAATTGAAATTGGTATATGTGAACATATTTTAACTTCCGGTTTATCACCACAATATATTAAGCGCTTACTTCGTCATCTTGTTTCACTTTACTATTTGGGCAACATGATAAAACATGTGTTTTGTCTCCACAACCAAAACACGAACCCATCATTCTTCTTGGCTTTAAGCAATCTTGTGACAAATGGGCTTGCTTCGAACAATTTAGTTAGTCGTGTTTTCACTTTTGGTAATACATTTTGAGTTTGTTTGAGGCCCCACTAATTTATTTTGAGAATTTCCAACTGTTCGATCCTTATCCGTCAATCTTGAAAATGCAAATAGAAACTCCTCTTTTGATGCTTTTGACCCTTCAATCAGTTCGTCCTGTACGTCCTCATTTAACATACGTAGTTTATTGGCTATCATTAATTTGTCCTGATAATAGGTTACAAAATCTTCATTCCACTTCCATTTTCTATTTTTCATCTCTGATTTCAATAATTCCCGATTTGCTCTTACATTATAATTTTTTCGTAGCTCATATAATAATTCATCCGTTGACATGAAAATATCTTCTGTGCTGGAATTGTAACATTGCAAAGCTTTTCCCGACTAACGCGAAACTATAAAATTAATTTTAAACTTGTATCCGAAACTTGATACAAACTTTGCATAGCGTTAATTTGACCTTTGAATACCTCAAAACTACCGGACCCATCGAACTAAGCAACCGTTTTTGAAATATTGAGGTCTTTAATGGGAAATCTATGTTTAGATAACAAATCCTGATATCCGCCTTGCTCTAATTGCGATAATATTTTTAATAGCACATCACGTTCCTCTATTTTTTTTTTTTTAATAAACTAATATTGACTTCCAGTACTCAGTCTATTGATTTGGCCAACGCAATATCCACGGCATCCAACATTTCCGTATAATCCCTGGAACTCCCATTTGATTCATTATCACCATGCGGCTCGACCTCAACAATTTTAATTTGTCTATCATCCCACGATCACTCGAGTGAACTAAATTCATTTCCATAATTAAATTTTATAGCTCAGCTATCTTCCAATTATTTAAATCTTTCGAATTCATTTTTTTCTCACTATTGATGTAGCTAAATAAATTGGATTACTTTACACTACAGTATTTTTAGGATTACCCCACATCTGAATAACCGTATAAAACCGCATAAAAAAAATCTCGAGTAGGTTTAAAAAATAGTTTTCGCAACACATTTAAAATGTTTTTTTTTATGTGGTGAATAGGGACCGCATAAAAAAAGTTTCACGTAGAAAAAAACTCAAAACATTTCGCAACATGAAGTAATACTTACTTTCATTACGCTATGTAATGAAACATCAAAAATCGAAAAAACAAAATGGCCAACGTCAATTAACTAGTTAGATTAATCACATTCAATTATGTTCTAATTTTATTCAAGTTTTGAACAAATTTAAGTAGACTGTTCTGAATAAACTTTTTTCATACCGCGTAAAAAAGTACAAAAAACATCGCAAAAAAAAACCCCACAAAAAAAATATCGAACAAAAACAAGTTTAATTGTATATAGTATTAAAAGGCAACAAAAAAAAATAAAAGGAGTGACAAAAAATTGGCAATATAAATTAATCTATTGATCGTTCCAACCATCTGCTGTTTATACGGATTTTTTTTTTTTAAATAAATATGGGGGATAACAGGTAAGCAATTAGTGATCGGCTGAGTAACAAAATTCAAGGTATATTAAAGTAAATTAAATGTGCTCGAAGTATATTAGTCATATTATTACGAGCATTAGAATAGAACAGGGCGGGATCCGTAATTGGTGAGAAACGGATTTCTCTCTGTTCGTTAAGGATATTTTGGTTAAGGAATTATGATTTACGAATTTCGTAAGATTTTAAACATTTAGATAGCTTAGAATCTTACGAAATTTGTAAATCCATATGCCTTAAAGAAAATATCCTTAACGAACAGAGAGAAATCCGATGCTCACCAATTACGGACCCCGTCCTGTTCTCTTCTCACGCTCGTAATAATTTGAGTAATACGTTGGGTAATTAAATATATTTCAATATACCTTGAATTTTGTTACTCAGGCGATCACTAATCGCTATCCCCCTTATTTATTTTTAAATTCTGTATAAACAACAGATGGTTGGGACGATCAACAGATTAATTTGTATTCCCTATATTTGTCCCTCCTGCTTTTATTTCTTTTTTTGCCTTTTCCTACTATATATAACTAAATTTTTGTTTTTACAAATCAATAGATACTCCTGATGATGACGTAACAAGTCGAAATCAATCGAGTGTTTTTTTAATCTTTTTTGACAAATTATTTAATTAAAATATTCAAAAATTTAATTTTTGCGAAATAAAAAACAATTGTTTAGTAAAATGTGTTTATAGAATGTAACCAGGATTAGCTAATGACTAATGAGTGTAATCTAAGCTGTTTTGCTTATTGGGGTAGATACTCGATCGGTTAGCAAGCAAGCAATTTGCTAGCCGAAATCCTGGCTACTCAATCAATTTTACCAATGAAATTTTAATTTCAAATTAAATGTTACATAAAATTTTGCGATTGCACAGTAAAATCAGAGGCTTCAAAAAATAAACAGCTAATTTTGGTGTTGTTTTACTGTGCAATCGCAAAAATAAACAAAATTTTTAAGAAAAATATAATTTGAAATTCAAATTTTCTTAGTAAAATTGATTGAGTAGCCAGGATTTCCGCTAGCAAATTGCTTGCTTGCTAGCCGATCGAGTATCTACCCCATTAGCTGTTTTGCTTTGGCAAAGTCCGCTTAGATTTGAAAAATAAAATATTATAGGGCAATTTTGATTTCAGCAATATTTGCTTGTGAATTTCCAGTAACGGAAAATAATTGTTCATCATAGTTGGCTTTTATGTCAGTAGTAATTTAGATCTGAATCGGTTTTATGAAAATCTTATTTTTTATAGTTTTAGTTAAAGCCAACTCTGTTTTAATTATTACTGATATATACGCCAACTATAATGAACAATTATTTTCCGATACCGGAAGTTCACAAACAAATATTGCTGAAACCAAAATTGCCCTCTAATATTTTATTTTTCAAATCTAAGCAGACTTTGCCAAAGCAAAACAGCAATTAATAAGCGTCTTACTTTGGGAATTTTACAACAACAATTCCATATAAATTTCAATCCGGAATGAATAATTTCATACCACCTAAAAGTAGGATTAGAATTATTCCATTCTTCGTGTAGTTCAAATGTTCACCGGCCGGTTAATTAATAAAATAATTTTATTTTTATGAGTTGTCACTCTGGGAGTTATGTAGTTTTTATCGCATAAAGGATAAAGAACCAAATGGCATAAATCAGCGATACAAAAAATGAACTCCGATGCTAAATTAATCTGTAAAATAAGACATATTTACGTCGAAAACGCATTTTATATTTTCATAAATATTTGTTATGACATTAAAGTAAATCGCATGCTTCGTTTGATTTTATTAAATTTATGTACCAACCGATATAAGTATAATAAAATCGCTTGGCTGTCACTTTGGGCACAAATTTCATTCCTATTCGAATAGGAATAGTTTTTCCCAAAGTAAGACCACAAATAAAAAATTAGTCACTGTCTTTTCAATTATCAGTTGACGAAAACATTGTCGGGTCGAAATTTTCATTATACAGGGTGAGTTTTTTTAATAAATGCCAGGCTTTTATCTCGGAAAAAGTGCAACTTAGAAGAAAATTACTTATATTAAAAATTGTTCAGTGTCGAGGAGGCGTTTAGTGGTGATCTCGAATGACCTTGAAATTCATTAGTATTGGTGATATTGTCAAATGTTACATTTTTTTTAATTAGAAAATTTATACTTTTGAGTTGTTTTTGATTTTGTCTTTAGTTCATTATTCTGGCGCTCAATTGAGGTTAATTTTAATGTCATTTCATTGCCGTCTTGAAGCAAACGGTGTCTTTTCGTCAATGTTGGAGAATGCATGAGTTCTATTGGAGGTAGGGGGCTTATACTTCTATCTGCTCTAGCTAAGCTTGCCACTACTAAAGCATTGCGGTCGTTTGATATCGACGACTGGAATCCCGCTTGCTCACTTTCCGAAGTCACCGGATGCCCAGTATCCTAATCCCTGCACCGTAACATTATTCTTCTGCTGATCTGCCATGTTTGGTTTATTGTTCGGGGTTCCTTCCCCTAGCCAGATTTTGGTTTTTGATTAAGCAGTTAAAAATAAATAACAAGTTTTTGTTCAAACAAAATTTTTCATGGTTTCAGAGATAAGTGGCCAAGTTGCACCGTTTAAGAGATAAAAGCCGGGAATTCATTAAAAAACTCATCCTGTTTAAATAATCGAAATATTTGTTGTTTTATTTATTTGTTTTTTACAATTAAAAAAAAAATCGACTCCAACCAACCCAATTTTGAAAAGTTTTGAAAGCCAAAAAATTTCGATAAAATATATTAAAAAATACCCATTTTGCTATACTATCTAAACTCTGTCCCTGTTACCTAGATGTTAATAGTATTGAAAATGGAAAAACTAATTGACTGCAAAAAATGATGATTCAAAATAAGGAATATTTTAAAACTGAAATTACCTTCGAATCTTCTCAAAGTGAACCATCCTTTTTAATTTAAATTCTAATACTGTTTGTTAATTAAATCGTTCAAATCTCATTTCTTTGCCCACGTTTGAAGCATAATTTATATAACATTATTTTACTGGATTAAGATCTTATTTAATTGGTAAAATGACACCCCGATATGCCTTCCCACATAATCCATAAAACTCTTGTAAAAAAATCGTTTCATCTCGCAAGTAGAAAATCATTCCCTTCCCCATTCATGTTAATGCTTTGTCGAAATTGATGAGAACATTTTATTTTCAACATACGTGATTTTATATTTTGCCTCATTTCCTCTGTGCGGGTTTTATTAAATCGTTTACCATTTTCCAAAATGAAAATAAAATAATCAAGTAAAACCGAAACTCATCTACTTATTAATGACTTCCGCATATGTACTTCTAACGCTTCCTTTTCGAAATAATCATAAAATATTTAATTTAAAAATTCAACAAAAAAGCAATTAAATCATGAAAAATTAATAAAATACAAGGGAAATTTATTTTCCTCTATATACCAGTTGAGCGAAATTTTGGCATATGTATGTGTATATAAAAAACCATGAAACGAGAAATTATTATCCCTTTTGTTGTAATAATATTTAAATATTTAAGAAAAAAATTAAAAACGGAGGTGGAAATATCGATAGTGCGTAAAGTTAATTTCCATTTTTCATACATAAAATATTCCGAAAAATACCATAACCAAACAACAGCAACAACTCGTGGTAAAAAGATGCCATTAACTTTTGTTGAATTTTTTCAGTGGAAAATTTTATATTTTCCTATATTACATATTATTGACATTATATTGTCTTGTTTTTGCAGCAATAATAAATAAATTCAAATTTTTGATGATGAAAAACATCAACATTATTATGGCATAATGTAGGTCAAAGACATTTAAATATTTTCAAAAAGCGCACAGAAAATGGTAAACGTTGTTAGAGCATTATACGAGTATAGAGGTCCGCCCACTGTTTTGCATAATCACCCGTGTTTGTTTATTATTTCGTCTCGTTTCCTATGACACTCGTTCATCGTACGATGTTTAAGCAAAAAATCAAAACATCAACAATTCATAAAAACCGAAATAAAAATGTTCGACAAAGAAACGACAAAACAAAATAAAACTTTAATATGAGCTTTTTCATCATCTCAACTTTATTTTATTCTACTTCTTCTTCTTATTCTTCTTATTATTTTTTTGTACTTTGGTGCTTCTCATAATTTTTTTAATAAATTTAAGCATTTTGTGAATATAAATAAGAAAAATGAATTCTTTTGAAATGCAAAGTTTTCATTATAAAAATAAATAAATATTTGATTAAAGTCCGTTTTATTTATTTCACTGGAAGCTTTATTCATGAGCTTTCTGCTTTTGTTTCTTCTATTTGCAAGAAGCGTTTCTTATGGTTTTATAATGAAAACGATTTATTGACATTTTTTTTTGGCGCATTTAATATTCTTAAAGCGGGTGATAACACCGAAAATAAAATATTAAAAAATGGGATTTGGTGACACTTTAATGATTCGAAAATTGGTTTTTATTATTGTATATTTAGAGCGCAACAAAAAATGCCGCGAAAGAGAGATGCGAGAAAAAAACTGTACATGAAAATTTATTTAAATTGAAATAGAAATGATGTCTCGAATCTCGATGAAAATATAAATATACAACGAAGATAAAAACATACAAAACGAGAAAATGAATTCGTTTTTCTTGATATTAGGAATTAAGACAATCTTATGTATGTATGTGCCTGGGGTGGGTTCGGTGGTAAGGCACTAGGGAACGCTGGATCAAACTGAAACAAAATGAACTCATAAAATTTACTTTTGCGTTTTTTTTTCAATCGAGATTGTTTATATTATAATTCGCTGTAATTTTATTGCTTCAAGAGGTGGTAATTTAATTCATAGTCGTTGAACTTATTTTTTTTTTGTATAACTTCGTAACCAAGGGTGTCTTAAATTCTCATTTAAATAATGATCCTAGATATATAAATAATGACAGACTGGATGGGAAAATAATTAATAAATATATAGTTATTGTTTATGAACCCTATTATGATTCTCGAGGTGTCTTGAGGCAGGATCATGAAATACAAACGGGAAATGTAAACGGGTTGGAGAATATTTTTAAATATTCTCGATTTAATTTATTAAAATTTACTTTAATGGATATGGAGTGATGCGAAACTAAAATTTCTATAATATTTGAAAAGTAATCACTAATCGGCTACAAGATGATTTTCGAAATTGAATTTCTACCGGTAGTGGATTTTCGTTTCGATTGTCGAAAATCATCCATAAAAAAAATTTTAACGACCTGAAATATACCAATTGACATTTATTTTGATATGACGTTATAAACAAAAATTCATCTTGCTGAGTTTTGAATTTTTATTGTAAAATAAGTTTGTTTAAGACCAAAAAAAGGCATTTTCAAATTTCTCATTGAAATGGATTAGGGCACCTGATAGCAGCATTAGATAAATAGGTAGAGTCAAATATTTTTCTATCGATCTTTAACAAAAAGTTGATTGAAAAATATTACTTTGCAGTTAAATAAATTAATTATATGCAGAAATAGCACGCTAAATATAAGTTCTGACAAAGAAAAGTGGGTGATCCGGATACTATCGGGATCTATCGGGCGCTAATAACGTATTTCATGACTCCGCCCTGTATTATTAAGGTTTGTTATTTGTTGTTATGGAAACCGGTTTTTGGTGAGAAAATATTTGGGCTTTTGTAAAACAGGTTTTGTAAATATTTTGAGTGCTCTAAAAAGTGATATGTATTCAGAAACTGTAGAGGTAGACTTTCCGCTACTGTAAATCAATACGAAATGAATTCGTCGCTTTAACCAAATCATATTTTATTTTTAAATATTCTATCAAATTCGGTGGCGCAATTCGAACATTGGTGTAAACTCGTGTTATGAAAAAAATTTGCTATGTTTGTATATCATAAAAATATGGAATTTTATGTAAATAATTTAAGAAATATATAAAAATAAGAATGTTTTGTACAGTTATCAAACAACATATTAGTACAGTTGGCGACGTTCGATTGTATACTATAAGCACAATATGTTTTCTGTGTATATATCAGAGACAAACTATTTGTCGACTGTACGTGTATGTATTACATTATCAACATTTAGGCGTATATGAGAAAAGTAATAAATCTTAAAGAAATAAATTTTATCTAAATGCTCAAAAACTACAATTGGCATTACGTTCAACTTATATAGATGCTATTGGTAACACCATATATATATATGCGAAACCCGTTGCAGAAAATGACAATTTTATCAAGTTATTCGCTATCGAAATCTTGATATGTAACTTTACGTCATCAAATTTGGTGCTGCAAAGCCAAGTTACATTATTTGATGAATACCATTTTAGTACATATCGGAAATTTTACATTACAGAGCTTACATTCAGTTTGTGAATTAGACCATTAATGTTAGATGGGGTAAATTCAACTATTTTTATATCGTTTGGTTTTTGAAGGTTCAGTTTCTTTTATCACACTAGCAGGGCTGCCAGATTTATCTTTTTTACGAAATTAACCTCTGAAATAATAGGTCGAGAGACTTTTATATAGAAAAGTGGCATATATACTATTTGGTTGTTGTTGTTCAATGTTATTTTGATTATTACGAATTTGCCTTGATAAGTCCGGATTTATCAAGGCCGGATCATATTACAGGATTATGAATACAGATACAAATTTGACAGATCACAACAACAGCTCTAGAGTATTCCCAAAAATATATAGGAAATAATCTCACAAACACGTACACCATTACCGTAATACTTACACCACTATTGGAATAATCTCGGAAAAAACAGAAATATTAAAAATAATTCACACTAATTTTACAAAGATGCTACCACCACTAAAACACAACAATAAATCATTTTTACAATTATTTATTAATTCACTTTACACCATTTACAATTGTTTTTAATCACACGACTAACTTCATTTTAGATTTGGATATCACTAAAAATTACCGTGTCTTAGCTAAGACTCTTCGAAGTTTCACTGCACCAAACCAATATGCGAGATAACAACATTAAATCTCACCTAAGCCTGTTCGTCCAGTGGCCCTATTCTGTCTTTCCCTGGGAATAGGGAATTGGGAAAAATATTTTCATAGCATTTTTGTCCAAATTATATTTTTGTAGCCTACTGAAGTAATAAGTTTAGTGCAAAAATTTTTGATACAAAGTTAATTGGGAAACTTTTGTTCCACAAAATTTTTCTAGGGAAAAATATTTTCCCATTTAACTTTGTTCCAAAAATATTAACACCAAACTTGTTCCCTCAGTAGGCCAGAAAAATATAATTTTGACAAAAATGCTATGAAAATATTTTTCCCAATTCCCTATTCCCAGGGAAAGACAGAATAGGGCCACAGGACAGAATCCAAACCACTCATACTGCAGTTCAGTCTGTACAGCACCAACAGCCTCTTGACACACACCCTCGTTCAATCTCGCAGTCACCATCTATGTCAGCCTCAACCTCAACGACAATCCACTCTGCCACTGCTGGTACTCCACGAATTTTCGCAATATAGTGTCTGACCCGTTCCATTTAATATTGCTTCCCCAAATTCCTGTGGTCGTCCTTAATGTCGATAGAACTCCATAAAGCTCTTGTTCAACACTGTTCTCTGTCAGTTCCTCCAACAACCTTGAGAGATATGTTCCATATATATTCCTACTGGCAAGACCTCCTGTATATCAAAAAATAAAAAACCTCTTAACGAGGTAAATGTTCGAGTGACGAAAGCCGAATTCAATTCACAAAATTTCTGATATCAAATTTGTGCCGAAAAAAACAATTGTATTCGATTTGTCAACGATTTTTCGGAATGTTAGTGCATTCAGCGCGTTGTTGTTTAACATTCAAAAACCCGTTGACAAGTTGTTGTTTTTGACAGCTAGAGAGAAAAATGTAAACAAACGCGCCGAACGCACTAACATTCCGAAAAATCGGTGACAAATCGAATACAATTGTTTTTTTCGGCACAAATTTGATATCAGAAATTTTGTGAATTGAATTCGGCTTTCGTCACTCGAACATTTACCTCGTTAAGAGGTTTTTTATTTGATATCAATGATTTTGGCAAGGCAAATTGAAAATGAATTGAATTGCGATTCGTTTTATTGTTGTCAGTCGTTTTGACTTCGACTTTGAGTTCACACACACACGATAGCACACAAGTGGCCGCTACGTGTTATTGTGCCTCATACACAGATGCGCGGCATTGAAATGACCAAAACGAACAACAAAGCCATGCTAATGCAACAAATACAGAAAAAACTACACTATAGATAGTTGTATTAGAATATATGTGTACATCGTATGTGCGCAATAGTTTAATAAGTAGTGGTACGAAAGAAAAAAATTAACATGGGATTGTTAGTGTAACCAATACAATCTTCTGTAGTTTGTTGAATATTGGCATCTGCGTTTCAGACTTTGTTCAGAGCTTAATTGTTATTCGTTTCGCGAAAAACGAATTACGCATACTCTCACACAGCTGCCGGCTGTGTGTTACGGAGTGCGAATGATTCGTTCTTCTTCTCTCGATATTCGTCACTCCAGTGGCCTGCGTCTGTGTATGAGGCACAATAGAACGTAAAACAATAGAACGAAACTGTTTCAATAAAAAAATGGAAAACAATAAAACAAAATTGTTTCTATTGAAGAATGGTTCAATACGATTTATGTTTGGAAAGTATATGCTCTTGGCCTCGAAATAGTAAAGACTTATATTATCTTTTTTATGTTGAAAAGTAGGGTCAGGTCTCATCATTAGGTTCAGGTAGGTAGTTTTTTTTATTATGTTCAGCACAATAACCTACGTTCTGGTGTACTGTTTCTAGTGTCTGGAAGACGATTATATTTCTTTATTTTGCATGCAATTTTTCAATCTTCATTTTGTAGTCTTTTAGTAGATTTTATTTCAGAATCCTTTACCACATGCCACAAACAGGTCATGCCGGGTGTGATCTTATTACACACCCGGTTCTCGTATGCTATCGGCTGAACATTTGTAGTTTAGTTTTTAGTGTATGTTACAGAGTAGTAAAAATTTAGACCAGATGCATGTGTTTTTGGTAGAAATTCGATTGAGTAATTGAACAATTTTTTTTGCATGTTTCTTGCTGTTTTGTCACTAACTGCATGCGGCTACCATTCATTTTTGATTCCTTAAACAATACAATAAAACATACATATTTTAGTGTGTTAGTTGGCAATAAAAGTTAATGGTAGCTAGCCTCTCGCTGATATTCCATCTTCATGCGATGGGAGGGGAGATAAGATCTATTTTTCAAAGAAATCATCATAATGATAAAAAATATCGATTTTATGCAAGGAGACTCAAATGTTCAATGTTTTTGGTGATTTTTTCGATCACATCAATTTGTCAGTTTTTTCATTTTTTTTGTTATGAAAAAAGAGTCTCTGGTAAAAATTCTATTAGCAATGATAATAATATGATGTATTTATATTTCGTCGGCTCAGTATTATCTTGTCGTAAGTACCAAAATGTCGTTTTTCAGTTTTTATACTAGTATTTTTAATTTTTCTTCCTCTTTCTAAATCTACAATCCATTTTATCCTAGGTTATATGGTTTCTGAGTTACAGAGAATTTATTTCTCGTAAATTAACACAACATCATAAACTGTTTATATTTGTATCGTATGTCACAAATTCTGGAGATACGACAAAGTCGCTAACAGACATTTATAATACAAATGTCGTATGTCCAGCATAAACAAATATTTTGATATACGTCCAATTTTTTTCTGTCACAAAATAAACCAATAAGATCACAGTACTCCACCACGTGAGCGGAATATATATAAAGGTTAATCGCAATTTTAATTCAGTATCCTGGTTATTATTGAATGGTGCAAATCGCGGTTATTTTTTATTTCCTATTGTTTATTTTGATTTTTTTTTTAATATGTTATTTTATTTTGAAACTACTGAATATTTGTTTTTAAAAATAAAAGATACATTCAGACGATGTTTACGAATGTTTTAGTTGCTTTCTAATTTGTACCATTAACAGTCAAACGTTCATTTTTATAAAATAATCTTACGTCTCCTAAGATTTTTACAAATTTTATCGTAAGTCCATAAATTTTAATGTGATTTATGTATTTGTTAGTCAGAAGGTGTTTGTCGTATGAGCAAATCTTTTATCGTAAGTTCATTGTTTGGTACAACTTCGAAAATTATACGACAAATTGGAAAACTGTTCGTGATTTTCCGGAAAAACTAGTGGATTTATCTAAAGTGTAGGAAGTGGTAATCAATATATGGTATGATAGGTTTGGAATTATTCTATTAAATTAAACACTTCTCGATGTTATACCATCTAAATAAGCTTTCAAACTTAAAACTCAATTTCCCAAAAATGACATATTTGGACTTACGACAAGATAATACTGAGGCGACGATTTGTTTCATTGTAATACGTTGATTCACTATCATTATGAACCGCAACGGACCGATATTAGGGTGCATTTGAGCCAAAAAATGAAATTTTGCAAAAAATTAAGGTGGCTTTTAAGTTATGGAGGTCAATATCTAAAATATACGAGTTTTCTGGGACAAACGGTTGATGTCATATTGTAGGTGAGATTTGTGGCTAACAATCCTGAAAATATGAACCAAAAGTCTTGGGCTCATTTTTTAGCAATTCGGCCTAATGTGGCCGGCCGATTTCGCATTTTTCAATTTTTTGGCCAAAATGACCCTCCAACCTAATTTTTTGAATTCTTTTTTTTTACTATTTGATAGCTGGCGTCAATACCTTTCCAACGATATGCATATGTCCAGGGTATGTCGAATAGATTCAGCACTGTGGACGTGGCAAAATGGCCAAAAATGGCCGTTCAGAGGCCGGCCGCGGCCAACATGGCGGCCAAATCAAAAAGTTGTAGAACAAAAGTTGCTTAGTTTTTTAAGTATTACAACCCCTGAAAATATGAGATCAAATAAAAGAGGTACGGACAAACAAACATATATACCAAAGCAAGATTATTTGGTGACGTCATAGAAAAATTTAAAATTGTCATAACTTTGGTCAAAATCATCCGTTTTAGACGTTTGAGGTGTCGTTGAATTGGTATTGACGTCTAAAATCATAATTTGCCAGTTAGAAAATAATTGGGGCATTTTTTGGGGCAGTTATACGCGAAAAACTGATTTTTTTGGGCAATTTTTGGAAGGTCATATCTCCACTCAATGTTGGTAGAAATTCATGCTTTTATACATTATTTAGGTTTATTTTTCAAGACCTTTCCAATGGTATATAACATGACCCTGGCGGCCTCAAAGTGAAAAAGTTCGAAACTTGCTGTATAATATACTTCGTTCGACTTCCAGCACAGTAGGTGCTTTCGTCACTCGTTTGGACTGCCGTCCAAAGTGATTTTCAATGCCCTGTTCGACACCCGATTCTGCATACGGTTGAGCATCCAAAATCTCGAGTAGTTCGTTTCTCTCTCCTTGAACTGCAATATCCCAGTCTCCTCACCATCATTAGACTCAACATGTCCTATTTGTTGATCCAGACCAATGCCACCCACCTCAATTGGCTGTCCGAGTACCTCTTCACTTTTTCTAACTTTTGAGAAAATCTCCGAACTATTTGGTGCATCTCTTTAAATTCTTGTCAACTTTTTGATTCATTTATTGTCAATATTGATCAAACATTTCAGTTATAATAGCCAAAAGTTGTGTTTGAACTTACATTTTTCCGGGCGTAGTGCGTCTAAACCCATCTACTGATATTCACAATCCGACAATCCCGTATCACTGGATTGTGAATATATCTATATAAATTTGATAGTTGGCAAAACCAATTCTCGTACACCCCTTTGGAATATTCCCTAAAATACCGAAACCAATCTCTCAAACACCTACACCAGTACCGTAATACTCACACCATTACTGGAATAATCCCGAAAATAGCAGGAACATTCCCATAAAATTTCTCCAGTAACTACTAATTACTGAAATACAACAACAAATAATTTCCAATATATACTTTACACTATTTACAAGTTTAATCACATCACTAATTTCATTTTGGGTTTGGACCCTACTAATCTATCACACTATTCACTTTCGCTTTTAAACTACGCGATAGTTTACCGGACTATCGCATCTTAACTAAGCCACACTAAAAACTCATTTATGTGAGTTATCATCGTACCCGTATTTATATACTGTATAATCCAGACTCTACACGAATATTCATTTCTGTTCCAGACTAATCTGACATACAACACAACTGTTATAAAACTACTTATAATGCTTTAATATAGATGTCACTTTTTCATAATTGTCATTCTTAACTCTTGATAGACCAATCCAAACTGAATTATTGCCCCGCCCAAGCGACCAATCCACGCGACATTGTGAGTGTTTTTAAAATGGCAACAGATCTAATAATAAGAAATATATACTGAAGTCAATTTTATCTGCGGTTTCTAATCTGTGTGAGTCCATGATTCGTGACTAAATATTTTCAAATTGTTTGTTTCAGAAGCTAATCATTCCCGTGCAATAAGTATTTCTCCAGGTCGTTCACCTGCTTCTAATCTCGTTTAATTTGTTGATTATACGATAAACTCAGTTGACGTCAGTGAGTTAGCCTTTGATTGAATTTTCACCAAATTCTTTTAGTGTATTTAATTTGAAAATTGACCTGATGTATTATATTTCTGACAATCGTAATAATTAGCCAACTGTCAGCTTTTCGACGCTCACCTACATTTTCCTTTGAATTTCATTCGTAATTCGGACAATTTTTGATATGCCAACTAATGGATGGATTCCTACTATTTCACTATTTTCACAATTTTATAATCCTAGATTCGTCCAATTGATTGACGAATGGCTTTGATTCATTCAAATTGGCCGATTTCCAAGGCCATTGGAGCATATAAAAAATTTATTTTAAAGGGAAATAGAAACCAAAAATTTACGAATCTTTGGAAAAACTAAAAACAAAGCAACAGCAACAACAACAAAAATGTAAAACTATCAAAAAGGAGTCTGAGCCTTATGAATGAATTTGGCTAAATGAACTAACAGGAACTCAAACTCACCAAAATATGACCGGTACTTGGTACCCTAGTTGGTAATAGCTAAGAACTTTTTCTAAAATTCAGAGTATCTACGTTACCCGTTTTCATCATAAGGCACATTCGATTGAACTGATTGAACTGAATAATCTGAATTAACTGAATATATCACATCAGTTTACCTCAGTTAATTCAGATTATTCAGTTAAATCAGTTCAATCGAATGTGCCTATAATCAGTTAATAAATACCATAGGGCCGCCATAGTTTAAACTTAATTTAAAATTACTTCCAAAACACATTGTAGAATCCCATATTTATTCATTCATATCATTTTCATGTATAATCCCAATTTTATTTTTCCCCGCTTGACTATATTTCAGAACTTTCTCCAGAAGAAATCTAGAATCACAGTTCCATACCGAATTGCATGATCTGTTAATAAATGACGTTGTTCCGCCGTTGTTTTAGAATATAATTTCCAAACACCAATGGATTAATTAATTGCATCGTTCCGTCCTAGTTCACCATTCCAGAACTTCCTTCAAAATACCTTAAACCATTATTATACAACAATTAGGACTAATCTCAATCTATTGCAGGAATTCTAAAACTCCCTTTTACCAAAACCGAGCGATCGAAAAGTTTTTGATTAATTGAATGGCCTACCATGCGGAATTACCTTAACGAATTTGTGACAAATTTGGATCACAATCAATTCCTGATACTTAAAATTCCCCTATCATCAATTTTCATCAAAATCATTTTAGCCGCAGGATTTTTAAAAACCCACTTAGATCCCACTGAAGAACCTCCTCCACAGATGTTCTTGAAATTGGGATAAATTACGTTACCAGGACAACACCCGCGGACGCTTTAACGAATTTTCCCGAAATCAGTAATCCTTTTTGAAAATTGTTGAAAGGAATTGATTGCAATGGGTTCTTCTTCCGGAAAAATTTGTTTATAATCCTTCGATGAGGGCTACATTCCATTTTAGAATTTATTTACGCCCAACTATTGCGATGGAAAAATAATGGGGTCACCTGGTGGCGTGGGTATCTTTTATAAATTATTGTCAACGAAAACAACTTTGATGTAATTTATCTAAAGAAGGTTTTCGAGTAGGTACCAGAAATAGATTGCAACAGGCTCTGATATCGGAAAAATCATTTAGGGAGTTTTCTGATCGGGTTAATAGAGATTCCGAGTGCCAGAAGTCGATTGCGAAGTTAGTTGGTCCAAACCAAATTTTAAAAAATATTTTGTGTCGAATAGTTTTGATAAAAATTCTTTGGAGGGTAATGGTCGGGTAATTTGCTAAATGCCCTCCGTTTTGACAATTACATTTTTTTTTTAATTTTGATTTATAGATGGAAAATGTGTAAGAATCACAATAATCAGTTTCGAACGGATGAGATTATTGATTTGAAAAAATCAGTCTTCTCATCAGGTCGCGACGACCGACGTTGTATTATTTACATGGAATATTGTCTATATAATATAGAGCAATACCATGTTGTTGTACTACTAGCGAATTACTGCATAGCGTACGAAATTCGATTCTTTTTTACATTTATCATCTATATTCTATTTTTGCAACTAACTTTTTCGTGTCTACGAATTTTATTATACTGAAAATAGACCAATCTACGGAACAATCACAAACGCCAATACTATCGAAAAAAACCTAAAGTAAAATATTTTTTTTGGTCATTCTTCTAGAGAAATGCCAATTTAGGTGGACCTACGCCATTTTATAACCAATAGAACTCTGCTTCTAAGCACAAATTATGATTCTAAGAACGATCTAGATGCGATTCTGGAAAATTTGTAAATTACATGGAACTAAATCCTCAACCAGTCAGACTTAAGAGCTTAAGTTACACGCCGATTGCACCACTTCGGTTAGTGCTACAATCACCAAAATAGGCTTCTCGTCACAAATAAACAACTGACCTCTAAAATTTTGGTGGTCGTACCGCTCTCCTAAGTGGTCCAAAACGGAGCACAACTCTTAAGTTTGACTGGTTGAGGTTTAAGCCTCTAGCGATTGAATAGAGCTCTTTTGTTACTTGCAAAATATTCAATCTAACTGAAATAAAACTGTAAGCTCTGTAAATTGCTTATTTTGAATAAAATAGAGGCAGGCCTGACAAACTGCGGTGTAATTTATTAAAATAAAAATAAAAAAGAAATAAACAAAAAAGAAAATTGATGCAAAGAATGGGAATACCTGACCTGAGATTTTGTACGATATTCTCACTAAATTCTCATGAGAATTTGTATTGTAAACGTGTACAAATTCTCATGAGAATAGCGTACAAAATCCCCGTACTGTTCTAGATTTTAATTTAGATATTTTCTTCGTCGTTTTCAAATTGCAATTTGCAGTATGAAACTCGTTAACAATTATTTTAATAATTTTATTCAAATGAATTGCAATTAATTGTCAAATGTCTGTCTGTACAGACTCAAACCTGCATAAAATCGTTCAAAACCAAATCAAATCGTTATAAATGTACGTAAAATCATTTCAATGTCTCCAATTGCAATCAATTCGTTCCAAACAATCTCATATTTACATCAAATCATTTTATATCGCCTCAAATTGTAATTAAATCGTTTCAAATTGTAATCAAATCGTGTTAAGTCATTTTAAAAAATCTCAAATCGTTTTAAATCATAAACTCGTTCCGAATTGTCTCAATATGCAAAAATCATTTCAAATCTTCTCAAACAATATCATTTCAAATTTTTTGCAAATCACTCCAAATCGTTCCAAATTATCTCAAACCTACATATGTTCAAATTTTCTCAAGTCCTTTTAAACCTACATAGAATCCTTTCAAATCGGTTCAAATTGCATTAAAATTGTTCCAAATCATCCCAAATATTCTCAAATCTACTTATATCATTTAAATTATCTTCAATTGTGCCAAATAATCTCAAATCTACGTAAAATAGTGTTAAATCGTTTCAATACTACATAAAAACGTTCCAAATCATCTCAAATATTTTTAAAATCCGTTCCAAATCGTCTCAAATTTTCATAAAATTGTTTCAAATCATCTTCAATTGTCTCAAATCATTTTGATCAATCATCAAACATTTGAGTTTAATAATACAAATGAACTTAAATCTACATAAAATCGTTTCGAGTCATCTCAAGTCACACTAAAAACGGTTCAAATTGTTTCCAAATCTGAATGATAATCGTCTCAAATCTTCTACATGAAAT
This sequence comes from Nephrotoma flavescens, assembly GCA_932526605.1. Taxonomy (NCBI): domain Eukaryota; kingdom Metazoa; phylum Arthropoda; class Insecta; order Diptera; family Tipulidae; genus Nephrotoma; species Nephrotoma flavescens. Next base: position 176,442,560 of record OW052220.1, on the reverse strand, counting down.
TCTAAACCGCTTCAAATTGTTCCAAATAGTCTCAAATGGTGCTAAATTGAGTCAAATTGTCACCAAATCGATTCAAATAATGTCGTATGTTTGACTAATTATTTCAAATCGATCGTTTTAAATCTATATAAAATCGTTTCAAATTCAAATCAAATTGTTCCGAATCATCTTCAATTTATATAAAACTGTAATCAAATCATTTCCAAATCGTTTCAAATTTTCATCAAAACATTCTAATCCTTTCAAATCTTCTGAAATCTTCTTCTTCAAATCGTTCAAAACTGTCTTCAATCGTTCCAAATGATTTCAAATCTGCATACATAAAATCGTTTCAAATCGTCTTAAATCGCTCTAAACAGCAAAAGGTTTCAAATTTCCTCAAACGTTTTCAAATCGTCGACAAACTGTTGATTATACAGTTCCAAATCATTTCAAATCTACAGTAAAATGTTCTAAATCTTCTCAAATTTTCATAAAATCGTTTCAAATTGTCCCAAATCGCCTCAAATTGCAATAAAATCGTTCCAAATTATCTCAAATTGTCAAAATAAAACCGTTCCAAATCTACTTGCTTTTCATATTTTTGCTCAAATTAAGTTATTTTGCTTCTTGGTGGTTAAAACTTGGAAAACTCCAATATATATCCACTGAACTCTTGTTATGGTAGCTTAGAGGTAATAACATGTGGACCTGTACAATTGGGGAAAATTTATCGTTTATAATTCACACCTTTACAACTTCGGTCAAATTTATTTATTTAAAAAGTTTGTAAAACGAATTCTAGACTTAAATTTTTATCAGGCTGCGCAGGCTTTAGTACCCTAGTACCTTACTCTTTTATCTAACTGAAATAATATTTTTGAATAAAAATATAAACCTCAAATTCTTGTCATTAAATGTGTAGTCCCTTCCTTATAAATTGTGTAAGAGTTTGACAATTAAAAAAAAATTGTTGGTTCCTGCCTCTAGCGATGAGTAGCAAAAAAAATTTTCTTGGAAATCTTCTACTACCTTCCCGTAATAGAAAGGCACAATATCTACCTAGATGCGAATAGTATGTTCCAGCACTCTAATTTATGCCAATGGTCCATATTTTAAAGCCGCGAACTCACTCGTCGGGATATCCGAAGAATTGATATGCCGGCCCCGAACTAATGTTAGAAGTTAAGTAAAATCTAAGTTTTAACTGTGGAATGTTTTGCAGGTTTTTGGGAAAGAATCATTTTTGTTCGCCTTGTTGTTTTACTGCAGAAAAAATAAAACCAACCGCTTTCAGTGGTGCAGGACTTCATATTCGAAGTATAGGCTTTCAGAGAAACTTTGCAGAAATCATGCATAACATGCCTCTTAGTCAACATTGAGGTTACTTAGCTAGGCTTTAGTATAGAATTTCGATAAATCGATCAAATTTGACTTACGTCTCACCTGTCAAAAAAATTTTCTTCTATTTATTGGTTTTCTGCTTAATAAAAAATAATAATAACAAGAAGAAGAAGAAAAATATTTAAGACACGCGATGTAATAAAAATAAATCAAAATTCTTGCAAAAAGAAAACTCTTCAATATTCTTAGAGTTATTCACAATCATGATTGCTGGCAATTTCCCAAACACAGCCGATGATAATTAAATCTGGCCAAACAAGCAAATTAAAATTGATAACATATACGAGTACATAACTTGAGTATTTATGTTCCACGTACATATTTTGTTTTTTGTTCAGATTTTCTTTCACCCATAGTTTATAACACACGAAAACAGGAAACTCACACACTAATTTTAATTTAATTATTTATAATTATTGATTGAAAATCTTAAAACTTCGGTTCCTACATAACTATGTATATGTAAGTACATATATGTAGGTAGATATATAGATAACGTGTGTTATGTATCGCTATTTTTAAAGAAAAACCACGAAAATTCCTTTAATTAAAAACAATTTCGAAGTACTCGAATTCACACAAGAGCATTCTGTATATAGTGTAAAGTTATGTAGTTTTGTGTTATTTCATTCATTTAATATTTAATGATGCAAAGAAATTTTTATGTTTTGTGTTGTTTAGACACCCTGTCTATATGCTTGTGTAAAACATAACATAGAAATCTTATATTTTTGTTTAAAGATCTATAAACATGACCAGAAGATTTTTGTTTTCGGCATTCGATTGACGCAAAAACGCGCATTTCATAAAGTAAAAAAAAAAAAACACTAAGTAAATATTTGCGCCTGAAATATGCGTGCGTGTGTTGCGGAAATTGATAATACATAATTAATCAAACATTTTTAAAATCGTTAAAAACTGATCGTAAATTTTTTTGTTTTTAATTTATTTTCTGGTCGACGTTAAAAATTTGTTGCTCCACATACGTACATTTCAAATTTTTATATCGATTGCCAACAGGTGGAAATTTTTCTTTATATAGAGGTAAGTAGCGAACTACAGTTTCTTACACAACGGTGAGCGGTATATGTATTTATATTCAAAGCCAAACGGATAGATAAAAGTCACTTTCATGTTATCAGGTCTCTTAACTGTATAGAGTTTGTCAAGTGTGTAATTTATATTCAAATGCAAAATTTACGAGATAAATCATTGAAATGTAATAAATTCTTTTATCTTTAAATTATATTAATAATAACAGCAACAACAACAACATTCAATAATTTTATTGATAGTAAAAATAAAATTTCTTCGTACGAGTAATTTAGATTATATTTGAATAATTTTTGAAAAATTGTTTGAAAATTAATTTTCTTATCACATTACGAAAATTTTTTTCATTTTGCAATTTTCTCATAAAATTATTTTGTGTATGTGCTAATCTTAGATATGGCTCTTAAATATGTACCATTCTTATCATCTATGTAGAAATGTTGTTTTAAATGAACAAAAAAAAATATCGAAAATATTTTAACAAGACATAAATTTAAGAATAATTACAAAATATAATGAATTTTTTACATATTGGATTTTTTGTGATATTGGTGAGTACTATTTAATATTTACATTCTATATTTTAATTATATAAATGTTTATTGATTTTGTTATTTTTGACGTTCTTAAAGTTAGAACTAAGGCGCTCAATGTATACGTTTTTTAAACTTACTAGCGATGGTTTTCTGACGTTTAAAATCGGTATATTTTTGACATATGTTACCCCTGCTAACTTCGCTTCAGTAAAACATACGATTTTTTTTTATTGCACGAGTGAACGCGTTTATTTTTAGCTTGGCATATAAATTTGACAGTTTAGTATTTTAAACATTAATTTCCTTTACTAGAGATATTAATATAGTGATATATTTCCTAAAGTGTTGTTTAAATTTTAATAAAATGCTAACGAAAATGTTTATGATTGAATCAAGTTTAGCCGGCTATTAAAAATTAAGTTTTTTCAAAACAAAACTCAGATGTCAAAAAAAACTCGAAAAAATCCAAAACAAAGTAGAGTTAAAAATATACCGATTTATAGGGTGCGCTCGGTTTGTAGCTAAAAAAAAACCCGGATATTTTTTTCCTCTTGTACACGAGTGAACACTAGGACTATTGGCAGCACTGCATTTAATAATGTGTTCATTCAAACTAATAAAGTCCCGTTATTTGTACCGTACATTTGCTCTTTTTGTGAACATTTACCTATTCGTTTTCGCAGTTGTTGTTCATGCGTGCTATTCTATATCAGTAGTGTTAAAACTCTCAATTCGAAAGGACGTTCTTTAAAGCATTTTTTTTTTTGCAAAACACTAGTTGATTTGGTAAGAATTGTTTTTATTATTTGACCTCCGATGTCAATACACATAATTTAAATGTGTATTGACATCGGAGATCAAATTGTATCGAAGATTTTGCATTAAATTAGTGTTTTTAGTATAAATAATGAAAATAAAATATGTGAAAAGTAAAATAGAGCGGTTGCCAGTAATTGATACCACAAATACTAATATTCTAATTATTAGCATGGGATGCCAATAGTTGAATAGTTCTTTTTACGCTATTTGCCGTAGGCACTTGGCGAAACACACTAAAACAAGTGATTAATAAAATGTGTTTATTAAGTAGTTGAATACTTGGTGATCCACTAATTGACCCCCGCCAATAATTGTATGTTTTTCTAGTGCCAATAATAAATATAAAACAGTCCTTAATTTTCAGTAATTTTAAGAATGCCATGAAAAAAAATGCATACGATGAGAACCAACTGCAAAAGGCTCTCGATGAAGTTAACGACGGTAAAGTTTAAAAGAAATCGGCTGCAAAAATATATGGGATTCCCAGATCAACTATCCACTTTCGTTTAGGCCCAAAATTTAGAAAAACCCGCCCAGGACCGTCAACGGTTTTAACTGAATCAGAAGAGCTAGCTATTATAGACTGGATCAAGGTTTCACAACGAAAGAGATTTTCAAAGCGAAAGGAAGATGTGGCGCACGCTGTAAAATTTTTCTTACAAGGAAATAATAGAGATCCATTTAGTAAAGATATTTTACCAAGAAAAGACTGGTTTAAATGATTCTTAAAGTGACACCCACCCGTCTTTATCATTTAGAACGGCCGATCCAGTTTCATCTGCCAAAGTTAATGTAGCGGCCACTGATTTATTTGGATGGTTTGACTCCATTGAAAATTATCTGCTGGAAAACGATCAGTTTTCAATTTTGGATGATCCAAGTAGAATTTTCAATAGAGACGAAACGAATTTTATGCTGTACTCTAAAACTAAAAGCGTTTTAGGAGCGAGAGGTTCAAAAAAAATTTACGAAGTTGAAAGGGGTATAGCTAAACCCAATTTAACCGTAATGTTTTCGTTAAAAGAAATACTCAATTTCCAATCATTTATTTTGTCGATGGACACAGCACCCGCCAAACTTTGCAAGTGAGCCAGTTATGTGTGCAATTGGGAATTATTCTAATTGCATGATATCCGAACTTAGCTAGAATACTACAGCCGGCAGACGTAGCTGCTTTTAAGACACTAACAAGTGCGTGGAATAACGCTGTTCTGGATTGGAGACGTAAGAACCTCAACAAACAAGTAACAAGAGAGGTATTTGGTCTATTATTGAAGGAAGTTATAGCTCGTTTTTTTCTGCTACATTACAAAATGGATTCAAAGCCTGTGGCTTATGTCCATTGCACAAATACGCGATAAACATAAATAAATACTTAGGTCGGCCATCAACATCGAAACTTAAAAACAGTAGCAATTCAGACACAGCTGACGGTTTTCAGAATTGTTGTAGCATTTTAGGGCCTCAGCAAGTTAAAATATTTGAAAAAATTGGCAACGTTATTCAAATTACGATACAAGAAAATGTAAATAACAAAGCTTCGCTAATAAGTATTAAGGAGTTTATTTACTGTGAACAAGTAAATGAAAATATAAGTGATGACCATTGCTCTTGAATCATCAATGACCACCTACATATACCAGAAACTGTTCCTGCAGAGGATCTTACAGGTGCCTCTATTTGTACCTTTAACATTTTACAAACTATGGGTGCTTCATCTGAACGCCAATAAATGCCATTATTGATTGGTCTTTAGGAAAACAGGAATCGCCGATTACTCCGTATGTACATCAGAAATCAACCAAGATGCAACATTTCACTCACCACCTTTTAATTGAACAATTTTGAGTAATTGAACAATTTTTTTTGCATGTTTCTTGCTGTTTTGTCACTAACTGCATGCGGCTACCATTCATTTTTGATTCCTTAAACAATACAATAAAACATACATATTTTAGTGTGTTAGTTGGCAATAAAAGTTAATGGTAGCTAGCCTCTCGCTGATATTCCATCTTCATGCGATGGGAGGGGAGATAAGATCTATTTTTCAAAGAAATCATCATAATGATAAAAAATATCGATTTTATGCAAGGAGACTCAAATGTTCAATGTTTTTGGTGATTTTTTCGATCACATCAATTTGTCAGTTTTTTCATTTTTTTTGTTATGAAAAAAGAGTCTCTGGTAAAAATTCTATTAGCAATGATAATAATATGATGTATTTATATTTCGTCGGCTCAGTATTATCTTGTCGTAAGTACCAAAATGTCGTTTTTCAGTTTTTATACTAGTATTTTTAATTTTTCTTCCTCTTTCTAAATCTACAATCCATTTTATCCTAGGTTATATGGTTTCTGAGTTACAGAGAATTTATTTCTCGTAAATTAACACAACATCATAAACTGTTTATATTTGTATCGTATGTCACAAATTCTGGAGATACGACAAAGTCGCTAACAGACATTTATAATACAAATGTCGTATGTCCAGCATAAACAAATATTTTGATATACGTCCAATTTTTTTCTGTCACAAAATAAACCAATAAGATCACAGTACTCCACCACGTGAGCGGAATATATATAAAGGTTAATCGCAATTTTAATTCAGTATCCTGGTTATTATTGAATGGTGCAAATCGCGGTTATTTTTTATTTCCTATTGTTTATTTTGATTTTTTTTTTAATATGTTATTTTATTTTGAAACTACTGAATATTTGTTTTTAAAAATAAAAGATACATTCAGACGATGTTTACGAATGTTTTAGTTGCTTTCTAATTTGTACCATTAACAGTCAAACGTTCATTTTTATAAAATAATCTTACGTCTCCTAAGATTTTTACAAATTTTATCGTAAGTCCATAAATTTTAATGTGATTTATGTATTTGTTAGTCAGAAGGTGTTTGTCGTATGAGCAAATCTTTTATCGTAAGTTCATTGTTTGGTACAACTTCGAAAATTATACGACAAATTGGAAAACTGTTCGTGATTTTCCGGAAAAACTAGTGGATTTATCTAAAGTGTAGGAAGTGGTAATCAATATATGGTATGATAGGTTTGGAATTATTCTATTAAATTAAACACTTCTCGATGTTATACCATCTAAATAAGCTTTCAAACTTAAAACTCAATTTCCCAAAAATGACATATTTGGACTTACGACAAGATAATACTGAGGCGACGATTTGTTTCATTGTAATACGTTGATTCACTATCATTATGAACCGCAACGGACCGATATTAGGGTGCATTTGAGCCAAAAAATGAAATTTTGCAAAAAATTAAGGTGGCTTTTAAGTTATGGAGGTCAATATCTAAAATATACGAGTTTTCTGGGACAAACGGTTGATGTCATATTGTAGGTGAGATTTGTGGCTAACAATCCTGAAAATATGAACCAAAAGTCTTGGGCTCATTTTTTAGCAATTCGGCCTAATGTGGCCGGCCGATTTCGCATTTTTCAATTTTTTGGCCAAAATGACCCTCCAACCTAATTTTTTGAATTCTTTTTTTTTACTATTTGATAGCTGGCGTCAATACCTTTCCAACGATATGCATATGTCCAGGGTATGTCGAATAGATTCAGCACTGTGGACGTGGCAAAATGGCCAAAAATGGCCGTTCAGAGGCCGGCCGCGGCCAACATGGCGGCCAAATCAAAAAGTTGTAGAACAAAAGTTGCTTAGTTTTTTAAGTATTACAACCCCTGAAAATATGAGATCAAATAAAAGAGGTACGGACAAACAAACATATATACCAAAGCAAGATTATTTGGTGACGTCATAGAAAAATTTAAAATTGTCATAACTTTGGTCAAAATCATCCGTTTTAGACGTTTGAGGTGTCGTTGAATTGGTATTGACGTCTAAAATCATAATTTGCCAGTTAGAAAATAATTGGGGCATTTTTTGGGGCAGTTATACGCGAAAAACTGATTTTTTTGGGCAATTTTTGGAAGGTCATATCTCCACTCAATGTTGGTAGAAATTCATGCTTTTATACATTATTTAGGTTTATTTTTCAAGACCTTTCCAATGGTATATAACATGACCCTGGCGGCCTCAAAGTGAAAAAGTTCGAAACTTGCTGTATAATATACTTCGTTCGACTTCCAGCACAGTAGGTGCTTTCGTCACTCGTTTGGACTGCCGTCCAAAGTGATTTTCAATGCCCTGTTCGACACCCGATTCTGCATACGGTTGAGCATCCAAAATCTCGAGTAGTTCGTTTCTCTCTCCTTGAACTGCAATATCCCAGTCTCCTCACCATCATTAGACTCAACATGTCCTATTTGTTGATCCAGACCAATGCCACCCACCTCAATTGGCTGTCCGAGTACCTCTTCACTTTTTCTAACTTTTGAGAAAATCTCCGAACTATTTGGTGCATCTCTTTAAATTCTTGTCAACTTTTTGATTCATTTATTGTCAATATTGATCAAACATTTCAGTTATAATAGCCAAAAGTTGTGTTTGAACTTACATTTTTCCGGGCGTAGTGCGTCTAAACCCATCTACTGATATTCACAATCCGACAATCCCGTATCACTGGATTGTGAATATATCTATATAAATTTGATAGTTGGCAAAACCAATTCTCGTACACCCCTTTGGAATATTCCCTAAAATACCGAAACCAATCTCTCAAACACCTACACCAGTACCGTAATACTCACACCATTACTGGAATAATCCCGAAAATAGCAGGAACATTCCCATAAAATTTCTCCAGTAACTACTAATTACTGAAATACAACAACAAATAATTTCCAATATATACTTTACACTATTTACAAGTTTAATCACATCACTAATTTCATTTTGGGTTTGGACCCTACTAATCTATCACACTATTCACTTTCGCTTTTAAACTACGCGATAGTTTACCGGACTATCGCATCTTAACTAAGCCACACTAAAAACTCATTTATGTGAGTTATCATCGTACCCGTATTTATATACTGTATAATCCAGACTCTACACGAATATTCATTTCTGTTCCAGACTAATCTGACATACAACACAACTGTTATAAAACTACTTATAATGCTTTAATATAGATGTCACTTTTTCATAATTGTCATTCTTAACTCTTGATAGACCAATCCAAACTGAATTATTGCCCCGCCCAAGCGACCAATCCACGCGACATTGTGAGTGTTTTTAAAATGGCAACAGATCTAATAATAAGAAATATATACTGAAGTCAATTTTATCTGCGGTTTCTAATCTGTGTGAGTCCATGATTCGTGACTAAATATTTTCAAATTGTTTGTTTCAGAAGCTAATCATTCCCGTGCAATAAGTATTTCTCCAGGTCGTTCACCTGCTTCTAATCTCGTTTAATTTGTTGATTATACGATAAACTCAGTTGACGTCAGTGAGTTAGCCTTTGATTGAATTTTCACCAAATTCTTTTAGTGTATTTAATTTGAAAATTGACCTGATGTATTATATTTCTGACAATCGTAATAATTAGCCAACTGTCAGCTTTTCGACGCTCACCTACATTTTCCTTTGAATTTCATTCGTAATTCGGACAATTTTTGATATGCCAACTAATGGATGGATTCCTACTATTTCACTATTTTCACAATTTTATAATCCTAGATTCGTCCAATTGATTGACGAATGGCTTTGATTCATTCAAATTGGCCGATTTCCAAGGCCATTGGAGCATATAAAAAATTTATTTTAAAGGGAAATAGAAACCAAAAATTTACGAATCTTTGGAAAAACTAAAAACAAAGCAACAGCAACAACAACAAAAATGTAAAACTATCAAAAAGGAGTCTGAGCCTTATGAATGAATTTGGCTAAATGAACTAACAGGAACTCAAACTCACCAAAATATGACCGGTACTTGGTACCCTAGTTGGTAATAGCTAAGAACTTTTTCTAAAATTCAGAGTATCTACGTTACCCGTTTTCATCATAAGGCACATTCGATTGAACTGATTGAACTGAATAATCTGAATTAACTGAATATATCACATCAGTTTACCTCAGTTAATTCAGATTATTCAGTTAAATCAGTTCAATCGAATGTGCCTATAATCAGTTAATAAATACCATAGGGCCGCCATAGTTTAAACTTAATTTAAAATTACTTCCAAAACACATTGTAGAATCCCATATTTATTCATTCATATCATTTTCATGTATAATCCCAATTTTATTTTTCCCCGCTTGACTATATTTCAGAACTTTCTCCAGAAGAAATCTAGAATCACAGTTCCATACCGAATTGCATGATCTGTTAATAAATGACGTTGTTCCGCCGTTGTTTTAGAATATAATTTCCAAACACCAATGGATTAATTAATTGCATCGTTCCGTCCTAGTTCACCATTCCAGAACTTCCTTCAAAATACCTTAAACCATTATTATACAACAATTAGGACTAATCTCAATCTATTGCAGGAATTCTAAAACTCCCTTTTACCAAAACCGAGCGATCGAAAAGTTTTTGATTAATTGAATGGCCTACCATGCGGAATTACCTTAACGAATTTGTGACAAATTTGGATCACAATCAATTCCTGATACTTAAAATTCCCCTATCATCAATTTTCATCAAAATCATTTTAGCCGCAGGATTTTTAAAAACCCACTTAGATCCCACTGAAGAACCTCCTCCACAGATGTTCTTGAAATTGGGATAAATTACGTTACCAGGACAACACCCGCGGACGCTTTAACGAATTTTCCCGAAATCAGTAATCCTTTTTGAAAATTGTTGAAAGGAATTGATTGCAATGGGTTCTTCTTCCGGAAAAATTTGTTTATAATCCTTCGATGAGGGCTACATTCCATTTTAGAATTTATTTACGCCCAACTATTGCGATGGAAAAATAATGGGGTCACCTGGTGGCGTGGGTATCTTTTATAAATTATTGTCAACGAAAACAACTTTGATGTAATTTATCTAAAGAAGGTTTTCGAGTAGGTACCAGAAATAGATTGCAACAGGCTCTGATATCGGAAAAATCATTTAGGGAGTTTTCTGATCGGGTTAATAGAGATTCCGAGTGCCAGAAGTCGATTGCGAAGTTAGTTGGTCCAAACCAAATTTTAAAAAATATTTTGTGTCGAATAGTTTTGATAAAAATTCTTTGGAGGGTAATGGTCGGGTAATTTGCTAAATGCCCTCCGTTTTGACAATTACATTTTTTTTTTAATTTTGATTTATAGATGGAAAATGTGTAAGAATCACAATAATCAGTTTCGAACGGATGAGATTATTGATTTGAAAAAATCAGTCTTCTCATCAGGTCGCGACGACCGACGTTGTATTATTTACATGGAATATTGTCTATATAATATAGAGCAATACCATGTTGTTGTACTACTAGCGAATTACTGCATAGCGTACGAAATTCGATTCTTTTTTACATTTATCATCTATATTCTATTTTTGCAACTAACTTTTTCGTGTCTACGAATTTTATTATACTGAAAATAGACCAATCTACGGAACAATCACAAACGCCAATACTATCGAAAAAAACCTAAAGTAAAATATTTTTTTTGGTCATTCTTCTAGAGAAATGCCAATTTAGGTGGACCTACGCCATTTTATAACCAATAGAACTCTGCTTCTAAGCACAAATTATGATTCTAAGAACGATCTAGATGCGATTCTGGAAAATTTGTAAATTACATGGAACTAAATCCTCAACCAGTCAGACTTAAGAGCTTAAGTTACACGCCGATTGCACCACTTCGGTTAGTGCTACAATCACCAAAATAGGCTTCTCGTCACAAATAAACAACTGACCTCTAAAATTTTGGTGGTCGTACCGCTCTCCTAAGTGGTCCAAAACGGAGCACAACTCTTAAGTTTGACTGGTTGAGGTTTAAGCCTCTAGCGATTGAATAGAGCTCTTTTGTTACTTGCAAAATATTCAATCTAACTGAAATAAAACTGTAAGCTCTGTAAATTGCTTATTTTGAATAAAATAGAGGCAGGCCTGACAAACTGCGGTGTAATTTATTAAAATAAAAATAAAAAAGAAATAAACAAAAAAGAAAATTGATGCAAAGAATGGGAATACCTGACCTGAGATTTTGTACGATATTCTCACTAAATTCTCATGAGAATTTGTATTGTAAACGTGTACAAATTCTCATGAGAATAGCGTACAAAATCCCCGTACTGTTCTAGATTTTAATTTAGATATTTTCTTCGTCGTTTTCAAATTGCAATTTGCAGTATGAAACTCGTTAACAATTATTTTAATAATTTTATTCAAATGAATTGCAATTAATTGTCAAATGTCTGTCTGTACAGACTCAAACCTGCATAAAATCGTTCAAAACCAAATCAAATCGTTATAAATGTACGTAAAATCATTTCAATGTCTCCAATTGCAATCAATTCGTTCCAAACAATCTCATATTTACATCAAATCATTTTATATCGCCTCAAATTGTAATTAAATCGTTTCAAATTGTAATCAAATCGTGTTAAGTCATTTTAAAAAATCTCAAATCGTTTTAAATCATAAACTCGTTCCGAATTGTCTCAATATGCAAAAATCATTTCAAATCTTCTCAAACAATATCATTTCAAATTTTTTGCAAATCACTCCAAATCGTTCCAAATTATCTCAAACCTACATATGTTCAAATTTTCTCAAGTCCTTTTAAACCTACATAGAATCCTTTCAAATCGGTTCAAATTGCATTAAAATTGTTCCAAATCATCCCAAATATTCTCAAATCTACTTATATCATTTAAATTATCTTCAATTGTGCCAAATAATCTCAAATCTACGTAAAATAGTGTTAAATCGTTTCAATACTACATAAAAACGTTCCAAATCATCTCAAATATTTTTAAAATCCGTTCCAAATCGTCTCAAATTTTCATAAAATTGTTTCAAATCATCTTCAATTGTCTCAAATCATTTTGATCAATCATCAAACATTTGAGTTTAATAATACAAATGAACTTAAATCTACATAAAATCGTTTCGAGTCATCTCAAGTCACACTAAAAACGGTTCAAATTGTTTCCAAATCTGAATGATAATCGTCTCAAATCTTCTACATGAAATTCTAAACCGCTTCAAATTGTTCCAAATAGTCTCAAATGGTGCTAAATTGAGTCAAATTGTCACCAAATCGATTCAAATAATGTCGTATGTTTGACTAATTATTTCAAATCGATCGTTTTAAATCTATATAAAATCGTTTCAAATTCAAATCAAATTGTTCCGAATCATCTTCAATTTATATAAAACTGTAATCAAATCATTTCCAAATCGTTTCAAATTTTCATCAAAACATTCTAATCCTTTCAAATCTTCTGAAATCTTCTTCTTCAAATCGTTCAAAACTGTCTTCAATCGTTCCAAATGATTTCAAATCTGCATACATAAAATCGTTTCAAATCGTCTTAAATCGCTCTAAACAGCAAAAGGTTTCAAATTTCCTCAAACGTTTTCAAATCGTCGACAAACTGTTGATTATACAGTTCCAAATCATTTCAAATCTACAGTAAAATGTTCTAAATCTTCTCAAATTTTCATAAAATCGTTTCAAATTGTCCCAAATCGCCTCAAATTGCAATAAAATCGTTCCAAATTATCTCAAATTGTCAAAATAAAACCGTTCCAAATCTACTTGCTTTTCATATTTTTGCTCAAATTAAGTTATTTTGCTTCTTGGTGGTTAAAACTTGGAAAACTCCAATATATATCCACTGAACTCTTGTTATGGTAGCTTAGAGGTAATAACATGTGGACCTGTACAATTGGGGAAAATTTATCGTTTATAATTCACACCTTTACAACTTCGGTCAAATTTATTTATTTAAAAAGTTTGTAAAACGAATTCTAGACTTAAATTTTTATCAGGCTGCGCAGGCTTTAGTACCCTAGTACCTTACTCTTTTATCTAACTGAAATAATATTTTTGAATAAAAATATAAACCTCAAATTCTTGTCATTAAATGTGTAGTCCCTTCCTTATAAATTGTGTAAGAGTTTGACAATTAAAAAAAAATTGTTGGTTCCTGCCTCTAGCGATGAGTAGCAAAAAAAATTTTCTTGGAAATCTTCTACTACCTTCCCGTAATAGAAAGGCACAATATCTACCTAGATGCGAATAGTATGTTCCAGCACTCTAATTTATGCCAATGGTCCATATTTTAAAGCCGCGAACTCACTCGTCGGGATATCCGAAGAATTGATATGCCGGCCCCGAACTAATGTTAGAAGTTAAGTAAAATCTAAGTTTTAACTGTGGAATGTTTTGCAGGTTTTTGGGAAAGAATCATTTTTGTTCGCCTTGTTGTTTTACTGCAGAAAAAATAAAACCAACCGCTTTCAGTGGTGCAGGACTTCATATTCGAAGTATAGGCTTTCAGAGAAACTTTGCAGAAATCATGCATAACATGCCTCTTAGTCAACATTGAGGTTACTTAGCTAGGCTTTAGTATAGAATTTCGATAAATCGATCAAATTTGACTTACGTCTCACCTGTCAAAAAAATTTTCTTCTATTTATTGGTTTTCTGCTTAATAAAAAATAATAATAACAAGAAGAAGAAGAAAAATATTTAAGACACGCGATGTAATAAAAATAAATCAAAATTCTTGCAAAAAGAAAACTCTTCAATATTCTTAGAGTTATTCACAATCATGATTGCTGGCAATTTCCCAAACACAGCCGATGATAATTAAATCTGGCCAAACAAGCAAATTAAAATTGATAACATATACGAGTACATAACTTGAGTATTTATGTTCCACGTACATATTTTGTTTTTTGTTCAGATTTTCTTTCACCCATAGTTTATAACACACGAAAACAGGAAACTCACACACTAATTTTAATTTAATTATTTATAATTATTGATTGAAAATCTTAAAACTTCGGTTCCTACATAACTATGTATATGTAAGTACATATATGTAGGTAGATATATAGATAACGTGTGTTATGTATCGCTATTTTTAAAGAAAAACCACGAAAATTCCTTTAATTAAAAACAATTTCGAAGTACTCGAATTCACACAAGAGCATTCTGTATATAGTGTAAAGTTATGTAGTTTTGTGTTATTTCATTCATTTAATATTTAATGATGCAAAGAAATTTTTATGTTTTGTGTTGTTTAGACACCCTGTCTATATGCTTGTGTAAAACATAACATAGAAATCTTATATTTTTGTTTAAAGATCTATAAACATGACCAGAAGATTTTTGTTTTCGGCATTCGATTGACGCAAAAACGCGCATTTCATAAAGTAAAAAAAAAAAAACACTAAGTAAATATTTGCGCCTGAAATATGCGTGCGTGTGTTGCGGAAATTGATAATACATAATTAATCAAACATTTTTAAAATCGTTAAAAACTGATCGTAAATTTTTTTGTTTTTAATTTATTTTCTGGTCGACGTTAAAAATTTGTTGCTCCACATACGTACATTTCAAATTTTTATATCGATTGCCAACAGGTGGAAATTTTTCTTTATATAGAGGTAAGTAGCGAACTACAGTTTCTTACACAACGGTGAGCGGTATATGTATTTATATTCAAAGCCAAACGGATAGATAAAAGTCACTTTCATGTTATCAGGTCTCTTAACTGTATAGAGTTTGTCAAGTGTGTAATTTATATTCAAATGCAAAATTTACGAGATAAATCATTGAAATGTAATAAATTCTTTTATCTTTAAATTATATTAATAATAACAGCAACAACAACAACATTCAATAATTTTATTGATAGTAAAAATAAAATTTCTTCGTACGAGTAATTTAGATTATATTTGAATAATTTTTGAAAAATTGTTTGAAAATTAATTTTCTTATCACATTACGAAAATTTTTTTCATTTTGCAATTTTCTCATAAAATTATTTTGTGTATGTGCTAATCTTAGATATGGCTCTTAAATATGTACCATTCTTATCATCTATGTAGAAATGTTGTTTTAAATGAACAAAAAAAAATATCGAAAATATTTTAACAAGACATAAATTTAAGAATAATTACAAAATATAATGAATTTTTTACATATTGGATTTTTTGTGATATTGGTGAGTACTATTTAATATTTACATTCTATATTTTAATTATATAAATGTTTATTGATTTTGTTATTTTTGACGTTCTTAAAGTTAGAACTAAGGCGCTCAATGTATACGTTTTTTAAACTTACTAGCGATGGTTTTCTGACGTTTAAAATCGGTATATTTTTGACATATGTTACCCCTGCTAACTTCGCTTCAGTAAAACATACGATTTTTTTTTATTGCACGAGTGAACGCGTTTATTTTTAGCTTGGCATATAAATTTGACAGTTTAGTATTTTAAACATTAATTTCCTTTACTAGAGATATTAATATAGTGATATATTTCCTAAAGTGTTGTTTAAATTTTAATAAAATGCTAACGAAAATGTTTATGATTGAATCAAGTTTAGCCGGCTATTAAAAATTAAGTTTTTTCAAAACAAAACTCAGATGTCAAAAAAAACTCGAAAAAATCCAAAACAAAGTAGAGTTAAAAATATACCGATTTATAGGGTGCGCTCGGTTTGTAGCTAAAAAAAAACCCGGATATTTTTTTCCTCTTGTACACGAGTGAACACTAGGACTATTGGCAGCACTGCATTTAATAATGTGTTCATTCAAACTAATAAAGTCCCGTTATTTGTACCGTACATTTGCTCTTTTTGTGAACATTTACCTATTCGTTTTCGCAGTTGTTGTTCATGCGTGCTATTCTATATCAGTAGTGTTAAAACTCTCAATTCGAAAGGACGTTCTTTAAAGCATTTTTTTTTTTGCAAAACACTAGTTGATTTGGTAAGAATTGTTTTTATTATTTGACCTCCGATGTCAATACACATAATTTAAATGTGTATTGACATCGGAGATCAAATTGTATCGAAGATTTTGCATTAAATTAGTGTTTTTAGTATAAATAATGAAAATAAAATATGTGAAAAGTAAAATAGAGCGGTTGCCAGTAATTGATACCACAAATACTAATATTCTAATTATTAGCATGGGATGCCAATAGTTGAATAGTTCTTTTTACGCTATTTGCCGTAGGCACTTGGCGAAACACACTAAAACAAGTGATTAATAAAATGTGTTTATTAAGTAGTTGAATACTTGGTGATCCACTAATTGACCCCCGCCAATAATTGTATGTTTTTCTAGTGCCAATAATAAATATAAAACAGTCCTTAATTTTCAGTAATTTTAAGAATGCCATGAAAAAAAATGCATACGATGAGAACCAACTGCAAAAGGCTCTCGATGAAGTTAACGACGGTAAAGTTTAAAAGAAATCGGCTGCAAAAATATATGGGATTCCCAGATCAACTATCCACTTTCGTTTAGGCCCAAAATTTAGAAAAACCCGCCCAGGACCGTCAACGGTTTTAACTGAATCAGAAGAGCTAGCTATTATAGACTGGATCAAGGTTTCACAACGAAAGAGATTTTCAAAGCGAAAGGAAGATGTGGCGCACGCTGTAAAATTTTTCTTACAAGGAAATAATAGAGATCCATTTAGTAAAGATATTTTACCAAGAAAAGACTGGTTTAAATGATTCTTAAAGTGACACCCACCCGTCTTTATCATTTAGAACGGCCGATCCAGTTTCATCTGCCAAAGTTAATGTAGCGGCCACTGATTTATTTGGATGGTTTGACTCCATTGAAAATTATCTGCTGGAAAACGATCAGTTTTCAATTTTGGATGATCCAAGTAGAATTTTCAATAGAGACGAAACGAATTTTATGCTGTACTCTAAAACTAAAAGCGTTTTAGGAGCGAGAGGTTCAAAAAAAATTTACGAAGTTGAAAGGGGTATAGCTAAACCCAATTTAACCGTAATGTTTTCGTTAAAAGAAATACTCAATTTCCAATCATTTATTTTGTCGATGGACACAGCACCCGCCAAACTTTGCAAGTGAGCCAGTTATGTGTGCAATTGGGAATTATTCTAATTGCATGATATCCGAACTTAGCTAGAATACTACAGCCGGCAGACGTAGCTGCTTTTAAGACACTAACAAGTGCGTGGAATAACGCTGTTCTGGATTGGAGACGTAAGAACCTCAACAAACAAGTAACAAGAGAGGTATTTGGTCTATTATTGAAGGAAGTTATAGCTCGTTTTTTTCTGCTACATTACAAAATGGATTCAAAGCCTGTGGCTTATGTCCATTGCACAAATACGCGATAAACATAAATAAATACTTAGGTCGGCCATCAACATCGAAACTTAAAAACAGTAGCAATTCAGACACAGCTGACGGTTTTCAGAATTGTTGTAGCATTTTAGGGCCTCAGCAAGTTAAAATATTTGAAAAAATTGGCAACGTTATTCAAATTACGATACAAGAAAATGTAAATAACAAAGCTTCGCTAATAAGTATTAAGGAGTTTATTTACTGTGAACAAGTAAATGAAAATATAAGTGATGACCATTGCTCTTGAATCATCAATGACCACCTACATATACCAGAAACTGTTCCTGCAGAGGATCTTACAGGTGCCTCTATTTGTACCTTTAACATTTTACAAACTATGGGTGCTTCATCTGAACGCCAATAAATGCCATTATTGATTGGTCTTTAGGAAAACAGGAATCGCCGATTACTCCGTATGTACATCAGAAATCAACCAAGATGCAACATTTCACTCACCACCTTTTAACCAATCATACGCCCATAGAAGATATACTGAACTGACCTGTGACACAACTAAGAAAGGGATGTAAGCCTCAGAAAGGCAAGAAAGTTTCGTAATTACTAACACGTTGTGGATTAAGGTCGAGGAAAAGCGAATGGAAGAACGCAAAAAAGTTGAGTTGGTCGAAGTAGAGAAGAAAGCGCAGCGAATTTAAAAGAAGTACTGAAGAAAAATGAACAAATGGAAAAGAAATTACGCAAAAAGATAAACAAAACCTCCAAGGGAAATAAACAGAAATCTAAAAACGTAAATCCGAAAGAACTCATGGCCAAACGAGTAATATCAAATGTACACACAATAACATCTAGTGCTTTAGCGTCTCTGGAATATGGTTTGCCGCAGCAAAACACAACAGATACTAAAGAAGAATCCAGTTCAGCACACACAAATGTAGCATCCGCTGTTCTAATTGCAGCAGAAAATTATTATTCACCACAAAGTGCAATTATACAAACTGACGAAAAATTCAGTTATACAGGTGGAAGTCACGTGAACAAATTGATTCCATTAGAACAGTTTTATCAGGATATTGGATAAAATATTCTTTGATTTAAGGGGAAGTGTTTTTCATGGACAAAGTACTTGTCGTTAAATGTAAACTCGGAAATCTGTGCTATAAGGTGTAACAATTGTATAAGAGAATACCATATTAAATGTATAAAACAGTCGAAATTCACATACCTCCCAATATTTACTTGCAAAAAGTGTTCAAAAAAGTCAGGGAAAGTTTAAAGAAAAACTTGCAGAACAGCGTTTGCTATTGAATTGATAACCGGACAAGTGGTGCAGTGGTTAAAGCTTCTGCACTTCTCCTAGTTTCGAATCCCATCAGAGGCTAATCGAATTTTCGCCACCGACCCACCGTCCAAGTCAATATACAGGTTGCCATGAAGCTTGCAATGTGCAGGTGCTATACTGTAGTTGTGTGAATAGATGAATAGGTTAATGATGTGGCGGGAATGAGTGGTATCACAATGGGCCAAAATTGGCCTAAGTATGCAGCGATAGCAACCACTGAAACCTAAACTATTGTAAATGAATTTTTATAAATAGCTTATTAATAAGCTATTGGTAATAGTGTTTTTTATAAATGAATTATTCTTGTTCCTTATTCTTTGTGATAATGAATTAACTTTAATTAAAAAATTAATTGTGTTTTGAGAAAATTATCTAGCTAGCAATCAGTTCAATTTTCCAATTTCTATAATGCCAATAATTATACTTTCATATTATGCTGATTATTATATTCCGGTGCCAATAACACTGGTTTTTTGGGGGCCAATAATTCCGTCAGTTGTATGATTAGAATGACAATTATAGTGGGAGCGTGCCAATTACTGTAGTTTTGGCCTGGAAATGTATACTCTGTTTTACCGGAATTACACATAGCGGGGTTTATACTAAGTTGGTACTGAGAACTCGTTGAAAATATAGGTTTTGCACTCTAAATTCAACCTTTTACAAATCATGTTCACCAATTTCCAAATAAAATTCACCATTTTTCAAAAGAATTTCATCCTTCTCTAAATCAAATCAAACTTTATCCAAATCAAATTCACCTTTATTCAAAACATATTCATCCTTTTCCAAATCAAATTCACCTTTATTCAAATCAAATTCACCTTTGTTCAAATCAAATTCACCTTTATCCAAATAATATTCATCCTTTTCCAAATCAAATTCAACCGGAGACGAAATAAAACCAACATAACCTATTTAATTTAATAAATTTATTGTATTTAAATTCTAGATTCAAAATATATAAAGTATTTTATTTTTTAATCTTTGCAATCTGTCCTGGGTTCAAAGCACTCCTAATTTCTCGCGAATCTCTTTTCACGTCCTAGCCTACCTTACGCAGTTGTCAGCCAAATAACAAGTTAATAAAGTAAATTAATCTTTACTGCGTTACAAAAATGTTCGATGTTTCATTCAAACTAGCTGCGTCTTGGTAACCTCGCCTGGATGTGAAGCTGGTATCCGCCTATCTCCTAGAAACCCAAAAATTTCATAGTAATTCTGCTTTTTGAGTGCAATTACTATATGTAGTTTCGAAGTAATTAAAAAGAACTCAGCGATTTTTGAAAACAGCAGAATTTTGGCTAGCCACTGTGTAAGGTAGTACGTGAATAGCGAGCCGCGTAAGAGTTGGGAGCGCTTCGGCTCCAGAACAGATTGCAAAGATTAAAAAACAAAATTCTTGTTATATATTTTGAATTTAGAATTAAAATACAAAAAAATTATTAAATTAAATAGATTATGTGGGTTTTATTTCGTCTCCGGATGAATTTGATTTGGAAAAAGATGAACATGATTTGGATAAAAGTGAATATGATTTGGATAAAGGTGAATTTGATTTGCACAAAGATAAATTTGATTTGGAAAAGGATGAATATGTTTTGAATAAAGGTTTATTTGATTTGGATAAAGTTTGATTTGATTTGGAAAAGGATGAAATTCTTTTAGAAAATGCTGAATTTTATTTGAAAATTGATGAACATGATTTGTAAAAAGTTGAATTTGGAGTGCAAAACCTATATATATGGTTTGTGCTGTTCTAAAGATATTGATACGATCGCAATGCATCAATAAACGCGGGAACAAGAAATTTAATCTTTGATGAGCTTCATTAATCAGTCGTTCTTGTAATTCAAATGGCACGTTTACAAACTGAAAGATGCCAAAAGGCCTTTGGTATATCAGAAGGCACAACTAGAATATCATGAAACGCTCTTTGCAAATCAATTGTTGAGAAAACTGTGGTTCCGTGCAAAATACTTGCAAAGTCCTGAATATATTGATAGCTGTCACAGGTATGCTGGTTGCATTAAGTTGTCGAGCGTCATCGCATGATCACAATCTTCCGTTTGGTTTCCGGAAATAATGAGCTATATACACATTCACCTTTTGCAACTTATCGGATGGGGGTTTTTCGGACGTGAAAAGACTGGTGGTCTTTTTGTAATGAAATGATGGGTAATATCTCCCTTAGTTGGTTCTCGTTTGTCGTGAAGCAATGTTATATCTTGATATTTTTGAAGAATATCTGCAATGGGTTTGTTGTCATACGTATGTGAAGCTGGCCCGAAAACCATCCCGAAAAACGCCTTTTAAATATAGGTGCGTTTCTTCGCTAAATTCATTAAAGGCCACTCAGCCCGAAAAATAAAAAATATGGAGAAAATCAAATTCTATCATCCCGAGAAAATAAAAACAATCTCACATACACAGAATAAATTTTATGTTTAAAATTTATTACAAGAAGAGATTTACCACACTATAAACTAAGTAATTTAAAAAACAATTCTTTGAAATAAAATTGTTTGAGAATTTATTATCACCTTAATATTCCAGTTCACAGAGGTTGGCAGATTTCACGGAATATGCCGAATTAATGTACTGATGATCAGCATTAATCACACAAACCCTCATTACCATACAATGGGGATAAGGGGTCTCCCCAAATGATTTCGATACCTAATCCAACAGATAAGGATATTAAATCAGCTGGGGAGTTCCTTTATCCCCATTGTATGGTAATGAGTGTTTGTGTGCTTAATGCTGATGATCAGTACATTAATTCAACATATACCGTGAAATCTGCCAACCTCTGTGAACTAGAAAATTAAGGTGATAACAAATTTTCAAATAATTTTATTTGAAAGAATCGTTTTTTAAATTACTTAGTTTATAGTGTGGTAAATCTCTTCTTGTAGTAAATTTTAAACATAAAATTTGTTTTGTGCATGCGTGAGATAGTTGTTTATGTGAGATAGTTTTTATTTTCAAGGGATGGAAATTGATTTTCTCCATATTTTTTTTAATGAATGCTTTTAATGATTTTAGCGGAGAAGCATACCTATATTTAAAAGGCGTTTTTCGATATGGTTTTTGGGTAAACTTCACATACGTTGTTGTCATGTATAATAATGAAACTCCATATAAATTGTATGTGAAGGCTGAAGTTCAATGATAATCATTTTTCTGCATACGGATTAATTTTGGACCCGTTTGCAGAATACATAAACTTTAAGGAACTCGGGGGTAGCTTTTCTTTCTTGCTAGGAGGCATTACGAACACGTCTCCAGCTGTGTCGATTAAAAATTTTACGTGTGTTGAATAAATCTGAAACATAGAACTTATTTCCCCATGCGATTGATGGTCTAGTTTTTTGTATTCTTGAAAATGCATGGTGGATGACATTTTCTTGCAGAACGATAAGATAATAAATAAACCTAGTTTAGAAATTCCGCATTGTGCTTCAAATTAGATAAATAAAAGAGACATCTCGAAGACAAGCTATACCAAAAATATACAAAATCATAAATGAAAACATCTCGACATATAGTATGTAGTATATGAAACAGCTACGGGTATGAGGGATAAAACAATTTGGTAACATGTGTTTCCATTCCAACAAAACCAATAACGCCATTATCTTATTCATTACTGTGAAAATCATACTCAAGCATCTCAAAAAAAAACAAAAAAATTTCTGTCATAAATAAAAATCAATAAATTTAATCAAAATCCGTCGTCTCGTCCCTCCCCTCATTTCTTTCACACTATACTATATCAAGCATGTAATATCAACGTCTTAACATAATTATGTTTATGTAAATAGTGTAAGAGGGCGGAGGATGGGTAATCAGACAAAAAATTTAATCTTAAGTGGTTTTATTATCTTAAATTTCAAATTGGCTTAGCACTTTGTCACATCATTTTCATCACATGACGAGACAATTTCATAAAATTGTCATCATCTGTGTGAAAATGGAAAACTCTCTCGTATTAAAAAATTGTTTGGTGTTAATGCTTGTCTCTTATGTTTTATGATTACAGGTAGTACATAATAGCGGTGTCATAAGCGGCTCGTTTATGAATAATGGTGCTGTACGATGTGGAACACTCATATGTCGTCAAATATCGGGAATTTTCACAAAAACAAAATTATCAAATGGATATGTCCATGTGGCGACAATACCAGCTGGAGCGTCTAACATATCAATCTCTGAGATGAAACATAGTGCCAATTTCTTAGGTAAGTGGATATAAAACTGAAGGTGTTTACACCTATCCTCATAAAATTTCGCCCTTTTCCGCAGTTCTTAAATCAGCCGAACACAAATTTATAATAAATGGCGATCATAGAATTTCGTCGAGTGGTTCGTACGAGGCAGCTGGTGCTCTAATCGATTACCACCGCATTGACGGCATAACAAATCACACAATACCAGGCCATCGGAAAATTGAAGGTATCACCGAATGGATAACTGCAACAGGACCGACAACAGAGCCTTTAAACTTGATGGTAAAATTAGTTTTTCACATTTTTCATACATCGTGATTTTATTTTCATTTTAACTACATTTCATTTAGGTTCTCGCCCAACACCCAAATCCTGGCATAAAATACGAATATCTGCTGCCAATCCATCCGAATATGATCAGCTCGGACGAGGAAAGCGAAGTGTCTTCATCCGAAAATGATATTACCTCAACATCTGAAATGGCATCGAAATTAAAATCGGGCACGACCACCATTGTGACGGCGACCAATTCAACAACAAAACCAAAACGTAAAAGACAGTTTCTATGGAAAGTGGTCGGATTTAATGCGTGCAGTAAATCGTGCGGTGGTGGAATTCAAACCCCAATCGTAAAATGTGTTCGTGAAGCCCCGACTCGTATATTTTCCCCAAAACGTTGTGCACACTTAAGACAACCAGTGCTTAACGATAACATTATGAAGTGTAACAGCCAACCGTGTCCGGCATATTGGAAAGCGGGTGATTGGAATAATTGTGAATGTGATGAGCATAGTGAAACAGTTTTCCAAACGCGAGATGTAAAATGTGTTCAAGAATTGGGAAGTGGTATGATCATTCAGGTAAACAATGGGGCATGTTTAGAAGATGCACCATTATCGCGGCAAAAATGTGAATGCCCTAAATATATGAAAACTCCACAATTAGAGGTTTATAAACATGTTAAACCCCATCACCATACGCTTAGTGAAATTAACACAGTTCGTAACAATATGCATGGCATTCCGAAAAATCACACAACCACGACTAAAGCGCCGGTCGTCGTCGAGGTGAACAAGAAACAAGGTGTTTGGCTGACGTCCGAATGGAATGAACATTGTTCTACGGATTGCGGTACCGGCATCCAATACCGAACAATATTTTGTGATCGTTCACCACCATTCACTGATCGTTGCGACATGCGTGTTACACCGGAAACGACGCGTCAGTGCAGTGCTGATAAAAATTGTAAAACGGGCGAATGGTTTATTGGACCATGGGGCGATTGTAACGGCGACTGTTTCAACTTGAAAAAGACACGACAAATTTATTGTATTCACAAAGAAACAATCGTATCGGACGCCGAATGTAACATAACAGCCAAACCCGAAGCATCGCGAGAATGTCCAACCGAAGATGTGAGAGATTGCCGTCCAAAATGGCATTACTCGGATTGGACGGCGTGCACGAAAACATGCGGTGGTGGTACACAAAAACGAACGGTAAAATGTTTCGAACCAAATTCGCGTGAGAAACAATTAAAAGAGTCACAATCATGTAAATATGCGGAACGTCCGATCGGCTATCGTAATTGTAATACACACAGTTGTACGGAGGAGCAACCGAAAGCGCCCGAAAACTATATTGAGCCGCGCGTCGATCTCATTCAAAATGATATAGCGCCCGAGTGCACGGATCAATATCCCAATTGTAATTTAGTGATAAAGGCTAGTTTATGTAATTATGCGTACTATTACGAACAGTGTTGCCATTCATGTCAGAACAGTAGATTAGAAAATTAATTTTTGCTTTCCAACAAAAAAATTTCGCTTGGAAAATATTTATAATTTTCTCTCGTTTTTTCCATAATGTTAACTTAATTAATTAATGATTAATATAAAATTTAAAGTTGATTTATTTTTATAAAACATTTTTTTTAACCCAAACAAAATCTAAATAAATATGCAAATTTAAATAATTAAAACGGGGTGCGCATAATAAAATCGTTCGTTACTCGGTTAGGTAACATCAGAATATGACAGTGAACTTTTCCATGCCACCCTATGATGATATTTTAGTTAGAAGACGAGTCGATGCATTGTAGTTGAAAATTTAAAAAAAAAAAATCACAAAACATCAAAAGAAAACTAATTTCCTTAATGTTTACAAAAAAAAGAAACGGAAGCCAAAAGAATTGCGGAGGAATTAAAATACAAAAAAAATAATAATTACTAGAAATTAATAGAAGCAAATAGTAAGATACACATAAGATTTTGTTTTTATTATTTATTTTCTCAAATTTAAAATTTAATTGTTTTTATTATTATTATTATAGTGTTTATTATTATAATTTAAATAAATTAATTTAAAACAAAAAACCAAACAAATTACACACACAAAATAAATAGATAAAATAATTAAAAGAAATAAAAAAAGAATATTTTAAACAAAATTGATGGATTTTATTGAACGGATTATGTGGCTGAGAAGAATTTCAAACTTGATCAATTACCAACTGAAAGAGCAAGTAAGTAAAATAATTGTTTTATGTAAACGACACCTTCCCCAAGCGCAACATCGGATGAACACAGCTTCCGGTCTAACAATTTAAGTATATTATATTTTTTACTAGTATCGTATGGCCGGCTAATCGCATCTAGTAATTACGCTTGTTGCTGTTTAACAACAGCTTTGTGAAATTACATTCGAAAAATTTCATTGTAAACCGCAATCGTCATGCAGTAACTGGCCTTGCCCTTCCGTTTGCGAAATTTTCACTTTGATATTGACACCAGTGCGAGTACGTGAACGGGTGACTTATAGTTGACAGACGCCGAATACTGGAAGTTACAGGTCGATTCCCACCATCATATAAGTTTGTTCTTGTGGTTTGTTCAAAGTAATGTAAAAGTCCGGAATCAGGGGAAATTGTTAACGTCGCAAGATAAGTGGCAATTTTGTATCGAAGATCGAAGGGAGCTAACATGATGTGGGATGTTATCACTACATCACCGCGGTTGCAATCAGAGGTAATACGAGTAGTGGTTATGTTTTTAGCCAGTTGCTCAAATTTCTCAAGAGCCAAGGACTCAAATTTCTCAAGTGTATGATAATTGTTCTCCTTTTAAGCAACATGCCACCTTGCAAACTCGGAAAATGTCCATTTGTATTCTGCAGTGCTTCTAAATTTTAGAATATAAGAGAATAAAATTAGTTTTAAGCAAGAATCACAATCAGTAATTAATAATAGTTACAATCTGTAACCTCTATTAGTCATCAGAAATTATTTTAAGAGTTAAGTTATGTAAATCAAGTACCCAGCCCTCTGGATACCAGGCGATCTTCAGTTGTATTTCGCCTTACCTGCATATACGGATCTCTGTGCAGGTGGACTTGTATTTCTTCGATACTCGTGGGAAAAACATGTAAAACATAATAGAAAACAAAAATAAAGAGGCTGGCACCCTTCAAAAACCGGAAGAAGGGAGTAGCTCGAACCGCGACGGAGTGGCTCCCTCATCAGGGGCAAGGTTAAGCGACACCTTGGCATCGAAGCCAGGTGGAAACGGAACCGCCACACAAAATAATAGGGGATTGAGGGAAATCCCTCTGGTGAAGCGTCGATACAAGAGAGACGGTCGTCGTTCAAAATCTTAGAAAAACTGGCTGCAACCTCTGAGGGGGCAGCTTACAGTAGAACAACGAGAATCTGTAGCATGGACTAAGAAAATTGTCGGCTGTGATAGCTCGGAAAGGGCCCTTGTGTCTAAAAGACCGTGATCCCAGGATGAGCTGGAAACGGGCGACAGCAAACGAGCCAAGGTGCAAGCAAACAAGACGTTGGGTGTTCCTAGGGATCGAAAACTGAAGCTATTCAGAAAGATCCTAAAGGAGCACGGGTTGGTGCTAGCCGTCAATGACAGAAGTCAGGAAGATGGGAGCATCACCACGTCGGAGAAGTGGAGGGTAGTGTATAAAGCACTAAGCTCCATTTTTCTGAGGATCCTGAGAGAAAATCCGTGATCCCCGCCGCCCTGCAGAGATCGACATTTATAACATGACGGTCGACATTTATAACATGACAGTATGGCCGAAGTAGGCGAGGTGTAGCAGGGCGCGAGGCTTGAGCCAATCTGCAGGGAAGAAATACCGAGCATGCCCAGGGCACGCGTATGACTACCAACTCAGCCGGATAAGCCAGAAGAGATTCTCGAGATCATTCGGACCAGAAATCCCGATGAGGAGGAATGTAAAGTGAGAGGAGGCCAAGGAGTGCTTTAGATTTGCAATCATGCTGATTAATAAAGAATCCCTGGCCTCCCTTGCAAATTCAAAGGGAGTGATTAACTTCGGGTTCGGGTCGATCACCCGTAAAATATATAAAAAGGACGACCAGGTGGACGACCAGGAGAGTAATGCTTCGAACGTGGGGAGCATAGTGAGGGGAGATAGCCTCCTATCTCTAGAGTCTGATGGGGACATCCTGTCAGACTCTCGACGGAAGGAGAATGGCCGCCATTTGTGGCCTCAGAATGAAAGGGTATACATTATTATACTCAAGCAAGTCTCAGAAGATCAGATCGTATATTTTAGAGAAAAATAATCTGAATATTTTTCTTCTTCCTCAATTTAGTAGCAGGGATGTTACATCAGTGAGTGTTGAGGCTGGCTGTGAAAAATTATGGCTAACCTCAGTCTATATGGATCGCGAAAAGGAGGTTCCACCGGATACCCTGGGGGAACTGATCCAGGAAGCAGATCAAACAAGGGTAGGTGTTATACACGGATGTGATGCAAACGCGCATCACACAGTATGGGGAAGCACAGACATCAAAGAGAGGGGTGATAGTTATTTTTTGACTACTTATTAAATACCAACCTTTCAGTTTGCAATATTGGACGAGAACCGATATTCATTGTTAAAAATCGACAGGAGGTTTTAGATATGACCTTTGCGTCAGAAACGATCTTTAATGTGATCATAGGGTGGAGAGTGGCGAAGGAGCTGTCATTCTCTGATCATCGATATGTGCCCCCTGATAAAGCCTAGGGGCAGGCAGAAACCGATATGGTGGACCAAAGAGTTGGAAACCTGTCGGAGAGCGTGTAGGACAGCTTTCAATAAAGCTAAGAACACAAGGGAGGTTCGGGATTGGGCCTCCTATAACGAAGACCTAATAAAGTACAAAAAAGAGTTGAGGAAGGTACAAACGGAGTCTTGGAGACCCTGCAGGGTGGGGGTTCTCTGAGACTTCTCGCCTTAGGAAAATTCTAGCTACTAACCCAACCAGTCCAAGTTATTTAATTAGACTGGACGGGTCATCGACAGCTTCAAGTGCGGAATCATTGGAGCTCCTCATCGAGACCCATTTTCCGGGAAGCTTTGATCACTCGATGGAGCCTGGAGCTGATCGAGCAACCTTCAATAGAGATGGAGGGCATCGTGGACAGGAAGCGAATCCGGTGGGCGCTGAACGGTTTTAAGCCTTATAAATCGGCGGGCCCGGATCGGATTATACCAGCAGCGATCCAAAGGAACTCAGCAGTCATCCTCTCCTGGCTGCATGGTATCTTCAGGGATGTCTTAAACTAGCCTATATTCCTGAAATCGGGAAAAAGCTCACATGCTGTTCCAAAGGGCCTGAGACTTATAACTCTATCATCCTTTCTGTTGAAAACCTTGGAAAGGTTGGTAAATATAGGTATTCGATCAAAAATTACCCAGGATTTGGGCAATGTCGCAGCATGTGAACTGTAAGGGAAAGTCGGTGGGCACAGCTCTGCACGATGTGGTACGTATGATTGAGAAGTCAATTTACTCGCAAGAGTTTTGTATGGTAGTATTTTTCGACATTGAGGGTGCCTTTAATAACGTAAAAACGGAGGCGATCATTGAAGGATCGTTAGTTTTGAACGTGGACTACCCCATAAGTAGGTTGATAAATCAGATGCTGGTAAGTAGGATTATTACCTGGGAACTGGGGGAGGCCACCATTAGAAGGCAAGTGGCAGTGTTGTGATGAATGGATTACTCTTGGAACTGGAGAGAGACGGTATAGGGTTTGTACCATATGCAGATGATGTAGAAATAGCTGTCTCAGGCAAATATCTGGAGACGATTAGGGATGTTATACAGAATGCACTCCTGATCGTGAAACGGGAACCTGACCCAAAGGTAGAGGTTACCCAATTTCATAATTATAATTGCTATCATTTGTTCCTGCATCCCCAGTGACCTTAAGCCCACTAGCTCAATAGGGAGGTTAATTGGTCGTGGGTCAGGGAATGCCAAATGATAGCCTGGTTTATCACTACATTTGTAAAAAAAACATTTTAATTGATAAAGACTTGGTGGGGAATCGGACTCCCAGGTAGAGTTTACTTACAATCAACTCTCTAAGTGAGTTCAATCCACCATGGTTATTACGTGTCGCTTACTCACACATCCTTATATTCGTGACGGTGAGTAAGCCACATAAAAAAATAAATAAAAAAAATAAAAATAGTGAAAACGAACACAAAACAAAAACTTACCTGTCTCCGTATGGAGCCTTCAAAATCCGAATGTGCAAACCAAAAGGGAAATCCAAAAAAAAATCTCCTTCGAACACCAATTAAAACGCACATTAAATTAAAACGCAATTAAAACAATTAAAAAAACTCAAATTCTCTATATACATAAAGATAATGTTCTAATTTATTACAGTTTACTATATAAAAAACCACAACACTTAGATTGTCTATGTACTCAAATCTTTTTAAAATCATAAAAAAACAAAAAAACTTAAAACCTAATTATCGTGTATACGCAAGACACAAAAAAAGAGTGAGTCCATTAGTACTCTCAAGGAGATGTGTAAACATGACATATGTAGTGCGTGTGTATGGTTTACTTTGAAGGAAGAAGAAATGAAATTTTACTAACCAATTTTTTCATTCGGTTATTACCATCAAATTGGTCTATTACTCTTTCGGCATAACCAACGCAATTGGCCTATGGTAGCTGCAAGCATCAAAGACGTGGTCCCATATCTCCTAGTACATATATCTTATATTTCTCACATATCTCGTAGAAGATATATTTCGATCTGAGTTCTTGTGCAAATCGAATTCGTATCGCAGGAAGTTTATAAGTGATTCATCACTGATCTTAGGGAGCAGCAAAATGAAATCCTTGCTCATAATCATCGGCAAAAGATGTTAGTCTCCTTGAAGAATTTTTGAAATTCTTTTAGAATATGGAGCAAAGACGAAATGTATGTACTTGATTATGTCTTCGACAGCTTTATTCGGCGAGGTGTATACAACTACCAAAAGCATCTTATATCGCCAATGGGTTGTGTTGTTACGCTCATACCAGTTGTTTGTCCAACGATGATTTCCTTATGCGAGGTGACTGTATGAGATCTACTTGAATTTTTATATACTGCTACTCCAACCGCCCGCTGACTATTTCTCTTGAACTGAACGCAGCATTGAAAATTAGGAAAATTGAACATGCAGGTTCTAGGAGAGCAAAAGAATTGAGCATCCCTGCGTGACTGTATCAGTTAGGTCGAGCTGAAGCGACCTGAGATTCTGGCAGTTCAATGTTAAAAACCAGTCGTCGTTATTATCTCGTACAAAATTCGCCATTACATCCTGAGCTATACTTAGCAGTTTTGTGATGAGGCGCGTTAACTCATTTTGAAGAGGACCAATTGAGGTTGCATTTTTACGTTCATGGTAGAAGACATAATCATTGTTAGCCGACGTGATGAACTGCTCTACGAGATCGTGATAAAGCCACACAATATACACAAGTTGTTGACTGGGTTTTTTATCGTAAGAGTATACTATCTCGTTATAGGTACCACTCTCTATAGTGCATAAATTGTGGTGGCACACGCTATTTTAAATTTTTTTGTTTTTTCTGTTCGCTGAAAATGTCGATTCGTCGATTCGTCGTTTCTATTTAATTTTATAAATGTTTCTTTGTTTTCTTTCCATACTATTTATATATACATATACACTCAGACTATGTGTATAGTCAATGCCTCCTAAACTACAGGCCTCTTATTACTCTCATTTTTCGCACATGACGTCAATTTATGTCTAAACCGAGACTGCGCAATAATAATGTTAAGATATTTACACTAACAAAACAACTAGAGAAAACAACAAAAACGTCGACATAGCGTGTCGTCATCATTTGGTGTAAGCGGCCTGTAGTTTAGGAGGCATTGGTATAGTACAAAATTTATATATGTATTTTGTTGTTTTTGTTCTTTTTTTATTATTTTATATTTTGTTTCATTTTTCAATGAAGATATTTAAACGTAGTACGTCATTTCCGTTCGTTTCATTTGAAAGTTTACTACCATACAAAAATTTTTGGCATACGCGCGTAAAGATGTTTACACATCAAAAAGCAAATATATCAATCACCGTCTTATACAACCAATGTATCACAATATTATACCGAATAGATTTTTAAAAGCATTAACGATCAAAGAAAACTATAAAGCATTTGAATAATTCTGCTATGCCAGAGCAACGATCAATTTACTACGAAACGCCAAACTATAACCAACAACAACGCTCAAACTTCCAATTAAACAAATTTCAAATAAACGCCAACATTGGCTTTTCAACACAACCGCGAAACTATGAGTATAAGCCAGAAATTCACACATACAAATTCAAAGAAGCCCAAATAGATATTCCAAACAGCAAAAAACTCAATATTGACAGACAAAGCAGAATGACAACGAACCGTCAATTCTGGTAATTATGAAACTGAGCTAAATCCCCACAACATCATATGGTGATGTATATGTGTGTTGGTGATATAATTCGTCAAATCGATAAGTTCTTGTTTCTTACTATAGGTACAAAGCAAAAGTTGAATTTTTCCTGTTTGGTCGTTGCAAGTTGCAACCTGATGAGTAGACCAACTTTTTATCAGTACGAAACCAAGCTGCGCTGACAAGAAGAGACCTAAGGAAGTTCTCATTTTGTAACCCTGCAGATATACTCGACGCGACCGACGTGACTATGTAAAAAGAAAAAGTTAACCCTAATGTGAGTGACGTGGGTACCCGGGTACCCTGTGCACTTTTAAACGTCTATTTTTGTATGTTTTACTTCCAATAAAACTTTAAATTTTATGAGAACTTCTAGTACAATTGATAGATTACGATCATATTTAAAATTGGGAAATGTTACAACTTGGACGAACGTGGAATAAATAAGTTTCCATACAAAATGCATTTAGGTATTAATCACTCAAATTAAGATATTTTTCTTCACTCACATGAGGGTTAAACTATGAGAATTCATCTAAAGCAATTATACACGACGCGACTCAGACTTGATTCAAAAAAGTTGATTTAACTTTAACTTTTTGTTGTTGCTTAGTACTAAAGTGACATCTTACAGAACTTTTATGAAAAAATTTACCAACTTTTGTTACCATTTTGAAATGAAAGAATTGAAAAAAAATAAAGTCGAAAGTTAATGAAATTGAAACGTCATAAACTTAATAAACACATTTTTTACTTAATAAACACATTTTTATTAATCACTTGTTTTTGTAAAAACAAGTGATTAATAAAAATGTGTTTATTAAGTATAAGTGTGTTTTGCCAAGTGCCTACGGCAAATAGCGTAAAAAACGTCATAAACGTGAATTTCTATAGTGAGCTTAATCTTATGGGCATACTCGTAAGCGTGTTTTTGACATTTTGAAGGTTCTGAAGGTTCGACTATATCTCCAATCTCCATCATAAGGATACACAAACCTTTACACAAGTAGCCTGGGGTTAAAAATAGGTGGTAGATGCTTAGCCTCTTAAGACCTGGAGATCTCCAGAACCTTTCGAACCAAGCAAAGAGTTACACATTAGACATACTTGCACTACAAGAGCTTAGATGGTCGGGGAGTGAGATCTATGACACCACCAAAGGTTACACTCTTCATTACAGCGGTCATCATAATGGAGGACAAATTGGAGTTGGCTTCTTCATCCATCGGCGCGTGAAGAATCAGTACATAAAAAAGGGGTGCCTAAACACTTATGAGCGTTATTGTATCTGGCTTAACCACTTGGAGCTGATCGAAGTGTTATATAACAGGAATTTCTTGTGATTACTTCACGCCAGATCACTTAAGGCGGCACAGCAACGAAGTCAAGAGTAGTTTTTATACTCCCTGAAAAACAACAACGGGCACATCCCTAAACGAAATGATAAATGTAGGTCCAACGTTAAAAGACAACTTGAGAAAGTGTCCAGACAAATCATTGTAGCAATATCAAAATAAGAATAATGGCTCTAAAGTTTCGTGTAGGCTAAATACAAGGGCCAAGCAAGATAACAATAGAATCGATTTATTATTTCAGGTTTCGTGATGTGATAGTCTGCAGCTGAAATTCGACCAAACATCGTTATGTAAACTATTTTCATCTCGATGGTCATTCAGGTGTGTCAAAGCATTTGAAAGATGTAGTCTTTCTTCATTAAGGGTTCCATTTCGTATCTTATAGTTGTATTCAGTAGATTCTCTTTATATTCTTACAATTAAATTACTTCACGAAAAACCATATCTAATTAATACTCTTAAGTTACGCCATTTGTGTTCATTGATTCGTTATAAAGTACAACCTATGTCTAAATATGCAAGATTTTATATGAAAATTTCATCGAAACACCGCCATGATTTCAAATTTTATCAAAAAAGCTATAACACTATTCTTTGGTACTTGCATAACAACTACACTCGTAAAATCGCATATACATAATCCGTTACGGTACATGCATTGTTACGGTATAGTAGTCCTGCAAAAAAACATCGTATGTGACTAAAATCTTCCGGCTCGTGTAACATGTGCATAAATTTTTTTGTTGAAAAATAGTTTAGAATAGCAAAGTAGGTTTTCTATATCGAAATGAAATCTATGTTACGACTAAAGGGAATATAGTTCCGTTCGTTCACACGTGTAATTGCCATTATATGTTATGTAGAGTACCTACATCAAACATTTTGCCAATTTACCGATTTTATGGTCCGTGTTGTTATAAAATCACAGTTTATGGTTTTATAAAGGTATAAACCTAAAAACTATTTAGAATTTAATGTTTACAGAAAATGTTGTTGTTATTCCATAAGTCGCACCTCACTACACGATTTACGTGTAAATAAAACTCAATCGAACAATTACGAATAAATAAATATATTTGCATTACAAAATTTTATTAACTAAAAATACTTTTCACTTGGCTGAACATAGTCATGCAAGCACCCCAACACGTGAACACGATCGTTAAACCACACATCACTTGCAGTCCTACACGTGTTGTTGCAATGGGTTCAAATCGCTCAAAGAATCGTGTTTCAAATCCGTATATTAAACTCACCATCCCCGTTACAAAAGCCAGTAATGAAATAATGTTGTGGAAGAATTTGCTGTACACGGGCTTAACAAACTTCCGCAAATTGGTTGCATACAATGCCAAAATACCATTACACAACGAGATTAACAGAAATACAAATGAAATTAAACCGAGCAGGGCGTGTATTGAAACGAAATGATTATCGTCTTTTGCCAGATATATAACTACGTCACCGGCGATTGCTAATGCGGATCCGACTATTTGTAAAACTACGTGAAGAGTAGTTTTTGTCTTCTTTTTGGTGAAATTGCTCCACGTATTGAACGGATACAGAGTTAAAATAGCTTCGGCCATCAACAGTTGGTACTAATAAAACAAACAACTTAAATTCAATATCACATAAATTTTGTAACCACTTCGTATAGACGCTTACCCCGATCGTACACAACAGCGCGTGCACCACGGTATCACTATCTAGTCCAAGATTTACACAGAACAGGATCGTATATATTGAGATAAATCCGATTAGTACATGATTCACGGTATTGAACAAAATTTGGCATATTTCCCATATTGATTTTTCATTGGGATCCTGCATTTTTAATAACAACGAAAAATCACCTTTACTCGATGCACTATAAACTACTTAATGAGAGATACTAAATAGTATTTTTGTAATTAAACCCAATTTATACGTCGCGAAACTGTCCGAACAAAAAAAAAACAGATTGCACAGACACGAACGTACCGAGCATTATTATCAATTCGGGTCTTATCGCACGTAGCGTTTACAAGATCTTCAAAATTAGTTATCATGTATAAGACGTTAACTTATACTTTCCCATGGCGAGTATCAAAATTGGTATGCAATTGTCCGTTTATCGTGCACGATTTACTAATTAGTTGTTAATTGGACACAAACAATAATCAATCCCCATTTAATTAGCCGAAACTTAGAGACTTTTATGACTAACGCTTCTGTCCCGACTAAACATATGTTTGGCGAGCTTTGTAACTTTCTTGCACTTAATAAATGACCTTACTGTCAAACAGTAGTCGGCATACAAAATCAAAATGTCTGATCAAATCTTCAAGTGGGTTGGTTAAAATGTTTAAATACTATAAATTGTTTATCACGATTTTTTGGAATAAGTGTAGTCTGTTACCTTTATCAGACGAAATAACAAATTATCAATTAACACAAAAGTAACATGGACGATGTTACGTGCTGAACGTCAATATTATGATGGTCTCAATTTGGCTAGCCTATACGGCTATTGATCATTTTGCGGGTTCGTTGCTGTCGTTAATAATGTGCTATGTATTGTGTTTGTTTCATCTGTGAGGATTTTTCATTCTTATAAAAAATTAAAAACTGGCACGTGAAGCAAACTAATCGCGCTAACCATTATAGTATTCATAGATTGTCGAGAAAATTCCTTAGGTATGACTATCCCAGCGCGGTACTTATCTTTATTGCAGGCGAGTGATTTCGATTATATGGAAGGTACAAAATAATTTCGGCCTAGTGCAATAAAAATTACAAAAATAAATTGAAAATAGTTTGTTAATTTTATTTATAGAGTTTATCTATAATAATAAAATTAATTAAAAATAAACAATAAGGAACTAATTGCAGATATGACGTAATAATTATCAATAGAATCAGTAATTCCAAAATCAGATTGTGTAATCTCGTCCTCAATACGATACACCGTCGTGCATTAATTTACAAACAATTGATTTTACGTGCATACCACCGGCACTGATATAAGGTGATAAAACAATTAAAAAGTTTTGTGATTCCAATAAATTTTATATAGCCCAGATTTCCTGTTTTAATTGGCAGTGATTTCGCAACCAAATCGTAAATATTTGGAAATAATGGAATTATCTAAGATAACCAATAATCTATTATTCGTCATTTTGGTTACTAGATACGGCGCTTTTGATTTAAATTTACTGATACATAATTAAATTGTTCACACAATTGGAAATCGGTTAACATTTGGATTTAATTTCTTGCAAGCTTAAAGTTTGAAAAATCGTCACGTGTAGCGTTAAACCGTAAAACGACGTGTTTTAGTCAGAAAGCAGTTAGTCATTTAACAATTTAAAAGATGCACATGTATTAACAAACATGGATTTAGTGATATCTATGAATTAGTAGTGAACATGGGATAACCTAGTTTTTAATCACCACTCTCAAATTATTTGTCTGGTTCGGATCACTAATAAAAAAAGCCACTTATTAAATTTACCTGCCATCTAAGAATCATTAGCAGAACTATAATAGTTGTATTTGTGTTCTGATAAATGATGAATAGTTTTTTGAATGTTGATACAGATCAAAAACAGATCTTAATTTGGTTGTCAATTTTTATAATTTAATGAATTAAATTTGGAACAATTGTGTGTTGATAAATTATACATTTAATTTGTTAGTGCTGACCTCCATATTACAATAGTGAAAAATCGATTTAATACTTTAATCACCGTTTGCGAAGTATTCTACTTTATCGACATTAAAGAAGTGTCTTCGATATCGAAAATTCGAAGTTGATTCTGTATCGTTACTTCATTAATTTTTTGAATGTTGTTTTGAAATTAATTTTTATTCACTCAATACACAACATAAAAGAAATTTAATTCAATGTAACGTACATATTTATGTCCTTAAAAAAAATTAAGTGTGCTTTAGACCACACTACTGAAGTAAAACTGCTAATATATATTTAATATTTATAATATAATATAGAAAAATTATAATATTGAAAAGAAAAAATTGGTCATCCAGTGCGTTCTCGAGTGTCACCTAGCCGTTTATGTCTGATGCCACAGAGGTAACCTTGTAACTTGGTAACTTTTTCAAGGCCAACTAGTCGTAATAGATAATGTTTATGTATGTGTAACAAAATGGACAAAAAAATCATTTTTGAAATCTCTTCGCATAGTAAAAATGGCCTTGAAATATTTTTTATTTCATTTATGTTTATGTTGTGTGGTTTCAGCGAAAATTTGTTTAAGTCGCATTAAAACCTGTATCATAGGCAAACGGGGAAAGAAACGAAGAAAGAATCGGTTTTTGTGATACCTAGTGTGGAATGGAGTTATAATATAGAAAAAAAGAAGGGAAAGGTTCGGAGTCGAACTCTATAAGCATTTTTGTTGCCCATAAAATAAAAGAAAATGGCTTTTCCACAAAAATAAACACAAATCACCACACATAAACATTATTACCATCCCCCCACCCACTATCCAATTCAAACCCCCAAAACCCATCACACCCGCACCACCCTATACCGCACCAGCCATATTATCACCCTTTAACACCTTCATACTCACTTCCACAAACACACCACCCACACAAACTCTCATCCAACAAATTCCAAATTCCTACACCAAACCCAAAATTGTAACGAACGAGTTCATTAAGACACTGTGGTACTTGCCTATCGTGAGAAGGTACTAGCAATTTTAATTATTCAATCCAAAAATTCAAACCAACGTCTCTCACGGATACATCGAAGTTGATTTTTTTTATAATCTCCAATACTACGTGATCTCAACGCAATAACCAATTTGGGTGTATTGATTATGAGCAGCGTAATCATACCTTGTACCTGTGTATAAGTACGATTGATGATGTGCACATTTAAAGAATGATTAAATTTACTATTTGCACACCGTTCCATCTGATCTTTGTTAGTGTACTGTCAATTTCCCCAATCAATATTATATGAGAGGTATCTTAATATTGATGTACCAGTATAAGTATGCAGATCAAATGGTGAAGCCTCTCATCAAAGTTAATCTCTTTCGAAATAAAAATAATATACCTCTCTTCATTGCGATTGCTACCATACATTTTTTCCAAGTATCGATTAAATCAGTTTACCGCCAGCTGTTAAGGTGTCATAACATTAAGTAAACTAAAGTAAGTGTAGTGCCAGCTAAAATTAGTTTAACCAAACGCCAGCTAGAAATATCATTATACTTGATTTGTTGAACTTACAACGGCCGCTTATTTTCGGATTTGGGTTTCCTTTATAACACAGCAGGTATGATACTAAATTGTTTATACTTACTATTGGGAAATCTAATTGGCTTCTATTTTTCGTATAGCATATACAATTTTCTTAAAGAAAAGAGTGCTAGTGCAACGAAAACGCATTATACCCACGCGGGTGCGAAAATTGCGGTTATTCAAGGACATTAGACCCTCCGTTGTGAGTAATTGGAAAAGAAACCAAAATCAACAAAATTTGGTTTTTGCATGGTAACGACCGCTACTCAACCACATGCTAAAAAAGCATACAGTATATTGGATATAGTACGGATGGTCGGCGTCTTTCTCTATAACATCTGTGCAAGGCGTACAATCATGTGTTATGACTTTATGAGCAACTTATGTTATGCACGCGCGGGTTAACCAATAATTTTAGTTTAGTGAAATTTTGTTATAATTTAATTAAGTCTCCTGAATTAATTGATTAGTTTAATTTAATTAAGTTTCATCAATTTCAATTCTTAATTAATAACCAATATTAGGTTAATGTTCGATAATTTAGATTCTTAAGTTAAAGACTTTAAAATCATTATTATTTTTAGTGATGTTGTTATATTAAGTGATATCAATTTGGATAAAACACAAGCCAATATAATTTGTGACAGTACAGATTGAGTGACGTGAACTTTACGATTTTCCACATTGTATATTATATATAATATTTTAGTGCCAGCTATAGAAAACCCATCTTATAAGTCTACGCGGGGAAGCGCTTCATCGTCGCAGCTATAAGTGGTAAGTTTGTTTTGTAAATTAAATTTCTTGTTTTTATTGATATTATATTGTATTATATATTGTGGTACCGAATAATTGGCACGTCATAATTTCATTTTTTTTACTTCTGGCAAGGTGTCAGTTTACCTTTGAACCTCGGTGTACGGTTGTAATTCATATAAGAAAATTCATATCACTTAGTTTAACTCATTTTTAGTATTATGAAAGTTTATCTCAGATTGAAGATTGTTTATGAATAAACAACCGGTAATTATGTTCCAGATGTAATTTCTTTTACTTTGTGGAGGGAGATGGGTTGAGTGAACAAAATTCTCAGTGATTGTCCGCCATTTGTTTGTTTTTTTTTTATGCAGCTGTATATATCCGTTATTATCCGAAGTACCCCGCCCTTCACCGAAACCAGCTAGCGGGCTAATGGCTGCTCTTCGGAATTTAATAATGGATTTCTGTTAACGTATACGCGGC
This sequence comes from Nephrotoma flavescens, assembly GCA_932526605.1. Lineage (NCBI taxonomy): Eukaryota > Metazoa > Arthropoda > Insecta > Diptera > Tipulidae > Nephrotoma > Nephrotoma flavescens. The sequence goes on along the minus strand of OW052220.1, from coordinate 176,402,376 downwards.
ATTTCCGGGTGACCTTCTAATAGGTGCGTTAGCAAAGTGTAGTGGGTGAACGTTCAAAGTTGTTTAATCGATACCGGTCACCCATGTATTTGTGTCCAACCCGGTAGAGTGGTCGTGTACGTTACAGTGGCGCCCAAAGGGTGCACGTCCTTGTGCATTCGCACGGCTTACAATTTATTTATAAAACTGTTACTGCAAGACGTATGAAGCTGGCATTCAATATGTTCTTTGTCAACATATTTTATTTAAAAATGCTGTGTCAAACTGTTTTTGTTCTGTACAACCATTTCCAAATATTCAATTTATTATTTAAATTGTTGAATTTGTGAACGGCTTTTAGAGACAACTATGTGTTAAGCGATCGAGTTACGAATTATTTGCAGTCAAGTTTTATGTGTTTGTAAGCTTTTGTTATACCCCCACATGTTGCATTGGTTTATTTTTTTTTTGATGATCTATATGTGTCTTATTCTTAATCCGATGTGTTGAACAATTGTTGACGACGAATTGTTAACGACTCATTAGTTCCGATTGTTTAATACATTTTTGATAAGAATTATTTAGCTTCGATCATACTATGCTAGGAAGAATGAAAAGTAAATCTCGAATTGGTTCGGTCGATTATTTTGCTAATTCCAATTAGGGGACTATTTCTGTCTTATAATCTGTAATTTTACCAATGCCATATCTGTAACAAATTTTCTTTTGCCTTGTAATTACTATCTCATAATTTTTTTATTTTCTAATTTAACCTTAGTAATAATATCCAAAAGGTTTCCTTACTTGTTGAATCATTACTGGTAGCTGTTATATTAGAAATTGTAAATTATATAATGTATTTTTTTTTGCCCTTAAAGTAAATCAATTTTTTTTGTGTGGAACATTACTGAGAATTTTGTTTAGACTTTACTCTTTCCCATATATCCCTCCATATGAATTATTATATTTTGATCAATAACTAACTATCTTGCATTTAAGGTCTAAATATTGAAACCCATTAAAAAGTTAATTTTAAGACCCTATTTTGATAAAGTAAATCTAATTATTTAAGTATTAACGTAGATTAAATCATTTACTAAATCGTTATTTTTTTTTTTTTTTCCTTCAAACTCCACCCGGAATTTTCATGATGTGTGATAACGAAAGTACTCCTAACGGTGTTGAAAACAACAACAGTAAACAATCACAACAGCTAGTTAAATCCTCATCTTCCGAAAATATTCTTTCGGTACTTAAACGCAGAACAAACTTGAATATTATGAATATAGATCATTTAACTCACGATGAATTTAAAATAGAATGTGACGTTAGGAATTTGACAGGTCCTGCTCATACTTGCTATCAAACGCTTAAAACTCTGTTTGAAGAGGAGGCTCGTACACCAGTAATAAAACCCAATCGTGCCCATAAAAATGCACGAAAGAACCCAATACGTGAGGTCGAAATTTGTAATCATAAGTTAACTCAGATTCAGACAGCCTTAACCGAAAATAATGACGACGAGTCGCTTCTTGCTAAAACTGAGTCACGTTTGAACCATGTCAAAGATCGATTATTGCGTATTCAATCATCCGGGGTCGCGAAAGATTCTGCCACTCTGTCCCTAGAGGTGTGTATTAAATTATTGGCGATTGTATGCGAAGCGACTAAAGCTCACCAACCTGTAAATACTGACTCCATCAAAGAGATTATTCCTAATACATCAATCCAAGTAGAAAACCTTGTATGGGAATCAGCCGATGAAGAGGAGTCTAACGCCTCACTTGCTGAATCGGTTAAACCAACACAAAGTACCGGTTTTCTCAGCAGTTCCAAATTACAAACCAATTGTGTTAATCCTAACGAACCTCAAGCCGGCTCTTTGCAATCTATGGCGTTTGCTCAACCGCTTGTACATGAGCCGTGGCAAACAATACCAATACCCAACCTCCTTCCCAATCTCCAAAGCGAGTTTGAAGACATGTCCGAGAAGCTTCAGTCTCTACAGCTACAACTCGCCGCAATTAAACCAGATCCTCGCTACACTGCAGATCAATTTTCACCGCCTGAAATAAAAAGTTTAAAGACAGGCAGTGCTAATTTTAAAGCAATTAAAGGGAGCTCTTCCAAGCCAGAAGATACCCCCCGTTCGAATGTAGGTCCTCATATGAAGCCTACTTCAGTTTATTTTTCACAGCCCATTGCGAGCGCAAAGAGCGCATCTGGGTTTATTCCAATTTCGTCACAGATTGCCAGTCAGCGTAACCAAAATCCCGATCAGAGCTTTTTGTACAACTCTTATGCCCCGCATACTGAAATCAAGCTCCTCAGGAACTGGAATATTAAATATGGAGGTGAACGAAAAGACCGTGCTGTCGAAAAATTCCTATTTCAAGCGGAATATTTAGCGAATGCTTTTAACGTGTCTCAAAGCCGGCTCACTAAAGAATTCGCGTCGTTGCTCGCTAAAGATGCCTTGGAATGGTATTGGGCGTTTATCCGACGAAACTTTGATAAAGAAATCACTTGGAACCATTTGCGGGAGGAAATGTTACGATATTTTCGAGACGCTAAAACGGACGATAATATAAAGACTGATTTCGATAAGCGACAACAAAACTATAAACATAATGAATCATTTATGGCGTATTTTCGAGACATGTACCTAATATCTAGTTCTCTTCATGTACCATATTCAGACGCGGAATTCATGCGAATAGTTAAGAAGAACATGCGGCCTGGCCTCAGAATAGCTACAAGGGGAGAAGTATTTCAGAGTATTGATCAGATGCTACACCGTTGCCGTGATTTGGAAGAAGGGTGGAAAGAGGAAGGTTTTAATCCCGAATATGGCTTGCAAACTGCTCCAGCTAAGAAAAATAGAATCGAAGTGAACGCAATTTCCAACTGCGGTCAAAAAAATTTTTCCACTCAGACCACTTCTTTTCAGAGTCCATCCTCAGAGGATTCCAACATAGCACTTGAAAATTTACCCCCGCCGTTGTTACAATACTATGAAACCCCGTTACATGAACAAATTAATAACGAAAACTCAACAAGAGATTCCAATATTTCAGCCATGGTCCAGAAACAAATGTATAGTCGACCATATCCAACTACTTCATCCCCTCCGCTAAAACCTTTTACTACTCCCAGACCCATATTTTGTTATAATTGTGTGGAGTTAGGCCATACCTACACTCAGTGTCCATATGAAAAATGGATTCATAAGTTCTGTAAAAAGTGTGGTTTTCCGAATACAGAAGAAACCATCTGTCCAAGATGTAAATTACGGTCGGGAAATGTACAGGGGGGGAGCTCTTTAGCTGGGAAAAGTCCCCTACCGACGCAACCAGCGCAAAAAGCGGGCAAACAGACGGAGGATTCGTCGGCGAACACATGGCCGAACAAAAACAAATCTTAAATTCAATCGCCAATCCCTATTGCAATGATTCCCTTCCTTTTCATCCTTCAACTTCCCCTACGGAAGGGATAGCCAAAATGTCTCCCCATCGTTTGCGATCATTTAAATATTGGAAATTACGGAAAAACATATCCCATCAAATACTTGCCTCAATTATTACCGATTCTAATGATGGCCGTCCTCGTGTCGATGTACAGCTCGGTGAATATAAATATTGCGGCCTATTAGATAGTGGGGCGAATTTGAGCGTGTTAGGGAAAGGCTGTGAAGTTTTCTTATCCAATCCGGCCTACAAAGTTACAAATCTTCTTTCAATGGTGAGAACGGCTAGCGGACAGAAGAAAAGAGTTTTGGGTTACCTGACCATACTTACAACCTTCAATAAGCATTCTAAGCCTTTCAAGTTTCATTTGTGTCCGGATTTAACTGAAAAATTATACCTCGGCATCGATTTTTGGCATGAATTTGGCATAGCCCCGATTATTACTGCACCTCTTAAACCAGTTCCTATCTCTTCGGTTTCGTTATCTTCGGTGACCGTATCTCCCACTGAATTAGATAGTAATATGCATAATCTCACCGCAGCAGAAAAATCTCTTCTCGATGAAATTGTTAATAATTTTCCTTCTTCCGAAGCATTGGGTCTTGGGAAAACAACACTCACCAAACATGAAATCCAACTGGTTGAGAACGCAGTTCCAGTAAAGCAGCGATATTATCCTGTTTCTCCTGCTAAGCAAGCAGATCTCGATTCCGAAATTGACAGGATGCTAAGGCTTGGGGTAATTGAGGAGTGTCGTGGGAGTGAGTGGAGTTCCCCGGTCACATTGGTCCGAAAGGCCAACGGGAAAATTCGGTTGTGTTTAGACGCCCGAAAGGTTAACGAGGCCACGGTGAAAGACGCTTATCCCTTACCTATCATTGAGGGGCTGCTAGGCCGCCTTGATCAAACCCGATACATCTCCAGTATCGATTTGAAAGATGCGTTCTGGCAGATTCCTCTCGGTGAGGGGTCTAGGGATAAGACGGCTTTTACCGTGCCCGGCCGGCCATTGTATCAATTTGCGGTTATGCCTTTCGGGCTCTGTAATGCCCCGCAACGAATGTGCCGACTGATGGACCGGGTGATTCCACATCACCTTCATGACAGAATCTTCGTCTACCTTGACGACCTATTAATTACGTCTGCTACCTACGAGGAGCATTTGGTACTCTTGCGGGAAGTTAGTCGTTTACTAAAGGAGGCTGGTTTGACCATTAATGTGACTAAGAGTAAATTTGTTCTCAAATCCACAAGATACTTGGGATATGTTATCGGTAATGGTACTATTCGAGTTGATTCGGAGAAGGTTAGATGTATTAAAGAATACCCAGTACCCAAAAACATTAGACAGATCCGAAGATTTTTGGGTATGACTGGATATTACCGACGATTCATTTCTAATTATTCGTCAATAGCTGTCCCACTTACCAACATGTTAAGTAAAAATAAAGCCTTTCGTTGGACATCAGAAGCCCAATTGGCTCTGGATAAATTGAAACAAGCCTTAATTTCAGCCCCCGTACTTCAAAACGCCGATTTTAAGAAACAATTTTTTATTCAGTGCGACGCTAGTTCGGTGGGTATAGGAAGCGTATTATTCCAGGTTTCGGACGATGGAAGTGAACACCCAATCGCGTATGCGTCAAAAAAGCTTAATTCCGCCCAGCGAAATTATTCCATCACGGAGTTAGAATGTTATGCGGTCGTGCATGGAATTAAGAGCTTTCGTGCCTATGTCGAGGGATACAATTTTGTAGTCATCACGGATCATGCCAGTCTTAAATGGCTTATGGCGCAACGGGACCTCACTGGACGACTGGCAAGGTGGGCATTAAAATTGCAACCATACACCTTTCGTATTGTTCATCGTAGTGGTGCACAAAACATTGTTCCAGATACTTTATCTAGGATGAATATGGAAGAGTTGCTCATTTCTGGCGATATTCCCGACAAACATACTAATACTTCGTGTGATGACCACTCAGCTTTGCATATTAATCTTTCTTCCCCGGCGTTTTCAAGTCCCGAATATCTGGCACAAATACATAAGCTTCAACAACATCCTAATATTATAACTAACACCCGGGTTGAAGATGGAAAAATTTTCATATTATTAAATACTGGAATCTCATATGATGACTCAATTCCCAACCAGTGGAAGCTGTTAGTGCCCTGCTCTATAACTCCTGAATTACTCGCCAGAGCTCACGAATCACCAACGGCGGCTCATCTCGGTATTGCAAAGACTTTGGAGCGTTTACAAAGGCAGTTCTATTGGATCGGAATGATTAAACAGGTGAAGGAATACGTCAACAATTGTTCCATCTGTAAAACCTGCAAACCAGTTAATTATGTCACACGTCCCCCAATTGGAGATTACCATGAGGAAATATTTAGGCCTTTTCAATTTTTGTATATAGATTATCTTGGTCCTTATCCTAGATCCAAGCTAGGAAATGGCTATATCCTAATAATACTCGATAAACTGTCTCGATTTGTGTGGTTATACCCGTTGAAGCAAGCTACTACTAAAGGTACAATAATAATCCTCGAAAAACTTTTCCTTAGATTCTCAGTGCCTCAAAAGGTATTCACCGATAATGGAACGCAATTCACTGCGGTGGGTTTTAAACATTTTTTGGATAAATTCGGTATCAATCACACTTACACTCCAAAATATTCGCCTCAGAGCAATGCCTCTGAACGAGTAAACAGAACGCTATTATCCGCAGTTCGTTGCTTTATTAAACACGATCAAAGATATTGGGATCAGTATTTGTCTGAATTTGAATCTGCCCTTAATAACGCTGTTCACAGCGGAACTAAATATTCCCCGCACTTTGTGCTGTTTGGCCAAAACCAAATATTAAACGGTAAAGAATATGATTTGTATAAACTGCTAGGATATTCTGAGGATGGGTATTTCTCTGTCACCAACAAAGCTAATAAACTTAGTAATACCCGACAAAAAGCTCTTGAACACTTAAAAATTTCGCACGCGAATAGTGCCAAATACTATAACCTGCGTACACGGCCTCGTAATTTTCGTCAAGGCGAGTATGTGTATGTCAGAAATTTTGCGCAAAGTGATGCTAGCAAGCACTTTTCGGCAAAATTAGCGCCAAAATTCATTAAAGGAGTCATTCACAAAAATGTCGGTAACGTAGCTTACGAAGTTCATGACGAAAAAGGGAAGAACCTAGGGACTTATCATACCAAGGACATCCAACATGCTTAGCGAAATTTAAACCCGGCTATGAGACATCTCAGGGGTAGGTTTCCCCACGAATGTAACGAACGAGTTCATTAAGACACTGTGGTACTTGCCTATCGTGAGAAGGTACTAGCAATTTTAATTATTCAATCCAAAAATTCAAACCAACGTCTCTCACGGATACATCGAAGTTGATTTTTTTTATAATCTCCAATACTACGTGATCTCAACGCAATAACCAATTTGGGTGTATTGATTATGAGCAGCGTAATCATACCTTGTACCTGTGTATAAGTACGATTGATGATGTGCACATTTAAAGAATGATTAAATTTACTATTTGCACACCGTTCCATCTGATCTTTGTTAGTGTACTGTCAATTTCCCCAATCAATATTATATGAGAGGTATCTTAATATTGATGTACCAGTATAAGTATGCAGATCAAATGGTGAAGCCTCTCATCAAAGTTAATCTCTTTCGAAATAAAAATAATATACCTCTCTTCATTGCGATTGCTACCATACATTTTTTCCAAGTATCGATTAAATCAGTTTACCGCCAGCTGTTAAGGTGTCATAACATTAAGTAAACTAAAGTAAGTGTAGTGCCAGCTAAAATTAGTTTAACCAAACGCCAGCTAGAAATATCATTATACTTGATTTGTTGAACTTACAACGGCCGCTTATTTTCGGATTTGGGTTTCCTTTATAACACAGCAGGTATGATACTAAATTGTTTATACTTACTATTGGGAAATCTAATTGGCTTCTATTTTTCGTATAGCATATACAATTTTCTTAAAGAAAAGAGTGCTAGTGCAACGAAAACGCATTATACCCACGCGGGTGCGAAAATTGCGGTTATTCAAGGACATTAGACCCTCCGTTGTGAGTAATTGGAAAAGAAACCAAAATCAACAAAATTTGGTTTTTGCATGGTAACGACCGCTACTCAACCACATGCTAAAAAAGCATACAGTATATTGGATATAGTACGGATGGTCGGCGTCTTTCTCTATAACATCTGTGCAAGGCGTACAATCATGTGTTATGACTTTATGAGCAACTTATGTTATGCACGCGCGGGTTAACCAATAATTTTAGTTTAGTGAAATTTTGTTATAATTTAATTAAGTCTCCTGAATTAATTGATTAGTTTAATTTAATTAAGTTTCATCAATTTCAATTCTTAATTAATAACCAATATTAGGTTAATGTTCGATAATTTAGATTCTTAAGTTAAAGACTTTAAAATCATTATTATTTTTAGTGATGTTGTTATATTAAGTGATATCAATTTGGATAAAACACAAGCCAATATAATTTGTGACAGTACAGATTGAGTGACGTGAACTTTACGATTTTCCACATTGTATATTATATATAATATTTTAGTGCCAGCTATAGAAAACCCATCTTATAAGTCTACGCGGGGAAGCGCTTCATCGTCGCAGCTATAAGTGGTAAGTTTGTTTTGTAAATTAAATTTCTTGTTTTTATTGATATTATATTGTATTATATATTGTGGTACCGAATAATTGGCACGTCATAATTTCATTTTTTTTACTTCTGGCAAGGTGTCAGTTTACCTTTGAACCTCGGTGTACGGTTGTAATTCATATAAGAAAATTCATATCACTTAGTTTAACTCATTTTTAGTATTATGAAAGTTTATCTCAGATTGAAGATTGTTTATGAATAAACAACCGGTAATTATGTTCCAGATGTAATTTCTTTTACTTTGTGGAGGGAGATGGGTTGAGTGAACAAAATTCTCAGTGATTGTCCGCCATTTGTTTGTTTTTTTTTTATGCAGCTGTATATATCCGTTATTATCCGAAGTACCCCGCCCTTCACCGAAACCAGCTAGCGGGCTAATGGCTGCTCTTCGGAATTTAATAATGGATTTCTGTTAACGTATACGCGGCATTTCCGGGTGACCTTCTAATAGGTGCGTTAGCAAAGTGTAGTGGGTGAACGTTCAAAGTTGTTTAATCGATACCGGTCACCCATGTATTTGTGTCCAACCCGGTAGAGTGGTCGTGTACGTTACAAAATACATCATCCCACCCCCTCTACCTGCCATATCACCACTTCTACCACTCCCATAACCACATCTCCCATACAAAACCACATCCAGACGAATTTATTCCACATTCACATGCTCTATGAAACCAAAATAGAATAAAAAATAAAATAAAAATATCAATTTTAAGGAGGGGTGTTAAAAAATCCAAATCAATAGGGATCATTCCCATGAATTTCTTGAACTTTTAGTGAAGAAATTAAGTTGATATCTCCATCCGTTCTCAATTTATCGTGCACACAGACGGACAGACGGCAAACCGAAACCATATAGCATTTTTTTTAACAAAAATGCTTAAAAATACATCTTTAAAATTTATAAAACAGCCGAATATTTTTTGGTCACCCTGTGCGTTCTGGAGTGAGTGAGTGACATAGATGTTATAATATAGAGAAAAAGAAATTTTGGTCACCCTGTGTGTTCTCGTGTGAGTCAGTCAATGACATAGAAGTCTATATTATGACTTTCCAATTTTCCAGTTTTTCAATTTTCCAATTTTCAAATTTTCCAATTTACCAACTTTCCAAATTTCCTATTTTCATATTTTTTATAGTCCTATATTCCAATTTTTCAATTTTCCAATTTACCAGTTTTCCAATTTTCCAATTTTCCATTTACCTATTTTCCAATTTTCTAATTTTCCAATTTTCCAATTTACAAATTTTCAAATTATTCAATTTTGCAAATTTCCAATTTTCCAATTTTTTCAATTTTCCATTTACCAATTTTCTTATTTACCAATTTTTTTAACCAATTATTAAAATAAAATGGTATCAACTAATGTTCCACCTAGGGATTTATGAATTGTCATGGCACATCCTGATACTAAAGGAAAATGATTTCGTTTTCGTTTAATGTTGTTGTTGTGTATTGTTATTGTTTCGTTCGCCTCGTTCGATTACACTTTTCGTAACGCATTTGCCAGTTTAGTCCCCAAGTCAAGCGTGCCTAAAGAAGTTTTACTTCAATAATTAGTTTTAGTAGAGTGCATAGAGGAGTTTTCTAAAATCAATTCATCGTTGTCCACTGTGTCATTTACCATAATGATAAACAATATTCAAAAAGTTGCTCCTCTATAGTTGGTGTCGGTGCATCCTCAAGGCGGCCGCAGGAAATTTGTCTCGAGCTCGACAAAGTTGAAAATGTGAGAATTTAGTGCGGCCGCCTTCAGACTATGTGGCGTGAGTTCGATTCGCATCCGAATAAAATTTCCGATGATGGTCTTTCAATGATTGATGAAGTTAAGGTGTTTGTCATCCCAGGGGAAATAAACCGTGACAAAATTTACGGTGTTCTTCCTCCCATCCTTGGAAAATTCGTATCTAAAGAGATCGCGGTTTAATCTCAGAAAATAAATTACCCTATAGAGTAGATATTAAGTAAAAACCAACAAAGAATTGAGGCTGGGTCTTCTTCTGCTCAGTTAACAGTCATCCTACCGTTCATTCGCATTCTTCAGAAAATTTCGTAGCGAGATCCGATAACGTATCGATGAGCTACACTTGGATTGCTACAGCATTTAAGTATTTTCTAGAAAGAAATTAGACATATTTTGTTCGGTTAATTACCAATCTCAATGTCGTGTAAGCGAGGATATCGTTTATCCCGTATAGATGGTTTTAGAGTTAGATTTTTGTTTGATAGAAGTCGTCACCGTAAGATGAACGGGTATTTGTCACCGTAAGGTGAACTGGCATTCTTCTTACAGCAGTCCATGTTATGCACTATAACAAAGATTTTGTGCGGTTTTCAAGTACCTTGTACAACGTATGATTTTGCAATTCTACACTGGCTAGGGTGAGTAATGTGACCTCGAAAGTAATAAGCATATCCCTTTCCTGCCAAGCGATGATCTTCGGTAGTAGGACTGTTCATTCTAAGGCAAATCGTCCCATCATTCCGCATCCTAGTCGGAATTGTAAAATCAAAATTTCCCCAATAATCCTAAGTTTAGTGGCAATTTAGCTCGTGGCTAGAATTTACCACAGGTTTAATTTTATCATTTTTAAAATCAGAGAAAAAAATGGAATTTCCCATGTATATCTTTATATTCAAGATTTCGCGTATTTTCCACTTCTGTTTAAAAAATTTAAAGTATCATCCCTTGGGATGGGGTCGCCAGTCTACTTGTTTAGTTAATTATTTACATCCACATTAGTTACAGTCGAGTTGGTACCGCAAAGTAATGAAAATTCGCAACAGCAACCGGCGTGTTGTTATTCCTAGTGGAATAAACAATTCGGCCTGCTACTCACACAGTCAGTACGTCGTCCTAGGGGACTTTAAATGATGACTGAGAGATAAGAGCGCGAGAGGATTGTCTCAGTCAATTAGGTAAATTAATGAAACACCAAACGGCTTCACCAAGGCAATGTGTCTCTTACGTTATAATCCAAGTTTTGAATGCCATTGCTGGTTGGGTTGACATTTCGGATTTCATCTAAAACAATTTAATTTCCTTTGCTCCTTTTTCTTGTTTGATCCGAGTAGTGGGAATTTTACTGCTGATTGCAGAAGAGACTGTGGTTGTAAATATTTAGAACAATTTTTTTTAGGAAATTTGTTAGGTTAATAGTAGTGACAAGTTTATTTTTTTTTTAATTTTGTGCAGTTAGGGAGTAACTTAAATTCATTATAGTTGGGGACTCTGTCTCAGAATGGAGTTCTTTATAGATAACCTGAATGAATAAGAGTTGCTGATCGCGTTTGAGGTAAAGGGATTGGCAGATAAAGATAACCGAAACGTGAAGCAAAATCTGAAAGAAGTATTAGCAGGGAAGTTTGAGGAATGAGATGAATCGTGTCCCGCGCCTACAGACTTGTACAAAAAAGTTGGCAAAGTTGCGTCAGGATGTGGTCCAAAATTTAGTGGACAAGGCACCGATAGATAATTAGTTGATTCTCAAAATTCCACGATACTGCTTTCCTGAGAACTGTGGAAGGTTGTGGGAAGATCGTAGCAGCATTAAAACGCAAGGATCTTTCAATGGAGTGAATACAGGTAGTATTAACAGATTTAATAATTGAATTTCCTGAACCTGTGAGAACACAAGTAGAAGAACCGCCATTGAGTCCTCAAAATAAGGCTGGTCCATGGGCTCACGGTGAGGCTGGATCAAATAAAGGCACCCAGCAGATAAAGAACAACCCTCCCGTGAGTATGCAAGCTATTGGAGAATATCAAGAAAAAGATCTCGACCAAGGCTTGGATAACTTGAAATTTAACAGTTCTGGGGATACCTCTCATGAGGAATCCAATGACAACATGCCCCATAACTCTAGTAAACTCGCCAAGCTACCTACCTGGAATAATATTAAGTTACGACAAGAAGTAACAACATGGAAGGGTGAATTCCAAGGCCTTAGTAGTGATCTAACGATGCAGCGATTCCTGGAGCGCATCGAGTGGCATGCATCCCTTTCTGATATTCGCATTGACCAGATAGTACGGGTCCTAGACTTTAGTCCAGAAGTCGAGACATTCGAGTGGTTCTGGAGTATGGTCGACCGCACTCCAGAAGTTCGTTTTTCCCCAAGCACAACAGACGACCATGTGCCGGATGCTCAACAATCGGAAACAACGATAACCTAAAGAAACCGTTCATCCATTCTATCAGGCAATTCAAAAGATTGCATTATTGTCATTCAAACCAGTATCTGATGTCACTTTATATACCATTTTGAGGAGAAGCATCAGACCTAGCTTACAAATTGCTCTGCATGACGAGGAGAATTTCCCGAACCTGCCTACATTCATCCGTCGTTGCAGTTCGTTCGCACAATGCTGAGTACTATAAAATGTCTCTCAGACGGCAGGTGGCGTTTGATCCAGGGACTAGCGTATAAGTCTCAGGTACATACTGCAAGCGGCACAGCAGAACAAATTTTAGGCTATGTATACGTAACAGTTGATTTTAACGGTTTATCTAAACTTATCTTAGGAACTGATTTCAGGAATGCATTCAACCTTCAGATTTCTGTATCCGAGATACACATGGGACATCCAAACCAGAAACCGTCACCAGCTAATGAGGCCGTACAAAACGACATGGATATGGAAATCGAGCGGATGGTAAGGTTAAGTGTGATCGAGGAATCATATAGCCCTTGGAGCTCGCCAATGGCAATAGTAACGTAAGATTTCATTTTATTTTATATATTGTTGTATTTTTTTTAATGCGGTAAACTAGGGCTGATATCTTCGTGCTCTAAAAGCCACACCGTTCCTCTATACTAGACTGAGCTGCAGGAACCAATACCGCATGGGGTACCAAAAGATAATAGCAATTCTGTGAATCTTTGCTTATGCATAAGGCCGACCCGTTCCAACATCCAACGGACTGCAGGTAATATTGCCTCGATCTCTTCCTCGGCTTGGCCTCGATTGTCTCGAGCTCTGAAGGTATGTAATAATCCACTCGGGTCGTGGTCATTGGGTACAAAGGAATGCGATTTTACAACAATTGCCGTTATAGGAGCAGTTTTTTACAGCATGGATATACACAAGAAGGACAATATCCTCATCGTGCGTGGTTTGAATGATGAACACACTTACAATTTCACCGCAAATAAAAACAAATTACAGCCTTGAGCGATGATAAAACTGAATTTATGAAAGAAATATTTATCAGTTCACGAATAAAAAAATTTATTATTCAATTCATATTTTGTTTAGTTTTACCAAATGTCAATCAGCAAAATATATCTAGCCTAATATAGATAGCCTCGAAATCTTATTTTTCGACTGATACTAAATTTTCGACTAAATTACTTACTAAAATATTTTAATGTTAGAACTAACATACGAACGTAAGTTGTTAAAAGATGTCGTTAAGCAGAATACACTAAATTGTATTCTAATTCAGGGGCGGTATGTTGACCATCACTTCGAATCGAAATTCGAAAAAAGTCGAATGTTGTATCATTTTCGAAAAGGCGGTATGTTGTATCATTTTCGAAAAGCAAAATGATACAACTTTCACTTTTTCGATTCGACTTTTTTCGGATTCGACTTTTTTCGATTCGAAGTGATGGTACAACATACCGCCTCAGATTTTTAATTTTATCATTTGTTGAAGTATTTATTACCGGAGCTGTATAATTCACAATTTAGTGCGTAATTTAGGATTGGATATTAGGCACAGTACGTTCAATACCACTACAATTACAGGCCGATTTTTAAAAGGTCGACGTTAGTATGAGTATTATTTAACAAAAACTGACAAAACCATACAAAAAAAAAGGTTGCATAGAAAGAATGTTATGGCATGGGTCGCTTATTTTGCCAGTAAATGGCTTGTATTTCATAAATAAAATAAAAAAAATTATTTTGTCAGTGATCACTATAAATAATCAACCTTTGGTAACAATTTTCTAGAAAAATAAATTTTGTATTTCGAAATTTTCATTTAGTACTTTCCATTTTTAAACAACAACTCCACTTTGCTTACGCGTCATAATCGGCACATGAATTTACCACACGAGAAAACACGAAAATACAAAAAATAATAATTTGTTGGTTTTGTTTTGTAAGAACTTTTATGCCTCAACCAGTCAGACTTAAGAGCTTAAGTTACACGCCGATTGCACCACTTCGGTTAGTGCTACAATCACCAAAATTTTATAGGCTTCTCGTCACAAATAAATAACTGACCTCTAAAATTTTGGTGGTCGTACCGCTCTTCTAAGTGGTTCAAAGCGGATCACAACTTAAGCTCTTAAGTCTGACTGGTTGAGGCATTACTTTGATTTGTTTTGCTGAAGTTTATTTATTTAGTAAAAAAATGTATGTTGAGTTGAGACGGAAGGGTGTAGATTATAACGAAATTTAAAAAAAAATCAAATTGAATTAAAATTTCACTAATTAAATTTATTAAATTTACGAAAATGAATTTTAATAAATTTAATACATTATTTCAATTGTTTGTGAACTAAAAGATTCGTATTCTTTTATGTAAATTGGAAAAAATTATTTCAGTAGTTAAATGTAAACATGAGTACAGTGGGGAGAAAAAAAACGGAACTCATTGAATGTTAATCCAATTTGTTTTTATGTGTATACTATACCTATGTAAACGGAATATTTTGTACAGTAAACTATAGAAAAATTTGTACATACTTGTGGTAACGGTGTGATTTTTATTCCATAATCAAATCATGTATACATATATAATTTTCTTACATAGAATATACTAAATTATGTTAAAATATCGCTTTCCATTACAATTACATATTTAAATTAATATATTAATTACATAACACAATGTAACACAATGAAACTCAGACTGAGGAGGAAAAAATGCCAACACAATCAGCGAACAAATCATTCCTCAAATGTATAAAAGCCAAGTTACTTCCAAAAAAGGGCGGCAAAACTATCTACCATGAGGATTTCACAAATGGATATGATTTCATTCAACGGATTCCTCCTGAATCATTTGATTATGCCGAACCACAAATTACCACTTGGATTAAGGGGAATTATTTACCATCTTCTTCTGTTACGATTTGCGCATCTATGCAAGCCAAATTAGACAAATGTCAAATTAAAGAATTCTTAACAAAAAAAGAACTGAAACTGATAAACTGCTATTCCAAATTTATAAACTTGGTTACAAAAGTATACTTAATTGTAGGAAAATCCGTTATAGTTGTCTCACATCAAGATAAAACCAACTGCACTGACTTAATCTATGTGTTAGATACATTAAAGTCATATTTACAACATAAGCGGGAATCATTTGTCATCACGCTTGACATCAATTGCTTTGTAGATAAACTTAAACTGGCTCTGGATTATATCTCCAACTGTTCATGCTCCAATATCAAATGATTGATTGTTGATGTTACATTAGCACTAAAAGAATATTATCCTGATATAAGCACCAAAAACCCTATAGAGGTATCAATGGGATTCTTCAAATTATACCACCTGATATATCATCCTTGCCTGTAATTGATAATACATATTATCTAACTTTTACCAAAGCAGATAAGCGCTTATTAATGGACCAGCATACCTTACCATCTTCTAGTAAAGTCTGTTACAGGCTGGCTGCTGCCAACCTGCAGATTTTCACTAAGCACCTGCAGAGGCCTCCACGGTGATGTTTTGCCGGCTACGTTCTCAGCGGAGAAGTGCGAAGGCCGTGGGGTTTGAGGCATGCAGGGCTCCTGGCCTACACCGTGATGATTACAGAAAGTTGGGGGGGGGGGGGGGGGGTCGGGGAACGCAAATAATAATAAACCGAGTTCCGCCGAAATTCGTCGGCCGGAACCTGAGGAACGACACGAATAATCAAAATAAATTAAAATAATAATAATAATAATAACGGTAGAGGTGCCTTGGTGCGCGCATCCATCCGAATTCAAACGGGATCAAGCCCTGGTTACGGAATTGGATGCGGGCACCAAGGGACCGCAAACACTAAACCGACACAGAGGGAGTCTCCGCTCCCATCACACCACACCGAAAAAATTAATTATTCATTTTATTTAAGATGAGCAAAGAAAACACAGAAAAGAAACAACTTCCCCCTCCACCCGCACCACGATAAGGAGAGAATGAGAGAGAGAGAGAGGAACAATGCGCATCGAGCGTGCACCCGCTGTGCGGCGCCCGATTACAAAATTTAATTTTAAAATTAAATTAGCAAAAAAAATTTTATATATATATGTAAAAATTTAAAAATAAATTTAGAAAATTTTAAAAATAACAAAAATGAAATAAAATAAAAAATGAAAAGAAAGATACCTTAATTATTTTTTTTTTTTTTTTTTTTTAAAAAAATTCTGTTGCGGCCTTGCACGGCCGTCATGCCACAGGTGCCCCCACCCGGACCGTTGCGGCTTGATGTGCCGTTATCACACTCGAATAGCCGGTTGGCCACCCGTACGGTTGCGGGGCCTCTCCCCGATACCAATAAAACTATCACGGCTGGCCTCACCTGGCCGCCGTACGCACACCAGACAAAATTTGACCTTGATCGGCAGCCGCGTTGTTTCTTTCACCATGTGGTACTAACTGGATACTTGTGGCACCGTAATGCTGTACTGCCGTACCACGCTGACCAATTTCCGGGATTAAAACACGATAATTATTAAATTCGGTGCCCGTAGATATCTGACAACAAATCTTGAATGCAAGAAAAACTGGACTTTTCCCAGCACCAAACTCGACTTTTAATGGTCTATTATCTGAGTCGACCACGTTACAAAAAACACCACAGAACTCCACTTTATGCCCGTAATTTTATTTGCCAAGGCGCCATATGACTTTATAATTTTATATTTATTTAACTGTGCAAAATGTGTTTCTTTAGAAAACAAATGCACACAATTGTTTATAATTTTTTATTGGTTCAATTTATTTTATCAAACAAAATTTAAATTAATTTAATTTTCTCTAATCGAACCTCAAACACGTGTAAATAAAATGGATGCACTTTTGATGTAATGCCCGATTGAGTTGTTTCTTCTACAACTACGACAATTTCTTCTAATGCATTCTCTCTCCAATCAAACAACAAAATTTTTATATTTTTTTTTCACAAAAAAAATCCAAATAAGACTTTATTTTCCTTTTACAAAATTTCTAGCACACAGATATCTAAATGTCACTTTATTATAAAAAATTCCAATCTCAATTATAAAAACAAGACCGTTCTTATCACCACCAAAATTCTACTCTATCCAAAATCACAACTCGATTTTTTTTTTTTTATATATAACCAAAATCAAAATAAGACTTTATAAAATTCCAACCTCGACTTTATTTTTTAAAGACAAAAACTCGAATGAATCAAACAAAAAAAATTCGTACGCCGCACATACGACGCGCAAAACATTCCAGAAGAATTGTCTTTCTTCTCTGTTTCTCGTTTACATCAATTCGCATTGGTGTAAACGAGAGGCATATAAGAAAAACATTCTTATGGAATGTTTTGCTTGAGCGACAGGAAGGGAAGGGGAATTTGGTAAGGAAGAAGGATCGGGAGAGGAATCAGGACTGGCAGACGAGTTTACCTCCGGGTCGGGTTCGATTGGGAGCGGAGTTCCGCGTCCGTATTGCTCGCTGCGTCCTCCTGAATCGGTTTGAGTGGACTTGTCCGTTGCGACATCAGTCTGGGTGGCAATTGTGGTTGTGGTGATTCTCGTGGTCCAGTCCTCCAAGAACCTCTGTTCTGGTTTTCCGACAGTCGTGATTGCGTGTTTCGGTCTTCCGCACAACGTCGACAACGCGCAGATATCGTCCCTCGCAGCCCACAGCGATAACAGAATAGTCCAACTGGAGCCAGTTGACAATCCATAAATGTGTGTCCCATATCTGAACAATTGAAGCACACGATATTTTTACCATAGCTCGAATGCTGTTTGTACACTAATCCTGAACTGTCTGCTGGGACTTGTCCGCCAGGACGTCTCGCCGCTGCCGACGGATACCTGCTCCCCGTTTGAATTGCGGATACTGAGTTATCAGGTAGAATATCAGTAATGGGGTAGTCCTCGTACGAGTCATACACTCCAGCATCATCATAAGGACTGCCTGGTAACTCATTGATCACGCGTCGTGAATGGATTGCAGGATCCGCCGGAGCTTTGAGCCGCCTGAAAGATTCTTCCTAAGCAGAACAGCTTTTGATTAGTTCGTTGATGCTGCTAAATTGTCTATCGGTTAGATGGTATTGTAGCGCTGGCTTCATATTGTTCATAAGGATTTGAATGAGCTCTTCGTCGGAATAAGGTGTGCGACATTGTAGGGTGAGTGTCCAAACATGGTTGTAGAAATCCAGAAAGCTTTCGTTCGGTTGTTGTTTACGTGCCTCGACCATTCTGCGGATTTCGTAATTTGTGCGGCGATCTTGA
The DNA here is from genome assembly GCA_932526605.1 of Nephrotoma flavescens. NCBI lineage: Eukaryota > Metazoa > Arthropoda > Insecta > Diptera > Tipulidae > Nephrotoma > Nephrotoma flavescens. Next base: position 176,383,764 of record OW052220.1, on the reverse strand, counting down.
AAACGCTCGATCATACCGCTTCTTAGTTCTGACCAGGTTGCGGGTTGTGTTTACGAAATGTCCAGTACCACTGCAACGCGAGGTCTTTTAGAATGGTGTGGAGCTCCAATAATAAGATTTGTTCGGATAATCCCCGAGATGAGGCGATGGTGTCCACTTGGAACAAAAACATGTCAATGTTGATTCCCGAGGGAGATCCCGTGAAACTTAGTCCACTACCGGACAACAAACGTCGATCGACAAATTTTGGCGATACTGGCGAACTGGTGGACGTCGGAGGCGCGCGATCTTGTACGGTTGAAATCGGGATGTCTTGTGAGAACAGGTTATTTCCGACGATTTGAGTCTGGAGGTTGGTTTGCCGTTGATCCAACTTGACCAGCTGCTGTGATACCAATTCGAATTTGCGCATCATGGATTCCAAAAGTGTGGTCTGTGCATTTGATTGTTGTACCGCCGTGTGGTTCGTTTGAATCTGATCAAGAAGATCCTCCAAAGTACATCTTCGCCCCTGCGGCTGTGGGTTGTCGGAATCATCCTCGCTACCGAGGTTTTGCACTTGCATCTCGTCCTTTTGTTCCTCCGGAGGAGGTATTTCCAACGTGAGATGTACGCCCTTCGCACTTTGTATGGAATCATTCAATTTTTCCTGATCATCCAGGTATATCTGCAGACTGGTCAATAATTCGGAACATGCCTGATGTCCCTTACGCGCGGACTGCTCGTATGTCGGTGATTTAAATGCGCGGCTAAGTCGACCTGCCAAATGTAATAAACGAGAATGGTACTGTTGCACCAATAGTATGAGATCTTTTGTCGCCGGATCCAAAACTGTGATCGCTCCCCGAATCTCCTCCAACTTCTTGAGACACGTTGAGATCTCGATATCCGGTCTTTTCGATGCGCTTGTATGCATTTTTCCGGGCGTTGGTTTAGTATCGGCCTGCTCACTTCGGACCGCTTCCTCGAGTTGATGAATTGCATCGGGCGTGTCGAAGCGAATATCACGAAGGAGACACTCCACCTCCACTTCGTCTCGTTGCAGTAGGTTTACATCCATTTTAGAATTAGGTAGGGTAGGGAGTAAGTTCGATTAATTCGACAAAAGAAACGTAGTCTTTATTAATTTATAAAAGATACAAAAATATTTTATTTCAAAATGACTTTACTCGAAACTGAAGGTTTCAGAATAAAGTGAACTTAGAATTATTTCCACACCCACTATAACTAGATAATAAAAACGTAAAAAAAAAAATTTAATTAATGATAAGAGGAATGGTTACCTTATAGTGTTTTGTGGGGCCCGGATTCCCACGATTGCTTAACCCGGCTACGACGAGATACCCTCCAAAGTGGCGCTTTTCGACGAGAACCTAATTCGGAGGGGCTCGTTGAAATTTTAAATAAAATAATAATTCAATGTATGACTCAAATCGCGATAAATAGCCAGAAAGTTACCCCATGCGTTGGATAAGATCTAGTTCGAATTTGAGTTCGGTTATCTTCCACTCGATCCCACGGAGAAATACGTTGGATACGAGGTTCTACGTCCGAGTTATCCCACACTGTACGTCTTTGAGGTCTTTCTGGCGTATCCCACGGATTTCGGTTCATACAAAAATAATAATAAATAAAATTTAATAATAATAATAACGTAGATAATGAAGCCACCAACACACCCAAATAAGAAGGCAAAGTGGCAACAGAAAATACAACTAAGATAATAATAAACGAAGAAAGGAATGGATACCTTATAGTAGTTTGTGGGGCCCGTACTCTCACGATTGTTTAACTACGGATTGGACGAGATACCCCCCAAAGTGGCGCTTTTCGATGAGAACCTAATTTGGAGGGGCTCGTTGAAATTTGAAATGATACGAAAACCAAAAATAATAAAATATAATAACAAATGCCAAAACTACCAACACACCCAATGGTATGCAGGCAGGATAAATTCAAAAGAAAACGATACGAAAAATCAAAAAATAATAATATATAGAAAAACCCAAAACTACCAACACACCCAGTGGTATATAGATAGAATAATAATTTCCAAATGAAAAACGATATAAAAAGAAAACTCAAAGTAATAATTAACCGTGGGTTAGGATACAACCCATAGATCGATCAAAAAAAATCAAAAATCAATAAATCAAAATATATCAACAAACTTAAGTTTATCGAACAAAAAAAATAGATCAATACAACAATACGGTGGTATGATGTGAGTGGAAATCCCACTCCGTGTCGGCTAAATAATAAAATAAAATAATAATAATAATAAAATGTTCTGTTCCTCAAATTTCGGCCAAGAAATTTCGGGGACAAGACAAAATGAAGCTACACTAAACTCCAGACAAATGACATCCGAGCTCCACCACAATCGAACACCACATAGTGGAAATGGGAAAGAGCTCGGAAATCGGATGTCTGAAGAATAGGGGTATGACACCCCCATCTACGCGCAATCAAACAGCCCGTGCTGGTTGCGATCGCAGATGGGGAATGTCAACCGGGAGACTGGCTTTGGTGTGCGCGTCCAGGCGAAGTCAAACAGTGATGAACACTGGTTTCGGCGCTGGACACGCACGCCAAAGGGAGTGAAGCTACAAATCATAAAAAAAATCAAAAAAAAATTAAAATTCGCGATATTTGGGCGCCACTGTTACAGGCTGGCTGCTGCCAACCTGCAGATTTTCACTAAGCACCTGTAGAGGCCTCCACGGTGATGTTTTGCCGGCTACGTTCTCAGCGGAGAAGTGCGAAGGTCGTGGGGTTTGAGGCATGCAGGGCTCCTGGCCTACACCGTGATGATTACAGAAAGTTGGGGGGGGGGGGGGGGGTGGGAAAACGCAAATAATAATAAACCGAGTTCCGCCGAAATTCGTCGGCCGGAACCTGAGGAACGACACGAATAATCAAAATAAATTAAAATAATAATAATAATAACGGTAGAGGTGCCTTGGTGCGCGCATCCATCCGAATTCAAACGGGATCAAGCCCTGGTTACGGAATTGGATGCGGGCACCAAGGGACCGCAAACACTAAACCGACACAGAGGGAGTCTCCGCTCCCATCACACCACACCGAAAAAATTAATTATTCATTTTATTTAAGATGAGCAAAGAAAACACAGAAAAGAAACAACTTCCCCCTCCACCCGCACCACGATAAGGAGAGAATGAGAGAGAGAGAGAGGAACAATGCGCATCGAGCGTGCACCCGCTGTGCGGCGCCCGATTACAAAATTTAATTTTAAAATTAAATTAGCAAAAAAAATTTTATATATATATGTAAAAATTTAAAAATAAATTTAGAAAATTTTAAAAATAACAAAAATGAAATAAAATAAAAAATGAAAAGAAAGGTACCTTAATTATTTTTTTTTTTTTTTTTTTTTTTTAAATTCTGTTGCGGCCTTGCACGGCCGTCATGCCACAGTTGCCCCCACCCGGACCGTTGCGGCTTGATGTGCCGTTATCACACTCGAATAGCCGGTTGGCCACCCGTACGGTTGCGGGGCCTCTCCCCGATACCAATAAAACTATCACGGCTGGCCTCACCTGGCCGCCGTACGCACACCAGACAAAATTTGACCTTGATCGGCAGCCGCGTTGTTTCTTTCACCATGTGGTACTAACTGGATACTTGTGGCACCGTAATGCTGTACTGCCGTACCACGCTGACCAATTTCCGGGATTAAAACACGATAATTATTAAATTCGGTGCCCGTAGATATCTGACAACAAATCTTGAATGCAAGAAAAACTGGACTTTTCCCAGCACCAAACTCGACTTTTAATGGTCTATTATCTGAGTCGACCACGTTACAAAAAACACCACAGAACTCCACTTTATGCCCGTAATTTTATTTGCCAAGGCGCCATATGACTTTATAATTTTATATTTATTTAACTGTGCAAAATGTGTTTCTTTAGAAAACAAATGCACACAATTGTTTATAATTTTTTATTGGTTCAATTTATTTTATCAAACAAAATTTAAATTAATTTAATTTTCTCTAATCGAACCTCAAACACGTGTAAATAAAATGGATGCACTTTTGATGTAATGCCCGATTGAGTTGTTTCTTCTACAACTACGACAATTTCTTCTAATGCATTCTCTCTCCAATCGGACAACAAAATTTTTATATTTTTTTTCACAAAAAAAAATCCAAATAAGACTTTATTTTCCTTTTACAAAATTTCTAGCACACAGATATCTAAATGTCACTTTATTATAAAAAATTCCAATCTCAATTATAAAAACAAGACCGTTCTTATCACCACCAAAATTCTACTCTATCCAAAATCACAACTCGATTTTTTTTTTTTTATATAACCAAAATCAAAATAAGGCTTTATAAAATTCCAACCTCGACTTTATTTTTTAAAGACAAAAACTCGAATGAATCAAACAAAAAAAATTCGTACGCCGCACATGCGACGCGCAAAACATTCCAGAAGAATTGTCTTTCTTCTCTGTTTCTCGTTTACATCAATTCGCATTGGTGTAAACGAGAGGCATATAAGAAAAACATTCTTATGGAATGTTTTGCTTGACACACACTCGATACGCATTGCTCTCTCTTTTCCAACATCTTTCTTACCCTCGCGCCACCTTACAAAAGGTACGTACAAAACAACATCCACAAAAGTGGGGACAACAACCGAGGCGAATAAAAATACCAACACTGAGCACACATGAAAGTGGAGGCACAAACCCAAAATAAAATACAAACAGCGCTTGTTACGATCATGTAATCGTAACAAGTCTTAACTATGTATTCATGAGGCACAAGGATTAACGTCACCAAATGTTATATGCGTCAGAACCAACACTCATTCGATTAAACTTTTCAGTAGTTTACTACACGCAATAGTTGCAATATCGAGGCACACGTGTTCGTTTAAATATTTCGCACCTGTAGCAGATGATTTACTTCATTCGTTAGTGATGAAGGCGCGCCATTTTAATAACAGTTGTCCTGCTGTTCATGAATCACCTAATACTACCAAACCAACTATAAAACCGTGTAAAAATTCAGGGAAAGATGTGAGTACAATCTATTATCAGAATGTAAATAAAATGGCATCAAAAGCATCCAAATTCTATCAATTTGTTCATCAAACAAACTACCCTATATATGTAATCGGGGAAAGTAATCTCAACTCAGTATTCATAGTACAGATTACTTTGGGCAGAATTATATTGTTTACAGATGTGATCGCACTCCTGAAACGAGTACGAAGGAGTCTGGCGGTGGTGTATTGATAGCTTTTCATTGAAATCTAGAGAGTTTTCCTGTTACATTAGTTCCATCAAGACTTGAGCAGATTTGTGCGAAGATAAAAATAGGCAAACGATATCTATTTATATATACAGTGTATATACCGACTCGCTCAAATTGCGACTGCTATGCCAGCTGCATCGATGCGATTGACGAAGTCTTTAAAGCAGCTAATTCATCGGATCTAGTTCTTATACTGGGCGACTTTAATCTTCCGAATATCAACTGGAAACATGCCGTGAAATTTAACTGCATTCTTCCATATAACATCAATAGCGATGCAGAGTCCTTATTCATCGATGCCATGCTTGGTGTTAACCTCAACCAAATTAATATGATTGCTAATAACATCAATAGGTTTCTGGATCTGGTCTTCACCACAGAGGAGGATGCTTTCAAAGTAACTGAATCAATGAATCCATTTGTTGTAAACGATATCAACAACAAACCTTTGAACATTGTATTTGATACAACCTACTGTAACCTGAAGAAATCTGAGCACCTTCCCAGAATGTTTGCAAATTGGGATCTAATCGATTGTGGTTCGATGACCTGCTAAAAAATTTAAAAAACCGAAAATGTAAAGTCTATACTAAAATGATGAAATCTTGATTGGAATCCGACAAGCTAGCTTTTTTACAGCGCAGTGATGAATTCGACGTCCATTTCAATTTTAAGTACAGGCCTTACCTTGTAAGTATTGAAACAAAAATTAAATGAAATCCTAAAGAATTTTGGAAATTCTTTCGATCCAAACGGGAAATCGAGGGATATCCTTTCAATATGTCGTATAATAATACCAGCTCCTCGGACGCAAAAGTGATAGCAGACATGTTTGCAGCATTTTTCCAATCAGTCTATAGCTCTTGTGATAATATGGAACACACTGATAAAATAGGCAACAACAATACTTCTATTATTCCACCTGTCATAAATGAAGAGAATGTTATATCAGCCTTAAAGGAATTTGGAGATGGATGTGGGCCGGATATTAAAAAGGTTTGCGAGTAGCTTCACAAATCCACTCTGCAAACTTTTCAACCAATCGATAACCACAGCCCTGTTTCCTGATAAATGGAAAATATCGAAAATAACACCTATCTTTAAATCGGGTAAGAGGGAGGATGTCTCATGTTATAGAGGAATTTCAACATCTTCGTCAATTCCTAAATTATTTGAGCTGATTGTGTGCAATGCTTTTAAATCTACATTGATACGTCACATCTCTATTTACCAACACGGGTTCATGCCTGGAAGATCGACATCTACCAATCTGGTCGAATTTACCTACAAAGTGTTAAATGAGATAGAAAATCATCATCAAGTAGATGTAGCGTATACAGATTTTAGCAAGGCGTTCGACTCTATATACCATCTCAAAGCACCCCAAAATCTGCGCGAATTTGGTTTTTCAACAGAATTTATTAATTGGTTCAAATCGTATCTGACAAACCGACTACAATATGTATTAATTGGGAATGAGAAATCCAATGTTATCAAAGTGACCTCTGGTGTCCCTCAAGGATCGCATTTTGGACCCTGGATTTTTATTGTGTTCATCGATAGAATAGCCAAGATAATTAAACACTCAAATTTTCTAATATTTGCTGATGACGTAAAAATTTTTCAAACAATTAAACATGAGCATGATGTTGATAAACTGCAGGATGATCTCAAAAGACTTAGCGAGTGGTGTGTCCAAACACCTCAATATTAATAAATGTAAAATTATGTCGTTTCATCGGAAAAAATATCCAATAACTTCGGCATATAAAATAAATAGCGCGGAAGTTCCAAGAGTACGTGAGATTATTGATCTAGGAGTCACATTTGTTGAAAACGTTAGTTTTAACCGTCATATAGATAATTGTATTGCTAAAGCTAACTCCATGTTTGGCTTTGTCAAGCGGTGGACTGGGGAATTCATTACGCTGATGTAAGATCTCAAGTGGAGTATGCTGTAACGGTTTGGAGCCCCTCTTACGCTGTGCACATGAACAGAATCGAAAGCATACAAAAAAAAAATTCTTTCGTTGAAAAAACTGGCTGCAATTATGATTACAACATACCATTTTACAAAAATGTAACTCGCTTGCCTCCTTACTCTACAAGGTGCAAAGAATATAACATGTGCACGCTGGAAAACAGGCGTCTACTTCTGGATGCCGCTTTTATCGGAAATGTCCTTCTCGGCCACATTGATTCATCCTTCATCCTGGAAAACATATCCATAAATGTCCCAAGCAGGACTTTGCGTAATCATCAATTTTTGGCGCTCGAACACCACCCAACCAACTATGGTGACAACAATCCCATTAATCGATCAGCAAAATCTTTCAATACCGTAATTGATCAATTTGATTTTAATTTATCAAAAACCAGTTTTAAAAAAAAGTTAAAATCGTATTTTCTAAATTTTATTAAGTCCTTTGACAATTTCATATTTGAAGTACTTCATATTCGTCATATTTGAAGTATTTAAATAATTGTTTTATTTATAATTCTTATTTATTTACAATCTAAGTGTGAATAGATTATTTTTTTTATTTTCTATTTTAAAATTTTATTTTCTTTTTTGTTAATATATTTTATATTTTACTTTGTTAATTTTGAAATCATAATTGCAATGTACTAAATCGATTTCCTTTAATATTTAAATAAATAAATAAATAAATAAACAATATATTAATAATTAATATATCTGTACCAAAAAGGCAGCCTCGCCTAAGTACATTTAGCTTAATTTTCAGAAATGAGGAATGAAGTTCTTGTCGATTACGGGAAAAAACAGAAAAGATATTTGCTTGCCTTGGAAACGTTTTTAGGTCAGTTTTAGCTACATGTTTCAATAGGGCATACTAAAATTTTGATAAACCATTTAGTTTTGAGTAAAAACGGTGTTTTGTCACTTAAGCGAAGTTTTCAAATTTTATTTCTCAACAAACAAATGTCTTAATATGACTTAAACTATTTTTCCAATTTTTGTTTATCTTTTCTAAATTCAATTCTCATTTTTATTAATCTTAAAAGCTTTCATTAAAAAATTATAAATTTCAATTCAAATTTTAATTAACTTTAAGCTTCCTCCAATGTTGAATCATCGCTTTCAGTTAAATCAGGATCCACTTCTGGAATAATTCCATCGTTTAGATTTAAATAGAATTCATGATACAGTTCATTTATAAGATGCAATTGGTCAATCAGATCTTTTTCCTTTTCCTTGCTTATGATCTGTGGACTATCATAGCTAAGCTGAAGGTCGGATATATGTAGTAATCCGATACCACGTCGACGTATATTTAGTTACTTAAATGGTTCGTCTTCTGTTAAAGAATTTTTATATTCAATAATCAAAAAATTGCTTGTGTACCGAAGCCATTTCACCGTGGGCCACTTAAATTTATTTCCTTCCTGATCTGTATTCCGCCACATGCATCTGGTTTTGACAATTTTCGCAAAATCAAAAAATTTGTTTTGTTATTTCAAAAACTTTAAACTGGCGAGTTGTACCGACAGTACGGACAAATTGATACCATTTTCTCGGATGGTGTATTTGAACGAGAGTTTTCCTCTTTTTCCGTTCAATGGCAGATTCACATCACACTCCATATGAGTATGACCTGGTAGTAAAAATTTGTGGTCGATTGTAGTAACATTAGTCTTATTTTGCAAAAACATCATGAACATAATTGAAACAAACGAGTTTTTGTTTCGGCCGCTGCAACAATCACTGTAAAATATTATATTTTCAGTGTCCGAAGATTCCAACAAAAGATGTTCAAGAAGACAAGAAGCTACCTCGTTGTTAAGTTATACGTTCATAATTGACGTTAGTAAAACGATATGTTCCAATACAGAAGAGGTGTAGGCAAGCATTTTTCCAGATCAAACGTATAAAGTTTGGTTTTCGAATTCATTCGCGTAGTGCTTTTATCATTATCTTTCGATTTGTATGCGGCATCTGCGTCATTTAGGTGCTGTGTTTGCAATGCTGATATTTTATTTGTCTCTTCTGGCGTTTTTGCAAGATCAATTTGTAATTTAAATGTGTCGCATTTACTGCACGTATCAGTTTTTGGCTTTTTAAAAGACAGTCCTAAACCTATTATAAATAGATCTGTTTGATTAATATGATTACACTAAATATTTTTTTTAAGTAGATAGGCGATATTTTTTTATCATAACTTTTTCAAATATAACGGTAATTTAACAAAAAATTTATTCATAATAGAGAAAATCGTGTAGAGTAAATTTAGCACCAAAAAAGCATTTTCGCTTAAAATCACTTAAGCGACGCTGGGGGTCTATTATGAAATTTTCGACGCTGTCGACCAGTTCGACAACGTCGAATATAGCTATTCTGAGATATTCGACAACGTCGAAAATAACATCAATCACAAATAACATTGGAACGGATCCATTCTAGAGTTAGTTGAGGTCCTAAAATAAATCCGACAATAAATGTAAATTTTAAATTTAAATAAATTTAATTATTTAAATTAAACAAAATTACATATTTGTTTCACATATAAAATTTAAAATTAACAAACAAAATAAATATGTAAATATATATGACGATACGATCGAAATACGATTTATTAAGTAAAATCTTTTATTTGCGACACCTCAATAGCAGTCGAATAATTTTCGTTTATATCGAAAATAATGCGCGTCGCAATTTCATAATAGAAAAATTTGCGATCTGGTCGAAAAAAAAGCGCGCCGAAAAAATTTCATAATACCTATTTTCGACGATGTCGAAAAAAAAGCGCGCGTCGAAAGTTTCATAATAGACCCCCTGCCTTTTTGTATTAAGAAATATTACTCTACATCAATCTGTTACGGTTGTCTTTCCCCACACTGTAGTTCAACGTATAAAACCAAAAACAACAACCAAAGAAAATACATAGTAAAATGAACCACAAAACTAAACAAGAATTTTTGTTTTCGTAAAGAGCACGTGGTTTATGGAAAAATGTATTGTTGTTCTAATTAGAAAATTAATTAACGAAAAGTTTCTTAACAAGATTTTTTTTTGTTTATAAATGTTACTAAAGGAGCTAGTATTATAGAGAAAGGGGCAATAGTTCACATTTCTAGCTCATTTAAAAGATATAAATGATTTAGTGAACGTAAACAAGGATTTTTAACTTTTTTTTCATGATACATATTTTCATTTGTATGCCGCCAAGTTAATTTTTCAATACTACTCATACTATGTAACTCAGAATTTTTTTTATGCATAAAAATCGGCCTGTATATAGTGGTATTGAAAAAATACTATGTGGAAACAAAAATCCAACACATCTTTACTAGTTGTTGTTTATTTCATATGTGTGGAGTTAGCAGGACGTATATTTAAGTAGATTTTGCGTAGCTACCTACATAGTATTACTAGCTACATAGCAATGCTAAATAGCAGTGCTATTTTAGTTAGCTACAGCTATGAGTACCTATGTCGTGTTTATACCGTTGCTACAGCTGTCATTTGCATTTAGCATTGCTATTTTAGCTATAGTTTACTAATAGCAAGGGGGATTAAATCTGTCACAACAATGGATTTGACAATTCTCGTCCCCCTTGTAGATGTAGAAATCAACGCTATCTACATTCGATGAAAATCGCCAATAGGAAAAAAAACTAATAGGAATTCAATTTAAAATTATTACTACCAGAGAAAACAGCCAACTATGATGAATAATTTCCTTATCCATTGTTTTATTGTAATTATTTTTCTCAGTTGAAATACAAACTTTGTTATGGGTTTTCATTTAATTTTCTTTACTGTTTCCCTTAACTTTTTTGTTATGAGAATGATGCAGTAAATTCGTGGATCATATCGTGGATTGTGGTGAGGTTAGTGTGGTTGTTTTAGGTGAGTATGCTTGTAATTTTTCTTGAGATCATGATTTATTTTCTTCCCTTTCAATCCTGCTTAGATTGTCATCCTCCAAGAAACCCCACCTCATAGCTCCTGAGCCTTAGTCGGACTCAAATGACCGCCTTGGAGGCTCTGTTGTAATTTTAACAAAAATTTCGGTTGGCAATCCGTAACAGTACCTTTATAAATGTTTATAAAAACTGCCAATGAACTACCAATTTAAAGTAAAAATAAAAAATTAAATTGACAGGGCCTGTACCCCTTCTTTAATAATTCTAATTAGATTACAATACGTTCAATTTGACTTCATATGTTTATAAATGTTAACCGTAACAACTGGTGTTGTTTGCGATGCTACCGCTGTCGTTGAATTTGATGAAGTGGGCGTTGTATAATTACGACATACAAAAATCCAATGACTGTGTCTAAGTGCAGCCGCTAAAAATATTGCAGTCATTAGAATAACGAAAAGGCCTGCCCAGTATAAAGCAGTATCATTCATAAAACGAACAAAACCACTCGACACAACCATAACAAATCTCCCAGCTGACACGTATAACCACCAGACTCCTAGAGCTAGTATTTTAACACTTGGTTGTGACTGGCTATAAGCCACATATAGCCCAAAAACAATGATCACCATTTTGCCGGTTTCAAGCAAACCGAAAACGCCCATGAGCTTCCAGACGGACATATCCATTGGTCTATTAATTTCCGTAATTAGATAAGGTGGGCCAACCGTCATCACATACAAAGCACCGTATTGAAATAGCGTATTTTCATTTTGAACGGTAAAATTGATGGTGATCTGGTAATATCCTTCTTTAATAAATCGGCATGTAAAATTATCATTCGACATGAATGTATACCGTAAACCGAATTTATCTCTCGATTCAATTTTAATATGATAGTTATCGCTTGGGCTTGAATCTTTTGGCAAAATACAAAGTTTAGTGCGGCCGAATAAATCTCGGCGCGTATCAAACTGATCCAATAAAATGGAATTACACAAAGAACTGGTACCGTTTGTGGCCATGGCCGAATTACACTTTGCACAGTTCACGTATACAATGTACGACTGATATTCATCGAAACATATGGATTTGGTCACCTTCTCAGTAGCGTTTTGCTCATCTGGGGCTGAAGTATAAATTCCTTCTTGGCATGCTTTATTCCCGGCTACTTTCCAATACTGATGTAGTACAGCACCGGGTGTTTCTAAATAAACCTCGGCCGAGTTCAGGCTAAAATGATCACCTTTATAACACGATGTGGAAAAATATAAGCTGCACTGGTGTGCTGGTGGTTTATTTACTTCATATAGCCTTGCATTATATATCAGAAGTGACGATAACAATAAGCCTGTGGCTATTAATAATCCTCCAACCGCAATTGTAAAAATCGGCCAGTGTCTGACATATCTAATATTTATCGCAACGTAAAATATTAAACCGCATATTATGATGATGATCAATTCCATAATTAAAGTGTTTTCGGGATTAAAAGAATACGAAAATAGCTGGAATTTCACAAGTTTGACCACCGGGCGTAATCGCTCAATGGCATAATCGACACAAAGCCATATAAAAACAATCGGTATGAATATGGCAAATATTCGATAGAGAGTCGAAGAATCGCTCAAAATTTTCCATCCGTAGTATTGCATTTTTCGAGACTGGCACGAGCAGAAAAATAATGCAGCGGCACTTGCTAATACGAGCGACATGCACATCACGTACGTCCAACAAAGTAGCCAGCCACATGTATTTTGCGACAGTATATTATGTGGAACCAAGACTATTGCAAGCGCCTGTCCCATGGTTTCGGCCAATAAGATTAACAGAAACAATTTCTTCAATCCTGTACAGTCATCAATATAATATGCAGGCAAGCAGTATGCGTACCATCCAATCTTCAGGGTACTGAAGATGGCGGGCAGTGCGTACATTGTAATTTCGGTAATAAACAGTACTTGCGATATGTAAAACATGAGTTGCGCTACAACACTTCCAATTAGCAATACAGCTAAGACCACAAATTTATTTGGAACAATTGCAACGAAAAAGCCACCAACATAAAGGAAAGCGTATTGGATTGCTTCAAATACAACCGTTACGTAATTTAATTCATCCGCTTCGAAGTGAAAAGATATATTCAAGAAGATAAGCAATATAGCTGCAAAAAAATTTAAAAATGGTTATAAAATCCGATTATTAAATCAATTTATAGGAATTTATGCCGAATACCTTTGAATGAATAAAAACTAGCTGTGTGAGTGATTACCGAAACGATCACAATTGGTAAAGTTATTTCGCGTGGTACATTATCACTTCCTAAAGACATTTCTCAATTGGCGTTTCTATCCGTTTCGGCCGAATTTCCGCAGTGAAGGGAAAAATAAAAACTAAATGTCTCAGTTTGTTTGCACTGGTTGCTGATTGCAACAAAATTCAACGGAAGTTCAACGGTTCGATAGACACTTCCGATTTTGTTTTTTGATCAGCGGATTTCAGATCCATACATCACCGAATCTGCGTATTCAATTTACTCAAAACCTCACTTTAACATCACATTTGTGAACGCACATATACACCAACAGATTTGAAATCGGACCATGCCAAAGAAACTTTCTATACGACCATCACGAAACTGTTCTAAACAAAACTCCCCAACACGATGTAAGGATTGTTTTGGATGATTTTAACGCACAAATCGGCAAAGTAGATAGTATTCATCGTAGCCAGCATATATGTGTTTCCCACACAAACGAATTCACAAGTACAAAACGAAATTAAAAAATGGGGTTACGGTCAATCAGATTACCCGCATCCTCATGTCCGAAAGGCATTTTGTATAGCATCGAGTGTAGAGGAAAACTGCACTGGCGAGACGATGTCGAACAAGACCTATGAATTGCAGGATCTCGAAATAGATGGGCGCGAGCAATGGATCGAAACGGATAAAGGACCACCGTGCAGGCGATAAACCCCTTCATGAGATGTGCATTTGATATTTAGAGAAAGAAAGCTATAGGTTTTGTTTTGTCATTCGAATGTAGCGTCTTCCTCTAAAATGAAATGTGCTGGTTTTTGTTACAACACGTAAATTATTTCACAACATAGTGAAATAATGAACAATTATCACCTGTAAATGTTTCACCCTTGCATAATTATTTTGCCTCCGCCTTGTGTGTTTGTATATGTTAGTTCATGCATTTGCATCATTTACGACAAATTCAAGTATTTTGTTTGATCCAGTGTAATCCAAATTCCACCCGGTCGCTAAAGATAGCTCGGAATGGTAGAACAGGTAGTTAGTACTTTACGTAACCTAGATATCTTCAAAAAATAATGTATTATATTACAGTATAGCCTTCTTAGTCGATTTTGCACGTTCTGTAGACTTCCTTATAGCCAGTCTTCAGCAGCTTTCCTTTGGCTTTTTTACTTAGAGGTCTACTAATGCGACACACATCTACAATAGCTTTATTATAAGTCCGCGAAGTCATCAAGCTCCTTCATACCAAAGTCACTGTTCTTTCTGTTCCTAAAGATAAATTTTTTGGTGGGTTTAGTGGCCACTTTATATTGGAGCTACCAATGGCAAAGAAAACAAACGATAGTCATAAACCTTCCAATTCTTTACATTGTTTTTTATAAAATCTAAAACTTCTCGCCTATTAATAGTTAACTCCGTTAAAGTCCTTCCTATTGCATCAGATGCGATATCTTCCCCATCGCATGGATATAGACCAGATGCTTTACGGTCCAACTCAACGATCCCCGTTGTTACGCCGTTATTGCTGTAATTTGGTACCAAAAATAAATGTAAGTTATTTTTAGAATACAAAAACGAATCTAACTTATTTTTTCAAGTGTAAAAGTTTATAGTTTGAAGTCCTAACCAAAGTACCCGGCCGCATTGGCCCAAGATTCCAAAGATTAAGACAATGTGAATGCATTTATTTTGAGCAGAACTGCAGCCTAGACTAATCTGCAGTAGTGAAGGTTGGTTTGCAGAAACCTGAGCATTTAGATTGACTTGCCTGCTCCCACAACTGTTATGTTCGTTCGAGCATGAGTTATTTCTCTGGTGTCTACTGAGGGCACTCGCAGCGGGATATCGAGGTTTCCAGAGCTCCTGATCCTCCATCATTATCTTTAAGCAGATGGAGGCTAATGCTTTTTACACCTTATCTCAATTAGCAGAAACTGTATTGGCCTTGTCCTTCGCTCTTTCGATCAGAGCTACCACAAAGTGCTTCTTGAGCACCTCATTGAAGGGTTTTGTAGCCCTATTTTGGTGGTATGATATCAAAGGGCCGAATGTCGAAGGGCCGTATGTCGAAGAGCTGAATGTCGAAAGGCTGAATTTCAGAGGGCCGAATGTGTCGAAGGGCTGAATGGGTCGAAGGGCCGAATTTTTTATTATTTTGTTTTTAGAAATATATTTTTTTTATTTTTTTTATTTAATTTGATTATTTTTTATTTTTTGTACATATGGCGGCGCATTTTTTTTTTTTTTTTTTTTTTTTTTTTTTTCTATTTAATAAATTTATTTATTTATACAATATTACAACTGATTCAGAGATCATCTAGTAATTTATCTTTCTTAAATTAAGTTCTCGGGTTAAGATGAGTAACCTATTGGTTACTCATTTTATAATACTTTCTTCTAAAACAAACTGCCCAGCTCCAGAGGTTTCTGCCTTTGGAGTCTCCTCACGCCGTTAGTGGTGTCCAACATACGACGGATATCTGCATTTTCGTGTAGAGATAAGCGCTGTACGTGTTTCCTTGCATGATTCTTTATTTCATCGGTGACGTATTCCATCTTCAAGTCTCTATGGATGTTGTCATTCCTAATGTACCATGGGGCGTTCACAATCCCTCGTAGCACTTTATTTTGGAAGCATTGTATCATTTGTACATTGGTTTTCTTGGCACAACCCCAAAGCTGGATACCATAGGTCCATACTGGTTTTAGCATTTGCCTGTATAGAAGCAATTTGTTGTGTATTGAGAGCTCAGAGTTTCTACCCATGAGCCAATACATTTTTCTATATTTGATGTTTAACTCTTCTTTTTTCTTCTTGATGTGTTCTTTCCATCTTAGCTTAGCATCGAGGGTCATGCCAAGGTATTTAGCTGTATTTGCATATGGAATTTGGTTTGAGTTGAGAACCACGGGAATACAGTTTACATTTTGATTTGTAAAGTTGACGTGTACTGATTTGGCTTCATTTAATGAGATGCGCCAATTTTTAGTCCAGTTGCTCACCGTGTTAACTGCACTTTGAAGTTTGCTTGTTGCTTCCGAAATATGTTTTCCAACTGCTAGAATAGCTGTATCGTCTACAAATGTTGCTACTGTAGTACCTTCAATATTCGGTAAGTCTCTCGTATAAAGAATAAACCGAATAGGTCCAAGTACACTACCTTGTGGTATACCTGCTGATATTCTTTTTATCAAATTTGACTCTAAAGTGTCGATCAGCTATGTACGCGATTTAAGAATTTGATAAAATTGCTTAGGCAGGTCTCGATGCAGTTTAAATTCAAGCCCTTGGTGCCAAACTTTGTCGAAAGCTTGAGCTACATCTAAGAAAATACTGGAGCATATTTTCTTATTCTTGAGTGCATCTTCAATGACATCCGTTATTCTGTGAACTTGTTCAACTGTAGAGTGATTTTCTCTAACCCCAAATTGGTGTGGTGGGATTAGGCATCTCTCTTCTATTATAGGTTTAAGTCTTTTCAGCAACAGTTTTTCAAATATTTTTGATATGATTGGAAGTAGTGATATCGGTCTATATGATTTTTTATCGTTTCCTGGTTTGCGTGGTTTAGGAATCATTATTACTTCGGCCACCTTCCATTGTCGTGGAACATATTTCAATTTGAAAGCTTCATTAATTATTTGATTTAATTTACGCAAACCTTTCTCGGGAATGGCTTTCACAATTTGCCCAGTTATTAAATCATAACATGGAGCTTTTCTGATACTTAAGTTACTATTGATTTCAGTTTTAAGCTCCAATAAAGTCACATGCCTTATGTCAAGATCATCTGCTTTGTTTACGACTGTTGTATTTTCGTTTGCTGTTTTTCTCGGCAACGTTTGAAAAGTCTCTTCTAAATAAGCAGCAAATAGAGAGACTTTCTGTTTGTCACTTTTAGCCCATGATCCGTCTGATCCGATTTTATAGGCGGCACATGCATTTTGGATCTTTTTAGTCCCTTCGTTGCTTTCCAAAGCGAGTAATCGTCATCCTTTAATTCAGAAAGACCTCGTAGTCGCTTAGTTATGCTTTCGTTCTTTATTTATTTTATTAGTTGTTTTAATTTGTTGCACAAAAAATTTAGAATAGTTTTGTGTTGCGGTGCACGAGAGTGCTGCCAGATTTTGCGAGCTTTCCGTTTCTCCCTAAGTAGCTCTCTGACTTCAAGAGGATAGTTATGTTTCATTATAGCGTTGGTATGAGAAATCGGTGAACTTTACCAAGCCGCTTGTTGGATGTTGTTATTAAATATTTCTAGTTCATCTTCCAACTGCACCTTCGTTCTAATTGGTTCGCTGAGATTTGTTCGATCTTCTACTAATTTCTTGAATAGATCCCAATTGGTTTTATTGTTTGTTAACTTAGGTGAATTATCTTTTTTTATTATCATTGTACTCAGTGTCATGATCACAGGTGAGTGGTCAGATGATAGTCCTTCACTATTTTCAATGCATGTGTAGTCCTCTAAAACTCCTTTTGTTACAAAGAAGTCAAGAAGATCTGGAATTTTATGTATGTCAGCAGGCCAATATGTTGGTTTATCGCCAGAGAGGAATTCACAGTTGTTCTCGCGAGCTGCATTAAATAACTCTTTCCCTTTAGAGGTTGTAAGTCTAGATACCCAATAGGTGTTCTTTGCATTAAAATCACCGCCTATGATAAAATTTGATCCTAGTGATTTAAAAAGTCGACTGTAGTCTTCTTTTTTTAATTGATGGCGTGGGGGACAGTAAATAGAGGAGATACTGAGTTCCCTATTATTTATTGATTCAACTATTATGGTTTTAACCTGCATAATTTCTTCCTCAATGCCGGGCACTTCATAATGTTTAATATTATTTTTAACAATTACGGTAGACCCGCCTCTAGCGTTTCCTCCTGGATAAATAGCATGGTAGCATTGATAGTCACGTATTTTAATAAATGAAGTTTCTGTTAAATGAGTTTCCGAGACAAGACATATATCTATTTTTTCTAAGTTTAGAAAAATTTCTAGTTCTGGAACATGCTGTGGTAATCCATTCGCGTTCCAAATAACAATTCTAAATGATCTATTCATTTGATTAGTATAGCATTGATGTAAGCTCATTGGTAGCTTCTTGTCTATCTAGCCGCTTATATATAGCTTCTAGACCACGTTCTTGTTTTGCTAGGCGTGCATTTATCGTTTCTATACTTCGAAATATCCTTTCTAGTGGATTTTCTTCAATAGTATTCTGTTGCGTTATCTGAGAGTAGGATCTCCTCTCTGGTCCTATGGGCTCTGGTTGTGTCGGCGCTCTAGTTGTAGTTGGAATCCTTTCTCTTCTAACATTACTGTTTTGAGTCGATTGGCGTGTTGTATTTCTTAACCTTTGCAGTTGTACCGCTACTTCGCATCCTCTATAGTTGGCTGGGTGTTGTCCTTTACAGTTTATACACCTTGCAGGTTCGGTTCGACTAAGAGAACAGTCTTTCGCGTTGTGCCTACCGGCACATTTTACACACCTAACATCTCTCCCGCAGTATCTTTGGGTGTGGTTATAAGCTTGACATTTCTTGCATTGAGGTATTAATCTCGTGTTCTTTTTCAGTGGTTCTATTTTAACCCTCATATTAAGTATTGCTTTGATATTAAATATATTTTCAATTTTTTTCGCTTTTGTTGAATGTGAGCATGAATAGCGGGAGCCCTCTTTTAACGATCTTGGTTCCTTGACTATTTTCAACTTTCTCTCGTTTAAGGATATTGACTGCGTCTTCAATTTGCAGTTCTTTCATTTTGAGATCTTCTATTATATCCTCCTTCCTGCAGGTGGGATGTAGACCTCTGGCCATAACCTTGATGTTTCGGTTATTTTTGTCTTCATATGTATACCACTCTTTACCTTCTTCAGTGAGCTTTGTGGCTAAAGCTCTGTATGCATCGGGATCTCTTGTGTTTATCTTCCAAACATTATTGTTTAGTGCAACCACTTTATAGTCGTTTGTGGACACTGATTTCATTAGAGCTTGGATATTTGCAAACTCGGTAATGCCTATCACATTAATTGGCGGTGGTGCTTTGGTCTTCATTGCAACCTTTCGTTGTTCTTGTCGCTGGTGAAGTTGGGGTACAGGCACTGGATTGACAGTTTCATTAACTTTTGCTTGCGAGAGCTCCTCAACTTCTGGCGAGAATTCTGCTCTTCGTTTTTTCCTTGGTCTTTTCTTCTGTTTGTGTATCCAATCAGTTTCTCTTGCAAGTTCCTCCTCATCTGTGTGGAACTCAGCGTCAGTACGGACAAGGGTACTGGTTTCGTTATAACAAGTAAGAGGAGTTTCCACAACCTCTATCAGATTGGGCTTCTTTAGCTCCTCGTTTTCTTTCTTTAACTTAGCGATTTCATTGCTAAGTTGCGATGCGACTTTTTCTATTTCACTCAGTCTTCTGCGTAGTTCAGCATTTTCGATTTCCTGCTGAGTTGCGAACTCTATTTGTCTAGGTGGTGACCTAGCTAATTTTGAACTTCGATCGAATGGGAATAGCAATGGTTGGCTCACCCCAGAATCCTTTGAGCCGGCCTCGTTAGAGGGTGGATTAGCCAACTGAGCAGTTGGTGTACCACCTGGGGTAAAAATTCCTTTTTGTTGAAAACTCATTGCATTATAATGACTGGTTATTGAAGCAGCTACCAATCTAACCAGTGAAATTGGCAGTGGGTCAGTGGAGAGAACATCATTTACTAGGTTCTCGGTGTTCGGTTATCCCGCCGTTACTCGGTCGCCAGAGCCTCGTTGGTTAATTAGCAGGGAGCACCACGTGCAGGTGAGGTTGACATTTGGGCTGGTGTATTGACCTTCTAGACCGATGCCCCTTACCCCCCATATGGCGGCGCATGACAAAATTTTCCTTCACCAAAATGTTTCAATGACTGGATAGGTGACGAAAAATAGTAAAATACATAAATTCATAAGAAATTCATTTATGTTTAATAAAAAAAATTTTACAAAATATTCCATAACACAACAAATTTAAAAAATTATATTTCTAGAAACAAAAAAAAATTCGGCCCTTCGACCCATTCGGCCCTTCGACACATTCGGCCCTTCAACGCATTCGGCCCTTCAACACATTCGGCCCTTCGACATTCGGCCCTTCAACCCATCCGGCCCTTCGACACATTCGGCCCTTCGAAATTCGGCCCTTCGACATTCGGCCCATCGACATTCGGCCCTTGTACATTCGGCCCTTTGTACCCATTCCACATTTTGGTAATTCCCCAGGAATAGGGAATTGGGGACAGAATTTACATATAAATTCTATTTAAATAATTTTTTTCCTTGACATACTAAGGTAAAAAGTTAGTGGTAATTTTTTTGGAAACAAAATAAAATTAGGAATACTTTTCCTGCTGTATTTCATTGGGAAATAAAATAATCTAGGCCAGTTTTGAATTTAGCTTTGCTTGCTTATGAATTTATCGCACCAAAAAGAAATTATTCATCGTAGTTGGCTATTTTCTCTGCGGTAGTAATTGTAACTTGATTTCGATTTATTTAAATTAGTTTTTTTTTTTAAATTTACATAAATTCAACGCGAATTTAGTTACTACTGATAAAAAGGCCGACTATCAGGAATAATTTATTTTTGGTATATAAATTCATAAGCAAGCAAAGCTAAATTCAAAACTGGCCTCGATTACTTTATTTCCAATGAAATACAGCTAATTTCGCTATAGAAAAATTATTCTAAATTTTTAAAAATTTACATCAAACTTTTTTTCTCAGTAGACCAGAAAAAAACTGGTTTATAGATAAAAGCAATACCACTACAATAATAGGCCATTTTTCTATATAGAAAAATTACATGAGTTTGTGTAGGTAAATACAAACAAAAACATGGGCGTCATAGGAAGAACAAAAAATTAAATGGGACAAAAAAATCTTTACTTGTCCGAATAAATCTGCTTAATTATCTACAAACATAATTTATCTGAAGGATCACGATAAATATTGATATTTTGAGAAACATTTCCAATAAAAATATTTCCCTACTGAGAAACTTTTCATTTACTAATTTACTGATAAAGCTAACTACACAATTTTTCAATGACACGTGCGGGTATAAGTTTTTTAATTTCTCTTGGCTCTCGGCACTTGTATAATTTGTTTTGGTTTTGTTTCACGACATGCAGTACCGAAGAAAAATAATGAACTTAATTTCACACATTTTATTTGTGTAATGAATTTTAGATTAAAGGGTATAATATTTTGTATGTTACAATCATTTTTTTATTTATATTCGATTGTGTTTTGTATATTATGAAAATGAAACAGGAATATTTTACCATCAGTACACATAATACACAAAATTATTATGTGTGACATTTTTACCTTCTCAAATTTCAGTATCGTGGATAAGCCGTATCCTAATTTTTAATCTTTACTGTATTACACAAGCCCACAAAAAAGATCCAATTGTCAATAAAATTGGATTTTTTTTAGTTATTATGTACAACCAACTAAATCACGCAATTGGGCTTATCATTAGTATTGATTGATTAAAATGTATTTTGGTTTATTACACCGTATTAATTAAAAATCAAGTTTTATTTGAACAAAAATAAAACACAAAATATTTTGTTGTCATACGCAAAGACGTACACCCATCCCCTTCAACATATTTTGGTTTACTAAAAAAGTAAAAGAGCATGTAAGAGCGGCAGTAAAAAAATTTGTTTTTCTTTTATTTGTTGTTACGGTGTAAAATAAGTTACTGCTTTAATTGGAATATTAACTTTTTCATCTGTATAAAATTCATTATTTGTGATATAATTTTCTGTATTTTTTTTGTTTTCTGGGATAAGTATTCACATTGTATTATTATTTTTTGCGATGCTGTACATATTTAATCATATTTAACATAAATTATAAACAAATCCTGGGGCGGTATGTTGTACCATCACTTCGAATCAAAAAAAAGTCGAATCGAAAAAGTGAAAGTTGTATTATTTTTGCTTTTCGAAAATGATACAACATACCGCCATTCGACTTTTTTCGAATTTCGATTCGAAGTGATGGTACAACATACCGCCCCTGGGCTGGCATGATATTGCAGTTCTGTGTTGTCTGATGACATTTTTTATTTTTCTGGGATGAAATCCTGAGCTAACTTCACAGACATACAACAAACATGTACATAACAAAAATTATGCAATAATCAAGAATAATATTAAGTTAAATAATATAAAGCAAAAGTCAAATTGAATAATACAAGAAAAAATATTAATATAAAATATAAATTAAATAATAATAAAAATTAGTATACAAATTCAAAAACCAAAACAAAAGCAAGAAAAAATCTCAAATGGGATTTACAAATATATCACGATCAATAAAGTAGGTGACCTAAATTCCCTACCTCGTCTAAATACAAAACCCAAAGCTCTATACGATTTACTACAAATAGTATCAACATGAGCATCAAATTTTAGTTTCTCATCAAAAACTACACCAAGATCCTTCACTAAATTGGTCCTGATAACGACAGATCCGTTAATATTATAATCAAAAACAAAATTATTCACTAGGACGGTTCTAGTGAAAGATATTGCCATGCATTTACTAATATTTAAGTGTAATTCATGTAACTGACACCATTGATAAACCTGACGTAGGTCTTTTTGTAAATTTAGCGAGTATGACAAATCCCTTATTTCCGCAAAGGTTCCAATATTGAACCCTGGGGAACTCCAGATGTGGGAGAAAAACAAAGTGAATTAGCCAAGTAAGACTGAAAAAATACTATGTCAGAATTAGATAATCCAAAACTTACTAGTTTAGCACATAATATAGAATGACTTACTGTATCGAAAGCTTTACTGAAGTCTGTGTAAATACAGTCTACTTGCGTATTATCGTCCATTGCACTAAATATACATTCAGAAAATTCAATTAAATTGGTGAGAGTAGATCTGTTTGGATAAAAGCCGTGCTGTTTATTGGAAACTAAATTTTTAACCAAGTTGAATAATTTTGTGTGTATGATTTTTTCAAATAATTTGCCAAAAGCATTTAAGATACACATCGGCCTATAATTAGCAATATCACATCCATCACTCTTTTTAAAGATAGAAATTACATGAGAAAGCTTCCATCTATCTGGAAAACAAGATGTTTTTACGGCTTGATTGAATATTTTTGTAAGAGGTTTATAAATACCTAACATCCTTCAAACTTTTCACAAACAAATTCGGAATTATATCAGGTCCAGGTCCCTTATTTATTTTGAAATCATTAAGTATCTCAATAACATTAGACTCCGTACAATATAATTCAGAATAGTGATCAGATTTACTTATTAGGATACTAGAACTATTGACACTATAAACACTTTTGAAGTTTTCTGCAAATAAACGTGCGATGGAGGATTTATCCGAGGAACTACGTTGGTTGAGGAACATTGTATACGGAAAATTTATTTCGGTTTTTAATGAATTTGTGTATTTCCAGAATTTTTTGGGTTAGAAAATAATTGGTCCTTAAGAGAAGCTAAATATTCCATAAAGCAACTACTTACTTCATTGTCAACTTTTTTTCTTAATTGCAAAAAAAGTATACGGTCACAAAGATTGTTATAATTATGCAACCGTTTTCTAACTTTATTCTTTGATGTGATCAGTTTAATTAAAGAATCAAAGAACCAAGATGGGAAATGAGATTTTTTAGCTCGAGATCTATTGTAACTGTGTTTATTTATTGAATCAAATAACACGCCGTAAAACATCTCATTTCATTGACACTCACTAACGAATAGTACGTCCCAATCCATTAAATGTAAGTCTTGCTCAATCAATATATTGTAAAGTACGAAAATTAATTGATTTGCGGAAATGTGCTGACTAAAATTTAATTTTATTTAGTCGAATAGTGATATGAAGTGGAGGATGGAATTGATCAATTCTATAAATCACGTGTATACTAGAAATGACGTCAATATGCTCTGAGTCAATACTGCTCAAAACTAAATCTAATATCTTATTTTGGTGGTTCTTTACTAAATTAAATTGGGATAAACCGGTAAGTTCAAGAGTGTCAATTAAGTATTCTGCTGTTCGACCTTCATAACACCTAGCATTAATTATATCATATACACGATAAATTAAAGTCTCCAATTATAAAAAATTTGCAGTTAGAAGGAGCTGCAACTATAAAATCTGTTAATGCATCAAAAAACAAAATTATATTCATCAAATTTAACACAAATATTGAAATAGAAAATACCCAGAATTATTAGAAAATCACACTTGTTCAGACAAACTTAAGCAAATGTGCTATCAATGACATGTAAGACATGGCAAAAATCAATTCTACATTCAGATAAACCATTTTTCAACGCCATCAAACTTTTCATGTATATCAAAATTGCGATCAACTCTATACACAGCATACCGATCATCGAATAATTTCTTGGAATTTATGAATGAATTAAGAAAAGTTTCAGTTAAACAAATAATGTCAAAGTATGAAGACAATATCTGCAACTTCCCATTTGTAGAATAGTTTCATAGTTGTAGAATAGTTTGAAACAACAATAGTTATAAATGAAATATGTATACCATTTGTAATGTTCTGGTGATTATTTTAATCATTGAATTATAGAGAGCGCGAAGTTCGTAATTGGTAATTCTTGGTATAACATATTAAAAAGTGTTTTATGCTTAATACCTATAAAACCGGAAATCGGAGAAAAACCAAATTTACACAAAACATGATCCAGGTAAGTGCACGTAGACAAATTTAAAGCCTTCTTAAATGACCCTCTCAAAAATTTTATACGTTATGCGTGAGCGGGCATAAAGCAAAGTTGAAACAGAACCGGCCCAATGTGTGTGGTATCTCCCGGTTTCATATATACGAATAAATTGTTTTCTTCGCTTTTCAAATAAATATGCAATTACATTAATTGCAAATAAATCTAAAGTTCCTAACTGATATCAATCAAAACAAAAACTGCAACCGTCACCAACAAACACGACGAAATAAAGCAAATAATACGCCGGTAAATAAACCGGCAGTAAAACATACACGCTTGTTGTAAATCACCCTGTTTATCAAAGTTCAAAATTCCGATTAAAATCGTTATCAAGATATAATTTACATGAAAGTAAACGAACTGTACACCGCAGCAGACTAATCTAATTTGTATGCGTTTATATATCGAACAAACACAAACTTTTAAACGAAATTCGTCGTTAATAGAAACCGAACGAGGTCTTATTGACAGACTATAAACAAATCATCTCATATTGTTGAGTTTCTTCGATAGACCTGAATAATTAGCATAACAAATGATTTCACTGTAGCGCACAATGCAGAGTTCACGAACGGTTTAATCGTATGCCAATTAATTAATTTCCCATTATTCGAAGCAACAAAAAAAGATTAATTTTGCTTTCTAGACGCAACTACATGCACAAGTGTGTGTGTAGAGCATGGCATTGTGTGGTTTCACATTCATTCTTCAATCACCTTGTATTCATTTTTAATTTGTGATTTTTCATTTATCCACGTAGTTGAATTTAATTGAAGAAATAGAATTCTAAATAATTCAATTGATTGTTCGGTTATCGATTTGTCTTACATTGTACGATAACGACATAGACGCGTACGATTCAATAATATCTAGAAATCTACTTAACAACCCTAAATGTGGCATAAGTTTTGTTCTATATTTATTCTCTACAATACTTGTTTAAGGTGATCGGCTTAAACGTTTTACTTGATGATATCAACCGTAAACAACAACATTGTTAAAATACTGAAACACAAATATATTACAATAAATAAATTAAGACTTCGAGATGAATAAACGAAAAGTTAAATTAAATTTAAATATGTAATTCTATTTTCTTTCTTCTTGAGCGCATCTCTCTTTTTAAAACTGTATGAAGAATAGGCATCGTATAATTACAATATATTGAAGAAGATTTTTTATATTTTGAAACATACAGTGCACGACTAAACATTTTATTTAACCGTGTAGATACGCTAAAATATTATAAATAAGTTGATCAGCATGGACACTTCGAAGTATTACTCCATCAGATTTATAACATTTTTCGAATTATTGAGATGTTGATCTCAGGTAGCACGTCCCTCCAGTTCAAAGGAGGCGAAATATGTTTGAGGGGTAAGAAGTTTGAAACATTTAAAAAATACAACAACAAAACTCCAGTTTAGTTTCTAAATTTTGGATTGGAATTTTGAATGTGCTAACCTTACGAGATTGCAAACCATTATTTTCTCGTAATCGAAATAATGCGCAATTTCGTAATCGAAATAATGCAATTTGTGTTGTTGGTATATAATGATGGTGATATATTAGGCCTAATATAAAGTAGTAATCAATATAACTAGACTCATCTTTTTAAATTCAAATAATTTGGCACTAAAAACTACGTCGAGTAGAGGCTTACGTAGAATAGTCATTTGGAACGCGAATGGTTACCACAGCATATTCCAGAGTTAGAAATTTTCCTAAACTTGGCAAAATGGATTTCCGAAAATTGAGAAACTTCATATATTAAAATACCGTAATTGTTAAGAATAATATTAAATATTAGGAAGAGCCCGGTATCGAAACAGAATTAATACAAGTCAAAATCATAAAAGTTGAATCAATCAATAATAGGGATTATAGTATCTGCTGTATATTTACTGTCCCCCCACAGCGTCGAAAAAAAAACTTCAGTCGGGTTTTCAAATCAATAGGACCAAATATTATCATAGGCAGCGTTTTTAATGTACCTATCGGGGATAGAGGAGACTTACCACCTCCAGAAAAAAAGTTATTAATTAAGGTAGTTTGCAAAGTCCTGACCTAATTTTAGTTACGAATGTATAAGTGACGGCACTACAACTTACTCTCATGTTCTATCAGTATTAAAGCAATGAAATTTATTGGTTCAAGCGGAGCCAACGAGAATGTATTCTACAAGCCATATTATTTGAATACATACACAATTTTCGGTCGACTGTATCATGGTATTGTGTATAAATAAAGAAGAAAACATTTCGTAAAGAAAACGAAACAATATGTAAACAAAAAATAAAATAAAAAATTGTAGAAGCTTTACAGTAACAAGTCCGTAATTATAATCCTTATACAGTATACTATCGTTTCTTCGTTTATTATAAATTTAGAACTAAAATTATTACCTAAAAGGAAAATAGTCATTCATAATTTTATTTCATTATGAAATGCACCACATTTATTTCAAGATTGCTGTGAAAATGGAGCAATTTAGGATTATTTCTTCATTTTAAAAAATTACAGCACTAAACAGAAATTTCATAACCTTTCTTGTTCACAACAATATCCACACTAAACAAAATAAAAAATTGAATTTTGAAAATATATGAAATCTCGTCTCCTCCTAATCCTATTCCCCTTCCATAAGTTCCATTTTATATTTTTCTTTTATTTATTATTGTGAGTTGTGACGGTTTTCTTTTATTTATACGTGACGTGGCGTGTCGGCGGTATATAGTAATTTCGGCATTCAAGGAGAGAGGATTGCAGTTTTAATTTTGGAAATAAAATTTTGTGTAACTCAAATAAAAGGTACGGAAATTAATTATAATTAAATTGATAAAGCAATTTGGCTAATTTGCATCACAAGTATATATTAATAATACAGCGGATTAAAGAAACGTTTTTTTTGTTTTTTAGCGCGAAACTTTGACGTATTGATTAGCTGTCCAATTCTCTAAAATATTTAAATATATATTGGGATTTATTTCTCTGAAGAATGCTGTGAAAAATGGTGCATTATAAAAAAAGGCTTATTTCTTGATTTAAAACAAAATACAGCACCAATCAGAAATTTGATAACCTTCCGCCTTCGCTTCAATATCCGCACTAAACAAATAACAAAATAAAAAATGAAATTTTAAATTATAATGAAATCTGGCTCCACCTCTTCCACTTCTATTTTACATTTTTCTTCTGTTTGTTATTGTTTTTACTTCTATTTAATGTGTGCGAGTATCATGTTTTCGTATATATATTACGATTTTTTTTTTATTTTTATACTAATACAAATGAATAGATGACTGAAATATTTGATAGGATCGGTGTATACTCGAGTACAGTTCGGCTTGTAGAATACATTTTCGTTGGTTCCGGTTCAAGTATATTTATTTCATTCTCAACGGCTAAGTATCTGTGATAACTGTTCAATGTGTATGCGAATTATTTTTGATGTTGTTGATTTGTTTTTAAGAATATTTCCCCTGTAATAGCTGTAGAAATGTTTCTTGATGCTTGATCTGGGGCTCGATTCTGCGTCGGTGATAATGATAATGAAAAAAAACATTTCAGTTAAATTTTCATTTTATGTTTATCAGTTCAAATTATCAGCAAATGCA
This sequence comes from Nephrotoma flavescens, assembly GCA_932526605.1. Taxonomy (NCBI): domain Eukaryota; kingdom Metazoa; phylum Arthropoda; class Insecta; order Diptera; family Tipulidae; genus Nephrotoma; species Nephrotoma flavescens. Next base: position 176,354,916 of record OW052220.1, on the reverse strand, counting down.
ATTCCTTGTTCAAAATGAAAAAAATAATTAATTAAAATATTTTACGCAAGATATCGGAGCAAATTGTTTATTATTTTCAGTTCAGTGTTTGCTTTCTATTTATTTTGAGAAACGTCAAAATAAAATAAATTCAAAAAATTCAATTTCTGGTCATTATTCGGCCCCGTTGCCCTACTATACTTTAAATTGTCCATTTAAATTTGTTCTATAATCTATAGATTACTTAAAATCAGTTTAACAATTGATACACAAATTTCAAAAAATTGACGTAAGAACACAAAAAAATAATTTTTAATACCGTGATAAATATTTCTCATCGACAAAATGTGTATGGTAATATATTTTGTTTTTTCACTATATTTGACATTTATTTATCATATATCACCAACTCGGAAATCGTAATTTATATTTTATGGATGATAATTTTATCATTTATCATTATCACCGACACAGAATCGAGCCCCAGATTTTATATAAAAATAGACAACAACGAATATAATCTTGCAAATAGGGATGGAGCTAAGCCTGTAGAATATGCCGCATGCGGGAGAACTTCCCATCCCAAGTTCAAGAGATTCTTCTGAGTTACGCGTGCATCGTGAGGTCAATGTTATGCTGCAGTATGACATGCTCAGAAAATTGCCTTTTCTGATCAAATGCTTCGCTCAGTTTGACTCCTAGCGGAGCTGCACCCTTTTGCTGCGTTTGCGTTGTCTTCATCCAGTAGAGAATACAATTCAGCATCATCAAACTTTCGAGGCTGTTCAAGGCGCAACTATTGAAGACCAATTTATCGAATGAGTTCTCCTTGTTGGAACTGATATTCTGAGAGGTTATGTATCTCACGTAGTCTTGTCCTTCGGTGTTCTGAAACCTTTACGTCCAATCCTGCAAAGACCACTAAATACTTTGAAAATACTTCTATTTTAAATATAATTTTAAGCTCGAAGAAAAAATCTGTAAGTGCACACAATATGAAAAAAAAATATAAAATTAAATCGAATTGACAAGGTTCTTATTTGTTCTTGTGTATTTCAAGATAGTTTAATTAATTGATTGTGATTATTATATAGAATGCGTCTGTAATATCGGTCAGTACCTGTGTATGTATACGGTCATATCACGATATATGGACTACTTTGTATGTAGGCAGGTCCGAAAAACGTAAACACGTAAAAAGCTTGAAATGAAAACTTGAAATTCAAATGTATGACCAGGCAATTTAGCGAGACTTCCGGATGACGACGGGCCCGTCATACACCTTTATTACATTTAACAAGATGGAAGAATGGGATAGGCATGTTAAATCAGACCGAATTGACCCGGTTACAGACACCTAAGTAGTCAATAATTAGTAAATTGTTAGTTGAAACTATAATGTAAGGCGATTAGCACAAGACAGCACAACTATTTTTGATTATTTTGGATTTAAATACTCACCGATCAGCATCCTGCATTACGTTGCAGTAAATTTCCTGAAAAAACGTCATTATTATAAGTTAAACTATACTTGAATAAAATAAATGTAATGTAATGATTATCTAAGTTAATTTGGCTCTCTTAAAAACTCAATAAGACGATCGTCAAATTATCATAGCGGAAAATGACAAAACTCTGAATAAAAACCAACTTAAACATGAAAACTAATTTATCAAAATTAAAGGTAAATAAATATAGTTCACGCTCAAGACTATTAAAATCACATTTACGAGATGTAAATAAATAAAGTCCAAAAAAATCTTAACATGCATACATACAAACCGTATTTTTTTATTCGCCTTCTACTTGGCCATGTATACGGCAAGCAATGGTTATACATATTATTGTCCTTATGTAAGGAAAGAAGACAGAATTTGTAACGAGAACGTATTTCGCTTCATTTGCGCTTCATGTAATCTGATTTTTTTAAAAGTATTTGTTATACAAACAAATTTCTGTGCCAAACTAATGTTTTCTTTCTCGATTGACGATTTACCAACGAAGTGATTATAACGTAAAATAACAGAGAAGGTGAGAATTAGGAGGGTGATACAGGAGCCGTATACTCTCTCTCTCGAAGGGATGAAGGGATTTTGCCGCCCGCACTATGGTCCTCCACCCGTCTTGGTCCATCGCTCTCGTCCTCCAATTTGGACATCCTAATGCGAGTTAAAGCGTTGTCCGTGTACAATTTCCGAGCACGATTTTGTGATGAATCCAATATGGTTATCCGAGGCCTTTGATTAGGGTTCATAACTTGGTTGTTTTTATGAGGGCAGGTTGTTGGCCTGCCGCTCAACCCGCTTGTTACGTATGTGGGTCACGTACTGTTGAGAATCTTTAGGCATCCAGTCCTACCTTGAACATATTTATATAGCGAGCTGCTTGATACAAGATAGACGCCCGCTTCTGTATGCTAATAATTTATACATACTTGGAAATGAAAATCTCTAGTATTATTTTTATGATTTAATTGATTTTTCTTTTTTTGAGAATTTGTAACATGACTGTTTAAGCTAATCATTGATGAGGCTGAGGTAAGATAAACAATGAGAGGTCCATGACATCATTAATAGAGAGTGAGCGAATAAACTACTAACATGGACTCGCCACCTGCTATAGCTATCTAGTTATGCTAGAATATTTCGATCAAATGGCAAGTGGAGACTCGCAATAATAGGTATATGCAATCTGCATGCTATGAATACATGCTATGTCGACAGAACTAGATAGCATGTTTATAGCATGCATATTTTGACGTTTCTTCTATTTCAATATGGCGTCTGCTGATATTTTAAGTGTTTATTCAAATGACTACCCTCTAAGAAAATATGCGAATTCGCTTTGAGCGAAATGAAAACGAAATGTTTGCGTAACGCCATTTTACCAACACAAGCACATGTAAATATCACTAAAAAACAACAACGAGTTTTTTTGTTGCTTTAATTTTTTGTCATTGTTTCAGAACGACGTACGAATTATATTGTGTAGGCAGCCATTTTTTCTTTTGTAAGTAAATAGGATTTTGATTGTTTATGTTTGTATTTTAATGTGAAAAGTGGTATCCAAAAATAATAATGTTTTTATAGTACATTTATGTAAATTTTGTGAAGGAAAATAAAGAAAATGGACAACAAAGCATATTACGATATTCGCAAAGAAATTGAAAATCTTTCTGCGATTAATAGTAATGATAGTAGAAGTAATTTAAATCACAATGCCTTCTGTGAAGAAATGTGTGTAGATGAAAATATTTCTAAACCCATCGATCAACCAGTATTTCAAGATCAGTTTTCCAATGATAATAGTAATTACTCTGAATTCGACGAAACCATCTCTTTGGATTCTAATGAGTAAGAGTCAAATGTATAAGTCAAATATCTGTATAAGTCAAATATCTACGCCGTGAACTTCAACAATCCAAGAAAATACATAAACGGACAAATATAGCAACAGAACAACTAGACATTCCTAGAACCACAGTAGACTCATTCAAAGATCTGGAAGAAATGGTCAAAGCATCGGAGTACAAGGAGGCCCTGGTGAGATATACCAATAAATTAAGTTTAACATTCACACCAACAAAATTACATAACTCTTCAGTTTTTGTTACAGACAAACACATTTAACAAGTTTGGTGTATTAGCAGTTGATAAATATGTACGAACATGTCGTCAAATTTTCGTGGTTTGGGTACAATGATAATATATCTGTAAAATCATATGCACTTATGAATATAATTAAGGGTAATTCAAGAAATACAAAATGCTCAAACTCACTAATATTAATTATAATTCATTTTTCAGAATGTGAAATATTCAAATGTCCAACACCCCGAAGCGGAGACATTATTGACATTATAAAAAGGTGGTTTCAATACGCCAAAGATAGGATACGTATACGGAAACCAACTGACCAATAAGTTGCCGCATAATATGTCGTTATTTTATATTTTTATTCAAATCTAATTATCCTATTTCTCGAATTTATATTTATCTTTTTTATTTTAATTTTGAAATCATTTAATTTCATCCATTTATCAAAGAATGAAAAACAGAATAATACTATATATTCTTAATTTTTTGAATTTTCGAAAAAAAACAAATTTAATTTTAGCTGAAATATTATGAATAAATAAAAAACATGTATATATTTATTTTACTTTACATTAAATAAAATATTTTTAATAATAAAAGAGGAAGATTATTACAAATGCGATAACCCGATATGGTGTTATAGACATGATTCACATTGACATTTCAATGATATTTCGCTTCCTCGTAGTACAAAACTTCCATGTTTACATCGTACTAACATTTCTCCATTATATTATAAAACTGTCTCCTACTGGTATAACAAAACTATTTCTTTGTAACATTACAGAAACGTTTCATATCGGCGTTACGCATTTCATTTTAAAATTCTTATTCCGTGAGTAACACTAGCGGTTCGTTATTATTTCGCTAAATGAGTACGCTTGCGAAGAGTTGTATGGGAAACATTTTACATTTTTGTTACTGTTGCGGTACGCTTTTCTTAGTAGTCTAGTAGTCTAGACTATCGACAAAAGAATGAATCTAAACGTCAAATTATAGCAAGTTTACCACACCAGACTCCATCTTGGCAAATTTTGATAGAAATAGAAAGTAGATTGCAATAGTATTCAGATAGCAGGTGGAAAAGCTGTGTAAGTTAGCACAACTCTGCAACATTTTTAAAAAATGCTGTTATTTATTAGAGAAAAACGAGCCATTATTTTAATTCAATTCCTTCATCTAAAATTAAACAACCTTCAAATATTTAAAATATATGAAACGAAACAGGAAAATGATGCATTAAAAGAAAATCAGTGACATTTCTCAAATTTACCAAACACACTGGAAAGTATACATAACACCGGTAATTATGCATAATCACAAGGATTATTTCCGTTTTCCGGCCAGAAAAAAACTTTTTTTTTTTCAATATAAGTCCACCACCCAAAAATCTTTATGTAAAAAATGACAGGTTGTAATGTCTTCCGGATTTTAACGGATCTTAGTGAAATCGGAATTCTTTTTCAAAAATGCAGTCATCAAATTATACATATAAATTATATAACATATTAATTTTTTGTTTTTGATAACTTATTAATTATTTTAGTATTATTATAGTTGTAGTGTTTTTTTTGGACGACAACGATTTAAATATGCACAAATGTGTATGTTGGTCTAAAATACAAACAAAAATAAATTTTTGACATGATTCTCTTTCGTCACCCACACACAACTGTGATGGCAAGCCGGAAAAGGGATATGCCTAGCAGCGCAAACGCCGAATTAATTATTCACCCAAGACTGTATATTTTAGTCGCGTACTATACAGAGCTAAAATTCAAATATTTTTTCGTCTTCTGTTTTATTTATTTATTTTTTTCAAATTGTATTCAGTATTTACTTGCTGCTTAATACGTTTAATCGAAATAAACTTGTGAGGAGTGTTTTTCTCGTTCCGTCTTCATGATAGTAAAGTGATGCATTAATTTAGTTTAAAAAACAAAAATTTAAAAATATATTTGTTGGTGAAGTGTAAAGAATTAAATAAAATTTATCAAATCAAAAGAAAAATAATAATTTATTTTTAAAGTGCAGCGTGAAAATTAAAAAAAATATATGTATTTTATGTGAATCTGTGTAGTGTAAAATAGAATTTGAAATCAGCTGATTTTAGAATAAGTTTGCGAGGAATTTGTTAAAGAAAACTAATAGAAAAATCTCGTGAATATAAAAAGTAGAACTATCAATTATTGGAATATTATATAAACTATCCCTATATATATTATAATACGAAGAATTCGTAATATAATTTTTTAAGGTAAGTCGTTAATGACGATTCAATATAAGAATAGTATAAAGCTATATGTATAATATGTGATATCATATACACACGTACGTCGAGTGTATACCGGTTCTTAACTTACTTAAACAATACGAAACAAAAAAATAAATACATAAAATTATTAAATTAAAACTGCTTGTGTCACGAATTAAATTTAGAAATTATTTTAATTTCGTTTACTAAAAAAAACTCACAAAAATTCATTATAATTTTTGTTTGGTTGCCAAAAAACAATGTGTGTTGCAAGCCAGTGTATTGATGCCCTCGCACTCGATCATTACCGAAAATAAAATTAGCGTATGCGTTGACACTTATAATTATCGTGTTCGCAGGTCATGCACATATAATAACATACGCAATGAATCACGCTGTCTCCAGTGACTACATGTAAACAGTTTGATAAAAAAATAAAAACAAAACCGATTTTTTTTTTTTTTTGTATTTTGAAAATTGATAAGGCCTTTGGCATGTGGTTTTTACATTTTTCGTTATTTTATGTAATCGTGCCAAGAAAGAATCGAGATTTATCCGGCTCACGTTGATCAATTCATTGAAAAATAGATATGCAGTAGACCACCATCTAAGTCACTTCTGCTACATATTTGTGAAAATATAACCTTCAATTTCGGTAAATTGTGTTTGATACGGGTCCGCGCAAAATTTGTCTGCCATTATGTCATACACAAAAAATTCGCCATCGCACTGATGAAATTGGTTTGGCAACGTATTACGTCCAAATTGAATATTTACAAATTTGATAAATTAGCGTCATAATTTATGTACTATTGGATTAGTATGAATTGTGATAAATTAAATAATCAAATTTATTAAAGGCGATTGTAAGCATGGGATTGACCTTAATAGCGTGAATACAGTTGAAAGTATGTGCGCAATTTTAGGTTGGAATGTATTATTTATCATTTAGAAGCCGGATTGAATCAATATTTGTTTTAATCACTTTTTTTAAAACACGGCATTAAACTTGATGGGATTTATAGGGCTATAATAGCTTGCAGGCAATTTATTTGTTTTTTGTAATTTCTGATTCACATTTAATTTATGCAGTATGTGCGGTACTTAAAAATGGTTCACTGGCCTAATTATTTTAGTGTTGTTGAACTCACAAAACAAATTTCATACAATTAACGGAATACTTTGTACTTTGGGTGGATTTTTCCATTAGAATAACAACAAATGCCCCCAATCTCGTTCATCTATATGTTATGAAATTGTAATGCATCCCAACTCTCGAGTATCTCACAAGGCACCATATTGACATTTTATGCTTTTTCTGGAAAAATAATATGGATATTTATCTGCCATTTGAATATATTCACTTTTGATTTACCTTTAGCTCTTCAGCTCTTACAAATATTTTAACTCCAAATCATATTACGAAATATGAAACAACCATTACCACGTAATCTTTTTTGGTTTGTTAAAATAATTTTCTTTTCGGACAAGTTTTTCATAGATACAAAATACCGATGAACGCTACTCCTGGGACAACACTCAATAATTTTAGAAATAAAGAAAAGTATGAGCGTAATTGCTAATTCCATTATAACGAAACACTAGGGTCGTATTGTGCAATTGGAAGTATATCTTTCTTTATTGCTGGCCACATGTGAAATTAAAATTTGAAAAAATTGGAAGTCGTCGATATTACTGGTCACTTGTGAAATTCATAAAAACATTCTGTTGTTACTACGTGCCATACAGCGACCGCAAACATCGCTACGTTGAAGTCATTGGTTTATGCTGATAAACCTGCAACAATTGACGCCTTGGAGGCCATCATTGTTTGTGTTATTCGTGACATACGGCCAACAGTGCTCGATAACTTGGCCCAAAACTGGACGTCCAGAATGCGTTACATCAAGAACAGCCGCGGTGCCCATATGCCCGAAATCTTTTTCAAATATTAATGCCAACATTTTTGATTACAATTTATTTTTTATTTTTATTTTTTAAATTTTCAAGTTCTATCGGGCTAAAAAAAACACCCGTACCATAGGTTTCACGTGGTACTATAGGCGCCTTCTCAAATTTGCAACTTAGTCCTATATCAGGACAGTTTAAGATATGTCTACGAACCAATGTATAAATCGAACGATTAAATTAAATTTGAAGGCACTTTAGATAACCTATAGTGGGTCCAATCCACCGAAGTGCAAAATAAGCAAAAGTTTAATAAAATCCAAATTAAGACAGTAGTACTCAGTAAACCATATTATATTTTTTACTTGATCACAAGAATGTAATCCTTGTCGTTCTGATACGTTGATCAAGTTTGGGTTACCTGAAAAATGTGTTTGGTGAATTTTTGAACAAATGACAAATTTTTAAAAGAAAAACGATTGTCGATTTTCATATTTCATTCATATTTGTCGCGTTCGATAACAGGATAAGTAGACTGCTTGCTCAGTGCTTACTTTACTATTCAAAGGCCCCGTGTTCGATTCCAGGTGGCAACTCAGTTTCGCTATCAGGTGACAAAAGTTACGACTATAGCCGTTTTATTTGTGATATGGGTTGTTATATGCCTTATGTGTCTATTTAAATTCATCCAGTCAATGCAGCTACTAAATTAATCAATACATCAAATAATAGTTTATATACAGGGTGCTCCAGAATTAGACGGTCACATGAAGCAGGGTGACATTTCCAACTAAAACAGCCAAGTAAAGTTTTTTCGAGTTGCTGATGGTGCAAAAAATATTCCATTTTTAATATTTTTAATTAAATCGCAAGCGCACCCACCAAAAAATTAATTTAAAAAAACCAAGAATTCTTTTGTTTAGCTTTATTTTTCAATACGAGCTAGAAGAGTGTGATTTTCCAATAAAATCATTTTTATAAGCTGTATTATTTTCTGTCAAATAAAAACAATGGTTTTGTAAAGTCTTTATGTTTCTCAAAAATTTTTGCTGATGTTTAAGTGACGCCAGCGGGAAAACAATTACTAGAGAAAGTTTCAGAAAAATATGCGACTCTAATGCAGATTTTAAAATGGTATTACACACCAGGCTGTTCAGGACAGTTCTAAAATAAACACTTTGTCAGAAATAAAACAAAACGATGAACACATTGGTAAACTAAAGTATAACAATTTTGTTAAACAAATCTAGTAGTCGATCTAAAATTAAGCAAAATTTGTGGTATAAAAAAAAAACCTTTTGTAATTCATGTTAGTGTCAATAAGGTGGCTTATTCGCACGAGCTGCAGCAACAGAGATGATATGCAAATCGGGAATGCTTTTAATATTACAGAGTATTTCAAAACATACATCAAATGTAAAGTGAAGGCGGAGTCCCTGGTCATCCGAAAAGATATGGAACAGTCGTTTAACTTGATATAGACGAAGATAGAGTAATTGGGATTGTGACAGACGGCCCATGTATAAGTGTTCGTTGTTTATCAAGACGTTCGAGAGTGCCACGGTCTACGTTGCATCGCATTTTAATAAAAATTCAGTTGCACCCTTACTATGTACAACGTATACAAAATCTTTTGCCTGCTGACCATGGAAAAAGTGTGCAATTTTGTCAAGAAATGCTGCGTCGACGCCAAAAAATTCACAATTTTTTAGCAAAATTTTATGGAGTGACGAAATATGTTTTAAAAGGGAGGGGTTATTCAATATTCATAATTTGTACTATTGGACCCTTGTAAATGCAGAAGTAGTACGGCGTAGTCAATTTAAACACCAATTTGGAGTGAACAAATGGGCGGGAATAATCGGAAAATTGATTAGCCCATTTGAATTCCTAAGTTGGATCAACGTGGAAGTTTATCTAAGTGTTCTACAAATGCTTGAAGGGAAGGGTGGAATTGATTGAAAGGGGAGGGACAATTGCATGGCAACCGCGATCTCTTGATCTAAATTCTTTAGACTTTTTTCTGTGGGGTTATTATAAAGAGCTGGTTTATGAAAGAGTAAACCAGACCAAGCAGGAGATGCGGCAACGTATAATCGAAGCATCAAATATTATTAAAAATAACGAACGTGCCTTTCGACGGATCAGCAAAGTATTATAAGGCGGTGCCGATTATGTATTTTGGCAAATGGTTTACACTTCGAACGCTTATTATAATATTTGAAATTATTAAAAAAAATCTATTTTATGCATTTTGGTTTATTTTTGACAAAGCATCTATTTTATAACTCGAAATTTTGTTAAGTGCATTTTTTAATAAACACAACTTACTTTGTGAAAAAATTGATAAAAAACATTCTGCTGTAAATAGCCTGGTGTGTGATACCATTTTAAAATCTGTGTCGCATATTTTTCTGATAATGGGTCAAATTTCTTGCAATACCTTGTCCATCGCCGAGTTCTTGGCAATTGAGCACACTGGCTTGTCGTTCGTGTGGACATTCATCTGCAACTTCCATGCAGAATGCGCCTTCCGGCCGCCGTCAAGCAAGATCTCAAGTGAATTGTGAACAAAACCAAAGAAATCAGGTTTGTCTGTTCATCGGGAGCATCAAGCAATAATATTCCGCCGTTTCCTTCGTCAATGCTTCGTACACGTCCTTTTTCTGTGCATTCAAAAGCGGAACATTCGTTCGTACTATTTGGCTCATTGAATCGATTTGATCTGGTCTGATTTTGTCAATTAACCACAGTAGAATGTGTGCATGTGGTAATCCACGCTTCTACCACTATACTGAGTGAGTACATCCAAAATGAATATGTTATTTGTATAGCAATGCAAGTACGATCGACAGCTCAACAACTAATCGGTCAGCAGATTGACCATCTTTATCTGGAAGTGGTAGCCATCCTCTCAATGACAAAACGTGTTTTGTGCAAGCACTGCACTCCGTCATCACGCCTCTTGATCATAATATTACACGATTCCTACATTTCCGCCAAAAATTACAACTGCGACTTCGTCGATAGTGTGAGCATTGTACTGGCGTGCATGGCGTCCGTTTGGTCTATTGTCTACTCTGATGATTATTTTGTGATCATCGGAAGTCGATGATTTTTTTGTGATCATCGGAAAGCAGTTTTAAACGAACCAGCGCATTTATTTTTTTTTTTTTGGAATAATTGTCAAATGGATTTAATGTCCTTTTAGTCCTTTTAATGTCAATTAATACCCCCTTTTACGTATACACGACCCATTCATACAATTACAGTCCACCTGCACATTGCAAGCTCCATGTGAGGGTCATAGTTGTGTTTATTAACATCACCAACAATACCGTGTATTTTTGAGAATTATGGTTTCTGCGTAATAGGTTCGAACATCTGATAGCCGACATTTTAATCAAATATCAATTCCTAAAAATTACAATGATTCATTCGACTTACCGATTGAATCAATCTCAATCAAAATCGTGAAAATCACAACGAACTTCAGATGATTGTAATGATAGTACCATCTGTAATGATGGTACCATCATTTGTCGATTTTCCGAGAATTTTCCTAAAATTTTACACAACAAAAGAAGACTGAGCCAAATCGATTAAGCCGTTCTCAACTGATGCGCATACATTTTTTACACCATTTTTATATATTTAGATAAAAAAATTATTGAATTTATGAAACCTAACCTTAAAATTATATTGATTGGACACGGTTGTTGTGCAGAGCGGTTTGAGGATTGGATATTTTAAACTTCACTGTAACGAGTGAACGAGCTACACGAGTTTTGTTTTAGGTTTAGTAACTAAACCGGTTTAGTGCACAAATCTCTCAATATTTTGAAATTTATCGCATAAAAATGGGCTTAGCGAATGAAGGTTAAAATTTATAAATAGGACAATGCCATTTGATACAATGATAACTGTGATACAATGATAGATGCCACTTACATTTTGAGTTATCCCTTTCCAGTTCAAAATATTTTTTTTTGGTTCACTTTAAGTTCAACATACACAAATATGTATGTAAATAATGACAGGTTGTAATGTCTTCCGTATTTTAACGGATCTTAGTTAAATGGGAATTCTTGGAAAAAAAAAATATATTGTAATAATTTGATAACAATGATAACACATAAATTGTATAACATATTAATTATTTGTTTTTGATAACATCAATTATTTTATTATTATTATAGTTAGTGTTGTTTTTCTGCCGAAAACAAAATTAAGTGATATGCACAAATGTGTATTGTGGTCTTCAATTTACACATAATTCTATGTTTCACACATTCGTTTCTCGTAATCGAAATTTACGTATTTTTTATATCCCTTTTCCTGCCTGCCATCACAATTGTGTGTGTAACGAAAACGAATCATGTCAAAAATTTTTTTTTGTGTGTTTTGGACCAACATGCACATTTGTGCATTTCTCTTACCGTATAGCGCGTGTTATAATACAATCACAAATAAAGTACCACTGATACCATATATGACTTATAGTGCCGGATAATATACCATGATATTCTATTTGGAATTCATATTTTTTTTTAATCTATGTACATAACATATCTCCTTTTTTTGCCTTGGGGGGGAAGTCCACTATCAGGTGCAATTCACTATAAAATTTCAATTAGAAACAGAAAACAATAAACAAATAGAACCTCTTTTGAAAACACAACCACCTATGAAAAATAGTAATAAATTAGAACAGAAACTCAAATTTAAAACATCCCCAAAATAGACATGGAAGTATACAAATTAACATGTGACGAATGCCCAAAATTTTACATCGGACAAACAGACAGAAGCTTTCCAGAAAGATACAAAGAACATAACAAAAACAGAACCGAAATCAAATTTTGCACTACACAATTTTGCAAACGACACTGACATACACTGACATAAAAACATACTTTACAATGACATTTGTTTAATACCGATTCCGGACAAATATAGCGCTACCGTATTTTATTATTGAAACAGGGTTAACTTAACTTCATAGTGTGTCAACCTAATTGGTTTTGTAGTAGATTAACTAAAGTAGTTTAACTAAACTCGTTTAGCTGAACCCTAGTCTGTCAAGAGTATTATATACTTAAACTTAGAGAAAAAGAAACTATTATACTACAAGCACTACGAAAAACAAATATATATTTTCCTAGGTTGCAAAACAAAAAAATTAATCGACTTTTTCCGGTACATTTCACAACATTCTTTTTGATTCTATTTGATTCGATTTGTTTTGCTGAGATTCTTGGGCGCTAAGATTCTTTGTTGCTTTCTTTCTAATATTTTGACAGCTATATTGTTTTTTTATTGCTTGAATGCCTGAGTCAACTAATAAATCTACTTTGTACTGGTTTATGATAGATGAGCTTGTATGTTTAGCACATGCGCTTGTATCTTATTGTTAGTTATAAAGTTTATTGAGTGGGATTAGTCTGGACATAGTTAATTGATTAGTACATTTGAATCCGATTCCTCTAGATCGACATCTAGTAAATTGTGTTTAGTTGACTTTGTTATTTCAGGTTCATTGTTAAACTGTTTATTCTGTTCGATATCGATTAACGTTAGATATGAAAATTTTGGGATTTCAAAGCTACTTTTGTACTTGTAATTAGTTATCATTTTCCGTAGATAGTTTGTTCTTCGTGATAAATTTCGTATGAGATTGGATGATAAATTTCGCGTGCTTATAGTTAGTTTTTTTGTATTGTGATAATTGTGTTGAGTGTAATTATTTTTGTTTTAATTGTGTAAACTTTGCTTCTAAAAGAATGATTGAAATACATAAAATTATAAATATATCAGTAAATTGGATTTGTTCCGTTTCTAAGTCTAAATTTGTTGTTAGAGCGTTCGGTTTTATATGGAAGAATCTGGGTTCTTGGATTTTGAGCCATTATTTATTTATTTATTACTTATATAAATATTATGATTGCACCAAAAGAGAGTTCATGATTCATAAAATTCAAGTACATTTTGCCAATATACTTTCTTTGCTATGCTTGTATTCATACTGTGTACCAAGTTTCGTTCTTTTCGGTTACCCCATAATCTAGTTTTTTCCTGTTCCATAAGGAGGTCCTGTTCCATAAGGAGGGGACATACCATATACATTCAACAAACTGAAGGTTTAAACTTGATATTGCACACAAAAATAGTTCTTAAAATTATATTTAAAATAAACGACAAAAACACATTACCAATATACATGAAAGTCAAAAGCAACTGGGTTCTGATGCTGCTTTTTTACTACTAGTTGAGACACGTTTTTTCTATTAGTTTGATTTGATATGATGTGTGAGTGGTTTGGCTTTGTTACAGAATTTTTGCGGAAAATTATAAAAAACAATAATTGTTAATTAATTGTGATACAAATTATGTATCGCACAATTCGGACACAGTCTAAGAGTATAAAAAAACTCATTAGCTGATCTGTTTCTCTATTTGTTCGCAGAATCAGCGTGATTTAAAAAGAATAATGTATAATAAAGCAAAACGAAATGTGAAAACAAACAATTGTTATTTTAAATAAAAATAAAAATGCATAACCGAATCTTCACAAAGCCTAATAGAAAATAATAACAAGCTTTTAAAATTGTCGGAGCCCTAAAGGATCATTTTTACCTATACAGACCTGTAAAGATACAGAGATTGATCTCTATACCAGAACATTTTTTAACAACCCGCGATATGATAAGTTGAAAAACCGAAACATTTCACGTCAAACTAGTCCGATAAATGCCGATTCTTTTCGTTCGAAATGATTGAGGGTTCCAGAAATTATTTGAGTTTGAGGATTCCAGATATTTTTTTACTCCACTGAAAATATCAAATACGTCTTTAACTGTATGTGTTGAATTAGTTAAAAATTTCAATTTCGACTTATAGTTGAGTTCTTATATAATTCCGGGCGTTATGAGAGAGTACTAGGGTTGGTTCGATTTAGGACTTGGTTCGCTAAACTTTATCATAAAATATGAAACGGTTTATGCTTGATGGTTATCACGTATGAATTGATAATCAAAATTTACAAGATTTTAGTGTCGTTTTAGTTTAAAAGACAATATTTATTCAAATAATTAATTCAAAAATTACCCGTTTCACTCCAAAGATTGTCAAAGCAAATCATATAAATTTTACAACAAATTAATCCCACACAGTTCAAATGTTTTGTTGTACACATGTTGTATTTATGTTGACATAATATAGAGAACATAACATTAGTTTCAGTTGCAAGCAAGATAACGTGTGGCTGCATGCCAATGGCAAACTGCCAAATAACTTATAGGGCAACGTTACTTAACTAAATATATTTATAATTAATAGTATTAACAAAAAATTACATATTATTTTGTTCTATTAATCCCGATTGTCCTTGGTTCCGTACGCGCACACCCACCATATTTCACCCATATGGCCATAATTAATCCAATAATTAATTTTTCACGCTGAAGACCCACTGGCGTGAAATAAACCGTATTCCACGTCTATTTTATGATATACACATAACACTTTTTAGTAACAATTAACGATTCATATAAAACAGAGATAAACATTCAAAACTTTATGAGGTTGATATTAGGCATTTCAAAATATCCAGCAATCAAAATACAATTTGTGAGTAGTTATTTTGAAACTATTCTATGTACCGTTCTGTATAAACATGTGGAATCGGTTTACACAACGCATCCGGAAAACACGCATTCAATTCAATAAACACGTGTTGTATATTTTTTTTTTATTTTAATTATTTACGAAGAAATCAATTTTGAAGCCGTTTGGTTAAAAGTAAATAAAATTCACTTGATATAATAAAATGTATTTTAAAATTCAATAAACTACATAGCAGTAGTAATAATATACAAATACTAAAATCAACAAATTGATAAGGAGTGCCACACCTTTCCGATAGCGGCTATTTAACATCGGTATTTTTTCTGGTTAAAGGGTGAACCAGTCGGTGCATACCAATATACAATTCCATGTACGGGACATTTCTTTGTAAAAAGTGAAGAAAAAGGTCCTTATAAGTTGCAATGGTCTCTAACTTTTACACACATGATCCAACTAAGTCACTTAATGTTCTAGGTCATATATTTGGTCTTTATTGAAATTAAACACAAAAATTTTATGTGAAACAGCTTCATTGCAACTTGGCATCGATATTGTTTTTTACAATCTCACACGGTAATTTGAATCAATGCGTTCGATGTTGGAATGACACTTTAAAACAAAAGCATTTGTTTGTCTGCCGTTATGCGACGCAGGTGAGCTCACGTTTATCGTTAAGTGATTTAAGACACAATTCGAAACAATTTCAAAAAGGTTTTATAAATTGACTTAATTTATCTAGGAGCTGTTAGAATTCGATATTATTATTGCCTCTTAACTGTCATAGACATTACAACGGCCATAATATGAAAAGATATACCTCAAATAAAGCCACGCCTATTCTTGAATACTCCTGGACTTTACATGTCCCTCAATTATTTTCTCAACCTGAACACGCCGTTCTCTGAACTACTCGCCTAACGTAACTAGAAATTTATGTAAGCGTAACCCAGAAAATGTTTGGGCGATCTGTTTCTTTAAAAGGTTTAACCTGCATATTACATTTAAGGGCCGGTGTGCGCTCAACTTATTAATGTACTACTACATACATACATTCATAAATATTTAAGCCTACTGACTTACTATAATTAAATTATAATACGACAATCACTTAAAAAGTGTGTATCCCAAATCTGTGTCAATTGATCTGGAAATACTATTTCATCATCCAGCACTAGTTGTTTACCAATTGCTACCAATTTTGAATCTATCGAGTGATTTTACAGACATTGCTGAATGCTTTAGTAATTATAGCAAAAAGCTTAGTTCAATAAGCATAAAAAATTTGTTTGACTGTCGTTTGACTAGTTAGTATATAATATTTTTTTCTTATATTTAAGTCCACCGTACACAAATGTGCATGTAAATAACAATAGTTTGTAATCGTTTTTTGTTTTTTCATGTTTTTTTTCTTAATGTGCACAATTGAGAACGCAGGCCGGAAAAGCGATACCAATCTGAATACTTGTCTTCCTCCAAGACACTGCAGATTTGTTGGTGGTTCTTAGCTATAAGAAAACAAGTGAAATTGAAAATTTTGTAGATCTCTGGTATGCTAATTGATCGTTATTTCCTATTTGGCAACAATGGACTAAAAAATGTAAGCATCAGACAATTTCCAAGGAGGATACGTGCCGGCAAACTTCTTAGAATAGAGAGATACCGCAATAAACAAATGGACTAAACCTTTTTTTTTTTTTTTTTTTGAATATGCTGAATAACTGATTTAGATTTACTTAGTTTTATTATTTGAACAAGAGATTAACGAACGGCATACAACTAGTCCAGATAGTTTAGAAATAGTTCCCTCTTTATATATCCGTCATTCTATTTGGCAACAATGAACTAAAAAATGTAAGCATCAGACAATTTCCAAGGAGGATATGTGCCGGCAAACTTCTTAGAATAGAGAGATACCGCAATAAACAAATGGACTAAACCTTTTTTTTTTTTTTTTTGAATATGCTGAATAACTGATTTAGATTTACTTAGTTTTATTATTTGAACAAGAGATTAACGAACGGCATACAACTAGTCCAGATAGTTTAGAAATAGTTCCCTCTTTATATATCCGTCATTCTATTTGGCAACAATGGACTAAAAAATGTAAGCATCAGACAATTTCTAAGGAGGATATGTGCCGGCAAACTTCTTAGAATAGAGAGATACCGCAATAAACAAATGGACTAAACCTTTTTTTTTTTTTTTTTGAATATGCTGAATAACTGATTTAGATTTACTTAGTTTTATTATTTGAACAAGAGATTAACGAACGGCATACAACTAGTCCAGATAGTTTTGAAATAGTTCCCTCTTTATATATCCGTCATCTCTTTCGTAAATTTGGTTGTATGGCATGCTATCGTTCAATAATTGTGGGTTGTTCCTGAGTTGATAAGTTTTATACTCCTCGTGTTTTATAACAAAAATTAGAATAGAGTAAATAGCTGAGGAAGAGAGAACTATCGAAACTAGTCCAAACTCTCGAAACTAGTCCAAAATATAAAAAATAAAAAACTATCACATAAAAAAAGCACGATATTCTCACTTAATAGTTAAATTTAAAATTAAATCTCGTGATAAGTGCACAACAGAATAATGGAAAATAATAAAACATACTTTATGCTTTATACACCACACCGACTGTTTGACTATATTAGTTTGTTGGTGTACTCGACATTAATACATCGCACTCGTTACTAGTCACTATAAAACATTTTTTTTTGATCGTCGGCGATAGAATGGGATGTGGATATCCGTCATTAAATCTTCAAATAACCTTGGATCAATGTCGACATCTGGTATTTCCGCTGAGATGACTTGGTCAGTTTGATCTTCTCTATCAACCAAATCAAAATGCGTGCATGTGTTAAACCTCTTTTTTGCCATTCAATTGAATACATCCAACAGCGTGTCTTCCAAAAACATGATGCTTGACAATGAAATCCATTAAAGACTTCAATTTTTAATATCAATCGGCGGCAATATCATGATGAACCGATGATGTTTGTCCAGTTACAAAAGTTATTTTATTTAATCCCACGTAAGTTTGCATGTGAATGTAATAAACAAATCGGAGCGGCCATGTACGGCTAATACTTCAAAATTACTGTAAATTTTCCAAATACATATTTTGAAAATATGCAAACAAGATTACGTGAATGCATTTTTTAAATAAATAATAAAGATTTAAAAAATTAAAGATTTAAACACCTTTTTTAGTGTGAAGTGTACTTATTATCAATTTACCGTATTATTGGCCCTGTGTTTGGTAACTAATTAATTTGCGACAAGAAAACGTTTATTTGAGAAATTTGTGAGTGATGGTTTTTAAGTTATGATATGAGCAAAAAATTCAAAGTGACTAATTTTACAGTAGAACATTGATTATCTCTATAACAGTTACAGCTAGGAAATGTGCTGTCATTTTTTGTTCAGATTACTCATCTCCCGAATTGATTGTACTTAATGGAAATGTGGAATTCTATTAATCTGTGTGTGAACAATTTTGAATAAATTTACATCAAAAATCTATTAAAATACATAAATTATCGCTTAAATAATAACGTTAATAAAATTAATAACATTTTGTACGTTTGAATGATGTAACATCATGTATTTACTTACATTTGAGTACTTGACATTCATTGTAAGACAATAAAAAGATATATATTATCAAACAATTAGAAAATTACAGAAAACTGTTACAACAACAAAAAATGTCTCTGTAATTTTATTGTAAGTTTATAAACTGTTGTAAACCTGTAAATGGAAACTATTCCATTTTACAATCGATCCTCAAAAATTAAGGATTTTACAAGCTATTCAACTTACACACAGCGCCTGAAAAGTTCCCGGTCTCCAGTGTGACAAATAAATGGCACCACAAATTTAAAACCCATATGATTTTTACATTCAACCAATTTTAATGATACCTGTAAACATTTCATGACATTTCGATCATTAAGTTTACAAGTTACACGTGTTTTGGTGACTTATTAGAAAAACATAATCGATATTTTGTTTCGAAGGTAACATTAAATTCGCCGTTTACGAGTAAATTTAACTATGTATATCACCAGAACACAAAACGTTATGCAACCCGCTGTTTATCTTTATCAATAAAAATGTCAAGGATAAAATAATTAATAGAGTTGCTATCTTTAATCTTCTACTTTTTGACCTTGGTATGGAAATTGTACATACATAGGTAACTTAAATTCGGTGCGAAATGACTAAAAAAGAATTTGTTGTATGGAAAAGAAAATCAAAAAAAGTAGGTGTAGTTTTTAGTCGTTTTGTTTTATAGAAACAAACGATTTAATATCAAGATTATTACGGTTATGTTAATTAGATTTTTTTTCATACAAAATTCAATCTAGCAGCCTTATTTTCCGAAAAAAATACTTTTTTTTAAATAATGTTTATATTTCGCTGAACTTTGCATGTAGTTCTTACGTAGGGTTCGTCAGGGCTTTACTATTCTAGCAAAGCAAAAATTAAAATTACATAATTTAACATATTCGTACAGGTACTTAGTAAATAAAGCAAAACCCCATGCATAAACCACTTATATCGAATATTGGTCTAACTGTAATGAAAGCTAAAAAATTTAAAATTGCATTGGATAAATTGATTTGAATCAGAACACAAACAACGAAAATGCTTCCCGCATATCTAGTGCACTCATCCCTCGATCTACACGGTCGGTATTCACGTTACGCTAAAAATCGTGTAAATCAAAACCATGTAAATCGAGACATAGCGTTCATACAAAATTTTTAGATAGGTTCACCGACAGTTTAGACCGTGTAAACCGAATCAGAGAATATAAAGAAAAACCGTACATATGTTCCTACACCGTATAATACGAATTAAAGATTTCATGCAAAACTGAAACATTTTTACCACTAGATGTGCACTGCTTGCTCTAAATTAAATTATCTTTTGTATATCCTTTTTGTGTTTTACTAACACAATTGTGTGGGTACGGCAAAAGTACCATGCCAAAAATTTATTTTTGTATATGTTTTGCACCAACTTACATATTTGTGTATTCCTTTCAAACTTATTTTCGTTCGAAAAAAAACACTATAACTATACACACAATTGTGTTGGTTGTGCTTCAAATCAAGTGAAATTTTTTGTCAAAAACGCCATTACATACTATGATTTTTTACTCACACATTTGTGTGGTTTGGACTTAAATCGAGCCATTTTTGTTTTGTTGAAAAAGGGATATATGGAAAACGTAACAGTAATTTACAAGAATTGTCACATTTTCGATGGTGACAACAAACATTTTTATAAATTAATGTGTTTTGCGATTAAAAAACATAAAAATACAAATTATCACGCCCAAAATAGTGTGAAATATTTGAGTGAGTTTTTTATACTTACATAGCTGCGCTGGTCCAATGTACACTATTGCATAAAAATACGATTGGTTCAAACATTGGTACCATACCCTATACCATAAGGTTCCTCCCAAATGTGATAAGTTATTATGTTCAGATAAATAGTAGATCAACATATACTAGCAAAAAATTGAGATTGAGTGGTAGTATAAATCCGTAACGAAAGGGTTAAAGAAATGTATTCTTAGAGAATTTCAATTCATTTATTAAAACAAAAAATATGACATAAATTAACAAGTAAATAAAATAATAACCAAAACAAAAACAGTCAGGTTATTACAACTCTTCATCAGAGCTTTCAAAAATTACGATCCGTTTTTGTTTTCTATTCGGTCTTTATCATTTTCGCTTTTAGAAGTTTCATCAATCGAAATTTCTTGATTTTACATACTACGGTTACCAATTGACGATTTGATGATGTGGAATATTTTACTTCATTAATCAGACACACTTTTTTTGGTTGACTTTACGAAATCAGTCATCAACATTTGTTTGCCTTGGCTTACATCTTTGAACACTTTCTTCATATTGACAAAGAGCAGTTTTTATACATCTTCGAAATTACAAAGCACATTTTTTATCGGGATCTCTGTTTAAAAAATACGTTTGCAATTCCCTGCCTACTTTCGGAACTGGTTTTGACAATTTCGACGGTCGCTTGAATTTTCATGCCTAACAGATCAGTATTCGAAATTTCATTTACCTCGAACAACCCTTAAATGACATCGTCAATCCAAATAATAAGAGCATTTTTATTCTATCTCGATTAGATGATCTCGTTGATTAGTAGAGAACTTTGCACTCACCGCAGTTCCATTGGCCACACTTTTTCTAATAGAATCTTTTATTCGCTTTATAGTACATATTGTTAACTCCTTCATTGCATAGTGTTTCTCTATGAATGAAGAGCTTTGTCCGGATTTTAACTTGTAATATTTAAAAAAAAAATCCAATGAAATTCCTCGTCTTTGTGTTGAAATTGCACTTATTTTCCTTTTTATCGGCATTACTTGGCTATAAAATTACAATACTGATTATAAAATGATTTATAAAATAATTCTCACCGTTTCTACAAAAAAAAAAATATTAAATTATATCTTGTTCACGTGGTCCGTAGTGTATTGTAGTGTAGTTATGACTACAGCACTTATATGACCGTTCACCTGGAGGTGTAGTGTAGTAACTCTACCATTACGCCCCTATTGTTGAAATATTGTACTAAGGATGTTTGACATTTTTCGATGTTTTATTTTATTTATATATTGACGATTGTGTTTGGCGTTGGCGTGTTCTTGTTTCTTTGCGAAAAAGTAAAATATTTAGTACACAAAGAACTCAAAACTGTAGTACACTAGTACACAAAGAACCCAAAACCGAATGATATTGAATTGAAAATCATAACAAACAACAACTGTCAAAACTAAGTACACTACACTGCGCCAAGTGTTCACGTGGAGCGTAGTTGCACATAGACTACACTACACTACAGCATTTTGACCGTAGTTGATAATACACTTCGGTACTGTTTTTTCTCTGTTAACGTGGTCACATAATACACTACACTACACTACACTACGGACCACGTGAACAAGATATTAGTTTTCCTCGTCTTGCTTGATATGATATTAACTGTACAACGGTTTCACGTTTGACCCATTTGGGTCCAGAATTATTTTTTCTTCCTAGGAATCTGATATTTACGTATTTGGGGTAAAATAGGTTGAAAATCATCAAATTTCTTTAAAATTTTGCCATATGTGGTTTGGGGCTGAAATATAGGGTAACCGAAAATATGACACTTTAGGACAATAAATACAAAAAACCATATTTTTTTAATTTTTTTCTTTTAAAAAAAATACAAATAAAAATTCCATTCCAAAACCAATTCAGTCTTAATTAAAATAACAAATTAATTAACCATTATCACAATATAATATATTATATTTTTATTAGCTGTCGTGGTATGCTACAAAGCATTTATGGTGCAAAGGAATATTGCTGGTTATACACACTGATGTTGCTCGGGTATGACACTGAGCACATTTTCTTCTGTTATTGATTTTGGTAATTAAGCGTAGGTCTTCAAAACTAGATTAGTTTTAGTCTGCCTTGACCGAGGGCGTGGTGCCAACCACGGAGATCCGTATATGATACGTAAAGCTCGCTACATCAAACATTAAAAACTTGATAGGGGTATACCATTTTTTGGCTCTAATTCCTATTCGATAATTCGATATGTTATTATCAAAGAGGTCCACACCGCTCATTCGTTGGTTGTAAGCCAAAACAACGTCAGGTTGGGGTATCTTAACTTTTTTTCTCTTGTTGACAGAGTATCGAGTAGCTATCTTTATGGGTAAAATACTATATTGATTTGATAATAGTGTGACTACACTATTAACATTCCATCTAACCCCTACGACGTTTTTCTTTGTCTCTACGATTGAATCGTACTCCCCGCGCTTAAGCTTTTTGAATTGTTTAGCATCTTTTAGAACGCTAGCCTTTCCAAGCAGATTTGCTCGCACTATTCCGGTTCCGTAATTGATCAAAATATTATGTAAAATCTAAATCAGGATAATTATTTTTCAAAATTTCTTAAAATTGGATGACAACGGATTCTGCTTTTCCAAAAGTACTATCGGTAACTATTGCTTGGATTAAGTTTTCTTGATAAATATCAAAATTTTTGCAATACCCAGACATTGTCGCTAAAACCCGAATCTTATTGGTTTACCTTTGATAAACATTTTACAGCCATGTCTACCAAAATATTGCGTAATAGACTCGTATGTTGAAAGTGTACTTTGAATAGGGCAATATTTCAAAAAAGCTTTGTTCATATGTTCAATCAATGGTCTAATCTTTCCCATTTTTCATTTTGAGGTAAGTTGCTGTTGTCGTACGCATGTAAATTATACATAATTTCATCAAATCGGTTTCTTCTCATTGTATTAGAAATCAGGAAGTTCTTCGTATCAAACTCATTGGACCAATACATCCTTCGTCTCGATACTGGTGAGAACACTTATCATTTAAATTCCCGTAAACGCATACAGTTCCCCAACGGAGCAATGAAATGGGCGATTTTTGAAAGCAGCATAACTAACACACATTTTTCTTTTATAATTTCGTTCTGCCTCTATCGTAATAGTAGCACTTTTTCGGATATTATTATAGCCCCTCTCGTGTATAAATGCTTCTACTTGGAGCGTTTTGAGCCCCGGATTGTTGTAATCCGCACAGTTTTCATCCCCCGAATCTTTTTTAGTTTCATTTCCATCTACTGATGATTATGGGCTTATAAAAATGGTATGTTGAGCCCTATAGGCTCTTCATCGTCTCTCCAGCGTTCACCTTCGTCTAAAATTTCTTGAAGCATGAACAGTGTTTGCATATAAGAAACAAATACAATTGTAATACACAAAGATCCAAAGTATCTAAATTGGTTCCAGCACGTTAACAGTTATTTTCTAGAAAAAGTCAGTTTCCAAAAAAAGGATTATATATTTTTTCAATAACGCACTTATTTTTAAAGCTTAGTAACTCAAAAATTTAACATAAAAATACTCTAATATAATACATTCCAAACAGTCAAATTTCGGTTGCGCGTGCTCTCGCTTTTACAGATAATTGTTGACTAAATTAAATTTATCGTGTTTACTTTATAGTAATTTTATTTTGGGAGAAATATAGTTTTTTTTTTTTTTAAAATAGTAAATTCTTCGCCCGGTTTTAGTTTACAAATAAGAGCAAAGGTTCTGACGAATAAAAATTGTTTCATCGCCTCATTCACGCATTCAACAAACATATTCCGTGTGATTGTTTTATATATTTTCTATACGGCCAGAGAATGCGATAATAATTGCGAGGATCATTTGACATATGTCAAGATCCTTCAAAGACCAATCCTTCAAATATCTAGGAACTTGAAAAGTTTTAGCTGCCGAGTTAATGTATAATAGACATTGGGTCAATTTAGACGCGTGCTTTCATGAAATGAAACGTATGATATGTACAATTTTGCAAAAATTTGTTTATTATAACTCAGCAGTACGGCATGCTGGAGTCCGGCGTGAAAGATAGAAGGTTATTCTTAAAAAGTGTTTTTGTTATAAATTTAACCATACACATTCATATTAGTGTCTTCATTTAAGATACAGTACCTTTAAAAGGTAAAATCATTCAGTACTCTAAATAAAGTTAAATAAATATTCTAGATTTTATATCTTGTACTAAATCAAAACAAATTTACCTTTTCAGAAATAGTTATATATAACCAGAATATCAAAACATCTCCACATTATTTGACACCCGACAAATTTGGCTCATGATTTTTCTTCTGTTATTCCAATGTTATTATTTAGAAGAAAATACTATCAACGGTGTTTTGAAACCGTCAAAAAAAACTCTGCACCGGATCCTTGGAAAGCAGTTGCTAGGCCGAAAATTATATTAATAACCAACAGAATATTTAATATTAGTTATATAAGCTGTATGTGTCGCAATTTAATCCGATTTGTTCTCTTGGGTGACAAATTTCCGTATAGTATAAACAACATCAATAATCACGAAATCCCACTATTCAGATCTATATTTTTCTTCATTCTTTAAATTCATAAAATTATTTTATCTTAATTATAACCTTTGTATACATATACATGTATATATAGTGCATCTTTACACCACACGTCTAGCTTAATACAACAAGTAATATTTCTCTATTAAAACTTTTATTATTTTCATCCCATTCATTTGCATAATATAAATAATAATAATAATAAAAATAGTAATAGTAGTAAAAACAGTCACTATTATCTATTTACAAAACTAATTATTTTTTTACTACGCTATCGTACTTGTTTATCTTATAAAATTTTAGTCAAGACTTCTCGTGCTGTTTGTATTTCATTTACATTTACCGTTTATATTTTACAAGCAGCAACAACAAAACGTTTTTTTCTTAATTCTTTCTGACGATTCTCTCTAAAAAAATTTCCATACTACAAACCGCTCCGTATAGTAGTGTATGGTAACGGAAGAAATTTTAATGATTTATGAGCAAATAAAACTGTACCAGGGGATTAACCAATCGAAATGGCATTGGAAATTTTAGAAATTTTTCGGGATTATGTAGATCCCTGATAAATCCGAAGTATTCGATAGTTCGATAATTTTTGAATGGTTGATTTTTGAAAACTCTCCAACGAACGTTACATAACCTATGTATACCCGAATCAACTCACCTGATTTTTCATTCACGTGAAATCTTAATAAACCGTGTAAATGGTGTAAATGGTAACTAATAAATTTAAGAATTGAATCAGAATTCATTTTTTTTGTACATAGTTTATTTTGGGATTATTAACTCAACATAGTGAAACACAAAAAAATTTCATTCTCAAATTTCGTAAAAAGAAACGTAAACATAAACTACAAAGCTATACGTAATACTCGTGTGTGCATTTTACAACTCCGTGGCGTATACACACACACCATTGACTTCAAAGTCATCATGTGTTTTCATTTAAATAAAAAAAAACGTATGTTGTTAAAATTAAATTAAAAAACAAAATCGAAATTAATGATTTATTTGAAAATAATTAACGAGTTAATTTATATTTATTTAAAACAGAAATGTTTTTCTTATAACTACGAGTACTAGTTAGTATATAATATACATTGTGAGTGTTAAACCAACAAAGCGTCCCCGGTTCGTATGCCAAGAATAGATATTTAAATTAATTGAGATAAATACGAGTGTAGATCACAAGATCATATGATCCAAAGCATTTAATTAATCTGCTCTTATTATCACATTGTCAAGAATTTAAGTTGATTCTGTTTCGTGAAAGCAGCATGCGCTTAGTTGGACGCATTAAATTTAATTGTATACATACATAATGTTTATGTGCACCGTCAGGTATGACCTGATATTTTATGTTTGGCTGGCTTTTCGTTTACTCAACATATGTACCTATCGTTATCTCGGGTGTATAGACCGACAGTCGACTAAACAAAAAAAAAATATTTTTCTTTCGATTGATAACATTTTGAAATTAGAATATTTAATTTGTACTTGTAACACAAAACGTTATGTAAGAGTGTGCTGATAAGATACAGTTCGATTCGGTTAATACATACACTTCTATTCAGGGGCCGTATTCTTGAAATCGGTGAAAATTTCCCCAATTGGAATACAATTTGCGTTGAAATTCTTTTTCATATTCGAATTTTTCGTCAGTTACTTTAATCATTTTTTTTTAATTTCTTTTCTTTGTTTAAAATAAGAAACATAATTTTTTCTCCCTACCAATGGAAAAATTCCGCCTGGATAAATCGATTCAAAATTATTCCCTTAGTAGGCAAATATTAGCAAACTTGAAAACAAATTTGAAAAAAAGATTAAAGTAGCCGAGGAAAAATTCGAATAATATAGAGAATTTCAAAGCACACCGATTTTAAGAATACGGGCTCAGGTTTTCATAGAAATTTTAAAATTGAACAAACTGTAAGGAGCTGATTCTCATTGTCTACTTATTCGAGTGCATATCCGCCATGCAAACAATTCTAGTTCCAATTTCACAACTAGTAAACATTCTATAAGAATCTTCGAAGCTGAGAATTAATATTATTTTATATTTTTATTTCAGGTAAGCCGTGTGCAATTCCACTGCCTAGAAATCGGTATATCGATTTTGCATGACGTATCAAGATAGCTGTCGTAATTAAAAGGTACAAAACGTAAAAATAGAATACGAGTGAATAATTTTTTATAGTTACAATCAATAGATGACCTTTAGTTTTCGTATTACATATAGATTAAGTATAGTATAGGTACAATAATATATTGAATGCCAAATGTATAGTTAATATAAAATTTAATTACATCGACATAATAAATTATACATATTTTCATTTCAACCGAAGAAAATATATTTCTTTGATACACAGAGGTAAAGGTGTTGTTTAATTTTACTTAATACGTTTAACCTAACGATAGTCATTGATTTACCTCACCGTGTCCTGACACGGATTAAGTTGTTTTTCATGACTATTATTTTTCACATTCATTGAAAACCCTTTAAGAATTTATTCTCTCGATTTAGTCTATTCCTAGAGAAATATTCTTACTATTCCGTTCCAATGAATTATTTCTTTAAGCTTGGCATTTGTTACAGATCTCCGGTAACAAACACATGTTTCGGATAGAATTAAATTGGGAGATACATAGTGGCGCCGTTACGTAATAAAGATCGGATAAAGCAAGAAAGAAGAAATAATGTTCACACTTCGTTCCGATTATCTTCACGAATTAAAAAATTGTGGGGTGAATATTTGGTGGTCGACAACCGAATTTCTTACCATGAACGTATACATATTGGAGGTTGAAATAAGTTCAGAGAAAATCGTATAATGTATTTCCGCGTCGAAAAAAATTGTCGTACTTTGAGGCGATCCAAAAATCGACCCAATTTATGGCTTCTTCGTAAGCAGTGAAGTGCTGCGCGGCCAGGCCATGAGTCATCGACCTTAATAAGTGGTAGCCGGAAGGAGCAATATCTGGTGATAACGTCGGGTGGGGTAGGACATCACATTGAATCGCCTCCAAAGTTCCGTTTGAGCTTCAATGCTCGGCTTCATTGCATCAATTGTTGATGTAACGTTTTCCATCGATGGTTTCGTTAGGCTGGAGTAGCTCACACTCATAGTAGATAACTCCAACTGATTCCACCAGATCCACAGCATTAGCATCTTGCCATGAATATTCGGTTTGACGGTTGAAGTTGATGCATGACGGGGGTTCGATATCTCATGGCTTGAGTTCATACGGAACCCAATTCCATTCTTTTGCACCACTCCCATGGTCTTGAGACAGTTTTGAATCGCCTGTTGATCGCTTCCCGCAAATTGTGTTTTGTTGGCACAAAGCTTGACATTGTTAGAGCACAGAAAAATACGTTGTTTACACTTCAGCGAAATGACACATAATGATTTTTAGAGGATAATGACGACGCTTTCACTTGAATATAGTTACAAGGTAGTCCGATGCGATCTAATACTAGTTATGCCATCTTTTGTAAATCCCTCAAAATTAAAAGCGATAAATTAAACTTACCGGAGTTTTAGTCATAACTGCCTTGTATAATCAAAAATCTTTAAACTGCCTAAATTTTAGAAAACCAACGAGGTCAACCCTGGTTGAAAATTTACTTTACTTTACTTTACTGTTCACACCATCATTGCAAAACATCAAAATACTCCCATGCACATGCCATTTCCGGTATACATTCAGTGTCTTGCAAAATTATATCTAACGCAGTGTTTTTTAACGCAGAATAAATTTTCACATATTAGTTTACTGTCATGAATCAACCCTTTTTATTTTATTTATAGTCTATATTTAATAAAAGAAACAATAAAATAAAAATACACATAATAGATTACGTGACCGACCGAAAATGGCAGAGTGGTTAAAGCTTTGGCGTTTAGATCGGGAGGTACCGGGTTCGAATCTCAATAGGGGCATGATGCAAAGGGAATTTTCATCAACAGATTACGATCTGCGATGAAATGGAACACATCTATAACCCGCTGTCGGAGTGCAAAACTCATGGGCCGACCGATCTTCCATGCCAGTGTAGCCTGGCATGGAGCTTATGCCATGTGCAAATGCGGCGTGAAAGTAAGGACGGAAAAAGCAAACCGCGAAAGAGTTGGGAGAGCGTTGGCCTCAGAACAGATTTCAGGGATAGTAAAAAAAAAAAAAAGGTTACCTGAAAAAAAAATTAAAATAATATACTTCATTTTACTTGTGTTGCAAATATATATCTACTCAATCTATCCATATTGAATTAGTGACTTGTGTAACCATCACACTTGCCGCTTTAAGTAGACTAAGTTGATGAGGTACGCTGTCAACTAACTTTATACAATAGTGTGCGCTAATTTCGTTCCATTGTTCGGTGATTAAATCACGTAAGTCGTGTACATTATTGAGGCGCCTGTCAGCAATCTTAGTTGTTACGTGATCACAAAGATTGTCGGTCGATCAGAGATCAGGACTTTCTAGTGGCCACTCTAAAATTAGTATTTTGGTATTTTGCTGTATAATTATGATTATTTGCGTTTTCTTGTTGAAGTATGAAATTTTTGCCAATCAGACGTCTTCCATCATTTTTAAACAAATTTTTATGATTTCCAGGTACATTTTGGAATTCATCATTACTTCTATGGTCAAAACACTTACAACCCCAAATCATGACAACTATTTGACCTTTAAAGGTTGAATTTGTGTGAATACTGCATAGTGATTTGAGACCCATCGGACCATACTTTATGCCAATAACTTAAAGTTTCAAAACCATGTTCTTCATAAAATTACAAACACTTCTGCTTGTTTACTTTAGAAACGTACGGTACTTTTCGTGGAGAGTATACTTTTAGACCAGCTGAGTGTATCCTGAGGCAAATAGTCGCTTTCCATACTGGTTTTTTCAACTGATCTTTTAATTCACTCAACGAAATTTGATTGGTTACTAGCACATTTTGGTTGACCTTCACAATGAATATTTTCATTATTTCCGAGGTTTTCACTTCTTTCAAAAAATTTTCCAATTGCCGACTTTGTGCTGAAAATGTTCGAATCGCAATGCTTCTTCAACTCTTTTATGAGTCTTTTTTCCTCCGGTGCAAGGCTTTTACCATGGGCATTATCGATATTATCTTATTTTGATATTGTTCACAAATTCTATTTAGTTTTTCTATTATTTTCACAGTTATTTATCACAACTTACTTAACATCGATCTACTTAAGAGATTGTGTTACAATACGAGTACCGCACATCTTAAATAATTTGTTAACTCTTTTTTAGCTCCTCTTCTGTACTTTGCTCTCTATTTCGTTTTCATATTGAATTTTTTTCCGCTGCGAAGAGATTTCTAGAAAAAGTAGATTTACTTTTGCAACACGCCAGCAAATGATGTACACTGTTTAATTTTTTTTGTAAAATTATATGTGTTGAATTTATTTGAATGTTTAGGATTATTTAACCCTTTGCGGCCTTGTGGTATATTGTATATACCACAAATTTAAAAATTATTGCCTAACTATCTTATGGTATACTCAGCTATATCCTCTACTCTCTCACTTCTCAATAAGAAATATGGTTTCTGAAATTTGCTTTGTTCATTAGATGGAAAAAATAAAAAAGAAATTCAAGAAAGTATGGTTCGCATGCGGCCCGGAAAGAGTTAAATTAGAAAACTATAAATTAAGAGAAGAAAAGAACAAAAATGAGTCGACAAGAATTTGATATGTTATGATGTATTGAAAAAAAAACGCAGTGGTAGATATACTTTTGCAACACACTGAATTTCCACCAACTTTCACAAGGCTCTTCCAATTACTATAAATATGTTAAGCATGCAATTTCATTCCTAACAGACAATCCTGGAACTGTAGTGATGCCAAATTTGGCGATATAAAGTTTTATTTTATCAAAACAAAAGCCAAAAATCCCTGGGACTTCCAAATTTATTTAAAAATCTTAAGTATGAAGTTTTACCCCGATCAGTCAGAAATAAATAACTGCACCCAAAATGGAAACCATTAGTATATTTCAATGTTATTTTTGTCGTAAATGATTGTACTTTTCAAAATATTTGCAAAAAACGAAAACGCGCCTATGGAAGCAGCTACGTCCGGTGGAAAACGGAAAGCTCCAACGGAAACTATCACTTCCGGCAGCCAGATTTCGGACGAAATTCACTGGGATTTTCTAATTTAACTTAAGTATATTTCATTCCGATCAATCAAACTATCTGGACAGTACAGGGGTGAATTTTTGTTGAAAAACAGTTTTATGTTGAAAATCGTCATTTTGGAAAATTGATCTTGATATTGTTGCAAATTTAATTAGAAACTTTTAGTTCATATAGTTTTTCCCGCAAATGCCATATACTTTTCAAAATATTTACAAAAAACAGAAACGCCTCTATGGAAGCCTTGCATAGGGCCACATCCGGTGGAAAACGAAAAACTCCAACAGAAGCTGTTACTTCCGGTGGTCCGATCTCGGCCAATATTCACTGGGATCTCCCAATTTTGGAGAGAAGTTTCATCGTCATTGATCAGACCATCTGGATGGGCTGAACAGGGACCAAATTTTTGGTGAATAGCGGGTTTGGGCAAAAACTCTTATTTGTGCTTAAAGTGACCTGGAACGGTATTGTTGTGAATTTTATTTGGAATCTTTTAAATGCTTTTATTTTACTATGTAAAAAAAGGTAAAAATAGTCATTTCTTAATACGAATTATAAAACGAATTGAAATTATTTATTTAATTAGTTATGATAAACCTTAATTATAACTAATCTTTAACTAAGCAATTCCGAAAATACCCTTATAGTATAAGGAACGTTTTCACGCCTATTTTTTTTATTTAATTATAATTCACAATAACAATTTTTATTAACTTTAATCCACTCAAATCTAACACATGTCATTTTGAGCAATAGTTGCTCATTCATAATGTGATATGCAGGTCGGGCTGGACTGTAGAATTTTAGCATATAACCCAGTACATGTAGCTTCTGCACATATTCCTTGGAATAATATTGTTGGTGTATCTTTTTCATCTTATTTATTCCTAGAATACATCCTTAATATACGATTTACATATGTGAAGTCTATTTAAATAGGTCAGCCCATATTTGATAATTTGTATTTGACCGATCTTGGTATATAATGTGGCTCACATCCTTTGATGCTCTGGTAAACGGTAGTAAATTCGCTGTCAGCCCTTTCAACAGTGGGCTTTTAATGCTTATGTCAGCGATGGAATTTTTTATTTTGTGCATTTAGGTTTTCCTCGAGAATGCTTACATTGCCAATACCAATTTACAATTTAAAAAAAATTTGGAAATAAAAAAAAATCGAAAAAATATAAACCGTTTGACTCGAAATCTGAAGGCAACTCAATTTAGCACGATATTATCGTTCGCTTTAGAACTACACCGAGATATGCAGATGATAGCATAAATCATCAGAATGGCTCTAGTATGCTCCTCGTTTACGGATGTATGTATACTAGTATGTATAAAGCAGCGGCGATTGGCAGTATTTTAATAAAACCTTGAAAAGGGCCTCAAAAGGTTAAGGTAAAAAGACAAATATATAATTAGAGAAAGTCGAAGCTCTGAATTTTCTTTTAATCACATTTTAAAGCAATTTATTTACTGATAAATTTGTCATTTTAAGGCCAAACCGCAGTTAAAATTCAACTGCAGAACCAAAACTTGGTAGATTTTTTTTCGCTGGTGCTACCCTCCATGTAGTGATTTGGCCGCCTTATAAAGATTTCTATAATCATTTGGTTTGTAGGTTAATGAGTGATTGGTCCATTACTTCCTAAAAAAACTGCGTTTAGTTTCACCTATTTGGAACCCTTGTAATCGAAATCTCTGGCTACCACTAAGTGTCTTACGTGTTTTTCAATTAATTTCATCCTTCAGTCCCTCTAATAACTCTGACGACCTCATAATTTTGAAGTATATTTTTCCATTAGACCTGCAGTTCCCAGTTTAATACAGAGTATTATGTAATAGGACTCTTTATTCCGGTACTGATTATTAGCACCAGACCGTTCTCAACTCCTTTTCAGGATGATTATCATAGATCATTATCCTCCTGTAGTGTCTCCCGATAGAACATACACGTTCCAGAAATGTGAACTAAGCCTCTTTGATTGACACTCATCTCCAAACAAGACATAGATTACAACCAGGCACATAAAGCACCTGAAACGTATCTTTTTTTCTGTATCACTGTTACAGCAACTTATTCTCCATTAACCTTAAAAAAGACTCATTTTTAGATCTTCCGGGATTTCTCTCTTCTTACATCTATGAGGCGTCCAAGCGCTGGAAGATCTAGCCACTCATCTTCGATAATGGGTCATAGGTGGGTTAGTAGAACCAATACAGCAGAACCTTGCAAGACCCAATTGAAAATAAATAATCGATTTTCTTTGAAATTCTGGGATCTGATTTGCAAAATATTAGCTTGAGATAGGAAGCTAGCAGAACTCAATAAATGAATGCTTTCCATAGCCAATTAAATAATCTATTGGAAAATCTTTGGCTTCACAAGTTCTTAATAAAATATTCGGTGGCCTTCAAGAAACTTGCGAAGAACATAAATCGAAAATCCGACATGGAGTTCTAAATGAGATCAAATAATAAACGTAAGTCGGATAAGCCAAAACTTATGATAGCCTTAAATGTTCCATTAAAATATTCTATAGAATTCCATTTGTTCAGAAATTGAAAATTGCGGGCTTGATTTCAATGTATAAAGGGTAACAACGGCATCACTGATTAGGTGTATCAATTTGAAGAGCATATTGAGCGCTCCATTTATATGACGTTTAGGCGGAGGTTGAGCGCAACATTGTACTTTTGGTATTTTATCAAATAACGTAATTTCTGATTAAATTTTAGAAAGTGATAAAGACCTTTTTTGTTCCGCATTAAATTTATAATCTTTTGGTTTTAATAGTTCTTTTTGTGAAAATCCTATAGTATTCAAAATATTCAAAAAAAAAAATCAAAAAGTACCTGTACAACCTGTTTGGGCTGCACAGTTGCCGAATTTATTTGACATAACAGATTATTATCAAAAATCGACTTTTTCGCTTAAATTTTTGGACCAGTTTTGTGGCAAATGTAATTTAGAATCCTTTTGTTCTTAATCGATTCTTGTTCAAATCAGGATAGGACATACGAGTAAACCGATAGACACCAACACAAAAATCTGGAAAATTATCGAAATCTCGGTAAATCTGCAAAAATCTCGAGGTCGAAAGTTTTCATGCATATTATAATTACTTTTACTTTGTAAAAGTAGTATAGTTACTATAGCAGAGGCATAGTTCGTTCTCGAAATAGTGTGAGAAATAAGATTTTACTGAAATTTTGACTCCCAAATTCTTCCAATTACCAGAACTGTCTTTTCTCCACTAAGGTTTGCATAGTATAATTTTATTATTTTTTAGTTTAGTTTCGGCTCAAATTCGATGTCCTAATTTATTATAGGGTTAATTAAATTAAATTATTGGGAGTACAAATAAATTCGTTTTTTTTTTTTTTAATTTTAAAAGTGCATTTATTTTAAAATAAAATGAATGAACAGATTAATTAAAATATTGTCCATCGCTGCTACAATCATCCAACATTTGCATGTTCATCGCTGCTCTCAGTCAATTTTCGAAGCCCATCTCGGAAAAACGTTTCGCCTTTTACAGAAGGAGTAATGTCCGGAGAATACGGCGGGTGCAGTTAAATATCCCGTTTGAGCGTTTCCAAATATTTTTTTACGACAATTGCAACGTGGGCAGTCATGCAGAACCTGTCACCGTAAACTTCCATAAGTATTCTGTCTGTGTCTGAAACAACGAAAATCAGCTGTCACTATACAAACTTTATTAGGGTCAGAGCCACTTTTTGAAAACGAACCGAATTAATTTGTATTCCCAATATTGGGAATGGGATACCTGAATAATTTTTTTTATGGCTGGTGTAAATTTACATAAATTAAATACTGGTTACCATAGGGTAATTAAAATAATCAGAATTAGTTACCAGTAAAACTTTAAGAACTTATCGTTTAGTTGTGACCAGAAACTTGGGAACAGTTCTAGCCGGCAGTTAGGCCCGCCCATAGATTGCAATACAAATACGAATAAACACCAGCAGACACAAGTGTTATAAAGTCTGTGTTATAATCGGCTATTTTTATAGGATACTTATCACATTCAAGATAAAATATGTTTTAGCTTCTTTACAAATTTATCTATTCGAGTCTTCTTATTAACGTAGAACCATTATGTAAATAATCGCAATGATATAATTATGAAGAATATGGATGAGCAACATTTTTATATACGCCCGCAGCTTAATCCACATGGCACGCTACTGAATTGCATCACTCAACAAACCAAGTAAATATGATGCTTGTTTTAAATTAATCACTTAGCTATTTTTATCTGTTCATCATGACAACAGTATACAATGTTTTCAGATAAGAAGTCAACCCATCAACGGAAAAAAATGTATACATATATGCGCATCAGCAAAATAATCAGTTGCAGTTAAGATGTACACAAAAGCGATATTATAAATCACCGTCATTATATTTACCTATATACCATCATGTGATCACGACCCTTCACAAATATCTAACAAAAATTCAACTCCCCTTGTACCTATACTTAAAAAAAACACACAAAATTTTATTTCTTGTTTACCTTGTCTTGTCCGACTTGCTAAATTTATTAATAATTTCTTACTTAATGTAATGTGCTAAACAGTAAATAAACTAAAAAAATATAAGCAGACACAATACATATACATAAGACAACAACAAAAACGATAACTTACCAGGTAAATTAATTAATTTTCTATCGCTCAATTCAATGGTTTTATGACAAATATATACACTTAGATGATTCCAATGTGTACAAATCGAAATCGTTTGGATTTGTGTCAGTTAGGTGTAGTTATTCCAATTTTTCGCGAATTTTAAAATTTTGTAAAACTTATTACTAATAAATTAACTAAAAATTAAATTTGTGAATTTTTTTTAAATCTTTGTAGTTCAATGGTGTATGAATACTTTTTCGTTTAACTGTTGTACACAATTTGTGTATGCGGCTAATGCATCGCACTGTTTATTATAGACGAATAAACTATACTTACATATAGTACTACACTATTCAATCCATACATACTCGTATTACGTTATAATGTACCTGCAATTAAATTATAATTCGTTATTTATTTATTTAGACGAGTTAATTACAAGAACAACGGTCATAAGTACTAAGCATGGATTTTTTGTTGTACAATATAACAAGAAAAATTGCAAGTCACTCTTTCGCCAATGATCTTTAAACTTAATATTTTATTGTAACGTTAAAAGTTGCAAATTTATCTTATTATTGTAGTTTTGTAAGGTTAGCAATCTCCGGGAATTACAAACTCGTTTAACAAAGTCATACGAATGCTTTATTATACCGTTGAGTAGTTTTGGTTAAATTAATATAATTGGTGTTGCAGTAAATCGTAGAGTTAAGACATCAAATTTCATTGAATGTAATATTTTAGAAAAGTATGAAATTTAATTTAAACAACGTTGGCACAATTGCGGCTTCTAAGCAACTGCAAAATAACTCCAACAAATAACCCCAACTCCAATAATGATAGGATAGTTATCTTCATAATTCATTTGAGAGAATTAAGCGGCTCTCAGTAGTATCTAGTTAGTCTTCTACCATAGCATGTTCCGTATAATTTTTATTTTATTCTCCAGCTGTTTGACTCGTTTTAGAGGTACCTTACGTTTTGCAAAATCATCTGAATCACCTGAAAATGTGGGAGGTATCTTCTTAATTTTCTTTCGAAACAGTATTAATTTTCGTTTGTTGAAATTCAAATGAAAGTTGCAGCTTCCACAAACCGCTCGTCCACTAAGGCAAGTTTTTCAATAATTAATAAATTACTTTTATGCGTAAAAATCCGTTTACTTACTCCCACAGGGCTCTTGATGATCTCCCATGTTTACTCTGATCTATTTAGATCATTCTTTCCCACGTGTTAAGCGATTCATTAAATTTTTTAGAAATTTTAATAAAAATACTCCCCATTACACTTTTAAAGTGTATATTGTGAAAATTTAAGAACGAGGATAAATGGCAATGATTATTGGAACATTGATAACATTCTAAGCATGCGAACCACTTGTATCTAGCCTTTCACTACCACATAACCATATTGAATCTATAACCAAAGCATTAACGTTGATTCACAAAGGAATTGACCTTTTATTTCCATGAAAAATTTAATAGATTATTGGAAACAATTTAGCTATAAATAAACCGGCCAGTATTACGTCCAGACTTATAAACTGAGGTTTGCTCAGTCCATGTGTTAGGGGTACCAGAGCGTGTCCTAAAAATAAAGTGGACTCCCTCCGTGACTTGCCGGAATGCTTAGCAGGAATAATAGATCAGAAGCGTTCCGAACCACCGAGGTTCCTGAAATTAAATTATAAAACTCATTTAACTACCTTGTTAATAAACAGTTATACGATTTGTTAATTATTTACATACGTTTTCTGTTGTTGTATTTGTTAATTTATTAGCTATTATTGGTACATATTTCGGAATTCGATTGAAAATGAAATGTGAACTGGGGGCCTATTAGATTTTTTTTTTTGATTTCGTAAAATTCGATCCGTCGCGAATATGTCGTAAAGTCTATAGGTAACATGTCGTAACTATAGGTAACGAATATCGTATTTACGAAAACATGGAGTATACGTATTACTTTTTTATTAAAATAAAATACTTCAATTATTTTTTAAAATGTGTAACTTACATTATTCAATTTTATAAAAATTGACTATAGCTTAATTTATTACAATTTACTTCAAACTTATTTGATTGTGTTTTTTTGTAGGTCATATGTATACCAATGATCGCCAATTTGACATTTTAATTTCTTTTGTGGAAAAAATGTAATACAAAGATACTACCCAACATTTGTGGAGTGAAATTAAATTCAGTCGGTCCACCTGAAAAACCTGTTGATGGTTGGAATTTTAGCTAAAACAACACAAAATAGCAAACTTTATGGTCTTAAATTTTACGATCAAAAAACAGGGGCCTGCTATTGAAATCGAACGCCTTCGATTTTTGTTCGTTGTTTATATTCAGCAATACTAATTACTATTGCTGAATTTAAACAACGAACAAAAATCGACGGCGATCGATTTTCATAGTAGGCCCCCAGTTTCATAATAGAATTTTACGATTTCGTGCTTTACCAAATCGAAAAAATTTCATAATAGAGCGGTCCCTGTTAAATAATGAGAAATGACATTTTTTTGCTGATGGTCATATATGTAGTAAAACTAAACATCTTGTTGAGTTTGGACATTTAAAGTGTGTATTTTGTGGTTGTTGTTGTTCGTTTTCATTTTATACGTCCTCAAATTCACACATACCGTTCGATAACGTCGTTCGATTGTTTGATATCGAGTACCCAAATAAGGGGTTTGTTAATTTTTTTTCGAATTGAGTTTATTTCAATTTTAATGAAAATCTTGAAATTTTCTCTCAATGGCTCAATTTTAAGCTCATGGCAAAAATGGTCCAACCGATTGTCTCGTCGGAAAACTTTGGTTTTTCTGTAAAAAAAAAAAAAAAACACCAACAAAAAATTTAATTTGGATCAATGTCGCCAATCGAATCTTGACATTTGATTTCCAAAAAACCGATTTCGTTTTTTTTTTGGTTTATAATAGGACAGATTATACGATTATTGAATTTTAAGAAAGGAAAAAAATTTCATAATAGGAATAATTCGCAGCAGATCGAATTATACGTAATCGAAAAATTTTCATAATAGGCTTCCAGTGCATAGCTTCGAATTGTATATTGGTCGTTAAGTTGACCGATAGTAATCTGTAGTTTTTACCGATAGTTGTTTACCGATAGTAAATGTAGTTTTTGGAGTGTAAGAGAATGGCGATCACGAATGATTGCTTCCCAGTTTATTTTTTAAGTATCGATCGTGGCTCATTGTTGAAATACCGAAGGGTATCCGTCGCTTGCGCAATCTAATCTCTCGGTATTGGTGTTGTTTTGCCAAAATCGAGATAGATCGCCAAATAGTGCGAGTCTAGAAACTGGGGGTCTATTATGAAATTTTTTTCCGACGAATTTTCTTAACGAAATTTACGACCCCTCGTGTCGAATATCGTTGCGAATACATAAAATATTTATAAAATTATACATAAAATATTAAATATTGGAGTTTAATTATTAAAATTTAATTATGTAATTTGATTATGAAAAATTAGATTTTTATATTTTCGATATAATCGAAAAACTCATTACAGATATTTTTGAGGTTGTCAGATTCGTCGAAGTTGCCGAAAAAACGCGGTCGAAAATTTCATAATAGTGTAGTAATAGGTAACTGGGTAATAGGCAACTGTAATAGGTCTATTATCGACGAACCTGACAACCTCAAAAATAGACTGATAATGCTCTCTGCACAATGTGCACCGCTGGATCAAGGAGTTCCTTGATCGATGGCGACGTTACACGAAAACGAAATGCGAACAAGTTGTTGTTCACAGAACATGCGTGCCGCTGGGGAATGGGTCATGGAATTTGCATGACGGCAAAAAAAAATATTTTATTTACAACAACAAAAATTAATAAAAAGATAAAAATTGTTCGCGGCCGTGGTTCTGCTTCGACGTTGTACTTTAGTTGTTCTTGATGTTGTTGCTGCAGTTGCCACTGTTGTTGATCGTTCTTGTTTCTTGCCGCTGTTGTGGGTGTGGCGGCTTTAATGTGGTCGCCTTAAATTTACTTATCAACTACGGATTTATTTGTGTGGCGGATTTATTTTTCCGCTCGCAAGTAAAAAAAAATAGGATTGTGTGGCTTTTAGTTGCGCTGGCTTATAAACCTTTCACCACGCACCATTAAAAAATCGTTTTTCACACTTTTTCACAAATTTTTAATTAACGTAAATATTTTTATTTATATATAAATATTGTTTTATAAAATATTGTTATTTTATTATTATTATTTATAATATTTAAATATAATGAATTTTGTTTGATTATAATTTATTATTTAATTTATAAATTATTTTATTTAATTATTTATTATTTTATTTTATTTATTTACTTAATTAAGTGTTTCTTTATTATTTTCTTCCATATGCAATGGCATGGTAGGGGCAAGCGCAACTTGTGTTGCATACGAGCAGCTGATTTGGACAAAGCGGCCCTATTCTGGTTTTCCCCGGGAATTGGGAATTAGTGACGTTTTTCTAGCAGTTGAGAATTTTTTATTCCCCAAAGTGTATTCTGGCGTTTGGGAATTTTTTTTATTGGGAAAAAATAATTCCATTTTATAGCAGTTTTGACGTTAATTTTTCCCCTTTTTTTGGGGGGGGGGGGGGGGATTGTAATTCGTACCTTTTTGAATTTTGAAACATTATTTTTGCTAATAAATATATATTTAAAAGTAAATTAAACTTGTAATAAGGTCGCAATACATGTTTTAGTTTATAAATATTTACATAAAAAAAAATTCCCAAAAAGTATTCCTTGTCTGCCAGAATACACATTTGGGAACGGGAAACCTGTCAGCCAGAATACACATTTGGGAACGGGAAATATATATTTGGGAATTAGAGCAATTTGTATTTACAGCAAAATATTTTCTCAATTCCAAATTCCCCGGGAAAACCAGAATAGGGCCACTGCTTGAAAAATTAAATTTATTTATGTTAAATATATTTGTTCGTTTTGCTTTGGTTTCGTATTCGTCGTGTTGCTTTAGTTTTCGTTCTGTAAAGGCGTAAGCCTTAATTCCATGGATATAATTTACTAACAGCAATTTTTTTAAAAAAATTTTTAAATTCCATAAAAGTGACAAAGAACAGAAATATTTTTTATTTTATTTTTATAGTAAGATTTTATGGTTTTACATTTTGGCATATCCTAAAAATTTCAGAAAAGTTTTAATTTGTACATTTTCGTACAAAAAACCACTAACGTTAACAAATTTAAACTCGGAAAAAACAAATGGATATTTGCCTATAAAAATGACGAACGATTTATTTTGTACGAGTGTGAGAAAAATTTCTTATCTTTACATACATTTTTAGTAGATGTGCGAACAATGCTGCCAAAAAATATTGAGTTTACGGAAGTTTGCCTGCTGAAAAAGCGATTGATTTGTTGCAGCAAAAACTGAGATATTTGGATAGGACTTTTCTACTGATATTGTATGCGTAACTACTAACGGCGCGTTAGTTATGAAAAAAGTAGGCACAATTTTGGAATGCAAGTCACAGTTATGCTTTGCCCATACATTTGGTTCAACTTCTGCACTATATCCAAAATCACATCAATTTAACGAATTTGCATACTATGAAAATACCTCGGATTCTGCCGATACTGGCTCTGATTCTGGTGATGAGTTTTCAGTCCAGCTGGTACTGATCTATTTACTATTGAAAGTCATAATGAAGAAAATAAGGTCAATTTCTCAAACGATGATTTATTGCCAATAATAACAAAAATTAGAACAGTTGTTAAGTTGTTTAAGCGATCGCCCACTAAAAATGATACCATATTACAAAAATATGTCAAACTGCAATTTGGAAAAAACGAAGTTTGTTACTAGATACCAAGACCAGATCTAAATTTCAAATTTACATTTAATGAAAACGAATTCCAAGTTCTCTCTCAAATTATTACTCTGTTATTAACAGTAAAATTAGCAATGGAATCGTTATGCCAACAAGATTCGAATCTGTTTAAAATGGATGCAACTTTAATGAAATTTAACCTTCAACGCTCAGAAAATTAGAAGCTAACAGCAACCTTCCCTTCGCGTTACAACTTAAAGTAGCGCTAGTAAATCGAATTAGGGCAAGAAGAACTGAATTATCCAGTATTCTTCAACACCTCCATGATACCATAACCGACCGCGATGGTGAAGATGAAATTTCTAAATCATTATTCAAGTTAAAAAAAACTGAATTAATTAAGGTTTTGACGCTTTAGTGCAAATGTTAGAAAACATACAGCAAATAATAATGAACATAGTTTATTAACAGACGATGTAACTGTTCCCATTGCACCTGAAAGAGATGAAAACCGTGATAGCAATTATAATCTCTCTGCGGGTTCTGATTTACAATTGCAATCCACACAATTGATGCAAAAAGCTATCGAGAATCAATTGGCCGTTACACCAACGCAAGTATCAAATTCAAATGAACATTTTTCATCAGCGAAGATTCACCGTGAATTGACGCGATTTGAAGACGACGGTGTTAGAAGTCAATTTCTGCACCAAATTTATAACAATTTATTAACAATTCCACCAACGAACGTTGAGGTGGAAAGAGCATTTCCTGCATTGAGTAATATTTGTACGACAATAAGACCCATCTGTCTGATGAGAATCTTGATACCGTGTGCCTGTTAAGAGCTTTCTTCAATAAAGCTAAAAATAATAAAATTAATAATTTAACTTAGCTGTAAAATGGAACATATGGCTGTTTATTTGGTTTTTATTATTTTCAATAAAATTTGAATTTAATTTAACTTGTTATAAACAAATTTTGAAGAAATAAATATAAATTCGTTTTTTGTTAAATATTTTTTTAATTTAAACCCCGGTTTTAAAACCTGTTTTTCGGGTTTTATTAAAATTCAATCCGAAACCCCGGTGTCAGTATCTGAACCCATTTCTGCAATCTCTAATCCAGACTGACGGACAAATTATACTTTTTTGGGCTCAGACCCTTTTTTGGGAACCTTCAAATCGTCGGGCAAATAGTATTTTGAACCTGTCATTTATATATAATATCATTTTAGCAAATTTACATTCCATTTGGTGAGTAACCAGAGAAACCACAAGGAAAATGTAAATGTAAACATATGTAAATTAGTAAAAGAACTAGGTATCAATAACCCCGAGATTGAATTTCTGAACAGACTTACCACTTCTAGTTTTTTTAACAACTTATTCCGTTTATTCGACTTTTAACGCAAAGTATCTGACATCTATAGTGAATTTTCATGAACTACGCCAAAGGTAGTAACTTCATATAAAACATTCGTACAGTTACTTAATTAAATAAAAAACTACGGAACAACGTTCCTAAGTACAATTTTAACTGGAAAAATAAAAATCAAATGTTCATTGACCGTATGCGAAACCAAAATATGCGAATTACTAACCCTTCAATTCCTAATCATTTCAATTAAAATCTTAAACTTGAAATACTAAGTAACATCACTCCAATGCTATATTTCGCACAAAAAATTAACAAACACTATTTAATTCCATTATCAACGTAGGCAAAAATTATAAAATTTTCTTATCACGTCTCTATATGATAAAATAAACATTAATCAAGGCTATCTATTTTGTGTGATGTTTAGCAAAAAAATATTATCAGTCGGTGTTATGCTAGAGTAGAGTTGTATTTATATGATAATAAAAAATTTATTCAGAATCGAAAAAGTTTGCGAAACTACGCTGTGTCGCGCGCGATATTTTTTCGACATTCCATCTGTTATGCAGATGAACTTGTTATTTTATTAATTAATCAACCGACGAAAAAAACAATTTCTGGGGATTTTATTTTTTAATAAAAATGTGCAATATTATTTCGGAGCAGTGATTAAATAAGTTCTGTGTGTTGTGTTGTAGAAAAAAAAACTTTATTTTTAGAAACCACTGGTTGTTTCAAATTTTGTTTTCCTAATTTATGTGAATAATTTGTTCAATTTATCGTGTATTTTCGAATTTAAATTAAAAATGTAAATTAATAATTTATAAAGTGGTTATGTTTGTGATGTGTTTACTAAACGCAAGTGTGCACATGTCGCAGTGAAATTGTGGAAGATTTGTTTTGGATATTTGGTTAGTATATGCTTTAAGCTTATCTAGAACTATATATGTGGCTTAGTTTATGTTTATGTGTGTTAGGTAGAGATAAGATAAGAAGTTCAAATAATTATTATTTGGGTGCCCCGGTTTCGTGTAAATAAATGTGAAATATAAAATTAAATATTTACATAACATTTCTGTAAAATTTTGTGCTAGCAATAACTTGATGAAACGTTAGGTTGATTTTACCTTTGCACTGCATCTCGTTACAGCTGAATTAAGCTTGGGCGTTCTAGTTTAAGACAAAATCATTGAACAATAGTTGCATGTAAAGTACATCGATGTAAAATCTGGCAGCTTATTCAATCACAAAAAATACTTTCAAATTACTATATACAAAGTAGAGAAGCACATAAATTATTATATTGTGGCATCAAAATTTTATGCAGAAAAGTGAACCGAGAAAAATTTCTTTGGTTTCTCATAACTGGCAAATCACAGAAATGGTAATCAACAGAAAACGACAGTTTACCGAAAACGACAATTCACCGAAAACGACAATTCACCTATAGACCTATATTTCTGACTTATTTATAGATCCCCACTCATACACTGAAAAA
The DNA here is from genome assembly GCA_932526605.1 of Nephrotoma flavescens. NCBI lineage: Eukaryota > Metazoa > Arthropoda > Insecta > Diptera > Tipulidae > Nephrotoma > Nephrotoma flavescens. The sequence continues at coordinate 176,310,018 of OW052220.1, read as the reverse complement.
ATCATATATGTAAGTATATGAAAATCGAACAAGAGCCGTGTTAATGAAATTATACCTGCAAATTATATAAAGTATGAATAACTCAGACAAAAATCTTGCTGAATTGAATAATAGGAATTTACATTAAGTTAATATCTTTATTCCATTATATGAAATTTAGAATAATAATATTTATTACATATAAAGAAATATTTTTGAAACCAAATCAGAATAATTGTTCGTGGTTTTATAGCATAAATTACGTTTTAATTAATTTATGTAAATTATTCTACTAACTGCTGTTACATTTTGTAATCGCACCTTACACATAACAATTATAAGCTATCCAATCAGAAGAACCAATTTAAAAAAACGTATGTATGCGTTAAATACACTAACTTGAGATTACAAAATGTTAAACAGTTAAACCTCAACCAGTCAAACTTAAGAGCTTAAGTTGTGCTCCGTTTTGGACCACTTAGGAGAGCGGTACGACCACCAAAATTTTAGAGGTCAGTTGTTTATTTGTGACGAGAAGCCTATAAAATTGGTTTATAATTGGTGATTGTAGCACTAACTGTCTGGCTGGTTGAGGCTTTAGTGGTTAATATAATTCGCTAAGTCAACTAGTAAACACTTAATATAGATACCTGAAGTATTCAACTTTATTTTGTAGCTTCAGGCAGTGCACCTAGAATATTAATGGCCTCATTGCTTTAAAAATGTTGCTATTTGACTTCATTTTATGTCGACGCTTCCAATCGTTGACTATCGATGGCATTATAAACAAATAAATGATATGATTTTTTGAAAAACAAAAAAAAACCTACAATAATGTCAATTAAAAATTATGTTACGGGCTATTTGTAAGAATTATTATATTATTTCATTACTAAATTATGCATTCAACACTATAAACCTCTAAATCACGACAACTTCTTACGAATATTACTGCCATCTACAGTTCAGAAAAGAAACTGTAGATATAAATTTGATGACGTATCAAGCAGTACTGCCTGGTACTCCAATCCGGACACTGCAATGAGCGGTGCAACGAGAATATCGATTTTTTTAATTTAAAAGATTCCTCAGTCTTGTTCATTTGAGCCAAGTTAGCAAACACTTGATAACCTGGCATATACCATCCAGAAGCACCACCTCGTATTTTTTGAAAGGTAGTGCATATAAAAATAAGTCAAATTGAAGCATGATACAGAAATTGTGATAATCGTTTATTCTAAAAATTTTAATTATAAATATTTTATTTACAGCAATTTGGACATAAAATATTTTGAAAGTTTATAAAAAAACTATTTACCCCGCGTATAATATTTGGTTAATTTCGAAACATCTTTTATTAGCAGGAGCTTTATTTTATAGCTATCAAACATAATTTTTAATATAAGCTGTGAGTCCCTACAATTCTTCACAAACTCCTCTTTAAACGGATTGCAATTTGCAGGCCATGTTATGAGGTAACCTGGTATCATAACCAGTTTTTGTAATATTTCTAATTTCAAAATTTCAAATATAGGTTTTATTTTTTCATCGTTTTCTATTTCCTTACATATTTCAATTTTCAGTATATATACTAACCCAGTTCTGGAACATGGCCAACTGTAACGGAACTAGGCCATTGCTACGAAATAAAATTATAGATGTTGTATTAAAGTGAGTTTTAACTCATTGAAGTGATTTCAGACAGAAGCTATGTGGAACAACATTTTTTCTTCTTGGTTGTCCTCACCCGGTCTATTGTTACTCAGCATAATCAATCATATTTTATCTGCTTAAGCAAGCTCCTGATTGAAGTGCACACTACATAATCATTCTGCATAATCGTATCAACTATTAAGGATTTGTGGTGGTCTAAAGCAAACCCTCTTGGTGGATGCAGTCATTCATAAGCTTCCGATGAGTACAATCTTGTGAAATTGGATAGATAAATCCTACATGGTCGGTTTAAAAATGACCTAGTTCAGTCCCAGGTAATATGGAACTTGGTTTTATAATAAAAATGGAATTTAAATGGGAGATTTAGATGCAGTTGATGTGAATGGTAACTTTGAGTGCAACTTCTCATCTAACTTGAATAAAACTCGATTTTTCAGATGGAAGTAGATAAAAGACTACCATATGAGAATACCTTTCACAAATAAGTGGTCTCAGATAATAAACAATTCAGATGGAATTAACCATTTTCTAATCAATTAGGATAAAACTGGGATGTTAAATAAAGAGCGATAGTCCTGAATGTGATTCTAGAGAATTGTCAATTTGAATGAAAATTCACAATTTATCAACTGTTTGAATGAGGCTCGGTTTGAATGATTATTAAATGGGAGTTCAAATGAGTCGGAATATAAATTGTGAGGGAATCTAGCTATCTCCCATGCAATTAGTACTGATCAACTGATTGGGGTGGAACTCGGTTTGTATAATGAAAATAGAAACCCATATAGTTTCCAAATATAAATACGGAAATGTCTTATTTCGTGCAGGAACGAAGCAATTTCTCACCGATTACAGAGTAATTCTGTAATTATGATTAAATTATACTTGCAACGTCAGTTCCGATTAACATTCTGAAGAATTGTTTTGGAACTAATCAATCATCCATAGATGATTGGTATAAAACTCAAATTGTATAATGAAAATGAAGGATATCATTCTGTGGGCTCCTGACAATGTCCACTTTATTTAGATGCAGTAAATACTTTCTTTTGTGTAATTTACCACACTATATAAAAGAAATTCAATAATAGTGGGTGTTATTTTCGTCGGACAGTTAGCTTTTTCTATCATCTTTCCTGAAAATATTATATTAGGGTAATTAGGTTTGATAATTGATCCAACGAAGCAGGGTGATAAGGGAGCTCATTTCCAACAAAAAAAGCCAAGCAATGTTTTTTCGAATTGTTGATGGTGCAACAGTTATTCGTATTCCACTTTTAGTGTTTTTCAGTGAAATAACATGCATACCCACTAAAAAATTAATTTATAAAAACCAAGAGTTCTTTTGTTTAACTTCCTTTATTAATACGATCATAGTGTGCCTTCCCAATAAAATAATTTTTATTAGCTGCATTGTCTTCTGTCAAATAAAAACAATGGTTTTGTAAAGTCTTTTTGTTTCTCAAAAATGTTTGTTGATGTTTATATGCGACACTAATGCAGATTTTAAAATGGTATTACACACCGGGCTATTTGCAACAGAATGTTTTTTATCGTCTTTTTCACAAAGTAAGTCGTGTTTATTACAAAATGCACTTAACAAAATATCGAGTTCTAAAATCGATATTTTGTCAGAAATGAAACAAAACGATGAACACAATGGTAAACTCAAGTTTAACAATTTTTGAAGCAAATCTAGTACCCCGAATTAAATAAAATTTGTAGTATAAAAAGAAAAAAATTTTGCAATTTCACGTTAGTAGTTCCATACATACATAATCGAACGTTTATAATTAAAATGTCAATAAGCATGTAACTTATTCCCACCGCGAATATGCAGAAATGTATTCCATTTATAGCTTATGTAATGGAAACGCCCGAGCAGCAGCAAGCGAATACCGGAGACGATATCCAAATGTGGAACGCTTTCCCGATTACAGAGTATTTCAAAACGTACATCAAATGTACAGTGAAGGCGAAGTCCCTGGTCGTCTGAGTAGATATGAAACAGCCGGTCAACTAGATATAGACGAAGATAGAGTAATTGGAATGGTGACGGACAACTCATCTATAAATGCTCGTTGTTTATCAAGACGTTTGGGAGTGTCACGGTCCACGTTGCATCGTATTTTAAAAAAGAAATCAGTTCCACCCTTACCATGTGAAAATTCGCAGTTTTTTAACAACATTTAAAACAGATTATACCAAATCGCAGCGTAGAATACACAATATATTTGATGGGGTCTTCACAGCGTTAAAGGCGTTGGGTCTGGGGAGGACTCATGGGATCCATGAGTCATGGGATCCATGACTCATTCATACGAGTATTCTTCTTCGAAAAACTGGCTGTATAAAATCAAAGGCAATGAGCAATTAAAGTCTTCGACACAGAATATTCAATATTAAAGGCATTTCTATCGTTCATTGCTAATGGATATACTGTTTTAGTATGCCTTTAGTGCACACCTGTCCAACAAGAACGAACGTCGTCGAAACCACTAGCACAAACTTACCACAGACAAGTTACTGATATCCGTCCACCCAACAATGGTATTTCACAGCCAAGCAACCAGTGTGAAGGCATTTGTGAACTCCAGGAATGTTCTGACAACAACTTCAGCTTGAAGAAACATGGGTCATCTATCTAGCAACTGTTCATCGAGAAGCCGATGTGTTTATGTCAAAGAAAACATCACAGCTCGTTTCATCCATCACGAGAACTCGACGTGAACGTAACGGACGAGCGAAGCGAACTCGCAGAGTCTACAATAGAATTCTTAATATTATGAAGATTAATTTTTTCCTCTATTACTTCACGAAAGAGATCCCAGTTTTTTTTTTGAATTTGTTAGTCTGGGTGCACTCTTCCTTTGAATTACCATTTCATTGACTGTCATGATAACAGGGGAATGATCCGATACCAAAGAATTACGATCTACAATGTGACTGTAGTTCGGGGATAAACCTCTTCCTACATAAAAGTCTATTAGGTCAGGTATTGTCGTTCCGTCACTGGGCCAGTATGTTGAGGAATCACCAAAATAAAATTCACATTTTGATGTCTGCCCTGCTTGAAGCAATTCTTTATATATTGTGGAGACAGTAGGCTGTCTGTGTTTAATTTGGATCCTTACGAGTAGTGACTTGCATTGATTCTTCTTCGATATTTGATTCTAAATGGTGTTTTGCTCTTGCTCTTTCCGCTGGATGAATAGAGTGATATAAGTTATAACCCCGCATTTTAACAAACAAAGATTTAACTAAATGGCTTTCAAATATTAAGAAAAGATCATTTTTTTCTGAATTTAAAAATATTTCTATTTTTGAAATATGTTCGCATTCCAGATTGCTATTTTGAAAAATGTGTTCTTACTTAATATTAATTGTTGGATTGCGTCGTGGGAGTTGCATTTTCTTCAGTTGATCAAGTATCATGTTGTTCAGATTACTTTGGTCATGTAGCCGCTTTGTAATAGCTGCAATGCTGTTAATAAAGTTTTCCATAATTTGGTTATTTTCGGAGCCCATATATCTGATTGAAACCAAACCTTTCACTACCCGAGCAAATGATCTTCTTTGCCCTGTGTTGCTTGGTTGTGGGTTTTGGTCCATCAGATTTGATATTTGAACCATTCGGGATGTTGGCCCCATTTGTACACTTGGCTGGCACACCTCTTCCTATTTTACATTCCTGGGTATACCTGAGCATTTTACACATCTTGGATTCCGGCCGCAATATCTTTGGGTGTGAATAAATGCTTGACATTTTTGACATTGGAGTATGCGTGTTGTGGTTGTCCTCATTGGTTCGATTTTCACCTTAACACGAAGGATTCCTTTTATTCCATAAATGTTTTGAACATTCTCTTTGTTGTCAAATATCAGCATAAAAAGTGGAAGTCCCCTTTTACAGATAGTTTGCTTTCCTTCCTGGATTTCTGGTTTCTCTTTTTTAACAATATTCACAGAATCTAGTATTTTAAGGCCTTTTTTTGTAAGTCTTCCATTATTTCTTTGCTTGAGCAAGTGTGATGCAAACCTCTTACCATATGACTTTATAGATCGGGCCTGTTTGTTCTCGTAGGTGAACCACTGATACTTTCCAGCATTCAATTTGATAGATAAGGTTCTATAAGTACCTGAGTCCAGAGTATTAATTTTCCAAACGTCATTGTTTATCTCTGTTACCTTATAATCTTTGTGAGTAACCAATTTCATCAGTGACTGAATTTCTGAGTAACTGGTTACACCCACAATATTTATTGGTGGGGCGGTTTTTCTTTCGATTGCACCAAATTTGATGTAATGTTCTTGGTAGATTTACTACCTTTTGGTTGATTGGCTTTGAGTAGAAGATCTTTTGAACCTGGACTAGATTTCCCCTATCATTTAATTGTTCAGCCTCAGGTGACCATTCAGCTTTTCTTTTCTTACTCTTTCTGGGTGTTTTTTTTTCTCTAGGTTCCAGCCCGTCTTTCTTTATAATTTATCTTTATCAGTGAAATAGATGAATTTGTCTGGTTCAATGCTTCCTATATCGCAATCTTCAATGCCGATTCATTGTTAGGTTTTCATTTGCTCGCTTTAGATACTCAATTTCTTCACTTAGCTTGGCAAATAATTGGTCCATATGATCCAGTCTCGCCAAGAGATCCATAATCTCTTTTCTAGGTCAATAGTTGTTTTACTAGCTAGATTCGGCTATTTGCAAAGTAAAATTTCCGGCTGCATCACTTACTTCGTTAGAAAATAAATCGGCTTGGTCAGCTACCGAGATGCTTTCATTCTTCTTTATTGGTGATGTTTGTAAATTTGATCTTCTCTGGAACGGGTTTGATGTTCCCTGATAATGCAATAGATGGCCCTCCCCAGAATCGATAGGACCAGTCTATACAGAGAGTCGGTTTACCAATGTTGATATTAACACCACTTGGGGTATTATTTCCTTTTGTTAGTACCTTTGCATAGTTTTTATTGACTAATTAGCTATTCTGCTTCACTACTACGAAGTGATTGGGTACCACAACCGTTCGTTCTACAGAACATTGCCCAGAGTACGCCCGTGTCCATTTATGAATACTTCGTGGAGGCTGTCAATCTCGCACTCCTAAGAATTGATGAAACATTTAATTTACAACCTTAAAACTCCTGGAATTTCAAAGTACAGTCTTTCAAAAATTTCTCGTTGTACACATCACACAAATTTGTTCGTCAGTGTAAAAATCAAAACTATTCTTGATATCGGAAGTACCGAGAAATACTTGCAATTTACTATAAAAATTACGTCTTACTCTTCGAAATTGTCTTTTATGTGGAACAACACAGCCTTTTTGGGAACTCCATTCCAAAAGTGTTTTCCTCTTTATTTTCAATTAGTGTATATTTGACGGACAAGAAATCTACTAAAGTACTATAGTACATTAGCCTATAAAAATCCATTAATTTACTGGCGATTCTCAGGAGCGTATGGGAATTGAACGCCAAGCCTAATTAGGTTATTATCCGAACAAAGTACAAAATTGTTATATTAAAAATTAATTATGGAACTGTTTGATGATCTGATACTAAATCTAGTATTATATAGATTCACTCACAATCAATCTTATCATCAAATTTAATTAAATCAGCTGTTTTAAATAAAATTAAACCATCAAACACAGTTCATAAATTTATTAACACTTCATCCCCTTATAGCGTCAAACTATATCGAAATATCAAAACAAAATAAAACAATAATGCACTTAATAAAAAAACTGTCAACGCCAGTATTATTGTATTAATGTATTTACGTATTTCTCTTTCTATAATGATTATTATTTTTCATTCCAGATGCTGTTAAACTATGCAACTACAATTATGTAATCCACAACAATTATCACAAGACCACAACGATTTCCCATAAGCCGAACGAATCATAAATCACAGCAATACAAACAGCAAACAAATCGAGGTAAGCTCATTACAGCGATCGATAGATCTCGATAGTCGAGACGAATTTCATAATAATTTCAGAATAATAACATTTTTAAATAGAGATAATTAAATTCCCAAATTTGTAAAAGATCAATCATGCATGCGCGTTTATTTGAAAACTACTGTAAACAATCATAGCGTTACTAACTATACTCGGTATTTTGGTGTTCGTTCTCTCCGCCAATAAAAGGTTTCCGCCGTTTTCATTCAAAGTAATGGTTAGCGCGGCGTTAGATAATAGTTCTAACAGTGCAATACACTATATTAGTACATAGAACTACAAAAGAGATCAAATAGACTGAAAAAAGATCAAACGCAGATCAAGTGTAGAAAATAATAAATGTTTATATGTCTGATCTCTGTTCAAGAAATTATCTAAATTTAAAAACAATCCAAACGTGGAATATTTGTTTGAAATGTCAATGTTTAGTGATCGCGTTTTATTTTTTTTTCTTATTTTAGTTTTACGATCGAATACTGAAGCGCATACGTGCACGTAAACAATTTTTTATTTGGTGCATTACGACAGGAACCAATGAATCTAGGATGATGTCAGTTTTAAATTAAAAATACAGTTTACAGTAGGCTATGTCAACATTTCTATATGTAAGATCTATTTGCACTTTGATAATTCTGAACGCCAAAACAAAAATTAGAATGTTATCGCTAAATCTTTTGTTTATTGTATGTACTGATAATTAGTTGCTTATCATGACTTTTTATATTTATGAAATTAGTGTACGTACAACAAAATAGTTTACAGCACAATAATACGATAACATAGCGTACTGTTAATCTAACCTTTACACCATGCGAATTGATTTACATATTTTGAATGCAAAACTGAATACTGGTAGATAGTTTATGACTCACATTTGTGAATTTGCAACGCTTCCATAACTATTAATAATTTTAATTACAATACCAACTGTGATATTATGTGGATCACACGAGATGATGAAATTAACATGCAACCAGAAAACTATTTTAGAATTTCTGTTTTTGATTTAGAATGTTGAGTTTGAATAATTAACAGTGTACTAGGCAGGTTCTCGTAAGCTGTGAAAATTAATTAATCGTGTGTCTTTGAAAATTATAGTTTTAGCTTTGGCAGAAAGTTCACAATGTATGGTCTATTCAGGCATGTCCACTAATTTTTTTGAGGGATCTGGTTTTCCTTTATATTTTCGCGATCTACTTTTTAATTTCCAAAGTATTATAAAGGTACACTTAAGTATGCTGATCATTCTTTTCTCGATTTTGAATAAGTAATTCCGGCTGCTGTGTATTTAATTTAAATTTTGGGAAATTGTAGAACAATTCAAATTGCTGAACAAATACTGCATTCGATTTTATATACACTGTTATTACAAATTACCGTAAAACGCCAATTGTAAACTACTAAAGTTAAATATAGAACCATTTATATCCGTTAAATGACGAAGCTAGGTTTATCTAACGACATAGTCACGAAAATTTAAAAACAAATGTTTTATTTCAAGCGGAAATATGTATAAAATACACATTCGTGACAATTTCAATTTAATAAAAATTCATTTCTTCACACTCAATAATAAGGTCAAGTTGAACACTAAAATTGTTTGGAAATCTAAGGTTGTTTTTTATATGAAATAACATGACAAATACGCAATCAGGCAAAAGCAATCTCTAACAATTAAATCTGTAATTCAGAAATGGATACCTTTCCGTCATCCTGGAACATCTAGAAGTAGTAGAAACGCACTATTCATAGTCACAAAGATTATCCAAATTAATATTTGCCTTTACACAAATTTGCCAGATAATTTCATTTGCAATACGTCCATTAGACTTGTTTCCTACACATCTAGTGCACTATGTTCATGTCTGCACGTCTTCAACCAATGCAGCAACTGAATGATTATTTGAATTGATAAAATTGTTCCACAACACTTACGCGATTTTTGCATCAAACTACATAGTGTGCCATCTGTTGGTGCTTTTTCCAATCGATGAATTTAGTACTTAATGCTATTTGTTCTAAATAAATCTTTGGCATACGAAAAGGTAAAAAATATGTCATCTATCATCATGGTGTCGCTAACAACCCAACAATGCATTTTGATTATCCAAATTTATAACGAAAATTATCGTTACAACATTTCGTAAATTACGTGAGAGTTTTGGTCGACATGGACGTCGAAGAAACTGGTTCAGTGGAAATTCGTAGACCGTATATGCTCATCCAGCTCGTACTACTGATGCAGTGGCAGCTGTTAGTGAAAGTGTTCGTAATGAGTCATGTACATCAACCAGGCATTGTTCACAAGAACTAAATATTTCACGAACCACCAGACCATTTAAATCGTCGTCGTTTTGTTAATTGGACGCTTGAACGAAATGAAACTTTTTCATCAAAATCATCTTTAGCGATGAAGCTTATTTTCATCTTAATGGGTACATCAATAAGCAAAATTGTCGAATTTGGGTAGCGAAGAATCCTCATGTTACTCACGAAGCAGAAGTTCATGCTCCAACAGTAACTGTTTGGTGTGGTTTATGGACTGGCTGCATGATTGGGCCGTTTTTCTTTGAAAAAGATCAGGAAAATGCCCTTACTTGAATGAGAAACGTTATCGCAACATGTTAACTGGTTTTTTGTGGCCCAAATTAAATGAATTGCGTATGAACAACCTTTGGTTTCAACAAGACGGAGCGACATGCCACGTAAGTCGTGCAACAATCCATTGTCCACAAAATTTAAAATTGTTTTTCATACATAATTGGCAAAGAACCACCTTTCCTTATCAATAAAAAATTTTCACTTTTCATCCCAAAATGTGTGTTTTATTTACAAATGAAAAAAGGACTAACAGATGGCCCCAAAAACTGATAAACTTTGTTAACGATTCTTGCGACATCTATTACGTATGGTGATTACTGTAAACCTGTCTGAATTTGGAATTGAAAGTGAAATCAGTAAAGCAATTCAATACAGACACAAAACGGAAATAGTGGGGGCATCTCGTTAATTCTCGGTAATAACCAAAATCCTTCTATTTGACATAATATCGACTCAATATGTGAGATAAATGTCAAAACAATTTCCATTTTTAAACTGTTTGAAGGTTTTAGTCATAGCGGTCTCAATTCTCTATGATAACGAAACGCTGCCCTTCGTGCTTTATCCACGTTTACAAAAGGACTTTAGCGAAATGTGTTGTATTCGACACTGGGTCGTCTTTGCCGAAATGTATTGTATTCGACACTGAGGCCAGAAACGGAATGTATTCTTTTCGAAATGGGGTCACTCTAATTAGCTCTAGATTTTATTTTAAGACAATTTGCATGTTTTGAATAGAGCTATGATGGTTTGGGTACGAATACATTCCGTTACTGGCCTCCATACACAAAGCCATACCAGGCCGAAGCCCTTTGGATATTATAGGATATTGATACCACACTGACCCAAACCACCATAGCTCTGCTCACAACATGCAAATCGGTTTAAAATTAAAACTCCTACTACTATAATACAATCCAATACTACTGCCTACCTCTATCTCTCTCGTTGTCCCTCACTCTTTCTCTCTCAGACACACACATCCCATGAAGGGATTTTGCAACCATGGCTCTCGCTCTCCAGTTTCGACATATTATTATACGTAAGTCTTGTTCGTTGCTCTTCCTCTATGACGTACTTCGAATGGTCGTTGGAACACTTTATTTATTTATTGGTTCATACGAATCTGATATTCGTTTAGATTAGAGGTCAGGGTTGATGTTGCTGGTTATTCGGCCAAGAATCACGATATATTCTGCATAGTGCATACCCGAGAATTTAGCCTAGTTTAACAAATGTAAGGCGCAAAGTTTCAATGTAGCTTTTCCTTACTAAGTCCTCGAGCGCCAAATTAAACACCACAGGCGTAAGTGCATCTCCGTGTTGAACACCATATTATCAAAGGAGTTTCTCCGGGATTTCTTCTCCGGGGGTTCTTACCTTTTTTGTTAAGCGAGCATATGAGCGCAGTCTTCCAATTTTTTTGGTCCCAAATAGAGACAATAAGTGCGGGGGCTTTCCTTTTTTCAGTTTACTAATAGAAGCTTTTATTTCCTCCACTGTGGGATATATGACCAAGAACTCTTCAGGGTCACTTTCACTTCGTCATTGCGGTTTAGCAGATTTTGAAATATAGCTTGCCATACTGAGAGAACGATAGCCTCGTTTGTTCTAAGCTTTTATTTGGCTGTTAGCTGTCTACGCTTGGTATTTTGTGCCGTAGCAGTAATGGCTGACTGAATAGCCAGTCATTGTTCCTGGATGGTAAGAGGAGGCTCCTCGTTATTGTTGTACCGGTTTAGATAGTCAGACAGCTGATTGCAAACTCTGCAGTTATGTTTAATAATAATAATTTTAATTTAATTTCAAAGCATCAACATTTTTCATCGAACGGTATTTTGTGCTTGTCTATTGAATGTACATCGATGAAAGTATGCACTTGTATTTGAATATGACAAACAAATGACAATTTGGTTTTCCGTTCTCCATACCAAGTTATTAGGACCGGCGTGCGATGTATTTTCTGTACCCCTAGAATAGATCTTTGACATCATCTGGCTTATCTTCGGTGGGTACATGTACATTAATGATCGTGTTATGAAATTGCATAGTGGAAATTCTGAGCGTGCATATCCACAAACCGATATGCAACCACTGGTGTTGTCATGGATCCCACTCCCAGGCATCTTAATTCTTGTAGTGCAAGTATGTCTAATACCCTTTACTTGGTTTGAAAGATCTGCAGGTCTAAAGAGGCTAAGCATGATTTCTGTTTTTATTTTTAAAGTGTCGAACGAAGTTACAAATTCCGAGGTCGTGTTTCTGGTGAATCCGATATGTTAATCCGTGGCCTTTGTGTAGGGATTATAAGTTAGTTGGTTTTATGAAAGAAGGTTTGCAAACTGCTGCTCAACTTGCTTTATGCGTGTGTGGGTCACGTACAGGCGAAGAATCCAGAACTGCTCTGAACAGATTTATATAGTGAGCCGTTTGATACAAGACAGACGCCGCCCTAGGTTACTAGAGAACGTACGCTGATTTGGTATTGGTTTTACCACGCCAATTACTCGCTGTGACATGTAGTGTTAAGCAGAATTTTCCTTGCATCACTTCCACTAGACCGCCTGATTCATTTAGAGTTAAGCAGAGAGCACCAGTAAGAGTTATAAACCTCGGGCTTCACTCTCCGAAAATGAGGGTATTAAATGTTCGAATAAACCCACAAATCACAATGCATAAAACCAAAGATTTAAAATTAATCTTTGTTCTTATCAAAATTATGTAAAAATAAGATTTTTGGATAACCAAAATGGTTATCTAACAAAAAGTTTTTTTAACGTAAAAGCCGCGTAAGACCAATTGAAAAAACTTACTGCTGACACCATCGAGTATAACTTCAGCAACTCTAGTCCTCGCTCCTCACACCACCATTTAAAAGTCATCGTTACAAGAAATGTGTACCAAACAGCCTAATACCAAAATTCTAACACTCGCAACAAATGGTACTCTGCAGTATGTACAACTCACCTAACAACAATCGCAGACAATGTAAACAAACCACATAGCCAAGAAAATGCGAATAAAATAAGTAAAAAACTCCCTTAACTCATAAACAGGAATACTCAGTACTATAGCACATTCTAGGCACTATTGAATTTAAAAGACAATAAAAACAAAACAGTAGTCTTTTGCGTACCCCACAAGGTATTCTGAAAACTTTATCTTTGTGAAAACATTTTTTCAAAGAGAGTTCGACAAAGATTTCTTTATTCTTGGTTGATATTGGCAAGAAATCAAAAATATTGAATTTTTGTGGAACATAGTACTAAATAAATTTCAACGCAAATACATATTAGTTTGGTTGTGTTCAAACAAACCAAAAAAAATCATTTTGCGGGAATCAAATCGTGCAATTTTAATTAGTATGCGTGCACTGCAGAAGTCGAAAATCACCTCATTCACAAAAAATTCATCGCAACAAAGATCTTATCTGATTCTCTGATACCAAAAATATTTAAATATTTGGTGTTGGCTTATTCGGTTATTAACTTTACCTAAAAAATATGACTACCTTAACTATGGATTGGGAACCAAGCGTATTAGGAACAAATACCACGTTATCCGATAGACGTCAGGTCACTCGTTTCATGAATAGAGGTCGCAAATTGAGCGCAAATAAAAACGTTTTTTTTTTAATTTTTTACTTTCAAAAGCACAGAAAAATTATTTAAAAAAAATTTCTCAGCCTAAATAAAATTGGTGGTGAATAGTGAAGGTAAACTTCCAAAACATCAAAGATATCGAAAATCGGTTAACAAATAGCAAGATTATTGCTAAATTTCCAAAATACAAAAATAAGACAAATTATTACTATTTTTTTTTTTATTATAAATGCATAATGTTTCCTCTATACAATGATATTATGAATTAATTTTTATGATGAAGATAATCAAATAACCAAGGCCTGCGATATCATTTACGACTTTTATTTGGCTGATAATCTTCATTCCGTTCTTAAAATTTCCGTTAAGAAAATCGCCAGTGTTTGGTGTAACAAAATCTGCTAATTGTTTCGTAATGAATGTTTTCACATAATCAATTTTCAACTCTATGCGCTTACTAGACTCGACCTCTACATCCCTCATCATATCCAACATACCATTCCATCCTGATATATGCTCTAAAATAATAGCTGTTCCATTTAAACTTCCAGTATTTTAATATGTTGTATCAAAGCAAGCCGCCACGACATCGTCGGCTACTCTCTAAGCCTTGGAAAATAGCAACTGGTTTGAAAATGACCAGTTGCTCTTGATATTTTGAGAACGCCCAATAATTAGTCTCCACCTGCATGTCTCCGTTCCAAATAACTCCGGAAGTAATTTTCCATCCGCTTTTACGATTATTTCTGCCTTCATATGTTCCGATTTCTACTTTTCTTTTTCAATTTTATATTGTCTGGCCCTAGCCAAATATTCGGGACGATCTTTCTCACGCTGTGACAAGAGGAATCGCTTGTCGCTATGTGCGATATCGAGAATATAATCCAGTTTACTAATAAAGGCATATTCTCTTTCACGGTAAACTTTTGAAGGTTTATTTTTATTCTTTAGAAGATTATTAAGAATGTTGTTCCTTTTTCACTGGAATTCGTGGTTTTGACCAAAAAATAGACACTTCCTGGATTGTCAGAGCTGCACTTTCACGAATAGTTAATTTTACTGTACGGTGATTTTTAAAAAAAAGACACAACACTTGTTTTTTTGAGGGTAACTTAGCACCAATAATTTGACAGTACTCATGGCTAAGAAGATAAATTTCTGTAGTGGACCGTAAATTAGGTGCCATTTTATTAACTTTAGTAGCACTTTATTAAAAGTATTAATATTAATAAAACCGACTAGATTTAATTATTACAAATTTGTGTCCTTTTTTGAGAGATTTGGATTTAAACTGAAATTAATTTGAAGTTCTTTTGTTTATAATATGATACAATGAAACATATTGGCCTTAGCAGGCCATAATTAATGCCGTAGGCGGATTTAAATACAATAACTAATGAGACGAATGACTCATAAGGACGTAACATAGTTGTGTTTTATGATAATGACATCATAAAACACAACTATGTTAAACCCTTATGACTCATACGGTTTGTTATGACATCATAAAACATTCCATTGTTTATTCGCTATACCTAATTTTTATTTATATATTTTTGTAATTTTAAATATAAATTCCAGGATTTAAAAAAACACAAAAAAACGCATACTAAGTAGAATGCTTTGTATCATTTCTTGCTAAATGAGATTCCACTCTTCTTGCGGTGCAGCACTCAGCTCTTGAATCGAATCCGGTGCGGGATTTCTAGCTCTAATACGGCGTTTTAGAACGTCCCATACGTGTTCGGTCGGATTTAGATCCGGGCTCAATGGGGCCACTTAAGTGCACGAATGCCGATGTATTAGAGATATTGATGTACCGTTGCAGCTACGTGTACTGGAGCGTTAACACAAACATAATCTATGAAGCAAACATATGGCAAAACGTGTTTGCCAAAAATATTGCGAGTCTTCATTGATTCATCCTCAAACCAACCTCCACCAGCTCCGTACGGCCCTCCCAACTAATTCCACCCCAAAACATTATTGAACCTCCACCAAAACCTACATTTTGCACTATGTTGCACGGTGCGTAGCGTTCTCCAACTCTTTTACGTATACAAGATTACGTCCATCTGGTTTCTATAATTTGAATCTGGTCTCATCTGAAAAGAGGACTGTGGCCCATTGATCAGTTCCCCAATTTGCATGAGTATGAGCAAACTCTAAACGGCTGGATTTGTAATGGGGAAGAAACCGTGGAACTGTTACGGGTCGTTTTGGAGTTAGGTTCACTTCTTTTAATCTTCGTCTAATTGTTCTGCCACTAATATTCACTTGGCAGGCACTAAGCAACTCATTTTTCAGTTGAGTGGCAGTACGCTTTCGATCTCGTAATGAACTAATTTATAAAAGTCGGTCTTCATGCTCGGTTATGCACCATTTGCGTCATTGGCCGAGCTTTCTTTTATATTCTTCCGCCTCTCGATGCCGCTTAAGTATTCGTGAAACCGAAGACTAGTTCATTCCTAATTTTCGTGCGATTTGTACTTGAGTGTAATCTTCCTATACAATGTGACGACTTTAATCGCCTCCAGCTCATGAAAGGGTGTCATATTATAATGGATCTTATATTAGGTGTTTGCTGTAGAACACATGTACGAGAACTAGTGGTACTGCATTTACAAATAATTGATATGCAATGTACAAAAGCCGATCGTTGTGTTGAATTCCAAACAACATGCACTCTTGATTAAGTATTTTTGAAAAATTTAATTGATTGGCTTGTAGTAGACTTTATTCTAGGTGGTCTTTGATAAAAATATAAATGTGCTATCATATGACACCAGTAGTATTAAAATTGACCAGCGGAATTTTGTTTTATTACAAAAAAAATTATGTGTTAATTTTGTTCACATCTGATCGATACAAAAAAATTAAACATTTCTACTTTAATGAGCTAGACAAATTTTGTTTGCAACGTCTCATTAAACATCGTCCCGTAATTTAACCGAAATAGAATTAAACTAATCGAGGGCTACATAAGACCCCTTTCTATACCCCAGCGTGGTTTCATAAGCATTACAAGTATTGAATTGATCCACTCAAGAAGTACATAAGTTTGGAGTTAGGAGGATTTGGTTTGAATTCGAAATTTTTCTTGAATTTGGACTAAATCATTCGTTTTGCTGCCTTCAGTGGCACTATTCTGGTTTTCCCTGGGAATAGGGAATTGAGAAAAATATTTTCATAGCATTTTTGTCTAAATTATATGTTTCTGGCCTACTGTTGGAATTAGTTTGGTGTAAATGTTTTCAAAACAAAGTTGATTGGGAAACTTTTGTTCCATAAAATTTTTATAGGGAAAAATAATTCCCAATATCTCTATGCTTCAAAAATATCTATGCTTCAAAAATATTTACACCAAACTAATTCCAACAGTAGGCCAGAAACATATAATTTAGACAAAAATGCTATGAAACTATTTTTCCCAATTCCCTATTCCTAGGGAAAGCTAGAATAGTGCCATAGTACACGCTTGAAGCGGGCAAAAATATAATTTTGAAGAAAAACGTTTATTTTGATTTGCGCTAATTAGATTCATTTTGAAAATTGGTTTCGTTGATTTTCATGTGCTACCAACCTGCTGTGGCACTCACTATCTGGTAATTCCAGATAATAGGGAATTGGGTAAAAATTTATATGTAATTCCATTTCAAATATTTTTTTTTTGGCCTACTGAGGAGAAAAGTTTGATGTGAATATTTATAAATTAGGAATAATTTTTCCATATCTAAATTGGCAGGTAAAATTATTCCCAATTATATTTCGTTTTCAAAAAAATTACCACTACCTTTCTACCTCAGTATGCCAGAAAAACAAATTAAATAGAAATTACATATGAAATGTTTCCCTAATTCCCTATTCCCAGGGAATTACCAGAATAGTGCCACTGGATGAAAATTTGGTATGGATAGAGAAATTTATAACAAACAATTGGGTTTTGTTTCAAAAATACACGATAACTAATTGCAAATCGAATCAAATATATCCGCTTAGATTCGAACCCATACAATTCAACAATTGTGCCAAATTTGGTTCTGACTGCGTACATGACATTGGGAGTTAGTTCGGAAAAAATACTACGGCATCGTACTGAATGTATTAAAACAACAACAAAATTAAAAATATTTCAGTTCAAGTATGGAACTAGTAGGCGGTGAATAAAGCATTTCACAAAATTTGTTTGTTGAAAATTTGATGCTTTTTATTTCCGATGTCATGTACGCAGCATCAGATTAGTCGAACGGTTTAGAATTGTATTGTAAGGAATGCTCGGAAACACTCGGAGTAATGACTGCGAATAATGACCAGGGGTAGGAATCGGACGCTCTTCGAAGTATGCCTGTAAAACTATTTCATTAACCGAAATACCATAGATACACAATTAAATCACATTGTTAACGTGCTCGAATAAATTCGCGATATTACTTACGCCAATTCTATTTTTAAACATTTTCTATTCTGTAATGCTAAATAATTTCAATTTTCGAACAATTTCAATTAGTCTACCTATACCGAAAAAATATTTGTCAACAACACACAAAACGTAAACCAGTGGAGTACTAAAATTACTTATTCCGCAATATACGCAACAGTATCGTAATATAATCGCACCATAATAAAAAACCAAAATTTTGAAATTCGCCGTAACCAAACACCATAAATAAAATCAAATTTCAAAAATTCAATTAATTTTATTTACAATTGAAAATAAATACTTTTTGTAGATATCCCAACCGAATGCGAATGATTGATTGAATTTAATGTGGAAACGTTAATATTGCCGATTGTGTGTGACACAAACAAAAAATTTCGCGGTTAATAGCATAAACTTGGTTAAGGTCAAATGTGTGTACAATGTACATATATTTTGGACAAAATGTACGACAAACATTATATTTTTGTTGCATACACATTTTTTATTATATGGTTTACTAATACGTATATATTAAGCCTAATATTATTTATAAAATTCGCTCCTAAGTTTGTAGACAATAAGACAATAGCAAAAGAAATTATTGTTAACGGAAATAAATGCGTTTTGTTTTCGTTACTGTTAAGTGGTTATCTGCGGTTATATGGTTTTTAGAAATTACACCTACGGTCTTGACAATGGAACAATCAATTTAGTTTTAAATATGTATTACGATAAAAAAAAGGCTGGACTGTTTGTTAAGTACCGAATTTATAAAATATTTTTCAATTTATCGGTGTAATCTATACTCTATATAAAGCCTGATGTCAAACTCTGATGCGGGCAAAACATATCAATCACAAACCAAACGGTACACAATTTAAGTGTAGAATTAAACCGCCAATTTTTCATATTTTTTAGAATATGAACTTTGGATTAGTAGCAAATTACTGGAGGAAAGTGTTATTGAACCTTTATAGTAGGCTGATAGCCCTAAAAGGAAAATGGATTTTTTTTTATTCAAAACTAACAAATAATGAAAGAACAAAACATGCATACTTATGTATATTTAGAAAGCAACAAAACAGCTTAGGCCACCATCAGTTTTATGTTAAGAATGCAAAAATTAACTCTTTACATTACAGTGTAACTTAGCCGAAACTGAATCGCAACCTCAACAATCAAGATAAGAAGTTGTATACGACAAATTTTAGAATCCGTAAACAACAAGTGAGGCCTCCTATAAAGTTAAGATTACTTTCCGCATCTCAAGGATTTTTCCTTAATGCAATTAAAGAAAAAAACATTAACCAATAATATCACTATGCCATAGACACATATCTGGTTTCGTAACTAGGATTATGAAACTATGGTTTGCGAGATTCTTTTGTTATATTGACAAAACAAAACAAATTTATCCCCGCAAACCAAATATCTCAATGACAAATAGAAAACTCAAAGGAAACTAGATTTTCTTTTAGTGTCCAGAATCTCCATTTTTGATGTATTCGGCGTTGAGAGCACACAAAAATGAATCGGGATTAGAAAAAATATTTCATTCCGAAACGGATGTATAAACCGAGTTGCAAGCCATGGTTAGGGGTGACACATTACATAGAAATCATGGTTAACTTCAAACCATAGTTATGAAACCAGTAATGTGTCTATATATATCATTAAGCTACTCGTATAGCACTACTTCTATGGTAGAATATTCTAATACACTTTTCGCATACTTTATCGATATTTTGTCTCATTTGCAATCTGACGACTGTTTCTTTTATGAATAATAATTTCTATTGCTATCACAGCCTACTAGAATAAATACAATCCCTGTTTCACTTATTTCGTTATTTTTTTTTTTCATTCAATCTTTACAATCTGTTCTGGGCGGAAGCACTCGCGGTTTGCTTTTCACGTCCTACCTCATGGGTCGATCCATGAATGGTGGACTCCGACAGGGGATTAGAGTTGTGTTCATTTCCATTACCGATCGTAATCGTAGATAATGAAAAATCCCTTTATGCATCCTGCCCCTATCGGGATTGGAACCCGGTACTTCCCGATCCAAACGCCGAAAATAACAGTGTTTTAATCAGACCTGTAACAACGCAAATTTTATCGTAAAAAAATCAATAAAATATTGATATAATCCCTATAAAGTAGGCATTCGATTTTACTGGGTGATCAGAAATAAAATTAAAGAAATAATATTTATCAATATTATTAAATTTGAAACAAACCAAATCTAGCAACCCTTGCTTTCTCCAATTTCTCCTAAAACATATTTTTTTTATGTCGATATTTTTTATACAGGGTGAGTTTTTTAATAAAGGCGTTTATCTCGAAAACGGTGCAAGATAGGAGAAAAAACTTATGTTAAAAGTGTCGAGGGGGACGCTTGTTGGTGATCTTAAATGACTTTGAAACTTATTAGTTTACGAGATATTGACGAAAGGTAGGGTTTTTTTTAATTAGAACCTATAGTTTTGTGTGTAATTTTTGATTAAGCAGTTTAAAAAAAATAATAAATATTGTTTTTTCATACAAAATGTGTCGTAAAGTGAATGATTCGAGGAGTATGAGCAAAAATTGGTCTGCAGCCCTATTCCTTAATACGATACGAAAACGAAAGTATAAGATTCCTATTCAATTATAAATAAGAATCGTACGAGTCTGATTCAATTCAAAATATGAATTTTGCGTTTTCGTATCGTATTCAGGAATAGGGGGGCTGCATTACAGCAAAAAAAAATCTAACTTCTAACACCGTTTCGTTCTAACGGCAAATAAAAAAATTTCTTTGACTTTGATTTTATTTATTTTTATTTGTCGTTGGAATGAAACCGTCTTAGAACTTAAAAAAAATTATTTTGCTGTAATGCAGATAAATTTTTGCTCATTACTCTGAAACCACACACTTTACAAAACATTTTCCATGAACAAAATATAGTTATTTATTTATGTTAAACTGCTTAATCAAAAATTACACACAAAGCTATAGGTTTTAATTTAAAAAAAACCTTAACTTTCGTCAATGTTCAACTCAGTTTCGAGATCATTAAAGATCACCAAAAAGCGCAACCTCAACACAACATTTTTTAATACAAATAATTTTCTTCTATCTCGCACCGTTTCCGAGATAAACGCCTGGCATGTATTAAAAAACTCACCCGGTTTAAAATGTGTACTTGGTTCTAGCATAGGAACGAAAAATATGTAAATAATTTGTGAAATAATGTCAAATTTTATTCCATAATAATGGCACGTAAACCTCGAAAATTTGTTGTTAGGGTCCGAAGCCCAGATTGATGAAAAAAACAAATTTCTCGTATATAGCTGAATTAAAAGATTATTCAGGCGCATATTTTGCTCCTCAGTGATAAGTTTCAAGAAATTCAGGTGTAAATATTTGTTGAAGTTCATTATTATAATAAATGGACAATATGAGAGAAATGCCACACCATAGTTGCCACACCACGCAGTTGAACGTTCGTAAAGCTCCGCGTCATGTTCGACACGTCTGCCAAAACGTCAAGTAAGGCTCATTAAATTAGAAAATGCCAGTAAGTTCTACGACTCAAGATAATTTGTTCCGCATCTAAAAATTAAAAAAAAAATCAAACACCTTTACCCAGAAAAATTAAACCAACCAATTCGGACGTACAAGTTATAAACTGTCACTTACGGAACGGCTTCGCCTTATTTGAAAATGTATGTACTAAACCAGCTTGCATATGGAGAACTGAATGACTTCCCAGTAGCTTCCAACATCAGTACGCCTATTTTGGTCCAAAAATAATGACAGGAGAGAAGAATTACCGGAACGCAATAGTGTAGAATATATGTGTTTTTGTATTAGTAACAAACAAATTTGTTCGGACGTCGTGCCACACCATTCGCAATGTTTTTATTTTAGAAATAATTTTATATTTTGTAAATTAACAAATTTTATATTTTATAAAAAAAAACAATTGTAAAACATTTCGTGTTCAATAAAACGACAAGTAAAAAATAAATTCACTTTCCTCAAAATTTAGCATAATTTTGCTTTTGTCAAATTCCCCATCTAGATACCATGGGAAAATGTCACAAAACAGGAGTGGAAGTACCAAAAATTTGAACCGATTGCACCGGGTTTAATAAATTTTGATGCCTATGGTCACAAAAACAACACACATACATGCGTAATAAATGACAGCACACTTATTCAAAATTATGTATTATACGTCGTATACGTATACCCAAATTTGTGGTTTCATCTCTCAATTCTGGATCAAAATAGGCGTTTAGAAAATTATCGTGCTGATGATTTAATAACTGGTTCTAATGACTTGTAAACGGCTAAGGTTAGACAATTCGAAAAAATTCAAATGCTGAGACGAGGTGGTTTTCGCTTACATAAAATGTGTTCCAATGACCCACATTTTTTAGTGAATATCCCTTTCGAAGTTCGTGAAGAACTAAAATACAATGAATTTAGCTTAGGGGACTGCATTATACCACTTGGTTTGCTGTGACAGGCCCAAGATGACATTTTGTCTTTAAACCACCCGAATTTAAAGATCAACTCCAACCAAACATGTAAAAGTTTCAGATGTATAACAAAGCTTTATGGGAAATAAGTTTGTTACGCTACTCACCACAAGTGGCAGTACTATCACAAAAGAGAATATATTGTTAAATAATTACTAGCGGAAATTTTGTATTCATTTTGTATCTCTTTTTCACAAAATAAAACATTCCAGCGGAAGAAAATATTAAAGCTAATCCTTAA
The DNA here is from genome assembly GCA_932526605.1 of Nephrotoma flavescens. Classification (NCBI taxonomy): domain Eukaryota; kingdom Metazoa; phylum Arthropoda; class Insecta; order Diptera; family Tipulidae; genus Nephrotoma; species Nephrotoma flavescens. The sequence goes on along the minus strand of OW052220.1, from coordinate 176,286,994 downwards.
ATTGACAAATTGCTTGATCTCCGAATTAAAGAAACTCGGCATATAAAATTTTGAAATTTAACAATATTCCATCTTTCCACCATTTCTTAACGATTACAGTGAAATTTGGATAATAGTATTTGTTAGGGTTTCTAAAGTGAGTTTTGGACAAAATTCTAGGATCTGTTCATGCTGGACTAAACGTAGCTATTTCATAACCAATCCTTATTAAATTTGGTTTCTTGATTTATTGTTGATTGAAATATACATTTTAGATGACAACATGGTATCGGTGCATTCTACACGATTAAAATGGAGTTTAAGCTGGAGAGAAGTCGGCTATTTCTTAATTGTTCGGCTATTTGTAAAATTTACATCGCATACATGGAAATTTTGGACAAAATTTATCGATTAGAATTTTCACTATAAGTTTTTAGATAAAGACGATTATGAGGTAGACTAAACAATGCAACTAACTTAAACGATAATTTTAAATATCAAATTCTTTCGCCTCCAAAAAATAATTACTCCCTTTTATCCTTAGGCACCAAAATATTAAAAATATTACTTTTATCTCTCGTTCGCCAATAATATTTTCCAATACATTTTACAATACAGGAGTAGATTTTTGCTTGCACGGCCAGCTTGCTAGCTAGCTAGACTAAATTAGTTTCACTACATAAATGATCTCTAGCACTGTCTGCGAGATCACAATCGAATAATATATTTCGATAGCATTTTCGAAAACGGAGCACTAAGGGAAATTTTATTCTCAAGTTTTTCTATATATTGGGCATGTTACTATATTCTTTAGTAATACCAAGGAGAATTGTCCCTTGTGCACTTATTAAGGTTTTTTGGTGGTGACAGTTTATTCTATACGCCCACGCTGCGCAGCCATATATCATGGATGCAACCACTAAGCCTTTGTGTATCTTAACCAAGGTATTTCTTTAGTTAATCTTCTCAAAACCAAGAAAACCTTTTTATTACTATCTGCAACTCTTTTAACATGCGAGGTTACACGAAACCTTAAGGTGACACCCACACTTTATTCTCCTCCGCTGACAGCCTTCAAAAGTGGTCTAATCTCAAATGGACCGTTAAATTAGATTATACCGGTCTTGGAGGAGGATAGCCCTATTTCGTCATTCTAGCACCAAATAAACCATTTTGGTGTCACCTTAAGGTTTCGTGTAACCTCGCATGTTAAAAGAGTTGCAGATAGTAATGGCGTTCTGCGCTTTGTCCGGAATGCTCAGTCTTGAATTGCGCCAAACATCATAACCTTTTCGTCCGCAATGCCACTTGTTGGACAGCATCCTTCGTACTAGTGCTAGTAAGATTGAGCTTGTAGACAACCTTTATTTACACTTTTAGAAAGCGTTCCGTGCGGTTTGACACAACGATATCGATCTGTCACAGCAGTAGCTGTTAATGATCGAATCAAGATTAAATAGACAGTCCAGAAAAAGCGTTCGATTTGATGACAGTATACGGCCAGCGTCGACAAAATGACGGGAAGCAATAAGATTATATACGTTGAGTGGTATCCAGTTGAGTGGTATTATTTCTGAAAATTTCTTCGATTCTTTCTTCATATTTTCTGCTGTGGTAGGCTAATCAAAATATGCAAGTCTTTCACTTTCCTCTATTAAAAATCTATTCATGTTAGATCTATAGTGATCGTGTGGGAAATGTAATGGGACTACCTTTCCGCGTTCGGGAAAGGAAAAATAATTAGGGAAGAACTAAATATTCTGTTCTTTGATTATCAACAGTTCGCATTATAGAAGAAACTCACCCCGTATATAGATCAACATGTCTTGATAACTGAAATTTAAACACACAGCAATTTAGGAAATATGTACTTGACGTTCTGATAGCACAATCATGCAACTTTTTATCTAAACTAGTTGATCTTAATTAAAGTCCAACGTCGTAACATTGTGATATAAACACTAAACAGATACATAATATATTCAATATAAATCAGACACGCGATGCTCACCAGATTCTAATTAATTTTTTTTTTCTGTTTATCATTATCAATACTGATCTGATGAACTGAACCGTATGGAGGTCTCCTCAAACGAATTCGTTCTCAAGAAAAATATTTTTGTCATTTCTTAAAATCTTAATTGGCTGAATAATGTGTCGCATATTAATTAAAAAAGAAAAATACAACATCTGAATTCAGTTAAAAATGTGACAGATACGGAGTTCAAATCCATTCGCCGCTTTCGTGCTTATAATATCAATCACTGATCTTGCGGCAAGATAAAATTACGAAGATATTTAAAATTTAAATTATAATCAGTAGACTACGTGTTATAGGTTTGAAGCATTCGTGCCATAGAACGCATCATAAATAAATAAATAATCGAATTCGGGGTTGTCTTAATTTGGTTTGAACGCTATAAAAAACACAAAATTTATGTAGTTGCGGTTTACTAATTTTGGTTTTACTTTTTTGAAATTGAAATTGGTCAACAATAATTTCGCTATCGTTTGTATTTGAAAATGAATTTGATTTAGCTTTCCGGTTGTTTTGATTTGTGTGTTGATGTTGAATGCATATAGATCAGTTCTGCTGGATTGGTTTTTTATATGGTAATTATTCATTACATAACGTAAATTTCTGAAAATATATAAATTTAAATTTGCTGTAGATGATCAATAGAAATATTTGCACATATTTTGAATGATGATGTCGAACAATCACTTCCGTATCAATTTTTAATGTTTAACGTTTTTACGTTTCATCTTCGTCCTACAAATAACAACAACAAATTATTATGTAGTTGTGTAAGTAAATTATTGAGACGGAATATGTAGAAATTTCCGATATAACGGATTTCTATGTTTATTATACAAAATTTAAGGACATAAAAGTTTGGAAAAATCTGATGAACTCTTAAATATTTGCTATAAAATAATTGCGTATCAAGCGATGTAGTCTATAAGCATCTATCTCAATAGATGCTTATAGGCTACATAGCTAATCGAAAAAGATCATAATTTTGAAATAAACAGGTTCCTCGGCGGAGTCTGGAGACTTTTGGATTATTCACTACATTTGGGAAGAAACTCTTGGATAGTTCCATTTCTAATCACATATGGCCTATCTTAATCCCCGGATGTGTGTGTTTTCAAATTATGGTGTTTGGTAGTCATATGAGGTCTGTCCTCACCCCGGGGAATCCGTTTATCTCAAATGTGTTATGTTGTGTGATTTGGTGTAGCCTATTAGAATCTATTGAGATATAGGTCTCTTCTATGTCAATTAATTTGGAATAAGTGAGTAATGCAAAAGCCACCAGACTCGCCGACCCATTTTTAAAGATTTGTTATTTTTAGGGTGCTTGAATCTTAGAGCACCTAACAATACAGGTCATAGCACCTAACGATACAGGACGCCTTGCCTGAAACACCACTTAGATTTTACTGAAAAAGGGAAAGAGGTAGAAAAAAAAGCGGAAAAGGTAGTTTATAACACTATTGTAATGCCACATATCACCTATTGCAGTACTATACTGTTCATTGTAAATAAGTCTGATATAGATAAAATGCAAGTTATCGTGAATAGAGCATTGAGGATTATGTTAAATAGAGATAGATATGCAAGAATATGTGGTATGTTGCTGGAATTAGAGTTGCTAACAGTGGAAAGTACGTTGTATATGAACGTAATGACTTTTATTTTTAGGCTTGATAAAAATTTGTTACCACAATATTTATGTCAGTTGTTGTGTAGGAGACAGGATGTGCATAGTCATGATACTAGGCATAAGGATAAGTTTTATTTGGAATTTAAAAGGCAATCTAGAAGTAAAAAATCGATATTTGACAAAGGTATATCTATGTATAATGAGTTACCGGAAAATATAAGAAATTGTAGAAGCATAAAGGATTTTAGGGCACAACTGTTAAAAGAAATTTTATAATTATTAAGTAGATGATGTATATATATTGTATTGTAAACTGGAAAATTAGCTTTAGAGCTATTTGAAAAATAAAATAAATAAATAAATAAATCAGATTGATCACTTACTGGTGTTCTTTTAAAGCGATTGGAGAAACGTTTGTAGATGGCCGGCTGAACAAACAATTTTGCAAATATTTGTATTACATGTGAATTCGATTGCGATTTGCGTGTATAGAATTATAGCTGCCCAGCGGATGGCTACTGCTGCTCCAAAGGAACCCTAATATCAGTAGTATGGACACCGTAGAAACGTCAGACAAATTTATAAACCTGCCACCAACATTTTCGTCGGTACCTGTGTAACATAACGCATTCTATATAACTTTTACTAAAGCTGATAAACATTCTCCCAGCTTAAGATAACAGAAACCAGCAAAGTCATGACGATCCATTTCAAATACTATTGGTCAACAACGAAAAAAATGCACGGTTTTTACGAAATTTTGAATAAATAAAAACCCACTGGGTGCAATTATTTGGCCGGAATAATAGGAACAACTTCGCTGAAAAATCAAAAAGAAAATTTTAATTGTTCAAGAGCAATCAACGTTAAAATGAGTGTTTATTTTGGCAAATTTTTGACTCATAGCCCAATCATGTCGAAAGCGATATCTCGACTTACTTTGAATTGGGACTAGCACCATTGAATTCGGCGTAGTCAAATTAAGTTTACCCCCTGAGTGCCCAGCTTGTCACTTTTTTTCAACTAGCACAGTGAATTTACCGAACTATTGGCCCGCAGCCATACAGTAACAAATTTGAAATTTATTCAAAATCAAAATACAGGTCGTATCTTGATCAAATTTAAGAAAAAATCAAAGCAAATCCAAAACAAAACTTATCTGGTTACCGACCAAATGGCACAGTGGTTTGGCTTTTGGATCGGGAGATACCGGGTTTGAATCCCAATGAAAATGGATACAACTATATGGCTACTATGCGAAAGGGCGTTTCAGCCGCTCAACCGATCATTATGAAATATTACGATACTTTTGAAGGGGTTGGACGCTAAAGTCTACGGACTCCGAGGTTTCCTCTTATAATTTTCCACACGATTCATTAAATCAGACTCAAATTTTGTATTGGAACTTTATACTAAAACGAGCAGGTTTTCTTAATATTTTCGATGTGGTGTGCCCAATGAGTCTAGGCACTCCCATTTTTTTTTTCAAAAATGTCTGCTTGTCCCAAATGGGCGTTACTGGACGTCATAAAATGTTTACCATATATAAGTTGCATGTCCAGAACCAACCCTATGATATTTTTGAAGGAGCTGGTTTCTGGAGTCTAGAGCCTCCGTATAAATGTTTACTAAAGTTTCATTTAATAATGAAAGGTGTTAAATGAAATTACCTTGTTAAAGTTAGCCGAAAGATTCCAGCCGAAAGATAATGCAGATAGTGTCTTGACTATTTTTAAACTCTCTTTATACTCTCGCCCCTATCGATTTTTAAATTCCTATAAACTGAAATAATTTCTCCTTCACCCGAATGATGTAATTCGATCCTAAATTCTCCTAAATTCCAGTTCATGACTGATTTGTGCTGTATTCAAGACACTATCTGCATTATCTTTCGGCTGGAAACTTTCGGCTAACTTTAACAGTATAATGAAATTAGTGACATCCTGAAATCCGACGGGTTTATCCCTTGAATCAAGATGATCCTTCTTATAAGTTTATACACCATTCGTGCAATCGGATTCAAATTTTGCAAAGAGATTTTATATCTATAGAGTTTATCAAACAATTGACTTGAAACAAGGGAACAGAATCGGACACGGCTAGAAAAAAGTCTCTAACGATAGATACTGTTAAAGTTAGCCGAAAGTTTCCGGCCGAAAGATAATGCAGATAGTGTCTTGAATACAGCAAAAATCAGTTATGAACTCGAAATTAGGAGAATTTAGGATCGGGTTACATCATTCGGGTGAAGGAGAAATTATTTCAGTTTATAGGAATTTAAAAATCGATAGAAGCGAGCGTATAAAGAGAGTTTAAAAATAGTCAAGACACTATCTGCATTATCTTTCGGCTGGAAACTATCGGCTAACTTTAATAGGGTTAACGATAGTCGCTCAATGAGAAAATTCAGTGATTTAAAGTTAGCAGACAAATTCAGCTAGTAAATAAATAAATATTAAATATTATTTTATTTGTATCGTGTAAAAGAATTTACCGTTGGAAGGAAATATATTCGCACTATAATGAACATGATATTAGATACGGATGAATACACCAATTTCTATAAGAATTCAGCTCACGCAAAACCTTAAAGGAATCTATTTGTCTTGAAGTTTCAGTGATCAAGCTGTTGACGAAGAGTTTTTCCTTACAACGCTGTAAAATACTCCCATCCCCATGCATAAATGAGGACATTCAATATTTTAGATAAAATAAGCGTAAACGCTATACATAACAAGAACTTGGAAATTTTTAAGAACAAGCTTGCTTAACCCAATTCCTAAGACAACAGATGGGCTTATATAACTATCAAAATTATTGAAACTGATGGCATACTCCTCGTCTCAAATAGTGCAAGAACCTCGAACATGCGTTATTCGCGCTTCTATATACGGCAGTTGAACTGAAGAACATTAAGTTTATGGTTTCTGTTTATTTATTTGGCTGGAAGCCACACAACTCAGTACTCAAGCGAGGAAGTAAAGTGAGTAGGATGAGTAGGAAGTAAACCTACATTAAATGCCGGGTGTTAAACATCTCGGACGGGTAGATCGAGGTAGATGTGCTTGAAAATAGGAATGGCCAAGATATATAACTGGTCCTTACTTAAAGGCCAAGCTTATGTAGTGAACATCAGATTGGGCTCACTAATGAAACCCTTGCGGCAACTAGTTCAGTCCACTTCTTTCACAAAAGACAAAGTGACAACTTTCCTAATTCCTACCTTTGCTAGAGGATAGTCTAGCCGAAGGTCCAGAACCCACGAACTTCAGAAGACAGCCAGCTTTTCCTATTTATAACCTACAACTTCATTATCATGCATGTCACAATGAGCAGAAATCCATTCCTAGTTTAGAAATGTATATGTTGCTACCAGAGACAACCTAAAAGAGATATTTCATCCAATGTAAACGTAAAATTTCAAACTGCGTATTCATTTCTGTAAATATAGCCGCATACAATCAAAAATATTTTGTTTTTTTTTGTGTATACGTATACGCAGTTTAACGAAAAATCACAGATACAACGATGACATTGGAATTATCAGAAATAAATTTTGTTTTAATTTTTTAGTTCAAATGAAAAATCTCTTTTGATTGTGATGATATGATAAAAATCACCCAGATGCGACAGTAGCATAAAAGTGCTTGAACGTCTTTCTTAAGCAACATATTTCGGTTGTTTTCTCCGACTACCTAGTCGAATAGAACTCTGATTAGGTGCATGGTAGCAAATTCCGATAGAATAAAATCTATTCTCCTTAGGCTGGCTGCACAAGTATAGATTACATAAATTGCAGAATTGTATACTGGCCGGAATGGTATAGTGATCGCTCTATTGAAAATATTACAAATATTTTTAAAGCACGGTTGCGCTAAGCAAGTAATATTTTGAGGTTAGAATGAGTTTCTCAAGAATACCTCGCCCTTAAAACAAACAGTATAAAAAATCATCTTTCTATATTGCAACTTAACCCTTTTAGACCTGTAGTACATGCGTATGTACAAACTTTTCAAAGAGACGTAGTAATCACGAAATTCATATTTTCTCCTCTATTGCACATTTGTTTCAATTTTTCTATCTCTTTTTCATCATTCTTAGAGCCAACTATAGATGGATTAAAAAAAATAGCAAAAATAACGTAAGAAACGAAGACAAAAAATTATTATTCCAATCTGACTTTTCGTCTATAGATAAATTAAAACATTAAGTTCATTCATTTATTTCTTGTAATACGTTTTTTGATATATTTCCTAAAATCTTACAAATATATGTGTTTAAAATTATAAAAATTATTTATATGCAGTTTAAATTACCGCAATTCGATAAATTATTTTGTTAGGTTAGGTTTAGAAAAATACAATTTTACAGTGTAGTGAAAATTATTTTTGATTTTATATTCATATAAGTATATTTGGACGGACATGAATATTTTATAAATAGAAAAGATAAAATACACGAATAATTCCAAATTCTCTTATATAAAAAAATAAACATGCATATTACATTCAACGCACTAAAATTTGTTTGAGATTTATTGTTTTATTTGTTAAGTTTTTTATTCCTGTGGCACTATTCTGGCTTTCCCTGGGAATAGGGAATTGGGAAAAATATTTTCATAGCATTTTTGTCCAAATTTTATTTTTCTGACCTACTGAGGGAACAAGTTTGGTGTTAATATTTTCGAAACAAAGTTAAATGGGAAAATTTTTTCCCCTATAAAAATTTCGTGGAACAAAAGTTTCCCAATTTACTTTGTTATGAAAATTTTTACTCTAAACTTACTGTTTCAGTAGGCCAGAAAAATATAGTTTTAACAAAAATGCTATGAAAATATTTTTCCCAATTCCCTATTCCCAGGGAAAGCCGGAATAGGGCCACTGGAGGAAAATTTTCGCTCGGTTAAGCCTCAACCAGTCTGGAATAAAAGCTTAATAAAAAAAATTAGAATTTTAACGAAATCGTTTTTCTTTTCTTTTGACATTCCAGCCATGCAAAAATAATAATTCTTAAGTGACAGCTATTCGTTTACAAACAGCTGTTTTTATTGTGAAATGTCTTTGAAAAATTTCAGATTTTATCTATTTTTATATATGTTTCATATTTGAAAATTTACCCATACACGAATTGCTTTTACATCACAAAAAGGAAATAAACTAAACAAAATTAAAGTATTATAGTAGTAAAATAGCGTTTACACCACGACTATACTATCATACCATTAACAAATTAATTTTTAACAAAATTCACTAAAACACTATTTTTACTTTATCACAAATTATTAAAACTTATTACTCTGAAATCTGAAAAAATATTAAAATAATTGTATTTAATAAATAAAGTAGTAAACAAAAAAATCTACGCAAAATAAATATGGCTTCCAACCGCATCAAAAATGTATCTTCTTCTGCTGTATATAAAAAAAACCAACAACAACAAATCGTATTTTTAAGTTTTTCTTATTCTCGAGTGAGAAATAGCGCGCACTATTTTTTTCTTGAATGGCAGCTAAAAAGTAAGTTTGGCTGGATAATTACACTGAAATGCTATTTATAGCATTCTTGTTTTTGTATTAAGTTTTTTTATGACTGAAGTGGGAACTTTATTCTTTTTAAGTGACAGCAAAATTGAACGAAAATAAAACGCAATTTCTGTTATTCTTTCTATTTTTGTTATTCTGTGTATGGTCGAATACATATAAATCCTATCTCTCGCTCTCTTTCGTTATTCTTTATACTTTATATTTTTTTTATTCTTGTCCCACTTATTACAATAAATTCCCCTCAAACTACAAAAGTGAGATCAGTATTCAATAAAAGGTCAAGGTACAATCACGTGTTTTTTAGTAGTGGAAATCCTATATTTTTAGCCCAATTTTAGTTCAAATGTACAAATATATCCAACGGTCTTGTACATTGTATAGAAACGATTTTTTTCGTATTGTGTTTGTTTTTATTTGATGGTTATCTTATCACTATTAAACTCTGTGCTTAGTTATAGATGGCTCGTAAATATATAGCGCATGATGAAAATTTGGCCATTCTCTATGAAGACAGTGACAATCCTGATGATGCTGAGGAGGGGCCAATCTGTTTTTGGGATTACGATAATATTCGGGTTCTTTGTAGCAATACAAGTACCAATAAAAGGCGTCCAACAAAATTCGAAGTAGAACAGGCGGTTGGTGAAGATGATGAAAACGCAAACACCGATTCGAAAACAGTGGCTGCGATTGTTATTGCAGGAATATCAAACCAAGGGACTGTAACAGTTTTAGAAAATATTGATTTCGAAATTATAGATTAGATGCAAAATGCTCCAGATTATTTTACAAATATAATTGATCGAACTCGAATAAAATAGAAAAAAGCGAATTGGTTGAAATCGAAATCAAATACCAAACGCCTGAAGGAACAGAACCTGTTGAATAAAATCCACAGTCAGTATTTCATGAAATTATTACTGAGGAATTACATATTCCAAACTAGGGTAAACTTTACAAATATATATGGGCTGCAACATGCCCAAACTTTTAAATTGACGGATTTAGATAAAATGAAAAGATTTATCGTACATAATTTTCCCAAATCAGAATGTACTGTAACAATCGTATAGGAATAGAGTACGTTATGCGATCAATTGCAGACTAATTTTCATGTCACCGAAAATTTGGTCATACCAAAACATAATAAAGACATTTTTTATGAGGTTTGCCCCATACTTAATTCTCTTAGACAAAGATGTTTAGAGATCCCCTTGGAGGAGAACCTTTGCATCGACGAACAAATCATTTCATTTAAAAGGACATTATCCGCGAAACAATATTTGAAAAGTAAACCATCACCTTGGAGCTTGAAATTGTTTGTTCTATGCGGAAAATCAGAGCTATCGATTTTATTATTTATCAAGGCTCAAAAACTAAAATTTTTGATTTCAATCAACAAAAATTTGGGTTTGGTGCTAATCGTCATGGAAGACGAATTCAAAGAATTGAAGTGCCGCGACACAAACTGTATTTCGATAAGTTTTTTATGACTTACAATTTATTGGATAGATTAAAAAATAGAGGGATTAATATTGGGACCGCTCGAATTGACCGATTTCACAAGCCAGATTTTTCGGAAGACCGCCAATTTAAAAAAAAGGACCCCGGTTATTTAAAGCAATGTGTCAGCAAGGATGACAAAGTTATTGTGGTCAAATGGCTTGATAACAAACCTATCTATCTAGCATATAATTTTATGGGAAAGGGTGATATTAAACACAATAAAAATATAGAGCACATCCCTAAAGCGATATGTTGAAGTTTCACAACCGGAAATTGTAAATTTATATAACAGCGGTAGGGAGGAGTTGATCTTTTAGATCAACTAATTCAATATTATAGGACGTTTATCAGATCCAAAAAATGACCATTTCGGGTGAGGACGCACTTTTTAGATTTTGCGATCAGAACAAGCTGGATAGATTTGTTGGAATTCCATCCAACATGTGTCACTCTTTTCTGATGAATTGTTTCACCAATTCACGGAAAAAAGGATGCCCTCCAGTGGGTATTACCAATACCGGATTGCCATCTCATTAAGAAGAACACGAGCGAAATTCGTCCAATCTCGGATAGTCGGTTTGATTGTTTTGATCATTTTTCTGAATTTAGTGGAAATAAAGAGGAAACTTTGTCTACTAAAAGAAAGGAATTGTTTTTTAAAATTTCTAGAAGCAATTTACAAGTATGTATTCTTAATTATTTTTGCATTTTAAATACACATTTTTAAGTTTGAATTTGAAATAATAAGTTTATAATCTTTTTCCTTAATACAAAAATAGTTACTCTTGGCTCGATTTGTACATGTGCGTGTACATTAGGTAAAACCTACCTTGACTTGTTGTTTAATTTTTTTTTTCTTATTTTTACTTAAAATGGTACCCATACCCAAGTTTTAATTTTACAACAATTTTTTTTGCAATATGTTTCATTCCAACCAGAATAGTTGTATTTCAAGTTTTGTTGGTATAGGAATAAAATTATTCTACGCAAAGTTATCCTATCCTGTTGACCACTAGAGCAACTTTTTCGAAAATTATAATTTTATGGGTTGGCGTCTTGAAAGTCAATTTTAAATTTGTAAACAATAAAATAAATTAGATTTTTTATTTTTATCGCAACCAAATGGCATAAATCAACGATACAAAAAATGAACTCCGATGCTACATTAATCTGAAAAATAAGCCATATTTAAGTCGGAAACGCATTTCATATTTTCATAAATTGTTGCGTTAAGAATTTTTAAATAAAAGAATCGCATGATAAAAGTACAAAAAAACCAATTGGCTGTTACTTTAGGCAAAAATTTCAATAATATTTCCCAAAGTAAAACCACAAATATGCGGTCTAGTTTATTTAATTTGGTTCCTTGTGCAGGAAAAATAAAAATCTGATAATTTGCATTTTTGGCAAATTTACTTTTCTTGTCAAGATACCAACTCATAAAATTATAATTTTCGAGAAAAAGTTGCTCTAGTGGTCAATAGGATAACTAAACTATTCAGTTTGGAATGAAATTTATGGCATTGTTGTTGTAAAATTGCCAAAGTAAGACGCTTATAATATCTTTCAGACCTTCTGCAAATAGCTTCACAAACGGTATACAGTGCATTTAACGATTAACACTAAAGATTGGTTTAAAATCGGTACAAAATAAACTTACTTTGTTAAGGTTATCGGTGCGATATTTAAGTAAATAACTGCCCGTATACACCGTAATTTTTTTTTTGAACAGTAAATTTTTTTTTTTTTGACATTTTAATTATTTGTCTGAACCTCCGTTTTCAAAAATAATTTTAGTCGAAAACTTTTCCTGTGATCTATGTATATAATTTTTTGATTGGAAGGCCTTCCAAACGAGCATTTCGATCAAAAACTAATTTGACTGGCATGCCTTCAGATTTTTAACCAAAATTTCTTCCTTATTTTTTACTTTGAGCCCTAATATGGCGTGTGACACAAAAGATTTGTGCTTCCGTCATTAAACTTAATAATGTACCATTTTCATTAGCAGCACTTTTTATTATTAATAAGTTAACGCGAAGCAGAAAGAATATGGCTGTTTCGGGCTTGTACTATTATGGGCCCAATAGTACCAGCCCGAAACAGAAGCGATGTATGGAAGAAGTGAAGATGCAAGGCGGAGCACTTGGTTATTAATAATAATAATAAAATAATAAATAAAAACAAAAGACTTTAATTTAATTTTAAACATTTATGAAAAAACTCTTTATTGAAAAATTTTGCTGCTTCAAAATTCCAAAACTGAATAAGGTAAATTTCAAAATTTTGTATAACTTTTATACAAAATTTTTAAGACAATCTGGATGCAATAAAAATTAGATTGATCCATAGCTTTCGCTTTTTGGTGAACAAGATAATAAAATATTGAATGCATCGACCAAATCTGGTTGTTGCCGGTTACCAATTTGTTTGAATTATTGACATATGAACAAAGTTGTATCGTTAAATTTAATTTTTTCTAACTGCCCCGCCATTATGTTAACTGGTATTAAATAATTGTGTCTTCGGTTATCACGAAAATGATGGTATGGCATCTATGAGACAATTGCAATATCGTTCGTTTCAATGATAATTGATTATTGGTAACGATTTTGATTGATATGAAAATCGGTATGATAATGAAATTTGTTAATTTTGTAATGTGTACAAAATTGTTTTGTTGTATGTACTGATTTTGTATGGGAAGACTGTTGTTGCATATTCTTATGGAATATGCTTATTTATACGGAGAATTGTCCGTTGATAAATAATTCAGTATATGAAGGATTGTCCGTTTGTGATTACGTATATTGTGCGGTGTTTTTTGTAATTGAAGCAACAAGCCACTACAGCCCTTTGTTTCAAAAATTAGACCCAGAAAATTAAAAATGGTAAAATAAGTGATAAGTGGTAACCATGGATGCTAGACCATTAAAATGTGTTACAACTGTACAAAATACACTGTTAACAAAGTAAGGAAACCTCCCAAAAATGCACAAATTTTCGTCAAAACTTGTTAAATATGTACGTAGTAGCATTATTATGATTGTTATTTGGCGACAAGAGCCTCAAGCACACTCATCTTTGCACAACTTAAAAAGACGTTTTAATTAGTTGTCAATGGTGACACACCTCAGAATGCGCATTTACCCTGGATAATAATAAAGTGGATCCAGTATATAGCTTGATAACTATACAACAGCACGGAGGGTTTCCTGTACATAAAAAACTAGCTAATAAAGAAACTAAATGAAATCGTACAGAGACCTAGTTTACAAATTTATCCAGACTGTTTTATTTTTAATATTGTAGGCTTTTCTTCTTCGAGAAAGATTTTTTTGAAAAGCCTAAATCTTAGATGTAATCCTCAGCAGTGCTTTATAATTTTTTGCAACCATCTACAACTTGCCCTTGATCAAATGTTGCTAGCTCAACTATTTATTTTCCAACATGCATTCCTTTATAAAAAATTTTATGAAGGTCATCATAAATAACGTTAAGGCCAACATGAGGTGACACAATTCAGGTTTTTCAATTCAAGCCTGTAATACATCTCCGCTTCTTTTATTATCATTGCAGGAAATTCATATTAGGCGCATCTTTTGATTGTTTTGTATTTCTTAGTTAAGTGTGTGCGCGCACTATTATCTCTTCTCAAGCGATAAGTGCAATATACTTACTCGAATCATGTATAAAAGCAAATCTATATATAAAATAAATTAAGTCAATTTTTTATATTCATCGTTGTCTTAATACTACTTATACATATATACAGTCACAGATTAGCTTTTATTACAAAATTTTTTAAAGAAGTACAAAGTAAATTGTCGTCGTCATATTCTCAAATATAATTATTGAATCGACAAATACAGCGACCACGAAATTTTTTTTAATAAGCACAATAATGCTAATTTGAGCGAACAAATCGTTCACATATTCTAGACAATTCTTTATAGAGATTATGATTAATTTTTATTTTATTTTCTTATTGTTACAGTGCGCAACTTTAAATTAATAATTCATCATTTACCTACTTTTTATCGTACCACCTAACATTTATTAAGAATGAGTAAAGTGCTAAGTCAACCAAATGGAACATCGACGACAGGAAGAACATCCAGTGTTATATCAATTTATGATTATCCAGAACATTTAAATCCATTCTATGAAGATGAACAACACAAGCGACTGCGATTTTGGACGCTAGGCAAAGATAAAAAGAAGGGGCGAAGTAACAGTTTCAGTTTGGACAGTATTAAAGATTGGTGAGTAACGTTGTCGCCTTATAAAAATATAACCGCGCCTAATATCGATACAAACCTAATTACGGTGATGAACTCAAATTAGGCAATGATTAAATCAGATTTTAATAAAATAAAAATATGAACCGAACAGGAAGTATAATTTTGTTATTTCGAGTAATTTGCGTTGGTTTTTCACGTAATATTTAAATTTAATTTGTATCGAAATTGTTTCCAAAATTAAATTACGTAACCTGCATTCTTTTATATTGTAGGACTCTTAAATCGTTTCGTTCGAAAAAGCGATCATCAACATTGGGCATCAATAAAACGTCAGAAAGTCCACCCCAATTGAGGCGACAGGTTGATCCTTATAACACTAGTTCAAATTATAACACATATGATTCAAGAACACGAAATACCGTAGCAGTTGGACTTAACAGCACTTACCCAAATGCATTTGAACGGGGTGCAACATACCGTTCATCTCTCCAAGATATGAATCGGACCAACCCAAATAACGATTTTCTTTTGCGAAACAATCGTTATCGACGAACCGTACAGCCGTCGAATACATCAACACCAATAATGCAACATCGAAATGGATTAGGGTAAGTGTTGGATAGAGCACCACTTTCACTTTACCGCAAATTAAATTAACAAATAACTGATTTTGTTTATGTTATTTCCAGATCATCGCAAACCAGTTTGAACAGCACAAATCCATTCGATGAAGATGACACGTTATCTTTGTCATCGGTAAACACTTTAAATAAACCGTCGCGCAAAAAACGGCGAGCTCCACCCCCACCAGTTGCGGTAAGTAATATTTCGAAGTGATTAACTAAACCGCATTGTTATATTAAGAACATATACATTTAAATAATGCCGCTAGTTTAAGGAACAAGGATGCTTTGCTCAACTTCTCAAGTATCATAAAATGATCAAAGGTTTGCCCGATAAGATCGCAACTAACTTTGGAATTTTTGTGCTTTTTTGCAGGTACCTACAATTAAAACAACAGCCGCGTCAGACGAAGATACAGAAAAATCTTTAGAAATTCATAATCTAACATCAGAAATTGAGTCGTTCGTCCGAAATACAAATGACGATGATTATTACACAAAACGTCAAGACGAGGTGAATGAACATAACCATAAACCGTCACAACAAGAAGTAGAAGAACGAATAACAATAAATCAATCAATTAAAAAAGACGTCAACGACAAACCAGCAGATGAAAAGCAAGAAATTAAAACTACTGTAATTAAACCAATTGATGAAAATGCGGCCAGTATTGAGATCAATGAAAATGTTAATTTAAAATCTAACGATAAAGAGAAGATTACGCCCGATAAGAATATTGAAATTAAACAACAGCCAGATAATCAATCGATAGACGAGAATCTTGACGATTCAAGCCTGAATCAAAAAATCGAAGTTGAAAAGAAATTTATTGTGCCGAGCACACCCGAGATGGTATTATATGTTCGCGAAAGTCAATTAACCGAAATTAAAGAGATTAATGTTAGGCAAAACGTAAACAAAGTTGAGACTGTAACCACTGAAACCGAAGTAGATTCACATATTGAACCAGAAGTGACACCTAGAAAAAAGAAATCAAAACAACCAAACGACTTAAAAATAGAAAGTGAGTCGATTCATATGAGCAAACCGCTTCAAACACCGCTCAGCAGTAATTGTGAAAATATTCTTGAATCAACCACACCAAATATGAAAAAACAAAAATTTGACTTACGGATATCCGAGTCGACCAACAGTTTAGACGAGAAAAATAACAAGAACAATAACACGAAGATTCCATCCCCCGATATTCCACCAAAAACCATTAAAACGGAAAACTATGAATTTAAAGTACGGTACAAGCCGTTAAGCGATGACAATTCACTCAAAGAATCTCGCTACGACCAATGGACTCGAGAACTTCGCCGTAACAATAGTGATGATTCGTTACATACACCATCGCCTAGTCCACGACGTCGTTCCGTCAAAGATATAATCGAATCGATTAATAAAAACCAACGCCTCCTAAAAGTTAACCAAACGGCGGATACGGCCGATGAATCAAAGACCAAAGAAGAAATTTTAGCTATAACGGAATCGACAGACTCCCTAACTCGTAATCTATCCCACTTACTAGAGGAAGAGAAAAAAATTACAAATATCCTAACCGAACTAGATAGCCACCAAAAACATAGAGGTACTACCACTATAACTAAGACAACCACCACCACTACGTCCACCATAAACAGTGGCGATAAAGAGAATATGAATGTTCGTGGGTCATACTACGACAATATCCCGGAGACAGTGGTGCAACTAAATAGGACCGAACTAAATAACAATTTGGATGTGGACGATTTTAAGCTGCGCGACAAGAGTAAGTTGGATTGGAATCCGGTGCCGAAGCCACGTCGTAGCCGTCATTTTTCTGAAGAGCATAAAGTAGATGTGACCAAAGTGTTACAAAAGGACACATGAAATTTTACGACGGTGCGTCTTAATATTATGTTCTATATGTATTTATTATTTGTAATTGTAATTTGTAGATAAAATAAATTCAAATAAAAATTATTAAATTATTAAAATGTAAATTTTAAAAATTTTGTGTCTATGAATGTATTGTGAGTCGGTATCAATAACCGTTTGTACAAAAATATCTTTAATACTGTCAGGTTCAAGTTTAAGTCTTATTACTTGTTTAAAAAAAAATCGTTAGAAGTTGCAGATCAACGTTATTCAGACAATACACACAAATAAACTAAGGCCACTCACATTCGATGGAACAACTTCGTTTGGGATTTAAAATTTTAATTTGGTAAACAGCGGCTGAGAGAAGAAGGAATCGTACCAAACGGGTTGTAGTGCAACAACAACTGCCGACTGCAAAATAAGGTAATGAGCTTATGAGAACGAATGGCTTCGTGTTGGATGATCGACTTATGGTTTGTAACAGATGTAACAAAATGATTATTGAGCGGGCTTACCATGAAATGCAAAACCGGACCACAAGCAGGAATCGATTTAATAGCGTTCCAAATAGAACTGGCTTAGAATCTCTTCTTATTTGCGCGCTACATACGCTCTTCGAGGTAACTCGATCCATAGCAAGAGGCACCAGTAATGTTTGAATGTCTTGTCCGCCTTCATTGATGCCGACTGCAGGGCCTGTTTTATGGTACGATTTTGGAGGCGAATGAAATGAAGCATTTCCGAACCATCGACCTCCTTAATAATTTAATTTTTCCAATCATATAGATATTATTTAGATCATTTCTGACCTCGAGATTTAAAAGTATCCATTACATTTACGCTCCAAGTATTTTTAAACTCATTCAACTTATTATGTCAATTATTATGTTCAACGTATGATGTCTCTCTCTCTCTCTCTCTCTCTCTCTCTCTCTCTCTCTCTCTCTCTCTCTCTCTCTCTCTCTCTCTCTCTCTCTCTCAAATCTCTCTCTCTCTCTCAATTTTTTTGTATATTTTTTTATTCTGTTCTCTCGAAAATGAAATTTATACAAAAAACTAAATCTCAAAAATGGTTTTAAATTTTTTTATTTTCATTTCTATTTTTTCATTTCGGATGCAATGTCGCAGCTGTGTGACATAAAATTTTTGTCCTTGAATCCGAAATGAAAAAATGGATGGCTCCACACTGGATATCAAAGAAACGATATTTTTTCGTTTCTTTCGCCGTTTACCTATGATACCGGTTTTAATTGCGACTTATATAAATTTTCGACGAACTAACACTAACACAAACATTATGAAATAAAAAATATTTCAAGGCCATTTTTGACTTAAGGCCGAGGCACATAGTTTTCGTTCCGTTCCGACCTTTAAGTTGAATATGTCAAAATGTATGGAAAACCAAAAACATGCTCACAATGTTAAGTTTAAGGCGGAACCGAACCGAAACTGTTGATCAAATTTCAATAAAAACTTAAACAATAACCTCAAACTATTTGTTTTGGCGTTTATGGTTATCAGTTTTTTTGCCAATGTGTAAATCTTCACTCATTATTAAATCAATTGATATGAAATTATAAACAACTGATTGAATTGAAACAATATTGTGTGAAATTAAAAAGTTCGATTTATCAAATAACACAAAAACAACTCAAAACGAAACGAAAGCTATGTGCCTTAGAATTAAAAAAAAACTTATTGAAAATGAAACGAATCGGAACGGAACGAAAACTATGTGCCTCGACCTTTATACATTTTAGTTTAAATTTTATTTTCGAGAGAGCAATTACAAAACAATACAAAAAAATTAGTGTTCAAATATAAAATAGCCCTTTTGTTGCCCGGTAACAAAATTGTGTGGGTACGGCAAAAGTACCATGTCAAAAATTTATTTTTGTATGTGTTTTCAACAAACTTACGCATTTGTGTTTTCCTTTCAAACTTATTTTCATCCGTAAAAAACACTATAACTATACTCACAACTGTGTTGGTTGTACTTCTAATCAAGCGAAAGTTTTTATCAAAAACGCCATTACATACTATGATTTTTTACTCACATTTGTGTGGTTTGGACTTAAATTGAGACTTTTTTTATTTTTTTTGGTTGAAAAAGGGATATAATAACCGACGGTTAAAATGAAAAAAATAAAGGAAAATCATTGATATTTCACAAATTTACCAAACGCACTGGGGATTATATATAATGACCGGTAATTATATATAATCACCAGGGGCGGTATGTTGTACCATCACTTCGAATCGAATTCGAAAAAAGTCGAATCGAAAAAGTGAAAGTTGTATCATTTTTGCTTTTCGAAAATGATACAACATACCGCCATTCGACTTTTTTCGAATTTCGATTCGAAGTGATGGTACAACATACCGCCCCAGATTATACACTTTGACCGTAACATATATGTATACACCTTTCATAACTTCGCATTAAAATCTCAAAAACAAATCCGAAATTTTAATGCATATATGTACATGGTTTTCGCAGAGACATTCTCTCTCTATTTAAAGTCATACTCAGTGGTTTTAATATAAAATAAGGGTTTAAATTAACCATAAACATCTATTACGACTTAGTTTGAAGTCACGATGCTGAAACCGTGTGTAGCTTGGCTCCATTGCTTTCATTTCATTGAAATGATGTATCAAACGAAAGCAGCAGTTCTTTAACTTTAAATTATTTTATATTCTGTTTTCTTTCTAAATAAATTACACCCCGATTACGCTAGTCGAGTCGATTGTCGTTTCAAGTGACTATAAAAATTTGCTATTTGTATGAAAAATTAGCTAGTTGCTATGCCAATACGATACTTGAAACGCAAGAAACAATTAAAAACTGTAATTTCAAGTCGTGTGAAATTTTGAAGTGACTAGAAAAAACAACAAATACCCCGATTGTCGTTTGAAGTGACTACGATAATAAACATATTAGATGTTTTAATAAGACAGGCGACTACGGTTTCTTATTAGAAGAGTCACTTGAAAGTGACATATTAGTCACATATTAGTGAGTCACTTGTGTTAATCTCGTCGCACAAAACGGAAAAATAACTCACTCTAACAGACCTCTCACAATAGAAAAAAAAATTTGCCTTTACCTTTTGCCTTAAACTTTTACCTGAAGCGTCCCAAGTATAACAAAATTCGACTTTTTTGTCATTTCTCGAAGTAAAAACTTATATTTAGTTTCGGCTTTGACTTAGTTTTGCTTTCGACTTAGAATAAGATCCTGTATGAAAAGTGTCGCGATTATTCGAAACTGGACGAAACTCGATATAATCAAATTGTGCTTTTGTATGTGTGTAAATAAAAATTGGTGGAACAATTTAGTGTAAGTATGTGTGTGAAACGTCACAACCGAAACTGTTAGGGGACGAGATGCTGGCGGAATTAAAAAACTACTATTTTGATTTCAGAATTTTATTCTATACCATACGACTAACATAAATCTGTTGATTGAAAAATATTATCTATTTGAAATTTTCCCATAATTTTTGTTTTGACATATTATAACAAGGCGTGCGTATACACTTTATGTGCTGTATTATAAACAAATCACTATAATTCCTGATAACAATTTTATTGTTTCCACAATATGAAAGTTTAATTTACTGGCCCACCAATTGAATTAAGTTTTGTGCTGAAATTTCGATGTTAAACCATTAATATCCAGACAATTAATTACTTAATATAAAATTTTGTAATACTTACATTTTAAATTAAAATGTTAAACCTGCACTTCGCCTTTCACATCACTTATAATTATGATGACGTCTCCATTCTTAGTTTACAATAAAATTTCTTTCTTTCTTTCTTTATACAGGACAGTACATATACATATACGCACCAATACTAAAGTATTGATTCTTCGACTTTTTTCTAGTTTTGAAGGTAAATAGGATAGCTCAATTTTGAGTTTCGTCTTGTTATACTTGGGGTATCTCTCACAATGAGCAAAAAAAATTAAATTGAAACCAACTTCGTTTTATGTTTTATGTATCTTCATACTAATGATATTTTTAAAATTGTATTTTATATTATTAATTATAATTTTAAAATATATTAAACCAATAAATTAGTTCTTATTTGCTTTTTAACATGTTTTGTCTGGAAAATGATAACAAAAACCCTGGTTTTGAAATTAAGCTAACTTCATTAGTCTTTTCTTAAGGCAAAAGTTTAGAATTTACTAACTTTTTCCTTAACGTAAAAACGCAAAAAAAAAAATTTCTCAAGTTTTATTTTCAAACAAACTTGTAAGGCAAAAGGAAAAGTTTTTCTCTTGTGAGAGCTGTGTTAGTGTGTTACTCTTTAAATGTAAAACAAATGATTTTCCCCTTTTCAACCATTCGCCCCTACAAACAAGTTCCTTAATAACTTACCAACAATGGAAGAACTGACAGCTGAGTTTAGTTCGCCGTTTTCTACCACAATATTTTGTTTTGAGTTAAGTCCGACCCACACAAATGTGTGTGTAAAAAATGACAGGTTGTAATGTCTCACGGATCTTAGTTAAATCGGAATTATTTTTGAAAAAAAACATTATAATTTGATAACATATCACTTTTTCACGAAAAAAATTGGCTCTATTTAAGTTCAAACCACACAAATGTGTCAGTAAAAAATCATAGTATGTAATGGCGTTTTTGATAAAAAATTTCGCTTGATTTGAAGTACAACCAACACAACTGTTTGTATAGTTATAGTGTTATTTACGGACGAAAATATGTTTGAAAGGAATGCACAAATGTTAAATTGATTGAAAACACATACCCACACAATTGTGTTAGCGGGCAGCAAAAGGGATATAAATAATATAACATATTAATTATGTACTTGTTTTTGATAACATATTAATTATTTTACTATTATTGTAGTAGTGTTATTTTTCGGACGAAAACGAATTAAATGGAACGCACAAATGTGTATGTTGCTTTAAAATACATACAAAAAAAATTGGCATGATTCGTTTGCGTTACCCACACAATTGTGACGGCAGGCAGGAAAAGGGTTATACTTGGGTATGTTGAACAGAAAATGAAACAAATTTTCGTTGTTATACCGTGGACAGACACAAAAATTATCGCGATTTCTTCCAATCGCGATTGCATGTCAAACAAAATCGCGATTTATATAATTAAGGTGACAGACACAAACCCGATTTTGTAACTGCAAACGTTTAAATTCATATTTAATTAATGAAATAAAACAATTTCAATGTGTATTTGCAGATTTTGAATTACATCGAATCAGTTACAATCAGTTAATGTAAACTAAATGTATAAATAATCTCTGTGACAATTAAAAACTTTTATAATTTAATTTACAATCTAACAATTTTTCTGTATACATTCAATGAAAATGACTTGTTACCCAGCCCCATACAATCCTACTGATTTCTTCTTATATTTCACATTTATCTTCTTCCTACAACCCGATTGTAGTAATCTTGTTCTATAAACTCAGTAATCCTGTTTTGCCAAAATCGCGTGCTGACAGACTGAAAAAATAGCTACGTAATCTCAAATTCGCGATTAGCTAGTTTGTGTCTGTCTATGGTTTTACGCATTTCCATTTTTAGTTCATAGGGTAGTAACAAAAATATTGGTTGCACCATCTTTAGGAAAGTAGCATAAGTAATCGGTTCAATCAACGCGCATGAAAATGTTCCTCGACTATATCCGTTTTCCAACCCGCGATCACAATTGTGCGTGTATGAAACAATCATGTCAAAAATTTATTTTTGTATATGTATTTTGGACCATCATACTCATTTGTGCATCGTTTTCGCCTGAAAAATGACACTATAACTATAATAATAGTAAAATAATTAATATGTTAGCAAAATCAAATATGTAATTAATGTTATATAATTTATGTTCACTTTTCAAAAAGAATTTCGGTTTAACTAAGATCACACAATTGTATACGGTGGTCTGAAAAAAAAATGTCTGGGCGGAAAAGGGATATTCTAAATTTTTACAGGTGCGATTTAAATCAAAACCAAAATTTAACTTTTATACAATTTTTTCGTATAAAAATTTTTCGTATATTCTCTCTATTATAGAAAACTATTTTAACACAAGATATAAATCTGCATATAAAAATACCCATATGCATAATAAACATTTAAAATAAACTTACA
The DNA here is from genome assembly GCA_932526605.1 of Nephrotoma flavescens. Lineage (NCBI taxonomy): Eukaryota > Metazoa > Arthropoda > Insecta > Diptera > Tipulidae > Nephrotoma > Nephrotoma flavescens. Next base: position 176,263,405 of record OW052220.1, on the reverse strand, counting down.
TAAATCATAACTATTATTGCTGCGGTTTATAAGACTTTAGTTGCCCTTCGATGTATTTCGAAAATCTACCCAAATTCACTTTAACCGTTTGGATAGCTTGATATCGTTCAGCAAGTTCACGTTTCTCTTGTCGTGATTTTGTTTTAAGAATTTTCTCGAATTCTTTTGCCTTTCTCCCTAAGTTAACTTCGTATGAAATTTGTAACCAATCCTTGTCACTAAACATGTCCATAAGTGCATCTAAACCTTCTGACATCGACCACGCATCTATTTCCTTAGAGGAACACACCTCCAGCACGAAATGTATAATAACTTTAACTAATGGTTCAGGTAAAACACATCCGAGTATACCAAGCATTCGTAACCAGTTAGCTCGAATTTCGGATTCAGTACATGACTTTACGCCATTTAACATTAATTCCAAATCTTCACTGGTCATATTAACAAACAGCTTCGGACTCGCCTTTAGATGTTCAAGTGATGATCTCATAAGAGTAGTGATTGCTTCTAGTATTTCGTTGTCCTGCGGCCCTTGGAACGCTTGTTGCCCTAATTCAAGCCAAACTGCATATAGGGCATCTGGTCCACCCAAATCTTCGGTTGAAAACGAATTGCATAAATTTTGAAGGCATAACACCGAAGAAATTCTCATACGTCGTAGTTTTTTCAAGACGATCGGTTTTGATTCTTGAAGAATATCGTTTACATTATCCGGAATAGGATGTGCTCGTTCCCAAAGCTTTTCTATTAAACCCAAAGCTTTAACTGCTTCCTGAATTTCAATGGGAATCTTGTCTGTATTGTCTAAATTGGTCGTACTCGAATAGTTCGAAACGTCATAATCATTAACACTTTCAGCATCTGACATTTCCTCTTCATCGTCACCGTTAACGATATCATCATCGTTGAAAGAACACAGATTTGTAAGGGTTTCGGCTCCAATTCGTTGCGCCTCCAAAAGATATTCAACATTTACCACTTCACGATCTAACTCTGTTGGCATATCAGCTTTCCGCCGACGTCTTACAGCTTGTTCCTCTGTTTCTTCTTCCATCTCGATCATATGATCATCGGTCACCTCGATGTCGTATCCCTCTTGATCGATCCCATCGATTGGAAGCGTGCTGGTTAATTTTCCCAGGACAATTCTATGGTTTAAATTTAGAGTTTTGGATACAGACTGTAGGATTTGGTTTAAAAAGGTTGCCGAGAGAGCCGGTACATTTGTAACTATTCCAGCAGCCACTGTGCGTATAAAAGTGTTTGCGAATTGATTACTTGGATCATTGTCCAAATTCAGCAGGTGTACAAATTCGTTGCCATAGTTTGTTAATACTTTCCAAGAAGTAGGATTATCCTCGGTGACGACTAGAAGACATTGAGCCACCGCTATTGCTGTAATTATAAAAGTTTGTGTTAATATTATTAATTAAAACATAATGGTGGCAAACGTACAAATTTCACTGCCGTACACTGTATAATTTAAATATCTAATGAAACCTTCTAATAATAGTGATTGATTCAAAAATACTAGAGCGACTGAAGTACTTTCACACAAATTCCACACAATATTAATGGCCTGTAAAAAGATATCAGACTTTTGATCGAGTTGTGAATTCATGGTTTTGTCAAACACGGGCACCCAATCATAATCAGCCGTGTACTCTTGCAGAAGCGATAGAAGTGGAGTTAATACATCTTGCTCGACTAGAAGTTCACAAATTTCAGTCCCATTAACTGATAAATTTCGTAATGCTCCGGCTGTTGCATGGCGTAGATTAGCATTCCGATCAACTAAAAATGGGGCTGCAATTCGCACAATATCGCTTTTAATAATTAAGCCAATATTTATGTTATTCTGACATAGGGTCGATAATGTTTGAAGGCCACACAATTTCTCCTCAATATTTGCTGATTCCAATTGATCAATAATATTATTTATGGGACCACCAGCATCGTTACCCTCAGAGATGAGCGAGGCCGACAATCCATCGCCATTTGGTACACCAAGCGGGTTTTGAATTTTGGAACGGATTTTTTGTTTACGTGTTTTACCCATGCTGCGATGTTTTGATGATATTCACATTAAATTTATTCTAAATTTGATAATTATTTTTAAATAAGAAATTATCGACACGCACCACGTTTCGGCCTCGTTTTATTTTCATACGAGCTGTCAAAATTATTATTACAATTGTGCTGAGTAGCTGAATTTTTAATAATAAAGCGAAATTTGGTTGCGTACAACATAATACATTGTTCATTGGGCTAAAGTACCCTCTAAACATGGTGAATCGCAAGCGAATCACAAGCGAGGTCATTCTTGTATGAAAGACCTCGCAAACGACTCGCCTTGGCGAGTCAAACGCGAGTCGTTAGTGTTTCACCTGGCGTATGGAAATTAAAATGAAAGTGAGCTCATGTAAATGTATTGGTAGTTCGTATTCTCTTCAAATTAGAGTCATTTACGACGTGCAGGTGAATTAAAAGCGAGTTACAGGCGAATCAAGAACGAAATGCAGGCGACGTTAAAGTGAATCATTAGCGAGCAGCTTTTTGTTTCTCAATCATAAATAATGTCTGAAAAATAAAATTTAAAACGTTGGTTTCAATAAATTCGTATATATTTATTTCTAATATTTTATAAATCATTTGTATTATGCTATATTATTAATACTATATAAACACTATTAATTAATACTACAATATTAACGATTATTAATATTTATTACATATGCACACTTATTATTTTTTAATATTTTTTATCAATAATCAAATTTTTCACAAATATTCCACACTAAATGCGTCAATTTAATGATAATAAACAAAATAGCTACCTTACCCATAATAAATATGCTCGCGTATACTATACTAATTTTCCATGTATTGGTGTCGTATGAAAATCTTAATTCGCTTGCGACTCGCTTTTGACTCAATTTGGCGAGGCCTCGCAAATTTCTTTAGAGGGTGGGACTATTTTTTAATTCAACCCGGGCGAGCAGTGTGCCTGCAAAAATTTACTCTGTTTTTTATTGAACCAGAGTAATTTTACTCTGCATGCGTTTTTATTCATGAACTGTGCTTACACCGTGTATAGTCTGTCCTTCAAATTTTATCACGAAATGAATGTGTAAGAGTGTTAGTGTATAGCAGAGTGAAGTATCATCACCTCTAAACAATAAACAAAAGAAATTTGTTTTATAATTAAACTCAAATTCATAATTTATTTACCAATTTAAATATAATTTTATTATTGTTATTCAACATTATTTATTAGTTTTTAAATGTCAAAAAATTGTTTTTATAAAAACAGAGTTCATTTATTTTTTTAGTAAGTCAATTCATTTTTATAAAAACGAATTATTCAGCTTTACTTCGAATCCTCACCCGTACACACTGGATAATTTGACACCGCGCAACATTTGCTCGGTGTAAGCTGGGTAGCTCTGCTCGCCCAGGTTGAATTAAAAAATATGCCTACTGTATGCCTATTCCGAATATTCCTAAATAATAACCAAATATTTCCTTAAAATTAACTTAAATTTGTCTATACATACATTTTTTCTTTATCATTCGAACGTATTTGCATATCGAACAGTCTAAGACCCTCTAACGGCAACTTTCTACATTAGTTTTCAATTTTTTTTTGGGAGTTGTGGATAAACTGTCTATTTAAATTTTTTCTATAATATTAAATTAAAAAATTTAAAAACAAACAAAGGTAGGTACGAGACTGCAGGTTTACTTTATTATTGGGGGGAAAAAATTGTGTCTATTGTTAAATCATTATGTTGTATTCTGTGGTTATATATCCGATCGAACTTGCACAACTTTTCCAAGTTTGAGAGCGAATAACAAAAAATTAAAAGAAAATTTCGAGAAAAGGAAAAAAAACTAAGCTCGAGTTTTCCATAATTGCTATTGAATATTGCTGATGCTTACGAACCTGCACAACTTACCCTTACTTTAGTAAAGAACATTCTTAACTAATAAACTTGCGACCAATAAAGTAAAACAAACACGTGGCTTTTTTGAATTTTAATAAAAATTTTCATCAGTTTAATTATTATTTATAATTATATTTATCATACATTTTTAAATATATAATTTTTTAACTAATCTTAATTATATAATTAATTTTATATTGTTTATTTACATACAAAATAAAATAGACTTTCTATAACTAAATATATAAACATTTTTTTGTTGTTTAAATAAAATAAATTCAATAAAGTTTTTATTTAAATATATAACGACTAAAAAACTAAATTAATAACAATTTTGAAAAATAGTAATAGTAATTTATGTGTTTATTTACATGTAAATATAATTTTTGAGTCTTTTAATTTAATTTATTATTATAAATAAACGGGGTTATGAAAAAAAACTCTGGATTGTTTCGTCCTTACAAAAAAGGCAAATTAAATATTTCATTTCATATTTCATATTTTCTCAATAATTGTTATTTTTTATGTTTTAAGGCAATTTTATAACGTTTTTATAGTTTTTGCAATAAATTAATAAAATAGCACTTCATTAATTTTGTTTTAATTTTTCGTATTAATCCTTCGATAAAACAGAAGGATGCATAAAAGGAGGCACTTTTATTTTATAATTTTTCCAAATATTTATTATATTTTAGTTTTTTACTTTGTAAATGGCACGCAAATGTACACAACCGTCTTAAATTTAATCGTAACTAGTTTTTAATATATAAAATAAAATTAAAAATCGAGTTTTTAAATTAGCTCATAATTAAAAACAAAAAATAATTAACTAAAGCTTTTAATTTTGCACAAAATATAAAAAAAATTATAAAAAATATTTTAATTATTTACAAAATTGTATTTTTAACAGCATAATTCTTAAACTATTTTTATCGCAAAGTCTGTTTCTAATTTATATAGGGTTTTCTTAACACGTAACGCTGTTAGTCGAACCGCTGGATTAGGATGCCAACATTCTTGCATTATTTTACCTAAAACTAATAAAACTTCTTCGTCCTGCCACCGCACTGGGACGGGCGGTCGAATTCCTTTTATACACACTACTTCGTGCATATCCTCAAAACTTGGATCGGATGGCACAACATCATGATAGGGGAGTGCATAATCTTCGCACGTTGTATTTTTTGTACCCCGTATCGTGGTTATACACCGCCGCGCCATTTCCCAATAAACTAGACCAACAGAATACATGTCGGACATTTTAAATGGCTCAAATTTTGTACGATCAATCGTCTCGTCTAGCACCTCGGGGCTCATATAACGACGTGTACCAACTCGTGTGTTCGGTGCAATATGTAATTTATCAACATCACTCATATACTTAACGGCAAGTCCAAAATCGGCGATGGCACATTGCCCATTTCGCTTCACTAGGATATTTTTACTTTTAATATCTCGATGTGCGATCGCCGGTTTTCCCGGAGATCCAAATATTTCCGTGTGAAGATGCGCCAATCCAGATGCTAGCGAAACAGCCAACACTTTTAGCATATGTGGATTTAATACTCGTCTTTGTAAGTAGTCGTGAAGGCTTCCAAGCTCATGATAATCCGTGATCAGCAACATTTGTGTCCAAGACCCGGTTCCTTTAATATCGGCCGCAATGAATCCCAGTATATTTTCGTGTCGCATCAAAACTGTTTGATAAATTTCCGTTTCACGGAACCATGAAGCTTCTTCCGTTGTGAAAAAAACTTTGACCGCAACTTTCTCGTCACGCCACTTAGCCAACCACACCTCACCGTAACGCCCTTTACCAATCGAATGCATCATTTGTATTTGCTTTGCAATAGTTCGTTGTACGAGTAACGGTAATCCGGATCCCGAACCACTGCTTTGATCCACCAACTCCGCTATTTGACTCATATGGCTGGGGCAGAATGACTCCATGGAGTATGGCCGCTTTCTCAGTTTTTCTCGTTTTCGGTATGTGTAGTACACGGCAAATATAACCGCTACGAAAGCAACTAAACATACGACAAGTGAAATAATGAGGGCTAAATGAACGGATGAGTCGTTTATATTCATTGTAGATGGTGGTACTGTAGTTTTCGGTGTATACTCAGGAATTAAATGTTGATTGCAATAGTCGCCCGAATCACAACATTTTATATTTTTTCCATGGAGTTCTGGTGCTGTGGCCACTTGACACTAAAATAAAAAATAAAAACAAATTAATTAAAATATGCGCGTCTAACAAAATTAAATTACATAGAACTGGCATTTTTTGGAAAAATGTCGAAGAATGACTTAAGAAGGACTACAAACAATAAACACGAAATTTCCGAGGAAAATTTAACTAAAATATGCGGTCGTCTTTAATAGACTTAGTTTTCCGATTTAGGTTGAATTCTGGTTAAGAAATAATCGAGTTCCATTCGACGACGACACGATTAGTCAGAGAATTTTAATTAACAACTGGTTTTCGTTCAACAAGGCAAAGTTAGATCCTTTAAAGGTCAATGTAGCATTGATTGTGGGACCTTTTGTATTCAAACCTCCAAAAGGTCCCGAGGGGACATATATTAGTGCTAAAATTAGTACCCCTCATCCGCTTCTTGTAGGTATCTCTTGGGGGTAACTTTGAAATTAAAATGGGAATCCTTATTTTTTATTGCAGATTCGGATTCTACGGCTTAAACTACGTAGGATTTCTTTGAAACATCTTTTTTCGATTTATGATAGATGCCGCTGTAATAATGATATTAATTTTTTTTCGATTTCTCCTACTGAGAACCTATGCATACGATTCTGCAATACGTCTGATTAAAATTAACTATTATTGTAACCTAGGAGCATGCAATTAAATCTGCTTTCAAATAAATGATTTTTTGTATTTCGTTTTAAAAATATCGATTCAGTTCAATGATTATTTAAAAACAAAAAGACATGTTTGAGTTAGGCTATTAATACAATATAAAAAATGAAGTATTTAATTGTACAAGAAAACATTGAAATTGTCCTGGTTTATGGAGAAGCTGGCCGTAGTCTTGATAATGCTGTCACTCTTGATAATGCTGACACGGTCACGTGCTTCATTTTACCGGACTGTTAAACAATTTACTACTGATGGAAGTGTTCAACCGAAAAAAAGACTCGTCCTGCTGTATTGGCTGCAGTAACTCATAATCCTCATATTAGTTTACCAGCAAACACCAACAATACGTGAGAATATGATTGACCGAATCAGTTGTGCCGAAGTTCAAGCAGACACGCTTCTCGGTCGTGTACATTGATTTGAAATGAGGATTAATAAGTGCATTGAAGTCGAAGGCCATCATTTTAAGCACTTCATTTAATTAAATGATGGGGCGAGGGGGCCATGTAAATCAAGCACCATGGTACGTGAAAGGCGAGAGGACTCACGTGAATCAAGCACGAAGGGAACAGAAAAATACTACGTCCACGTCGTTATTCCTGGGTTACGCTCAAAGTAGTTTATTCACCAGCCAATTACACTTCTACAGGTAAAAAATTTTCAGTTATTCAGAAATTTTTAAAACAAAATACAAAAAAGATAATTTATTTGAAAGCAGATTTAATCGCATGTTCCGGGTTACAATAATAGTTAATTTTAATTCAGACGTTGTGGAGAATCGCGAGGTTCTCAATAAGATAGATCGAAAAAATGTTTCAAAGAAATCCCATGTACTTTAGGCCGCAGAATCCGAATCTGCAATAAAAATAAGGGTTCCTATTTTAATTTCAAAATTACTCCCCACCCCACTCAACGTTAATAGAGTTTAATGTACAGTTGAGTATAAAGGATTTCAGTAATTTTGAGTGCTGAGTGGTATTCGCTATATGAGGCCTTGTTACTTTAATGATATAGTAAAATAATATTTATATCTGTTTAAGACTTATGTAGAAGCCGCTCACTATGGCACATTTCAAAACTAGATGTAACCAAACAGAACATCACAAAACAGTACATGGTACGGAACAGGACCGATTAAAAAAGGCCATCACGAAAATTTTCCTTCACTTAACAGTTGCAGATAAATACTACATTTCATGAAATCCATCGATACGGATCAGTCCAAATTTTATATGGCAAACTTGATCGAAATTTTGTTTTAGATCACAAATTTTGATATGTGTAATCTATCTAGTAAGCGGATTTGCGTTGTTTCACGAACTTTAATAACTGAACTGGATTAGATCGAAATTTAATCAAGCGTCGAGAAAAGCAACTAATATTTCAATATAAATCTCAACCTGTAATGTAATATGTACTATTTTGTGACGAACTGTTTTAATCGGTCCTGTTCCCCACCATGTACTTTAGTGAACTATTTATTGTTTTGTGATATCCTGTCCCTATATATTGTGAAATGTGCGGTTCCGCATGGGACCTGTCTTAGTCCATCCCAACGGCCACTAATACGTAGCTATATAACTATATAAAAAAATTTTTAACGGATGTGACCGAGAACTACCTATACCAGGTGTGTAAATATGGAACCGGAATTTTTTAGTAAAAAGTATACGTTCATCGTATGATACTGATAAACAGTACTTTATTCAAAGTATTGCCCATTATTAGTTATACATTTCTCCCATCTTTCTGGCAATGCGAGGATGCTACGCCAAAAAACTGTTCTTCTGAGGCAAACCAGTTATCGAGCCATTTTCGTATGAAATGCAGTGCTCCTCAACAAGCCCGTGCCCCATCGATGCAAATAAGTGATAATCGGACGGAACCAAGTCTGGCGAGTAAGCCGCACATGAAAGAATTTCCCTGATGATGGTTGTCGTGGATCAATCCAAGACATTTTGCGCTTTGGATTCTCAAAATGATCCATTTTTCATCGCCAGTCCCAATTCGATGGAGAAATGACTTTCTTCAGTATCTGGCGAGCAACATTTCGCAAGTGGTTTTCTATTTTCCTGTTGCCTTCATTCAGTTTATGCGGAACCCATTTTCCCAGCTTATGGATCTTAGCCATGGCTTTTTAGTATGGAGACGGCCTCTCGTGCTACATTCAATTGAACCGCGAGTTGTTTTTAAGTTTGAGTGTCATCCTCATCCATCAATGCTTGCAATTCACTGCCTTTAAACTTTTTTGGTCGTCTTCCACGTTCTTCGTTTCTCACGTCAAAGTCACCACTTTTGAATTTGTTAAGCCACTCATAGCATTGTGATTTACCAAGAGCATGCTCCCCGTAAGTTTTGAAATGCATTCGTTGTGATTATGCAGCAGTTTTCTTCAAATGATAACAAAAAATCAATGATGTCCGCATATCATCGTCTCAGCCCTAGAAACGTTGCTATACAAAAAAGGCGTCCAAGGCAAACCATCCTTTGCGTCTTTGTAACATAAATAACTATTTTATCAAGACGGATAATCTTAAAATAATATATAAATAAGAAGCAATAGAAGGAATATGATAACACGTCTCGATATGACCAATTTGTTTTCATTTGCATATTTCAAAAATCTGCTGATATGCTGTTTTTGAATAAAGCTATACTAAAGTCCATATTAGTATGAAACGTGGCTTGAGAAACGCTTGATTAGTTTTCTACTAAAACAGAGTTCAAAATAATAATATACAAAAATTACCATAATTAGAAAGTTTTGTAGAAAAGGTGTGGTATATTGGTTATTGTACCAATGATATATATGGGGTTGTATAATTTTTGTGTGGGCTACACAAGTATAAATCGTTAGAAAAATAAATTGTGTCCCGCCTACTCCCAATTAGCTCAAAATAAAATATCGTAAGATCGCGTATATAAAAAGGTCAATAGGTTATGATTTTAGTTATTAGAAAGAAGAAACACCGATGCCTACCTGTAAAAATCCACCATTTTGTTCTGGCCCCAAGCATCCAAACGAAATTTCTGGTTCCGATGATCCCGTTTCTTCATCCCTCACTTCTTCAATCACAGTAAAACAAACTCCACCCGGCCTCGTCTCGCACGTACCATTTAACTGATCCCCAGGACAGTGTCCTTCACAATAGCATTTAATTCCCTTGGCTGTAAATAAACAAGAAACAAAAAAACTCATTAGAGACACAAGAAAAAAAAACAATTTCTTTTTTAAAACATAAAAAATGTGTTAAAATCGTTATAGAAAATTATTTATTTGTAATAAGTCTCGACACACATAAAAACAAGCTACATCATAAAAAATCCATAAATTATAATCAAGATAACAAAAAAAGGCGAGCGAGAGAGCATAATTGTATCTTTACATATGTACATACGTATACATAAATACAGACAGACAGATATTATTTATATATAATCTAATCTTAACCCTTTTTTGACCTCAAAACAAAATCTTAAGATGAAGTACACACTTATAACTTATAGTCTATAAATCAAGAAAACCGTACTCTAATCATCGTGCATTCCTCCCATTTAATGATTTGTGTGTGCTTTCTAATTCTAACTCGTTAATAAACAAACTTGTTTACAAATTAGCGCGCGCAATTTTCTTTTTGGGTGGCTTAACACCATTCAACACGCATAAAATTGCATTGTTATCTTAAGTCTGATTTTATTTAAGGAAATACATACAACAATTAACAATATAAAGACACGTGTTTATTGTCGTTTTATCTAATTTTACTACACATATTTTAATTGTATGACTCAAGAAAGCGTATACATACACAGTGATATGAAATAAGGTAAAACATAAAAAAATATTAATTTTATGTCTTGTGTCGTTTTATAAGTTTTCTTAAATACATACAAGTACAATAGTAACAACAACAACTGTTGAAATTTAATTGGCAATAAGAAAATTAATTTGAATATACGACTTTACAATATTCAATTTCCTGTCGTATTGTTTATGTATTTTGTTGTAATTTACTGGAACAGGAATGTCGCGTCTCGTAGAAAATACCTTAATTTAAAAGGTAAAATGAACGAAAAATGATTGATTAGCCGACTTCGGGTGGATTTGATAAGCATTTACTACTAGGTATTCATTCTTACATAAAGAACTCGACGATATAGTGCAATACTTACAGTACTTAACAATTAACAAGCAAAACTAAATCATTCAACCGGTATGATTGCATTAATTCGAAGATCATAAATTTGGAAGGGAGACTATGAAACGCTAGTACTATTCAAATTATTTTATTATAAGTGTCCATTGTAAATATTCAGAAAACAACGAAAAAGTCGAGTCCGCTGCTAAATTAACAATGCTGAGATATACACCGGGATCAAATATTGGTTTCACTGAAATTTTTTGTTTTGCTTTTATCCATTAAAAGTACAGCATCGCTTAATAAAATTATTCGTTCAGTTCAGTTTTTAGAAAATTTTGTCGGCCAAATCGGTTTCTTAAAAAAATTGTTAATTGTTTCAAAGAAAATGATCCCAGTACATATAAGAAATATTAGTTTACTGTATCAAACTAGATAAGCTCATAATAGGTCTTTCGAGACGTGGGTGGTAGTTTTAGCTAGATGCAAGTCTTATTTAACACTTTTAAAAATTTAATCTGTAAATGTCGGTCATCGCCCGTTTATATACAATGAAACCAGATTATATATAAGGAAATTTAGCAATGCAATAATACAATCTTTACGGCAACGACCCCCCCAGGTCCAAGGATCTATTGACGCAAAAATTATGATACAGCTGTACTAATAAAAAGAAGGTTAAAAACACTTCGAACTCAAAACGTACGCTGAGGAACATTCTAAGCAACGAATATCTGCTTGGAAATCGGAAAAATTTGAAATATTAGAGGAAACAACAACCGCAACCGAAACATCAAATTAAAAAACCACAACATTCATAGACTACTTTGCTAAGCTGCGTCATAAATTTTTGGTGATGATCACAGCGTAAGAGACAAACAAACAAACTATGGGATTCCAGATTAACATCAGCTAAAGGAAAGCACCTTATGAAGCCATAGAGCCCCGAATAAAAAGAGTAATTTTCTTTTACTTGATAGCTTTCTGTGTTAAGGAAATTGTAGGCAATAATTTTAAATCATCGGATAGACGATTTATTGTCCATACATCAATATTCGCCAATCTTAGTAACAATTGCCAACGCTGAAGCATTGAACAGAGATCACTTAAGCATATGATAAGCAAGTGTACCAAATTCAAATTTTGAAACCATCATGAAACTAGAAGTAGCATTGAAAATTCAATAAAGCAAACCTAAAGAGAACTACTGTTCAGCTGTCTTTATGGACATCGCTCAAACATTTTGTTAAAGTTTACACACAATGGGCACAAAAATAAAAACGCGTTTGCCAAATAATTTTCATGCGGTTCTTTCTGAAGAAATACCTAAATAAAAGACAATACAAAGTTAAATTACATGATTCCGTTACCCGCATACTTAACATTTTGTCAGATGTATCACAAGGCGGAGTTCCGGGGCCCATGCACATTTGTTGTATACACCTGATTTATACTGTGTCCGAATTGTTTGATAAATATTTTTTAGAACTAATTTTGTGAAAATACCGAACGCACCCGAATTATCACAGTCTTTAGATATAATAATTTTTGACAGTTACGTGATAATTTAATCGGATAAAAGTTGTCGTATGCATTTGTTCAATCAATTATTATGATTAGAAGCTGATTAAAGTGAAGGATCAGTACTCAGGGATATACTCAACAGCAATATGCTTTATAAAATTCAAAGTTAAAATATAATAAATAAAACTGTGTTTATGATTTAAAACTTTTTCTTTTATTTGTAGCGTAATCTTAAATCTATAAATAAATGACAACAAGCTCAATTTTTAAACCAATAATAAATTAAATGGCAGGCATTTTTATCAAAAAAAAAATTATCACCGAATTCGGGCAGCAAAACGAGAAAATTTCACAAAAGAAAATTTTTTTTCACATAATCTCAAATAACCAGGCTAGAAAATATTTATCACACAATTCGGTCACAGCCTTAGCAAATAATGTTACTGTATCAACTTTTACTGATGATCCAGCTATTTTTTTATCTCAAACTGTATCGCGAATATTAAGGATTTGGAAAAAACAAGTGAATGTAAAAAAATCCACCCAAATTACATTCACGCTGAAGAAAAGGACCTGCCCTGAGAAAATATTTTGAAGTATAATGTATCCAAATAAACTTTTTTTAAATATTTTTCCGCAAATTTACAACAGAATTTTTTAATTATATCGAAAGCAAACATTTACTTACATCAATTCGATTCAATGTTCAACTCTAAAACACATACTAATATATTTAATGCGACCCTAGCATATCGTCGCCGGCTTAGACAAAATTTAGTAAACACGATCATCAAATACGCGGATTTAAACAAAATCATTACTGAATAGTATCATAGACACACTATTGGTTTCGTAACTATGATTAACGCGAAATCATGGTTTCGTACAAGTGTGCCATGCTTAACCATAGTTACAAACCAAATTTGAACACAGTTTCGAAATGAGATATTTTTTCTCATTTCGATGCATTTTAGTACTCACAACGCCAAATGCATCAAAAATGGAGATTCCGGACACTAATAGTTTACCAAGCAAATCAAGTTTTCTTTGAGTTTTCTATTTGTGATTGAGATATTTGGTTGGCGAGAACACATTTTTTTCTGTTCTGTCAATAGAAAAGTCATTTCTGACAATTTAAAAGTCATTTAAATGTCAATGTTGACATTTTTGTCAATGCCTACTCGATTGCTGTTTAAAACTAAACGGGAAGACAAAAAAATTGTAGTGTGTCTTGAGTTTTCATTTAAGAAATCATGATCTCTTAATTATAGTTACGAAACCAGGGGTGACATGTTCTACCATCACATTTTCGATACTTTATCGAAGTTTATTTCTCATTTTTCTAAACTAAAGTGGACAACTGTTTCATTTATGAACTATTTCTTTTCTATTGCTATCACAACCTACTAGTACAAATGCGAACAAATTGCCTTTCTCTAATTTCGTTCAAGTATCGAAAACAAATTATTTCTTGATAGAAATGGAGTAGAATATCACAATTTTTCAATCTAGCAACCTGGTAAATGATATAAAATGTGAAATAGTGTCACATTTTATTCTAAAGAAGCGAGACATAATCTACGATAAAGTATCGAAAATGTGATGGTAGAACATGTCAGCACAGTAGTCTGTCTATGGCATAACTCTAAAACGGGTGCTAATTGCATATTCGAATTCCGTCGTCAGTTTAGTGTTTTGGCATATATAACTCAATTTGGCCAAAAATGGCACTTAAAAATAATTCTTTTCTTTTTTATAGTCACCACTGTAACTGGTGCCTGGGCTTGACCCTTTTATCAAGAGAATGGCTGAAAATTTTCAAACTTGCCTTATTCGCCTATCCCATTTAGTCTGTAATATAGAGTTTAAATCATTTTTTAGACATATTGATATGCAGATTAAACTTTACATAGAATCGCGAATTGAAGAGGAATGTACAAAATGAATACAAATTCAAGAAATTAATAAGCCATCGGCCTCTTTGGCCTAAAAATTATTTTACTATACTTGGGCGATAATTTGTCCCATGCCTATTGAATTCGAAATTTCAGCTCACTGATCAACGAGAATCGTGAGTTAATTAATCTCGTAAATGTTTCTCGCGGATAGGTGGTGCAGTGGTTCAAGCTTCGGCTTTTGGACTGAAAGGTACGGAATCTGCATCTTATCTGAGGCAGGATATAAAATGAAAGGCCCTCAATTACAATCGATGATGTAATAAACACAACTATTCGATCAGATATACTAAATTTGAGTTGACTCAAATGCACAACACTAAAAATTTACAATTATCCATGCAACTGAATGTTAAAACACAACATCTCAGTAATAATCCCAGGATTTCTACTATGAAACTTATTAGATTTCGGAAAATTCGATTCGCGGCGTGTTTTGGTTTTATGATTTTTTTTTCTATCGAATGATTCGAAATCGACAAATTCGCTAGATTATGAAACAAAAAAAATACGAATCGAGTTAAACGAAAATGTGACGTCAAAATCCGACTCAAACCGTCTGACCTCATTAGGTGGCGAATGTCATATTGTGTCAATGTTGTTTTAAAATAATAATTTTTTTTATCATGTATATAATTTCGGTCGTGTATTTTTATACTTTTTAATTAAGGCAATAATTATCATATTGTTTTTAAATATCAATAGATATATTTACCAAGATGCAAGTTGTAAATATATAAATCTGATTTGACAGATCCACAACGATTCGTTTTGTTTCATAATAGCAATATTTGAAGCGTATCAAATTTGTTAGATACTGAAATTTTCGAAAGCGAATAATGGTTCATAATAGACCCTCAGTTTACTATTCAGTTTTGTTCTGGAGAACTTCCTCAAAACAATATTTTGCCTTATGGCTCTTATGTAGTGAAGTGTTAGTTTGGTGTACAAGATATTATTCTAAGACGTTAATATACTCGTCGCTGCTCAGAAAAATGGTATAAAGGCTAAAATAAGTGTACCCGCCGAAGAAAAGCACTCCGTACCATTAAATTACTTCCTCAACCGTAATCGTAGAGAAGTATATGCTATGCTTCCCCTATTGTAACCATCCGCGTTATAAAGTATTGACACCGCGGTTGTCTAGGTAAAAAAAATGCATGTGCCTACATAAATTAACTAATAACTAAGTAGGTAACTTCTGGCAGCATTTCACAAAATTCGAAGAGTAAAAGTAATTAAATCTAATAATATAACCAGACATTTCCTCATAACTATGTACGTGTAATCTCATCAAAGGGTTTGTAATAAGAAAATAATATTATTTATGTTTTCTGAATTCTACTTACAAAAATAACCTAAAAAACTAACAGTCTTAAAAAAAATAAAGAAATTTTTCTAGTCTAGACAAAATTTTTCTTTTTTTTTATTTTCAAATCCAAAAATATCAAATCTATATAGAGAAAAAAACAAAAAAAAATATTATAATTCTGTAATTTAATTTAAATTCAATTCTAGTAAAGATAATTTAATTTTTTTTGTTTACTTAAAAAGACAAAACTGCTTGTTCCCGGTGCCCCAAGATCGTGTGTAGGTATATCGATTATGTACAACGGAAAAACTGTTACACCGTATGCCATTGCAGCAGCCGTGTTGCTCTGTATGTATTTTTGTCGTTGACGTCAATCTTATTAATTTTCATTTTGCATGTGTACCTTAGATATGGATATAGATCGACGAACAGATATTATTGACATAAATAATTTTCATTCAAAATTTATAGATTTTAAAACACAATTCTGGATAATTTCAATAATGTTTATGTGGAGTTAAGCACACACGGTGGCAACCTGTGGTGATCTTTTCCGATATTATTCTTATGCTTAATGGGGTTTTTCTTTCGTATATTTCTATATAATTATATATAACGTATGCAATGCAATATACACACCAATATTATTATTATGAAATCTGGTGTCGCACACACCTTGTGCGCTTCCCAAAAAGGGTTAAACATTATAAGATTGTAACACACCGACACACAAAAATATTATACATAAATAATTTCCGACTCATGTCTTATATTTACATATCTTTGTCATTGTGTATTATAGGATCGATCGATTCACTCAAGAATCTCAATGTTTAAACAAAAAAAAATGTTTATTTTTCTTTTTATTATTGAATTTTTCAATTAACTCTATTCACATCAATTCAACAAAAACATTTTTCTTTTAGTTTCTTTTTTTTTTTTTTTGTTGATTTCTGTTAATATTTACGTTAAATATTTTATCAAGCATTTTTATTTTATGTAAACTAATTTCCAAGTGGGTACACCATACTAAGTACACTTCCGTTCTGCATAATTATAATTAAATTTTATAAAAATGGAAAAAAAATAGTAATAATAATAAAAAAATTACTGTTGGCATTTGAAAAATAATTTTGTTTGTGAGATGAAAATTTGTCTTTCTGACACGATTGTTATAATATATAAACGAATATCTTAATTACTATGTATTATATGATATGAATGAAATGTGTAACTATATAGCTGTTATGTGAAGGCAAACGAGATTTTTTTATGAATCCGCAATCGTAATTAGATCAAAATCGCATTTTATTTTCAAATGAAAATGCGCATTATTAATTTAATTGTGTAAATTACATTACAAACAAACATAGAATTTCCATTTACATAGTTTTTTTTAGTATAAAAAATGTCAAAACTATTATGTGATTTATGGGTGAATAAGGTAGATTTATGACGTAAGCAGCAATAATCGTTTATTTAAACGTTAATAATATGCATGTACTCTCTAAGACTTTGATACCAAATAAGTATTTGGTGTTTTAAATGTACCGTAGAGAATATTTTTAAAATTTGCAAATGAGCTAATAAACGTGAAAGAGTATTTTGTGAGTATAAAATAATTTATAGTTTTAATAATATTACATAAAAAGTTGAACAATGACATAAAAACATGGGTCATATAAGGAATTCGGTACTTCAAAATATACCTAGGCTTTGTAGGTTCGACCGCCGCGGAAATACAATTTCTTTATATCAGAATTAACCCAATTTAATTTTAGTTTCAATAATCCTCTGTCAAACATAGAAACACATTAAGAGCACTGCAAGCAGTAATAATTTTGATTTAATGAACCGGCGGCGTCTTAATATCTTGACATTTATACGTACCTACTATTTCATATATCGTGATTAGAATAAATTAATTACTACTTTTGGAATCTTAGATTTAAATCAATTTAGAAAAAAACTGGTTTAAAAAAATATGGTTTTTCTAAATTACTGTATTTAACTTGTTGCGAAGTTCATACAAAAGCGTTTAAAACTCAAAAACTATTACAATTTTGTAGCTGCTTTGCTTTGATGAATTAAATTAAATTTAGACCATAGCGACATTACAAATGAGAAACTGTTAAGAATTAGTTTAATAGTAGATTATGTAGGAAGTGAGTAAAATAGGAGATTATTGCACGAGTGCGGAAATTACCGAGGCTGAAGAACAAGAGTTGTAACTCAACAAGATCAATAATCGACGTGTACACCTGAGTTATCTACAAAATTGTTTCTAAAACTTCATTTTGATTAAAAATATTATGTTTTTATCGAGAATTTTGTAATAAATACATATTTCTTTCACAAAATATACCGACGAGAAATTTTTATACTGCTTTCGAATTTCCATTGACAATTCCTTTAAAAAAACAATTGTGTATGAAAATTGTTCAGTTTTTATAATCAGATATCTAGTAACCCATCTACTTTAGTCCCTAAGGAGTAAAATATATCATTAATTAATTATGGTTCGATTTTCAAACAAATAAAGTATTGCTTTTGGTCGCAGTAATACAAAAAATATTTTACCGCTGATGCTTCAATATTTCACACCATATAAAGCTATCTGGTATTTTAATTTCTAAGAGAAAAACCCAATCTGCACATCTTGTCAGTGAAGTAGCCAGAAAACTATCAAATTTCTGAGGGATCATATATAAAGAAATTCTAAATTACGATACATATGAAATTTATATTAACCACGGGTCAACAATTATCCCATCCATTTCTATAGAAAAGTACAAAACAACGCAAGACAAACTAATATTATACTGATACCGTCCGTGCTATCGAATTTTTATATTATGAGGTGTGCAACTAAATTTCCGGTTTTTTTGAAAAATGAAAAATGGTAAATTTTAATAGTAATATAAAAAATGGTGTATTGTTCTTTGCTATCTACACATTTTTGCCTGCACATTTTTACCACGACGATAAAACGATGCGATGCGTCTCTGAACCGAAACCGTTCATCCAACCAATTTTGCACTTCTTCGAAACTGGTCAAGTGTAGCCCTGCCAAGCCACGCGCCAGCGACCGGAACAAGTGATAATCCGAGGGGGCAAGATCTGGCGAATAATGCGGGTGTGGTAGCAGATAGCATCTCAGCATTTTGATGGTGTCCTGGACGATGGGGGTGCAATGGCATGGAGAGTGCTATCGTGCTGCAATATCACTCGTGCGGGTTTTTCGGGCGAGGCATGGTTCAGATTGATGGGTTGTTGTCGGTAGCGTTGCCCATTGACAGTTTCGCCCTGTTTCAGGGCTCCAAAAGATCCACTTCTCATCTCCCGTAACAATGCTACGAAGGAAGCTCTTTCGTTCATGCCGTGAAAGCAAAATTTCGCAAGTGGCTCTTCGATTTTTCATTTGTCTCTCAGTGCGTTTGTCTTTCATTTTCCCTACCTTTGAATTTTTCCCATAGTATGTATACGTTCCGGAGCGCTTCTTGGTTCAATGTTTTTTGGTGTGTTAGATATTATATCTGTGTTTGAGTGTATCACTAAATTTGGCAGAGCTATAATTATTTTTGTGTCAAACGATCCCGCCAAAATATTACTTCCACGTAAGGTAAGCAAAAAATTATAATGTTTTTATTCGTTTTCAAGCTCTTACGTTAGTTAAAAAATACGTCAACGTATGTTGACAAATCGCCTCAAAGGTAACGGAAACATTTTTCTTTAAGTCGACATATGTGGACAAATTGACTGAAGAGTTGCATTTGTATTTGTTCCACTTGAAGTTTTGTCAACACAACATGAAATTAAATGATTTCAAATTGAAATTAGAATGGTGTCTCACCAAAATGAGTTTCAAGAAAGCTTCCAACAAAAAGAAGAATGAGGAACCAACGGACCAAATTAGCCGCAGAGACATGAACTCTTACCCGATGACGAAAAGAAATGTTAGAATAATTTAGATTCAGTCTACGACGTTCTTGTTTTAAAACGATTTCGACTTGGAAAGGGTGTTTTGATATTTTTATTCCATAGTGAAATGTTGTTTTTTTAGCAGGTACTTTGTCTTATAAATATCACTAGGTAGAATTGTCGGTATAATTTAGAAATAAGTACACCCCGTGGTACTATTTTGGCGTTCTCAGTGTCAAGGGGAAGTACTTAAAAAAATCACCACCCGTACATATATTTCATAAGCTACTTCCTAAATGAGGTAGTGGTAGATGGTTCGGGATTCTAATATCGGGTACTCGGATACCGCCAACATTTTGTGTTTTTATAAATAATCAAACAAGTTCAAGAATAAGAAGAAAGAAGTACCATACAAACAAAGCCTCAGAGGATTTGAGCCACATTATACACCAAGAGGGACCAAATACAAATTATCAAATATGGGTTCGCCTATTTAAATGAACTTTACATATGTAAATCGCATATTAAGGATGTATTCTAGGAATAAATAAGAAAAAGATGCATCAACAATATTATTCCAAGGAATATGTGCAGAAGCAACAAGTACGGGTAAAATTGTACAGTCCACCCCGACCTGCATATCTCATTATGAATGAGCAACTATTGCTCAAAATTAATGTGTTAGATTTTGAATGGATTAAAGTTAATAAAAATTGTTATTGTGAATTAAATAAATAAATAAACAATTGAGAACAAGTCATTAAAATATAAAATTCATTTTGATATTCCCGACGCGATGGAACGCACCGAAAGTATCAATTAAAATTAAAAAATATTATTAAACTAGTCATAAATGAGCTAGGCTCAGAAATGTTTAAAAAGGGGTAATTCAACATTTTAAAAAGAACTTCACTTGTTTTGGAGCCGCTTGCTCGTTAGCAAGGACAATGCTGCGTTGTTAAACGCGGAGGGAACTACCAGTGCCCTAATTCTCTAAGCAGTATGATAATTTGTAAGCGTGTAAACGATAATTTATCTTGCCTTTTTACAATATTCGCAGTCTCAAATTGCACTCCAATATAAAATTTAAAACGGTTAAGATAAATAAATGTCAAAACTTAACACACTCTTATGATTTATATGGATTCATATTTAGACTTTGATGGCCCATAACTACTCCCATTTAAATTTCAACATTAATTTTATGGATACAAGTTATTCTAAATATGTAGCATCTATTCAACAAACAATAGTTCAAGTTGTTATGGATTGTGGCGTATGGCTAATTTTACAGGTGAAAATTTTACACAATAAGTTACCTTGGCATTTTTAAATTGCATTCTTTAAACATTTTTTTTGATGTCAAGTGAACCAGATAGTATTAAACGTCCAAAGGAAATTTTAATTATTTTGTATCCTTAATAACTCAATAAATACAATCTCTAGAAAAGTAAATTCTTGCATATACATCAACGCCATCTAGAATCATATATAGCCTCAAAAATTATATTGAAAAATTGTCGAAGCCGGGAGTCATTCAAATCAAGATACGGTATAAAGATATAAAACAAACCAAATGTTTGAAAAGAACATTACAACAGTCAAATATTTCTTTATTTCGTATGGTAAAGACGTGTACAATATAAGTCTTATTCACAATTCCTTCGTTGAATTTTGATTAATATTGTATATTCTAAACCCTTTAAAGTGTATTCTTTATTCTAATGTACAAAATCACATTATGTTATTTACGATATGGTTTTGAAATCCAATCAAATCTGTGTTTAGCAGATCTTAATTTCAATGTATTTCATTGTTGAAGATGAAATGCCCTATTTCGCTCTTTCTGCTCGTGCGTGTTAACCATACCTAGGTATCTGGAATAGCCAGATCTTGGAATCTGGAATATTTTAGTGAATCCCGGGATTGTCATACTAGAATTTTAGAAGTTTGAGTAAACTACAGAAAACTATGAGTTTTCACCAACGAAGCTCACCATCAAATTTAGTTAGTCACTGCGAGTTTTCCGAACTCCACAAGTTCCTCATCCAATAATTTTTTTACGTACCTGAGACCTAAGTTCTCAATAGCACCGGCAATTTATTGATCGAAACCCTTTCTAGTACTTGATTTAGGTCTTATTATGGAGGGACGTTTTAGCTTTACCATTTGTTTTTTACTTCAAACCATCCCCATAATATTAAAATGTCAGCTTTCCACTCACTCATAGATAGACTAATAAACCCTTTAACAAATTCAAATTATAACATAGAGTTTAATATAATTCTACAAATTGCAACGAATAACGGATATGCAACTAGGACTATATTAAAATTTTTGAATAAAAAGCTAAAGCGGAAAACTCTTAACGGTTGTTTATCCACCGGATAGTCCAACGCGGGAAAATTGGCGTTGCTTAGAGTATATAGGAAAAACGAGCCAACGGATTAGCCACATCGTGTCCGATTATACCCATATTAGTTTTGCTTTTTATAATAATAACACAATAAAGAAAATGGTTTTTAACAATAAACCTAGAGTTGATCGTCTTTCCAAGTCTGGTGTTTATAGGATTAATTGCAATGATTGTAGTTTCTCATATATTGGACAGACTGGGCGCAACTTTGGAGTGAAGGCCAAAGAAAATTTGTTTGGTTGCAATCAGTCATTTTTTCATAACCATTTAACTTTAGAAAATCATATACAGCTAGCTTGAACAATTTAGACATATTACATATACAACCTAAAGACAGACGTTTAGATACCTTAGAATCTTACGAAATTTGAAAATCAATATTTCTTAACCAAAAAACCCTTAACGAACAGAGAGAAATCCATTTCCCTTGCCCGTTTCTAGTCTCACGTTCGTAATAATTTGACTAATACGTCGGGTAATTAAATGTACTTCAATATACCTTGAATTTTGTTACTCAGCCGATGACTAATCGCTTTCCCTTCTATCCTCCACCCGCTTTTTTATTAATTTTACCGTATGACTAACAGTTGGTTGGGACGATCAATAGATTAATTTTTATTGCCTATTTTTTGTCCCTCCTTCTTTTATTTATTTTTTGCTTTTTTTTTTTTGCTTTTTTTACTATATATAACAAAATTTTTTACTTTTACAAATCAGTAGATACTCCTGATGATGACCGATCAAGTCGAAATCGATCGAGTGATTTTTTAAACTTTTTGAACATATTTTTTAATTAAAATATTCAAAAATCTAATTTTTACGAAATAAAAAACAGGTGTTTAATAAAATGTGTGTATTAAGTGTTGCCACTTTACATTTTATCTTGAAAAAAATTTAGAGAATGTGAATTTATTAAAACATCACGATACCCAAAATAAATCTAAACTTCTACGATAATTTTTTTCGTGTGTTAAAGTTATCACTTTTACATTTTAAAATTTATCTTGGTTTTTAGAGAAGTAGGACACAGTCTGCTAGATTGAAAAATTGTGATATTTCTATTTCATTTCAATCACCAAATAATTTGTTTTTGATACTTGGACTGCGGTCCAATTCGTAACTTATTTTGTGGAGACTGACTTATTTGAAAGTCTACAAAAGCCTCCTGTCGGCTAGACTTATTGGAAACTTGTTAGAATTATTTTGATGAATTACCAGTTTGGGTGCAAGCCTCGCATAAAAGTCAAACAAGTGTACACAATAAGTATAGCCGACAGGAGGCGTATTATAGACTTTAAATAAGTCAGTCTCCACAAAATAAGTCACGAATTGGACCGCGGTCTTAGACAAAGACGAACGAAATTAGACAAAGACACTTTGTTCACATTTGTTCTAGTAGGTTATGGCAGCAATACGAGAAAAATAATTCATAAACGAAGCAGTTGCTCGATTCAGTTTAGAAAAAAGAGACATAAACTTCGATAAAGTATTGAAAATGTGATGTTACAACTTACAGGGCTTTAGGCTTTCACGACAACCACCATTCAAAATACAAATATTAAATAGTTTTCGCACTTAAAGCCAACAGACTCCCAACCCTTTCAAGGCCTATAACTACTGAACTGCTCGTTATATACTATAATTTAATTCCTTTAACTACATTCCACCAGTTAGATATCTAGTTTAAAATGACCCTCAATTTATTATGATTCGTTATGTGTTGTCACAACAAAGCGCCTGGTGAAAATGGCATTTGCTGGATTATAGAAATGCACCTTCTCTAAACATCGCAATATATATGACAAAACATTTTTAGAGTACATATTTAAAGTGTACATATTACATACTGTGTAAAATGTCAGGTCGCAGTAAACAAGCTTGTTAATTTCACTATGCTTAACCATCTAAGCAAGTGTATTTGAATAGGTATTAGGGTCATATAAACGAATACTAATAAATTATACTCAACCACAGGAAGTTTAGCTGTCTAGTACTATAGCCTAAGGCTTCGCCGAATTATCAACATCGCATCATGTCGATCGAGGTAGTATAAAAAGAAGATAGGTAAGAGATCACAAATCTAGACTGAATAATAATCCGAAAAATTTACGATCGATGATCACCTCTCATCACGTTAAAAACAACCGTAGACCGCACACAAAACCTATTTTTACGATATTTACGCACTGCTCTACATTGAGAAACTGTCACAAACCATTAAGTCAAACCAAAAAAAAAAAAAAACAATATAAAAAAATAATTTGTGTAGTTGGTTCGTTGGCGGTAATTATTACAAAAAATTATTATTTGTAACCTACATTTGACGACGATTTATATATGTGATACTTTTTATCTTATTTATTTATTTTTATTTAACTTATAATTGTTGATGATTGATATTGATATGTCATTAATAATTATGTGATTTTATGTGGAAAAATATATTCTGTGGTTTTACTCATTTTCGTTGTCGTGTAATTATTCTGTTATGAAATAATTACGTGTGCGTTCGATCGGCGACTTATAAGACTTTATGTAATTCGTATGAATCATAAATATATTGGATACTCAAAGATCAAATCTCGAGGAATTATCTAAGGTTTCTCCATCTACAATATATATCTACTTGAATAGTTCATTTAACATAAATGTCTAAACCAATATATGAGAATATACCTTTTCCAATTGAATACTTCACACGCAACTAAATTGTAAAGTAATACATTGACGTGAATAGGCCTCGATCAATATAAAATCACCATAATATAAAACCGGTAATATAAAAACATAAAATTTGTAAAATGCTTTAATAACAAAGCTTCAACCCACACGCATCTCTCGCTTATTTTAATAAAGAGATGAAATTTCTTAGAATTTGTGTTTCATAAAATATTCAAAACTATACGCTTATGATGTGTGTCTGTGTGTGTGTGTGTGGGTATGTGTATATGTGTACGCAGCAACATCGAAAGAAATCACACCTCGAAAAACATTTCCCTCGCACGTCGCTCGGCACACATTATCATTTCTTATCGCGGACAAACATTTTTGTTATGTACATGTACTGTTTGTTATCAATCCCGCTATATGCTCTTATATAAAATACTACAGAGAGATAGTTTTATCAAAACAAAAATAAATATAGATATTTTTTCGAAAAACTAATACTTCAATTAGCACTTAATAGAATTAAATGTAAGTAATTCATTGACATCGAAAAAAACGAAAATAAATAATACAAAAATGATCAATTACGATATAATGTAATCAAAATGTGTTATGGACAAACAAACAAAAAAATAAACAAAACTGTCAAACGCAATCAGATAACAGATAATAGATGGCTGTATACATAGAAGAATTGCAAAAGTAGAAAATTTTGATTTCTGCGCGAGTCGAATCAAAACGAGTGGGCTAGGTCTACATGATATACTATATACTACATTCGGTTATCACGTGGTTACCATCTTGAGAGCCATGTTATTCATTTGCTGATCGTACGGCAGTCATTAAAAATATTGAGGCACAATTTAAAATTATAAAATTACGATTAGCATACTATTATAATTTTTTACAATTTCCGGATGATCGCGCGATAATTAATCGTCGATCACTTATTTTTATTTAGAATGTAAATATTTCTATTATCATACGCAATTGTATGTAGGTTGAAAATATTAATCGATATACATAATTTATTTTAATTCGCTGCTTTGCAAACAGAAGCATCCGGGACAAGGTAATTTGATACTGTCGATCCAAGGTGCTAAATATGCCGAATTTTAAATAAATTTTATATTTTATTATTTATATATTATGAATAAAACTGGCTCGTGGAATCTGTGTCATTGTAAATTTGAAACTAGTATAGTATTCGACTCTTAAAGAACTCTTTCTACTGATTTTACTAGTGGTCAATCTGCGAATTTGTAAATTGAAGCTCTCGATTTATTCTAAAAGATATTATAAGTTTTCCTTTTTAAGAACCAATATATCTTCAATATCCGTCTATTTAAAAGGAAACAATCAGTAAAAATTAGGAAATTAAGTCCTAGGAATTCAACCTAAAAGTTAAATGGAATTTTCGTTTTTACTAAGTGGCGAATCCTATAGTTCTATCGAGATATTTAGTTATTTTTATAATAGATTTACAATAGCTAATTAAGATTACATAATTAGGCTCGCTACATACCTAAATACTTCTACAATGACCGAAGAGGGATAGAATTACGTATTTATGTTTTCTTATTGTATGTGTCAAATGGATAAAAAAGTAAAAATTTTAATCGTTGTCAAAATTGTATAATTCCCCTAAATCTTTAACCGGCTTACTATGGAAATCGACCGCCGTCGATTTTTGTTCGTTGATTACATTCAGCAATAGTAATTAATATTGCTGAATATAAACAACGAAGAAAAATCGACGGCGTTCGATTTCAATAGTAGGCCCCCGGTTTCTGTGCCAATCGAAATCAACTAAAACTGTGAATTCGATGGACATTGACAATAAAATGGCACGGAAAACTGTGTTAAATCGGAAGATTGCGTAATTAAGAATGATCTACAATTTATGCTGACGTTTTTGGGCCATGAATGTTTTTGAAAAGAGTTATTTAAAGACCCGAGTTGCGATTTAAGGTTTTGTATAATTTTATCATATTATCAGTTTGAATGATGTATGTTATAGAATATGTTTTATAATACTTTAAAAATATTTGTCATTAAAAATTTTAAATAAATTATATGAAAATTACTATACATAATTTTCAAAACCAGGGCAGTTAACATTTTTGAGGTGTTAACATTTTAATGTTTATGCGATATTTTTTTCATTTTGGCATTCAAAACTGTGCCCGTTCATTGCACGTAGGCCATCTACTCTAATAACCAGCAACATTTTGTGCCAATAAAGAGCAAAAACTTTTATTTTATGTATGGTGTAACAGTAGGTTGAAGCCATTTGATATTCAGTGATTTACAAGCACCATAGTGGTCCACTTGGTATATCTTCCGAATACAGTGAGTAGATTAATATCTTACGAATACTAAAAATATTTCATTCAAAAATATTTTTATTGAAAAATAATTTGTACTAAAATTTCAGTAACTTTTAATTTTCCTGAGAATTGGTCCACAGCCATTAAATAAAAAATAATTTAAAAATTTGCGAAGCTAAACAAAAAAACAAAACCATTGGACAAGAAAGTCAAAAGACAACTCAAATAAAATCTGGAATTCAACATAGTGATGCACTCGTCACGCTTTGGTTTTTTAATTTAACACTCGAGTACGTAGTAAGAAAAAGCAATATCTAAACCATGCTGGATGTTTAATAAGACAAGCCATATTCATGGATATGCAGATGATATAGTGCTTCTTCGCTGAAGACCTGACGATATCAAGGTAGGCTTCATACTGCTTGAACGATACGCACGAAGATTTGGTTTGAAGGTGAACAGTAGTAAAACATATCTCGTATCAACACCCAGAAGCATCTCTATGGCCTATTTCGGAATCATCTACAATAATTTTGATAGAGCAGAAAACTTCAAATACCTCGGGTAAGTAATAACATCTTCAAATGAAATAAGTCAGACACAAAAGCTCGAATTGATGACTAATATAGTCATTTTGACGTCGTGACCGGGCGGTTATTGCGACCTAAATATCTTTTATAGTGGTGCAAGCTTGCACTTTATAAAGCACTCATAAGGCCGATGCTGGTCAATTAAAGTTGAGGAAAATAAGTAATGGATTCGTATGAACCTCAACAGGTGGTATGAATCAACTTCTCGAAGACAGTGATATCATTGGATTCATTAAATGTAACCGAATTAGACGAATGGGTCACATTGCAGACCCCAACAACCCGGTGTGTGTCATAGAGAGACACTAAATGTGCTAGCGAGACGTCTTAGAACAGGATGTACGAATAATACGATGTCTTAATTAAAGGTTGCGAGCGACGGAACAAGAGATGTGATAGATAGAGAGAGAGAGAGATAAACTGATTACATTGTTGTTATTCATTAACATTTAGAAAAATATAAAATGTTCATAAAACAGAACTTACTATGCAAAAGTTCCGACGTTTAGGCCCGTTGCACACTAAAGCTATGTTTTTTTTAGTAAAGTGAGCTATGTTTTGACATCATAGATTATCGGTTTACTTTGGAAAGCCTGAATAAGTGAAACGGAATTCATGAAGCTTAGCTCAAGCTACTCGTACGAACTGATTTATTTAATTTCATTCTTTTGCCCTGTGAGGGGCTTTTTTTCTAGGCGATGTGAGCTAATTAATTACCTCTAAGACGAAAAGAAAACATTTAAATATATTGCTTTACAGATTCGGTTGATCCTTCAATTTATCTTCGGTTATTTGAGTTTTTGAAACCAAAACGTTCAGCTGTAAAATGAAAATATAGCTCACATCAGTCAAAAAACATAGATCATGTGTGCAATACATGAATTTGAAGATACATAATTCTATTTCTATTAGATAAATATAAGTCAAATCCTGAAATTTAAACATAGAACGAGTTTAATCGCTCTGTGTTTTAAATCATATCTGAGGGAACTTCTGGTGTAGCTCCCGAAATACGTAAACATATCACAGTTAAGTCGTTAAAACATTTGTCTATATACACCTCGAATAAACAATTTTTTTTGAAAAATACAATCTGAAAATGTGATGAGCCGCCAATCTGACGCTTCTATCGTTTTGACCGTGTCATAATAAATTAACCATTATAGCGCATCCACCGAGTCGAAAGACATCAGAAACTTGTTTTAATTTTATATATTCAAATTATTTTATAAGTATATAACCGATGATAGATGAGAGAAATGAAAGCTATTAAAACAGTGTCAATCAAGTTCTTTAACTTACTTGAAACGTATTATATAGAAGAGAAAAAAAACTAAACCACAATTACTTAAAAGGTGAAATAAGGAATCCAACGCAACAATAACGAAAAATGCTAAATCATTAAAAGCTAACAAAAAAAATGTTAAAATCATTTAAGAAGAGTGTTAATGCTGGATCGTTTAAAGGCGTAACAATTAATTCTCTTCATTTTATGGTTTAACAAAAAAAAAATGTTTTTTGTTTTGTTACTTTTATAAATCTTGAACATATGTTTGCAATATATAAAAGCATATACAATACAGATATTTTTCATATGCACAACCTTCAGGCACACACAACACAACACAATAAAAATAAAATGGAAAGAATAAAACGTTTTGGAGTCTTCTTGGAGGATGGAAATGAAATGAAATAATGCAAAAGTTAATTTTAAAAAGAATTCGCGGAGAATAAGAAACGATTAAATCAGGCGACAGAAAGTTAGTAACAAAACGAAAAACAAGAAAATTTTCGAGACACCTAAAAATTTAGAATTTATTACATATTTTTGTGTTTATTCCGATCCAGAGTATATATGGAACAAGAAAAGCTCGTGCGTTTTTCCCATATCTCCATCCAATTATTTTAGACACACTGTACAGTATACAAACGAATTGTATGTATACTGTTTTCTGTTATTGTTCTTCTCCAGCATCCAAATGCATGTATATACGATATAAAGGAAAAACGCCAAAAATAATCATAAATCAAAAAACATAACCGAGCCGCGCTTGCAGACGTTATGTATTGATATTTTTATTCCCGCAATCGCGAATTAAAATCAATTTTTGTATATGCTGGATGGTTGTTTGGTCAAATTTTTTATTATTTTTTCTTCTGTTTTTGAAGCTTTGATTATACTCGTACATATATATCTGTACGAGTAAATATAAACAATCGGTCAAATACTTTTTATACCTCGCTATCAAACATTAAATTTTACAGTCCCGATATCATACGAATTAAACGTGTGCGGATATCGAAATAATGTTTACACTTTGAATTATTGATTTTAATTCGTAGAATAAATAAACCGTAATCGATAAGATATAAGAAAATGTTATATTGCATCGCATAAAAAACTAAAAATAAATAATAATTTGTAAGACGTAGAATTATTTTATATAAGCTATAAGAAGTATATTCCAACTTACCGCCCAAATTGATTTATGGTCGCGCGCTCAACCTCCATACTCATTAGGATCAAGATAACAACAACAAAAACATGCTGCAAACAAAACATATTTGAATTTTTGATTAGGACCGAATAAGAGATTATAACATTAATCCAATTTAAGGTAAAACTATATTATGAAATTTCAAAGAAAATTTTATTTTGAATTCATCTTATTCACTTTTCCGTAAATAAGTAAACAGAGACAAATTAGATAAATTCATTATATTCCATTATAATGCTAAAGTTTATCAAAATCATTTAATACTTTAATGTATACGCATAAATCTCGGTCTAATTTTTATGCGCAATATTTGATAATTTGAGAGTTTGGTAATTTCGGTATGTCACCTATAGGGTGAGATTAATAATTTATTTGGTTTTTGATACCGATTTACGCTGTAGTGGCGTTGTGGCGCTTGGAGATTAAATCCAGTTAGAATGACAATAGAAATAATTTGTCTTACTATCTGAATTAAATAGGCTTAAAATAACAGAAACAGTATGACTTTTGAAATGATTATCCATTACACCGGATTAGTACATACACTTGGATGACTTTATTTAGTAGCAATGATTCACTTATATGCTCAATACTAATAATATGTAATGAATGTGTTTGAACTCGTTCCACCCCTACATTTAAAAAGGAAATATTCTGGTTGCCTTTATACCATACCTATCAAAAGCCCAAAAATATTCTTAAAACTTTTAAATTGGAAACAATATAATTTAATTCAAGTAGGATTTAAATATCAAAGTTTATTTGGATTTAAAAATAGACTAACTATAACTAATACGTTAATTAAATAATACGTGTGCTTTACAAAAGCTTGGTCTCGAAAAGGAAAGTCTTTTGCCATTCCAATCGTTTGAATAGACCAAAAACATCATAAGTATTGGGAGTATAACTTAGTTTTTTGTATTTTTTTGCGGAACACGTTTATTTCTAAGAAATGGTAAATTTTATTTTAATTAAAATTTTTTCGATCGTAATCTACGACTTTCGACTATCTTTCTGGCAATTTATGGATTCCATGGAAAAAAAATTGTTTGTCTTTTGATGCGATCCATTCGTCGAGCCATTTTTTGATTTCTTCGTGGTTTCTGAAGTACTGGTTTTGAAGATCGCTTTGCATTGATCGGAAGAAATAAATAGTAAACTGATGGGGCACAATCTGGTGGATTGGGAGCATATGTGGAAGAATTTCCCATGTAAATACTTCCATCGTATTTTTTGCTTGTTTTGCGACATATGGTCGAGCATTGTCGTGCAGCAAAATCACTTTACGCTGTTTGTTTTCTGGAATCGGACGCTTTCTGTTCAACGCATGGTTCAAATCTATCATTTGTTGTTGGTAACGTTCACCAGTAATAGTTTCGTTCGGTTTTAGCAGCTCATACTACACCACTCCTTTGTGATCCCACCAAATGCACAACATAACCTTACTGCCATGAATGTTTCATTTTGCTGTTGATGTGGATGGTTCGCCTGGATGAACCCGTGATTTTTGCGTTTAGGGTTGTGGTAGTAAATCCACTTGTCATCGCCAGTTTCAAATTGAGACAAAAAATGCCATCTTCGGTCTCTTGTAAGCAAAGAATTGCAAACCATTAAACGATTTTCAATGTTGGCTTAGTCGGTTCATGTGGTACCCATTTTCCTTCTTTTTGAATTTATTTTTATGGCATGTAAACGTTTGCTTATGGCTACTTTTAACTGTCACATGACATTTAACTGTTTTGCAAGTTCTTTTTCTGTTTGAGCTGAATTTTCCTTCAATAATCCTTCCAATTCTTCATCTTCGAATTTTTTGTTCACCAGAACGTTCTTTGTCACTGATCTCAAAATCACCACTTTTGAATCGTTTAAACCAGTTTTCGCAAGTCTGTTGAGTTGGTGCATGTTCACCATAATGCTGTTTTGTTGGTACGAAATTCAACCTGTTTAAACGGGATTAAAAATATGTTGTTTACGCTTTCACGAAGCAAGACTTACTAAATTTTAATGTGGAATATGCAACACTTTAAAACGCCATAAGCGTCATTGTAAAAGAATGTTTAGACTAGAGTTACGCCATCTCTTACCGGACAAGTGGTGCAGTGGGTAAAGCTTCGGCACTTGAACCGGGAGATACTGGGTTCGAGGCTAGATGCAAATCGAATTTTCATTATCATTCACAATCGGTGATGTTACTAAACCCAACTAAGACCCTCTGATGGAGTGCAGAATTCAGCGCCGACCCACCGTCCATATCAATGTACAGGTTGACATGGAGCTTGCAATGTGCAGGTGGTATACTGTAATTGTGTGAGTAGGTCAATGGATTAATGATGTGGCGTGAATGCGTGGTATCACAATGGGCCAAAAATGGCCTAAGTGTCAACCACTGAAACCTAACCTACGCCATCTCTTAGAAAATTCAAAAATTTAAGTTATACACCCAATACAAATAATTGTAACGCTTCTATAGGAAAATTATTGGATTACTGGATTAAGACTATAATCTAATACCGTGCGCAGACTAGGGATAATGATCTAGAATAGAGAACGAATCCTATTTTATTTTGTGGTATGTGCGGGACGTTTAAATTCATCACGTTTCTTTTCTCAATTTATACAAGATTAACTCAAAATGTGGGATTAGCTCAAAATATGTATTACAGCTGCGTTTTTTTGAAAACAATAGAGTAGAGTTCGCGAAAGCTTTATAGTTTTCTTGTAATATCGTTGTTCTGTATAGTTCTGTATAATCCGTTAGTTCAGAACTATACAGAACAACGATATTACAAGAAAACCATACAACTTTTATGATGGATTTTTTTGGTTATACATAGGTTTCTATTAAATCTAAAATATTTAATTTAAAAAAAATTAAAATTTTAATTTTAAATTGGAAAAAATTTGAAAATAGCTATCGCGAACTCTACTTGATTGTTTTCAAAAAACGCAGCTTACTTGTACTAAACTTTAAAATTTACTGATTTAGATCAACGTCGAAGAACGAATAGTTTAACCTAGATTATAATCCATAGTCTGCGCAGGGTATAAGACCATAGGAATGCAACATTTTCATCTTGACAATGAACGGGAATTCGGGTTTCAAAGGATAATAACTACAACCAAGATGAGGCAGCTATTTAGTAGATAAGTTGATTTAGAATTAGTTATGTCGTTAATGCCGTTTAAGAGAGCATTCTAATCATTCAATCGCAGGTAACATACATTGCAGCCACAAATTCCCCCATCTTTCTCAAATTTTACTGATTCCTTCTCTGAAGGAATCCTGTGGGGCTATTTGGGAATTCGATTCGATAACGAGAGTACAAGATTCATATTTGATTTGAATGTGATTCGAACGATTCTTATTTAAAATCCAATATGAATCTTGTACTTTCATTATCGAATCGAATTCCCAAATAGCCCCCCTGATCTTTGGAGGCGATCCAATATAAACGCCAATTTTCGATCTCTGCGCGAGAACTGAATCGTTGTTCAGAGACGACTGCATCGACCGGAATAAGTAATAATCTGAAGCAGCTATGTTTGGTGAATACGGCGGGTGGGGTAGAACTTCCCAATCCTGTCCTTTTAAATAATTTTTCACGTCATTGTTCTCTCCAAATATTGAAACGTGTATTATATATGCAAGTAACTATACGGAGTAAAATAAACTTGGAATAAATCTTTGTCCAGAGGGTACATCCAACGTGATCCGTCAGGGACCGTCATAGAAGATATGGACAAGATACCTGTTTTCATATTTTAGACATTTTTGAAAAGTTTCATGGTATTTAATGGTTTCGCATTGGGGTATATTGATGTTGCTGCTTTCTGCTCGTTTTATTTTATTTTCCATTTTGAAAGCCAGTTATTATTACTATTTGTTCTAAGTGCCCTCGCAGGACTCGTGATGCTTGATGGTTTTCATGTGTTGCTAATAATGCTGTATCATCTGCGAATGTTGAAACTGCCACATAATTTGAAGTAGGAAGGTCCGCTATGTAAATTAAATATAACACTGGGCCTTACACTGCCTTGTGGAACACCTGCATGTATTTCATTTAAATTGGAAGATGCATTATTAAACTACGAAGAATTTCCGGTTTAGCAAGTAATTTTTAATGATCGCATGATAGTTTGATGGTAGCTGGGCCTTAATTTTATATACAAGGCCTTCATCCCATACTTTATCGATAGCTTGCCAACAAAGCCTGGGCGATGTCTAAAATGCTGCAGAGCAGTACTTCTTTTGTTCAAATGAGTTTCTGATACGATCCTATGCACTTGTTCTGTGGTTCCATGATCTTCTCTAAATCCAAACTGGTGATCCGGTGTCTTGCAGAATTGGTTTATGCTTTTAAAGAAGCGTTTTTCAAAGAGTTTGGAGTTGGCAGTAAACTGATTGGACGATACGAGTCTACTTTTGTTTCATCTTTTTACCTGTTTTATGGATCATTATGATCTGCGATATTTCAGGAAGTTTCAGGAAAATACCCAGTTTTCATTACAGCATTGAAAATGTATGTTATCAATTTGATACATATATCTGGAAGTTAGAGAGAACCCCCCCCCCCTTTTTGGGGTTTATATGATCACTGATCATTATTTTTACTTTACGTTGAAATTCTGAAGCTTCAACTTCTTCAGGCAACAATTCCGAGTGTCCTTTATTTTCGTTCGGAGTAAAAACTTCAACTAAATGTTGGCGAATACATTTGCTTTTTCTGCAGCGCTTCTTTCCCAGTTTCTATCGAGAAGGCGAATGAATCGGAGGACATGATTGCGTAGGCCGTTTCAGTTTTTCTGTGGCTTTGTAAGTTTACTTAGATAATATTGAATCCCCTCATAATGTTCTTTTGTTTGTGCTGCTTTCAGGTGTTTGATAGCTTTATTTAATTTTGATTTAAGTCTATAGGTGATCTATGTAACTGCAATTTCCTGCGCAGTATGCATTTGTTCTTTAAGAGCTGTTGAATATGCTGTGACGCTTGGTGCATTTTCACTTTAGTAGAGCTGTTGCATTTAGCATCCTTTGCTGCTTGCTCTAATTTCTTCGTTAGGTGTTGTACTGCTTCAACAATCTCAGATTTCGTTTTAAGTGGGATGCTCAGTGAGCACTCTCTTGTCACTGTAGATTTGAATTGAGACCAATTAGAGTGTCGGTTCGTTAAGAAAATATTTGATTCTGAATTTAAAACTTATGTGCTTAATGTTATTAAAACCGGCGAGTGGTCAGATTATAGTTCGTAGCATGTTTCTCGGCCGTAACATAAGTTCTAGCAATACTCTTTGTTACACAGAAGTCGATTAAATCGGAAATTTTTCGTCTATGGGTTGGCCAATATTTTCGTCTGCTGCCTAAAACATGATCTAGTTTTTCTTCCTGCATACATTCAAATAGTTGCTTGCGTTTTGGTGATGTTAATCGAGAGGCCCAATTAATGTGTTTGGAGTTAAATTATCCTCCTGTATGGAATTTATTTCTCAAGGTTTTCAAATAATTTGCAAATTGTTGCTTTTTAATTGAATGTTTCGGAGGATAGTAAGCCGCGGATATGGTGCATCTAATAATAATTGCTGATCCACCACAAGGTTTCCCTTTAGGGTGCTGGGTATCATAAATTTTATAACCACTAAAATTTACAGAACTAATTTCTGTAAAATGTGTCTCAGAGACCATTATGATATCAATGTTGTGTAAGTGTTCATTAAGAAAATGCTGTACTTCTAATTTATGTTGCGCATTCCATAAGGCTAATTTAAGTTCAATCAACTTATATTTTGGCTGCGTGTGCCAAACTTAAGGTAAATCGTTTACTACAGTAAAACTGGATTTTAGGACAGAATTTTCGATCAGTGTGCCATAGGGTTTTCGGAAAATAATTGAATTTACCGAAAAATTTACTTAAAATGAATTTTGTAATGATCAATTCCCATGTAAAACTCAACGCAGAATCCGAATATGTACTTAGTTTTGTGCTAAGTCCACTATTAACGATTTTGCCTGTTCGAACCAATTTACTATCAATCGCCCATATCTCCGCTCCTGGTTATCTTAGAGACAAGTGCCATATTCTTGTAGAGGAGACTTCCAAATATGACATACTCCGAAATTAAGTAGCTACGCCTACATGTTTTATGTTTTTTTTTAAAAATCCACTTCTCCGTCCGATTTTAGGACAAATTTTCACTTCGACCACCTCGTACGGCTAAACCATAGCAGATGGAGTCCAATATGCTCCTAGAAAATGATAGAACAGACAATTTTCTATAATCAAGCCAAATTTTGATGAATTTGTTTTTGACACAGTCTTTGATTGATCGTTAACAGTTGCATCAGGGTAGACATATTTTGCTCATTGATTTGTTGAAGGTACTTATCATTTTGTAAATTCTCTGATCATCATTCTGAGGTGTATTTGCTTTATTTCACACGTTACCCGCAGACACTTCTGAGAATGATGTTTCTGTGTTAATGGTTGCAGAAATAATTTTCCCATTGTTTGGGCGTTTATGTATTTGATTGATTGAATCAGAAGCACATACCGTTTATTTAAATTAAGACTTGTGATATACAATACTCGTATTGTATATCACAACATACAACACATAAAAAATTTCCACGTACACCAGTGATTATTTTCATTTTTATTGGAAATATTTCTGATTTTTCATAAAATACTACAATTATTTCTTAATCGAATGAACCCAGAAACCATTTGATACCGAAATTGATAAAATGATAAACAACTAATATAATCATTTTCGAATAACTTCTTTCGAAACTACAATGGAATATTTTTGCTTAGAATTTTGTCCTATGTCATCGCAGATTCAAATTAATATAATCAGCGACGTCATGAAATGATCAAATTTATCTCAAATATTTAATATGATAACAAAAATAGAGAAAAATTAATCGGCAAAATTGCATTCGACAGAAATTTTGAGCAAATTGAACAATCTTGTAACCGATTAATTCTTGCACTCAAGAATAAGTCATAAGTAACTACATTTATAAATTACACCCTTGGATTTAAATAATGTATAATGAAATAATTTTGAAATTTCCCACTGGATTTTCCATTTCAGTTCTAGTTTAACTGCTCCTGAAACTGAAAATACCTCAAATAATTTGTCAAATCATACAAATTTCATGTGTTTTGAGCATATTTTTAAATTAGACAATTTTCAATCTAGTATTTATCGTTATAGCTATTTAAAGAAGTTTTCTATTTTAATATAAGGCAATTTTTATGTATTTGCAAGGGTGTGTGCAAATGGTATTATTACAATCTTCATTGACGGATGTAAAATAAATGTTTGATTAATTGGTTGAAGAAATCTATATTATTCGTGAATCTATATTATTCATTTTTGAACTTTTCTTGATTAATAGATTTCATATTAAAGTGTTTTGAAATATTATACCGTGGTATTTTATTTACAATTTTTTTAAATCGGGACACATTTTGAGCCCAGCGTTTAAGTAAGTGATAACTGCCGACGTTGCCTCTGATTTGATTTTCTATTCAAATGAATACGTTTTTGATTAAACATGCAAAACACCAAGAGACGAGTGAGAGCGTGAGTGGAAAATAATATCTAATTAAATGAGTTGATCAAGTTAAATCAATGATAACATTATTAATACTTAATATTTGAGAACATATGAAGCGGTTTGATTAAGATGAGAAATGGTAGACATAATTTGTATTCGTATTTACTTTTAGAAAAGTAAAATTATATTTCTAATTTTAAATTAGATAAATAACAAAACGCAAATTTTAGTGAAGCCAATCTAAAACAATAATTATATTTTTTTCAAAACAACATAAATAAAATTGATTTCTTGTCAAACGTCAATGTTTTATTAAACAAATTTTAATTTAATTTACTATTCAAATTAATTGATGTAGATATTGTTGAATCGCAATATTTCTTATAGTATGTAGTTTAGTTCTATATAGTATACAGATTTAGTAACATGGAAACTGGGGACTTGTATATAGATAAATAAATAATAGTAAGGGAGGGAAGTAAACATAATTAAAAGAATCAAGTGCACAATTTTCCGGGATCATTATGCTACCGGGCATACCGGTCCATAAGCAAAAAATGGACAAATACACTTGGTATTCACACAAAAAATACAAAGAAATTCCAAAGAAAATGTTCAAATTGGCCTCTCGAGAATATCAAATTTACTGACTGTACACATAAAACCTAAGATCCAAAATAAACCTTACAACATACAAATGAAGAAAAGAAAAAATACAGAAAAATTCTTATATATCCCGAAAATCCCGACCACAACAATAATACAAAATATAACAAATTTAATTTAAGAAAAAAACATTTATACATAAATATCTATATAACTTATATTCATTTAGTTTTTGTTATTTTTAATTTATTATTTACCATGTGCCTTCTTTTTTCTTGATTTCGGCGCCATGTCTGGAGTAAACTTTTTTATTTGTAGTTTTTCGTTTTTATTCTTCTTATAATAATTTTCTTATTTATTTTTTAATTTGAATTTTTTCTGTTTTTATGAAGAATAGATTTTTATTAAAAAAACAAAAAAAACTTTTTGGATTTATTAATTTGATTGATGTTTTGATTTTGAGTTTTTCTTTTAATTTATAGATTTTCGCTTTATCTTTTCGAGTCACAAAACTTGTGTGATAATTAAAAAATCAGAAGGGGAAAAACAAATAAACGTAAGAAAAATAAAATAATTAATGTAATCACAGAAGATGAAGAAAATAAATGTCAAAAAATTTAACACTACTAAAGAAAATCACTAGTTTCCACACTTCAAAGGAAATTCGAATTTTTATCACTTTTTAAAACTTATTTATTTAAAAACATATGTTAACTTTTTATATTTTTTCGTAATATAAATAATATTTTCCTTTTTACGAATATAAAACATACAACAATTTCCACTGTTTTTTAATAAAATTTTTATTTTTTCGTTTTTATATCATTAAACAACAACAACTCCAACAATTGAAAATTTGCGCTAAGTGATTTCTGACATTTTTTATTGATTTCTTTCTTTAAAGTATTTTTATATAACGAAGGAATTCAACTGAGTTTATTTTTATTTTTACACTTTCGTGATAAAAAAATATTTTTTTTACAAAATCACAAACACATTAATTAACAAATTTATCCGCACTAATTTATCTAATTATACAACAAAAATAACACACTCGAGCTGTACGAAAACATAATAATTTAATATAACCACAAAAAAAAAAAAATATGTAATTAAAATTTGCAACGACAACCATCCATACTCATTGCGCGTTAAACACTAAAACGAAAAAATCTCCGTCGATCGTACCATATCGGGTATTTTAATTTATTTCGTCGAAAATAAAAGAAAATATAAATAACAACAAAACGAATGAAAATAAAAACACTACAATACAATCTATCTACACAAGCACAAAATGCTACGTCACATCACAACACAACAGCGAAAAAAGTAACTACGAAACTACGTACGATTTACAAATAAATAATAATACGATACGATTACGAGAAACAACACACAGGCATGAAAATTTATGTTTGTGTATCTCGCCGTATTTTTTT
Organism: Nephrotoma flavescens; assembly: GCA_932526605.1. Classification (NCBI taxonomy): domain Eukaryota; kingdom Metazoa; phylum Arthropoda; class Insecta; order Diptera; family Tipulidae; genus Nephrotoma; species Nephrotoma flavescens. The sequence goes on along the minus strand of OW052220.1, from coordinate 176,223,619 downwards.
TTATTATGAATTTATGATTTGGTGGAATTTTCTTTGTGATTCGCAATTTACTGAATTAGGGAGCATTGAAAGTAGATACGAGAGTGAGACATTTTTAGTAGAGTTAGTATAAGTATAACAAGGCGAAACTCAAAATTGAGTTATCGTATTTTCCTTCGAATTATGACGATAAAGTCGAAAGAAACATTATGTGTGTACACATATTGTGTTTTAATTATTTAGCATGTGCAAAATAATATTGAAGTGGAGATAAAAAAATGTATCGTGCTTTTTAATTTGTAATCACAAATTAATAAAAAATTATAACATACATATTTAGAATGTATTACATATTTGTTAAAATTGTAAATGATAATGTAATTCGTAAATTTTAATTTTTTTTTTTTTTATTCGTATGGCACTATCAATTCGCAAGTTTGAAAGGATATTAAATATTCAAATTATAAAAAGAAAAAGAGATAATTTAATTCTACAAAATTTTACTTATTGTAATTAGTTTGCTTTTCTATTTAGATGACGAATGTATGTATAAAAAATATGACGCATCATTTGAATCAGCCTACGAGTACTATTTTATGTATATGTACATTTAATAAAATATTTTTATATAAATAAAAATCAAATTTAGTTTTATTAATAAAATATTTAGAGATTCTACATACATGCACAAAATTGCTCAAGCCAATTTGATTTTAACATATATGTACATGCACATTATTTTATTATATGTATTGAGTTTCGACGAGTTTCGAATTTTCGCGACAAGTTTCATACGACTTCTTATGCTTCATTCCGTGGTTCCACACTTTGATTCTTTGGTCGTGATTCTTTTCTCGTTCCCTTCCTTTCCGAATCTTAGCTTCGAACTAATGTTCGTTAAAAAGCGAAAGAGTCGAAAGTAAAAATACTTGGGTATCGCATCAAACTTTATTCACACACAATCAAATAAGATGTTACATTTGAATTCCAATGTCATCGTTGTATCTGTCATTTTTCGTTAAACTGAGAATACTCCGAAATTTTTAATTATGTGCTACTATATACTGAAAATGAACATACACAAATTTTAAATTTTTACGTTTACAAATGATGAAATTGTTTCAAATCGTTTCAAATTATTATTAAATCGTATCAACTTTAAATGAAATCATTCCAAATCGACTTAAATGGTTCCAAACCGTCTCAAATTCTATTTAAATTGATCCCAATCCTCTTTAATTTTCTCAAGTCTTCATAAAATCATTCCAAATTTATAGCAAAATCTTCCAAAATTTGATTCAAAAAGATTCTGAATTATCTCAAAATGTAATTAAATCGGTTCAAATTTTCATAAAATAGTTCCAATTCGTGCCCAATTCTAGTTAAGTAATTTCAAATCATCATAAACTCAAATTGTAATCAAACCATTCCGAATTGTCTGAATTAAATTGTTCCAAATCCTAACAAATTATAATCAAATCAGTGGTTTTTCATTTGTTTCGACGGGTCATTTTTTTGGAGAGTATCCCACCTTAATAATAACTCAGTGTAATTTCTGGTGATATAGGAGATAAATCGTTCATTTAAAAATAGTTGAGCATCGTCCATACTAAGGTCTGTCGCGTAAATTATAGAAACGATTTTACCCTTATATAAATCGAAAACGCAAAAATTGTTAATCTTTATTTTATGTTTTTTGAAAAGTACAGTTTTTTTCAAACAAAGTAAACTAGTGTTATTTTCGTTTGTTTAAGTAGTTCGAGTAAAAATTGTGGATGAATGGCAGAAAAATAAACACACTTTGTATTCTGTGATCGCAAAAAATTGCAAAACAACAAAATCTAATGTTTGCAAGACGATAGATCGATTTCTCAATGAAGGCACAGTAAAATCAAAACCAAAAAGTGGACGACCGAGCGAAACGCGTTCGGGATATTGCAAAAAAACATAAAACAACAAAAGACATGGTTCAGCGAATCAAAAAAAAAATCATGGACTAAAATCTTAGAAGAAGCAGAAAATTCCTAAACGGTCGAAAAAGCAAACAAATGTTGCGTTAACACGAGCAAAATTGCCTACAATTAACATATCTCCGAGCTGTTTAATTTTGGAAGACGAAACGTACTTAAAAATGGATTTTTCACCATTACCTCTTCCACAATTTTATACAGCAAAACCTGGAGAACTACTGGATGAATCGATCACTGCAATTCGACAAGAGAATTTTGGAGAAAAGCTGTTGGTCTGGCAGGCAATCTGTCAATGTGGTTATAAAAGCACCCCGTTTTTCTTAAAATCAACAATAAATACCGATAACTACATACAGGAGTGCCTATAAAAACGTTTTTTACCACTTGTACGAAAGCATAACAATTCCACATTATTCTGACCGGATTTGGCTTCGGCGCATTACGTGAAAACAACTTTGGAGTGCCTAGCCGCGAACAATGTGAATTTCGAACGAAAGGAGATGAATCCTCCGAATACTCCAGAATTGCGCTCAATCGAGAGATTTTGGGCAATTATGAAACGGAATTTGAGAAACGATGGCCGAACTGTCAAATCAGTTGAAGAATTGAAAACAATTCATCAATCTACTCAACGAAAAATACATGGAAACGCCGTATTAGCCCTTACGGCAAACATCAAAGGCAAAATTCGTGAATTCCAGAGGCATCCTCTTTTGGATTAAATTAAATATTTTTTTTTGTAAAGCTTTATCAATACGAATTTTAAATAAAATTTAACTTCAATCATTTTTTATGTAAATAATTCAGTACAGTTGTTTAAAATGGTTTCCGTACTTTACGCGACAGACCTTATCAATCTATTATTGATAATGAATTTTTCAATTATTTTATTGAATGATAATGGTATGTTAATAAGTTATAGGGACATGGTTTTAGCGGTTTCTCAAATAATAATTTATAGGACTGCGCCAAAATAACCACAACAAATTTGTCGAAAGATGCCCAGATTGAAACACTTGTAACATTGGCTGCATTGCATAGTGAAATATTGGCTTTAATAAAAATGTTGTTTCCTGTTGGAGGAAATTTAATTTCCTTCCCGATATGGTAGAATCTGTTTCGTTTTATTTTGTTGTTTATGGGTAAAATACAAAATGTCTGCTCGACAACTGTCCGAAAATTTCTGTTTTATACTCTCTCTCTGGCTTTCACATCCCATGAAGGGATTTCGCCGCCTGCACAATGGCCCTCCATCCATCCCGATCCATTGCTCTCGTCCTCCAGTTTCGACATCCTAATGCTTGCAGATCTTGTTCAATGTCGTCACGCCAGCGTAGTCGGGGTCTTCCTCTACGACGTACTCCGGCTGGTTGTTGGTGAAACACTTTATATATCATCCGTTGTTGTGGGAACCTTGTAACGTGGCCGAGCCATCTCACTCGATTGGATTTGATGAATCCGATGATATCGCTGCCTCCGAGGAGTTGCTTTATTTCGTGATTCATACGAATCCGATATTCGTTGTTCGCAACTTTAATTGGGCCAAAAATTGAACGGATGACCTTCCTTTCGAATGTAGATAACAATCTACAATCATTAGAGGTCATGGTCCAGCTCTCGCTTCCGAAAGTCAGCACAGGTCTTATTAGTGCTTTATAAAGTGCGAGCTTGCACGACTGCGATAGATGTTTCGAACGCAATAATCTTGATTGGGCGTAGAAAACTCGTTGTCCGGCAGCGATTCGGGCTTTTATTTCTGCCTGCATTTCATTCAGTGATGTTATAACTGACCCGAGGTATTTAAAGTTTTCGACACCATCAAAATTGTGGTCGCCAATTCCGAGATTTGCACTAGAGATGTTCCTGGGTGTTGTTAGATATTTCGTTTTACTGCTGTTCACCTCCAAACCAAGTCTTCTTGCGCAGCGATCGAGCGGTATGAAACTGTCTTTGATATCGCTAGGTCTTCGGCCAAGAAGCACGATATCATCTGCATATCCAAGAATTTGGCCGGATTTATTAAATATACAGCGCGAAGTTTCGATGTTGCTTTTTCTCACTACGTACTCAAGCGCCAAATTGAACAGCAAAGGCGCGAGTGCATCACCCTGTCGAACGCCAGATGTTATTTCAAAGGAGTCTGACACAGTTCCTTCAATTACGATTCTACATACAGACCCATACGTTGTTAATTTACACAGCGAAACGAGTTTCTCTGGGATACCTAGGCATATGAGCGCGGCCCATAAGTTGTCGCGGTTTATACTGTCATATGCCTGCCGGAAGTCTATATATAGTTGATGTATGGTTATGTTGTACTCCCAACATTTTTCCAAGATCATCCTCATGGTAAAACACTGGTCCGTGGTTGATCGGTTGGGTCGAAAACCACATTGATAGTCGCCAATGATGTTTTCGGCGAAAGGGATGAGTCTGGCAAGTACAACATTAGCCAACACTTTGTAAGCAGCGTTCAATAGGGCTATGCCACGATAGTTTTCACATTTAAGACGGTCGCCTTTTTTATGCAGCGAACATATGAGCGCGGTCTTCCAATTCTCAGGCAGCTCTTCTTGGTCCCAAATACAGACGACGAGATCGTATAGACTTGTTGCAAGAGTAGCGCCTCCGAGTTTAATCAATTCTGCGGGGATTCCATCGAGACCGGGTGCCTTTCCGTTTTTCAATCGACTAATAGCTGCGTCTACTTCCTCCACTGTGGGATATTCGACAAAGACCTCGTCACCTGGAGGAGCTATTGCTCTAATGGGGGTCACGTCGTCATTCCGATTTAGCAGATTTTGAAAGTAGGTTTGCCATACTGAGAGAACATCAGCTTTATACTCCTTTCAGCAAAATATTAACAAGAAATGTTTTGAAATTATATTGCAAACAATGATATAATTTATCACGCAGTTATTCAAACAGTATTGAATATTAATGCATCTGTTACATCTATCAATACTGGAATGAACTAACCATCAATTTAATTAGACAGAAATTTAGATAAAAATTCATCGCCAGGTACACTGTGCGATTTTTCCGAGTAACTAAATTGATGGCAGGTTCATACCAGTCGGTCTTACATGGCACAAAACAAACCGAGTTTGCTGTTTAATTTCATAAATCTGAACTAATTTTTCAGTTTAGAACTAAATATCAGACACTTTTATGGTGGTATATGAACTAATCATCAATTAAGGTATGAACTAATTATCAATTTAGTTAGTTGGAGTTTTAGGCAAAACAATCGTCGTGAGGCACTGGGGACATAAAAAGCTAAACCAATCGTTTTTGGTTGCAGATTCACGTTCTTAGAATTATTCTCTGTTGAGGTGAGACTCGAGTATCATAAGCACAGTGTCAGAAGACAATATACTTTTTAAAAATAATTGACGTTCCAAATTACCGCCTTACCAAATCTCAAAGTTTAATTCAAAACATTTAAAGAATCAAAACTAGGTAGTCAAATTTATAGTCTTGGTACGAATGAAACCACTTTAGCTTATTTAAGTTACGTTTCGAAATAGAAAGGGATGCCCATAAAAAGCTAAAGCATGTACGAAATAAACACAAACAGGCAAGCGAAAACCGCAACTCAACTGCTACGCATTAGAAAGTGCAGATATTCGAGAGAAAATGTTTAGTATTTGCGTGTTCTTCGGTTGTCTACAAAAGACAATTCAAGACTGAAAAATTTAATTCTTATTGACTTACAGTCAGTCGACGCGTGAATCTATTCCCACAAACTGAAGGTCTTTAGCTTACCTAAAGTGAAAAGAAAAATATATCATCATTAGAAATTTTGATTATGTATTTCCACCACTATAACTCGTAAACAACAATGTATAGCTCTTAACTGCATATTTTCGACAAAATAACTCTGAACAACTAAGAATAACCATCAATAAAAAGGCAATAGATTTCAATTAACGCGCGCTTTAACAATGTGCCCGCAGTTAATGAAAAATCCATTTCTTTATACATATTCAAAACCTCGTATGTTCAATTCAAATCAATTTGTCGTAAAATTTCACATCAATTTTATCGCGCATGTACAACTATGATATCATCTCAATTGCCTATGATATTATATAAACACGATTTCGGCCCCGAATAAAAACTTTATCACTTTGTATTTTTGAAATTTTCAAAAATAATAAATGTGATTACTGAGATACTCTTTAAATTGTATAACTCTTTTGGATCGAGGGAATCAGATTCGATTCATGTTTCGAAAGATATTTTATTTTTTATGGCCTCTTCTTGATGTATATACTCGAATACTCGCCTTGTTACGTCATACCTTGTCCGGAACCAAAATTTTGTAATAAAAATATCAAATATCTAATAAAATAATTACATAAAAGGAGACCAAAATGTTGTCTGGTTTAAACTACATTCGACCCTGTCTGCCTACTTCCTATGCACATAAATATTTTTACAATATCCTAATTAGAAACCAGCAATAAACGTTGTTGTAAAACCCAAAAAATATATTTAATCCGCATACATATTTTTAGGGTATTCTTAAGTCTAAAAACAGGTGGGTGTTGCCCAAAAAAGAAACCTTAAATCACCTGATGCAGTGTGCTAGTGTACAGGAGACAAATTTTAATATATGAAGGGCGTCATTTTTTATTTAAATGATATTTAATATTAAAATGGTTTTTATTATACGTGCATATCTGACAACGAAAAGATGTATGTTCGTATAAAATAATAGTCCCCCAGCAGAACTAAACCATTTCAACGTGTCTTATTTGGAAACAAAAACACCCATACAAAAAAACGTGCGTATAAAAGAAACTGAAATTCAATATAAACTAACGTTTGAAAGAAAACTTCAAAACTAATAGAAAACTATACAAAACAATAAAGTTTGAAAAGAGTGAGGTTGAATAGATTCAAAACATTAAAGTACATAAATTCTAAATCCTAAAATAACACACAAAAGAAAATCTTGAAAAATATCATCCTTCATCATCTCGTTTGAGTGTGCAGTGTGTAATGTTTGTGTACCCATCCGTTCTGAAATGTATAAGAAATTCTGTTAAGAAAATAAAACGATCTTTATAAAAGAAATGAAGTACAGTCTTCACTATTCAGTCATACAATCAGTATCACATGGTGATATTGATGTACTGTTAAATATAAAAATGGAGAACAGATTTTTAACACTTGCATATGGGTTTTGTTATTTCTCTGTATAGATTTTATGTAAAGCATAGGGTTGTAATTAATCTTCGACCATAAAAACGCATGTGTAGAATGGTAAACAAAAACACTTTTCAGTCAAGATGTCTGTCAAAAAGTAAGTTTGGTACGATCAGTGTATGCCTGTATTACATATGTATAGAATTAAAGAAGAAACTTTTAAAATTATTGCTCAAAAACTAGATTGTTTCGACCTAAAACTTCCAAAAGCTGATAAATTTAATTCAAATCTAACTCGTGTTCTTTTTCTAAAGCCTAGTACTTAGTTTGAATTCACGTGAAATCTTCATACGAGTTTACCAAAGTGAAACTAGAAATGAAAAATTCCACTCCTGTTTTCATTTTGTAGTACTCAGTTTTCCAGCGAAAAAGCCAAGTGTGTTCAATACTTCAAAGATGGAGCGCATTAACTCTCCAAATAATTTTCATGTGAAAATAATGTTTCGGCACATTACTTTCACAAGAAATTTTGACATTTGTTTGTGTTCAAATTTCAAATAAAATCAATTTAATTTAATTTATTCATGTAAAATAAACAAATACATATATTTATGTCTACAAATTTATACGTTAAAAATAAAAATTCTCCAAATAAAATTCCATTTCTATTTCACGCGGAAATAAATAGATTTTTTGAGACTGCGGTAAAATTTCGTTTCACTTTGAACTGAGTACTAAGCTTAATTCACTACATTTTTAAATGCACCGAGCAACAGGTTTCTCCAAGACATATGATCAAAGGTTCTCGTGATAAAAAATGACCTCCAATGATTTTGGTGGTACAACATTGATTTGTGGTAGTCGTTTGTGAGAGATGATTCTGGCGGATCATTAACAGACATTTTTTAGATGGTTAACAGCGCTACATTAAATTTCAGAAGGTCTCTTTTTTGAATTATTCAAATTAAATATTTGATAGTTCATGTGAATCTAGACTGCAATGATGTAATCAAGTATATTTGGGTAATGGTTACACCTGGCTGTTTTAAAAGTTGATGAGAGAGTGGTTCGATTAAGACCTGGTACTCCAAAATTCTTTAACTTATACTAATATTGCCGTCTAATTTATTAGCTTTGGGATCTGGAATAAGAGTGTCTATGTCAAGTAGAACAATAGTTCGAAAATTTATTCTATCCAATTGTGCAGATATTAAAAGTATGATTTTTGCAACATCGAAACAACTTTAATCACGTTAGTTCTCTACCGCTTAGCTGATATTTTTAAATTAATTATAGATATGTACACGTTTCAAAAATAACTTTCCATAGGGGCCAAACCGAATGTGCGTTTGTTGATGGCAACACGGATGCTGGTATGCTTCTTTAAATTTTGAGTCGACTTTTAATTGTTACACTTCTTGGTGTTATAATATTGTCGAAGAGAATATCGAAGTTTCAGCACACGTTTGTTGCTTGTCTATTAGACATAAATGGAAGAATCTAGGAAAGGTCTTTTGGTTAAAAGACAACAATATATTCCTAATCGGCTTTAAATTAGTTTAAAAGACAACCATATGTTAATATAAAACATTCGGACCATTAATAACCGGTTTAGAATCGACGTAGCACTTTTACGGTGCAGTATCACCGAATCCATCGCAATTGGTGTAATACATATTTTTGTGGGATTACCACTCGTGATAACGTATTCCACTATGCCATTGTATGTTTGATGCATAAGACTCCTATAGACTTTAATAATATTTAGGCATGTTTAGGTTTACTCTCGACGTAATCCTCCTAGTAGCCCTCTTGGTATTTACTATAAGTTTCCTTCGCAAGGTTTTGGAAATAATTCGAAATGAATTTATTTCGTATTGTTATTAGGGTTTTATTTTCCAGTGGCACTATTCTGGTTTTCCCTAGGAATAGTGAATTGGGAAAAATATTTTCATAGTATTGTTGTCTAAATTGTGTTTTTCTGGCCTACTGAGAAAATAAGTTTGGTGCAAAAAATTTTAAAACAAAGTGTATTGGGAAACTTTTGTTCCACAAAATTTTTATAGGGAAAAATATTTTCCCATTTAACTTTGTTTCGAAAATATTTACACCAAACGTATTTCCTCAGTAGGCCAGAAAAATACAATTTAGACAAAAATACTATGAAAATATTTTTCCCTATTCCCTATTCCCAAGGAAAACCAGAATAGTGCCACAGTTAGGCAATATCAAAAGGTATATTCAAGTTGAAAATCGTTAATTTAGTAGCATGGCTTTGTAGGATTAGAGTGACCTGGAATGAAACAACGGCATCTGTGAACCGATGTTGATGAAATTTGGGTATTATGATGGTTGAAAATTGGATTCGGAAATGATTTTCTGCTTGCGAATTCTTTGTGGCAAATAAGTCGAAAATATTTGGTTCATATTTTCGTCTTAAGGTCAATTAATAAATCACATTTCATTTACCCACACCGCACCACTTGTCCAGTAAAATGGGAATGATTTACGCTCATCATTACCATTTAATCATAGACTACATTATCGTTAATGGTCACTTCATAGCGCTTTGGTGCGTCTTATTACTCTAAAAAGGGTTGGGTTGCACTGGTACAATTCGAAAGTTAGTAAAAAACTTAGAAATAAAACGACCAATTAGATATTTTCCAAATCCACAAAAATCTCAGAGCTTTCTACACATATATGTAGTTGTTAGTACAAATCGAATGAATAAACCTAGCTTTATGTAAATTGGCATATCACGTTAAAATAAAAAGCGTTGGACATCTTTACATATAGCAGAGTTCAAATCTTACTCAAACATCATTTAACTTATTCATATCATTTAACTTTTGCTCGTGTCACAAACATCTCAGAGTTTTTTTACACATACCCTCTAGTATATATGGAAAGAGGAAAAGGTTGGACCCCTCTGGTATAATCCGAAAGATATTAAATATCTAGTAATTCAATTTATTTCTGAGTTTCTTGATAACTTTCGAATTGTACCAGTGAGTTCCCCCTTCCTCCAACATGAGAAAAAGTGTATCAAATTTCTTCACAAACTTTTAATAATAGAATGGAATCAATCGTATTGAATTTGGCTGTTGCATTCTACTTTACTTCAAACCTGGACTTTAACAGTTTGTGTAGCTATTCTTTTTCAGTTTTATTGCAAACTTCACATTCGGGTTCCGTCTGGGATTTATGAGAAAAAGTGCGCGATTTAGGAAATAGAAAATTTAAAAAAATGAAACCGTTACACACGAGCTTACGTTGTAGGCTTAAGTTCGTCACAAAGGGAATTCAAGTGTTAAAAGTGTGTGATTTGTAATTACAGCTTACTCACATTTCAAATTGAAACCAGTATATCGATTTTGTCCCAAAATGTGTGAACCGAAATGAGTGTAACCGGGAAAGATATAGAAGTACATAAATGTTTAAAAGTTACACCATCTTCTCGCTTCTTGCTTATAAGCTACGGTAGAAGAAAACCTATTCAATATATATCAAAAATCACGTTTAATCGCGTCACTTAAATTTATGTATATGTTACGGTTAAAGTGTATAATTGGTTATTTATTATATATAATTACCGGTCATTATACATAATTACCAACTGCGTCGGTTAATATGTATAATTTTTTAGAATTATTCACCTTTACCGGTGATTATATATAATTACCAAACCCCTAATCACCGGTAAAAGTGAACAATTCTAACTTCGGAAAGTTTAAAACTATAATAATAATAATGGCGTAATTTTACTTTACATCGAGAAAATCAGGTAACGAGTTAATATTTAGAAATTTTGTTACAGGCTGGCTACTGCCAACCTGCAGATTTCACTTAAACACATGCAGAGGCCTCCACGGTGATCTTTTGCCGGCTAAGTTCTCAGCGAGAATTGCTAGGGTCGTGGGGTTTGAGGCTTACATGGTTCCTGGCCTACACCGTGATTAACAGAAAGTTGGGGAAACGCAAATAATAAATAAAACCCGGATTCCGCCGAAATTCGTCGGCCGGAACCTGAGGAACGAACAGCAGATAGTCAAATAATAAATAAAATAAATAAAAAAATAAAAAAAATGATAACGGAAGAGGTGCCTTGGTGCGCGCATCCATCCGAATTCAAACGGGGCCAAGCCCTGGTTACGGAATTGGATGCGGGCACCAAGGGACCTCAAACACTAAACCGACACAGAGGGAGTCTCCGCTCCCATCACACCACACCGAAAAAATTAAATATTCATTTTATTTTTTAAAAAAAAACCACCGAGAAAAAAAACTTCCCCCTCCACCCGTACCACGCTAAGGAGAGAATGAGAGAGAGAGGAAACAATGCGCATCGAGCGTGCACCCGCTGTGCGGCGCTCGATTACAAAATATAAATTTAAATTTAAAAATAAAAAAAAATGTAACAAAATATAAAATAAAAGAAATAAAAGAACAAGAAAAATCGTACCTTAATATATATAACAAATAAAAAAATGTTGCGGCCTTGCGCGGCCGTCATGCCACAGGGACGCCGCCCCGGACCGTTGCGGCTTGATGTGCCGTTACCCCACCGATGCGGCCTTGGTGTAGTCGTTGGGCGACTCCCCGCCTTTGCGCTCGAGCGCTTGCCTGGTTGGGCAATATGTTGCGGGGCCTCTCCCCGATACCAAAATAAAAATTGCCTCGCCGCAATAAATTGGGCGTTGCCTCGCCAACCGTAAATTCGGCCTTGAAAGTAATTTTGTATTTATTTAACTGTACAAAATGTGTTTCTTTAGAAAACAAATGCACACAATTGTTTGTAATTTACTCAAACACGTGTAAATAAAATGGATGCACTTTTGATGTAATGCCCGATTGAGTTGTTTCTTCTACCTCTACGACAATTCCTTCAATTGCGTTCTCTCTTCAATCAAACAACAAAAATTTTTATTTTTCCACACAAATCCAAATAAGACTTTATTTTTCTTTAACAAAATTCCTAGCACAGCACACCGTTTTCCACTTTATTATTATTTCAACAAGAAAAAACTTTAGTATTTGTATCGCACAGCGAATTTATCCAATGTTTTTTTTTTTTTTATTCATAAAACGGCGGTGGTGTACAATCACCACCTCCACACAAATACAACAATTATTATTATTTATTATTTTTTTTTTTTATATAATACCAAACATTTTAAAGTTTATTTTAATTTATTTAATATCTATAATTTTTTTTTTATAATTATCAACCAATATGGTCTGAAGCCAAAACAAACTTATTTTTATACAAAATCAACACTCTTTGTTCACCTTCCAAAACGAGACTTTTCATTATCCAAAACACTACTCGACTCTTATAAATCAAAAACTCGAATCATATATCAAAAAAAAAAATTCGAGCGCCGCACAAACGACGCGCAAAACATTCCAGAAGAATTGTCTTTCTTCTCTGTTTCTCATTTATATCAATTCGCATTGATATAAACGAGAGGCATATAAGAAAAACATTCTTATGGAATGTTTTGCTTTACGCACACACTCGATTCGCATTGTTCTCTCTCTCTCCCATTTTGTTTTACTACCAACCAAACGAACAAAAACATACGAGAATCCCTCCACACGAAACGCGTTCAGACACCAACAACACAGAGGCAAGAAACCAAGAGTAAAAACATAGGCAAGAAACCAAGAGTAAAAACATAGGCAAGAAACCAAGAGTAAAAACATAAAATTTAACAAAATATGGGGATGTCACGCGTAAACGAATATTATGTCTTGTTACAGACAACACAGTCGTAACAAACGTGGGAACGTCCCACACCCTGAGATGTCTCATAAGCCGGGCCTAAAACAAACAAGGGGATCGAGATAACAAACGATGTAAACAAACGAGGTGGGCGATATGATTAGGCGCGAATGTCTTTAAGGTGGTAAGTACCTAGGTTTTTGCCACTCAGATCTTCGACTGCGTACGCCACTTGTCCTACTTTACCGGAAATTACCGCGGGTTTGAATTTGCTAGCCAATTTGGCGGAAAATTTATTCACCGCATCGCTCAAAACAAAAGATCGTACAAAGACGGGTTGGCCAACTCGAAAAGAACGCTTATTACTACGCAGGTTGTAGTGTTGAGACCCCTTTTCGTGTGCTACGCGTAAGTAGTGAGTTATACGATCTTTTAGGAGGTTTACTCGATCTGGCTTAGCCCATACCTGGACTTCGCTGGGATCATGTTCATCGAGTAATCGTCGCAGTGAGTAATCCGAACCATGCATCGACATATGTTGACCGAACACGACATAATGAGGGGAATAATGTATCGTATCATGTACAGCATTTCGTAACGCGGCTGCAATTTCTTGCAAATTCTTGTCCCACAAATTATGATCGTGATCGCTCAAATATGATCGAATGCTAGCAATTAAAGTTCTATTGACACGCTCGGAGGCGTTGCTTTGAGGCGAATACAAGGGCGTTCGTATATGGGTTACGCCGTATTTAGATAGCAAATCCTTAAATAAATTGGAGGTAAATTGCTTCCCGTTGTCAGAGGTGATTACTTCGGGAACCGAGAACAAAAGAAATATATCATTTTCCAAAAATCGACATAGCAAAGATGCGGAAGCTTCACGTAGAGGTTTTACAACGACAAATTTCGAGTAATGATCCAAGATGATAACGATGCAGGTATTACCGAGTTTTGAACGTGGATACGGACCCAAAAAATCGACATATAGTTTTTGAAACGGGCGAGTTGACGTGACCTGAGCTCCCATGGCTGGTTGCGTAGAGAAATTAACAGCTTTGTTCATTTTACATTTAGTGCAGCTAGCAACGTATTGTTTAACTTGTTTTGCCATCTGAGGCCAGAAAAATTGACGCTGAAGGCGCTCGAGAGTTTTGCTGCCGCCTAAATGTGCTGAAGTGGGAGGGACGTGTGCCTGTTCGATAAGCGATTGGGTTAAGCTATTCGGAATAACTAATTTCCAGTTCGAAAGATCGGTATCCGTGTATTTAAAACCAAACGAAGGGGATATTAACAGTTTATCATCCTGGATTCTGTAGTTGTGCGAACAATCTTTTAAGCTACGAATTTTTTCGATCTGATCGACGTAATCTGGATCTTGGAACGCAACCGAATTTTGATCAACGTGTAGAATGGGGACTGAAGAAGGTATTAACGCATTCACAGAAGGGTCGATATTTTTACTCGACAAGACGGGATCTTCAAATTGGGCACCAGGATCAGGCGTGCTCTTACTTTCAGAATCATCCTCACAAAGAGCGGATTCATCCGGAAAAGCTCGAGACAACGCATCAGGTACAATGTTAACTGAACCTTTTCGGTATCCAATCTGAAAATCCAGCGCTTGGAGTTTAAGACTCCATCTCGCCAAACGTCCGGAGAGGTCTTTTTGACTCATTAGCCAGCGTAAACTGGAATGGTCAGTGTAAATGACGAACGGATAGCCTTCCACGTAAGGACGGAATTTTCGCACGCTGAGGACGGCAGCGTAGCATTCCAGCTCGGTCACCGAGTAGTTTCGCTGCGCCGCATTGAGCTTATGGGAATAAAACTCAATGGGCCGCTCCACCCCCTCGGCGTCCACCTGAAATAAGACACTACCGACCCCAACGGCACTGGCATCACACTGAATAAAAAAAGGTTTTGTATAATCAGGATGCGTCAATACAGGGGCCGTTGACAAGGCGGTTTTGAGAGCATTAAAAGAAGAATCAGCAGCTGCAGACCAACATACTTTAGTGTTTTTACCAGTAAGATCGGTGAGAGAAGAAGCTAAAGAGGCGAAATTCGGAATGAAGCGACGGTACCATCCGCACATTCCCAGAAAACGTCTAATCTGTTTCGTCGTTTTCGGAATAGGGTACTCCAGAATAGCTTTACATTTGTCTGGGTTTGTACGGAGGCAACCATCACCCACAATATAACCTAAATAGTCTACTTCTTTCAACACAAACTTACTTTTGGTCAAATTGATTGTTAGACCAGCATCCGTCAGATATCCAGCAACCTGTTGAAGCAAATCGAAATGTTCGGCCAGAGTGGAGGATGTGACCAGAAGGTCATCGAGGTACACAAAGACCTTATCGTGTAGCTGGTACGGGATCACGCGGTGCATTAAGCGACAAAGCGTCTGTGGGGCGTTGCATAAGCCAAACGGCATCACCTTGAACTGATACAAGGGCCGTCCAGGAACCGTAAACGCCGTTTTATCGCGGGATGCTGGGTCGAGTGGGATCTGCCAAAAGGCATCCTTCAAATCAATCGCCGAAATGAATCGGGTGTGTCCCAAACGACCCAACAATCCGTTGATTATGGGCAGCGGATACGCATCCTTGACGGTTGCCTTGTTCAGTTCTCTAGCATCCAAGCACAGACGAACTTTGCCATTGGCCTTACGCACCAACGTGACCGGTGAACACCAGGAACTTTGTGACTCCTCGATGACCCCCAAAGACAACATCCTATCCAACTCGGCATACATGAGTTTCTGGATAGCTGGGGATACGGAATAAAAACGTTGTTTGACTGCCTTTGCGGAACCGACATCGATCATATGAGTGATGAGGGATGTGCGGCCCAAACCTAAAATATCGCTGCTCGGGAAAAATTCGCGGATTAGATCAAATTTACGACGATCATCAGATGTTAAAATATGAAATTTGGGTGTGTTGGTAGTTTCACCTAATTCGTCCGAACGATTTAGCGCGGAGATTTTTGGGGAAATTCCAAAACGATTCCAAAAATCGATACCCAAATAAAGCGGTTGTTCTAAGGAAGGAACAACATGGAAATTCATAGTTTGAGTAATTCCATTAAACTCGACGTTAGCTCGTATGTAACCAAATACTCGTTGGACTTGACCACTCGCGGTAGTTATCGTGGATGGAAAATTATGAAACTCTACGAATGGATTCGACAAGATTTTCTCCGCTCCATTCCCGAGAACACTGACGCTCGCCCCGCTGTCGAGAAGACCCTTAAAAGGGATCTTATTTATAAAGACCTGGGCGTAAGGCCGAGTGTCACTACCCTCGGAGAACAAAACGGAGGAAATCACGTCGTTTCTCATTGTAGCGCGGTGGTTCCAATATTTCTTGGAACGTTTTAAACGATCTAACTTAGCTAACGACGGAGAATTATAGAAAAACTTTAGAGCGACAGGAAGAGAAGGATTGGATAGGGAAGATGAATCGGGAAAGGAATCATGACTTGCAGACGAGTTTACTTCTTCATCGGATTCGACGAGGAGCGGAGTTCCGCGTTTGTGTTGCTCGCTGCATTCTTCTGGATCAGTTTGAGTGGCTCTATCCTCTGTCCTATCAGCAGTCTGGGTGGAGGTAGATTTGATCTCGGTACACTCCGTCTGAGTGGCCGTTGTGGTGACGACATTTTTACCGTAATTCGAATGCTGTATATAATCTGATCTCGAGTTGTCTGTTGAGATTTGTCCTCCAGGACGTCTCGCCGCTGCCGATGGAAACCTGCTCCTCGTGTGAATTGCGGATACTGAGTTATCAGGTAGAACATCAGTAAAGGGATAATACTCATGAGAGTCATATGCTCCAACATCATCATACGGACTGCCTGATGACTCATTGATCACGCGTCGTGGATGGATTGCAGGGTCCGCCGTAGCTTTGATCCGCCTGAAAGACTCCTCCCAAGCAGAGCAACTTTTGATCAGCTCATTTATGGTGCTAAACCGACGATCGGTGAGATGAAACTGTAATTCTGGCTTCATGTTCGCCATTAAAATTTCGATGAGCTCCTCGTCCGAATACGGTGTACGACATTGTAGCGTTAGACTCCACACTTGATCGAAGAAATCTAGGAAACTTTCAGTGGGTCGTTGTTTGCGTGCCTCGACGGTTCGCCGGATTTCGTAATTGTTGCGACGGTCTTTAAAGCGCTCGATGATACCGCTTCGTAAATCTGTCCAGGTAGCGTTCGGATTATGTTTGCGGAATGTCCAATACCACTGCAAGGCCATATCTTCCAGGATGGTATGTAGCTCACATAGCAATGTTTGGTCGGACAATCCGCGAGACGAAGCGATGGTGTCTATCTGAAACAGGAACATGTCGATGGAGATGTCCGAAGGAGATCCAGTGTAATTGAGGCCGCTTTCAGACAATAGAGGCTGGTCGGTAAAGTTTTGCTCCAACTCATCTTGATCTAGTAAGGTGATATCCATTTTGGATGATGACAGGATAGAAAGGATAAACTCGCTCGATTTAATTTGGCAAGAAACAATGACGTAGTCTTTATTAAGTTATTAAATATACAAAAATTTGAATTCAAAATGACTTTAGAGGAGACTGAAGGTCCCAAATAAAGTAAAATGCCCCACACACTATAATTAAATAACAACAAAAAAATATAAATGATAAAAATACTTGCAATAATAATAAATGGTTACCTTGTAATTGAGATACCATCGAAAATGGCATGTTTCGACGAGGACCTATTTTGGAGGGTCTCGTTGAAAACCATTTTAATACGCGAAAAATAATGAGAAATATTAATAATAATCCCGAAAAGTAAACTACCAACACACCCAATGGTACGCCGATAGTGAAATTGTACAACTAAATAGTAAATCAAAACGCAGAAAAAATCAAATAATAAGAAAAGAAAAGAAGGAATGGTTACCTTGTAGTGGTTTGTGGGGCCCGTATTCCCACGATTGGTTTACCTACGGATAGGACGAGATACCCTCCAAAGTGGCGCTTTTCGATGAGAACCTAATTTGGAGGGGCTCGTTGAAATTTGAAACGATACGAAAACCAAAAAAAAATAAAGATATAAACAAAATCCAAAACTACCAACACACCCAGCGGTATGCAGGCAGAATAATAATTAAAAAAAAATAAGAAAACAATAAGCGAAGAAAAGTAAAATATAAAATGAAGTACTAATAAACCCGAGGGTTAAAATACAACCCACAGATTAACAAAATCAAAATCAAAATACCGAAATATCAAAATCAAATCAAATAAAATCAAAAATATCAAAATATCAAAAAAAATCAAATATAACAAAATATTAAGCAAAACTCAATTCAAAAAAATATTATCAAAATACCAAAAAAATCAGATAAACATATCAAATATAAATTTAGATTAATACAACGAAACGGATGGTATGATGAGGGAGAGGGAGATCCCACTCCGTGTCGGCTAAATAATAAAAAAAAATAAAAAAAATAATAATAATAAAGTGTTCTGTTCCTCAAATTTCGGCCAAGAAATTTCGGGGACAAGACAAAATGAAGCTACACTAAACTCCAGACAAATGACATCCGAGCTCCACCACAATCGAACACAACATAGTGGAAATGGGAAGGAGCTCGGAAGTCGGATGTCCGAAGAATAGGGGTATGACACCCCCATCTACGCGCAATCAAACAGCCCGTGCTGGTTGCGATCGCAGATGGGGAATGCCAACCGGGAGACTGGCTTTGGTGTGCGCGTCCAGGCGAAGTCAAACAGAGCAGAACACTGGTTTCGGCGCTGGACACGCACGCCAAAGGGAGTGCAGCTACAAATCATAAAAAAACTCAAAAAAAAATTTAAAATTCGCGAAAATACTTTGGGCGCCACTGTTACAGGCTGGCTACTGCCAACCTGCAGATTTCACTTAAACACATGCAGAGGCCTCCACGGTGATCTTTTGCCGGCTAAGTTCTCAGCGAGAATTGCTAGGGTCGTGGGGTTTGAGGCTTACATGGTTCCTGGCCTACACCGTGATTAACAGAAAGTTGGGGAAACGCAAATAATAAATAAAACCCGGATTCCGCCGAAATTCGTCGGCCGGAACCTGAGGAACGAACAGCAGATAGTCAAATAATAAATAAAATAAATAAAAAAATAAAAAAAATGATAACGGAAGAGGTGCCTTGGTGCGCGCATCCATCCGAATTCAAACGGGGCCAAGCCCTGGTTACGGAATTGGATGCGGGCACCAAGGGACCTCAAACACTAAACCGACACAGAGGGAGTCTCCGCTCCCATCACACCACACCGAAAAAATTAAATATTCATTTTATTTTTTAAAAAAAAACCACCGAGAAAAAAAACTTCCCCCTCCACCCGTACCACGCTAAGGAGAGAATGAGAGAGAGAGGAAACAATGCGCATCGAGCGTGCACCCGCTGTGCGGCGCTCGATTACAAAATATAAATTTAAATTTAAAAATAAAAAAAAATGTAACAAAATATAAAATAAAAGAAATAAAAGAACAAGAAAAATCGTACCTTAATATATATAACAAATAAAAAAATGTTGCGGCCTTGCGCGGCCGTCATGCCACAGGGACGCCGCCCCGGACCGTTGCGGCTTGATGTGCCGTTACCCCACCGATGCGGCCTTGGTGTAGTCGTTGGGCGACTCCCCGCCTTTGCGCTCGAGCGCTTGCCTGGTTGGGCAATATGTTGCGGGGCCTCTCCCCGATACCAAAATAAAAATTGCCTCGCCGCAATAAATTGGGCGTTGCCTCGCCAACCGTAAATTCGGCCTTGAAAGTAATTTTGTATTTATTTAACTGTACAAAATGTGTTTCTTTAGAAAACAAATGCACACAATTGTTTGTAATTTACTCAAACACGTGTAAATAAAATGGATGCATTTTTGATGTAATGCCCGATTGAGTTGTTTCTTCTACCTCTACGACAATTCCTTCAATTGCGTTCTCTCTTCAATCAAACAACAAAAATTTTTATTTTTCCACACAAATCCAAATAAGACTTTATTTTTCTTTAACAAAATTCCTAGCACAGCACACCGTTTTCCACTTTATTATTATTTCAACAAGAAAAAACTTTAGTATTTGTATCGCACAGCGAATTTATCCAATGTTTTTTTTTTTTTATTCATAAAACGGCGGTGGTGTACAATCACCACCTCCACACAAATACAACAATTATTATTATTTATTATTTTTTTTTTTTTATATAATACCAAACATTTTAAAGTTTATTTTAATTTATTTAATATCTATAATTTTTTTTTTATAATTATCAACCAATATGGTCTGAAGCCAAAACAAACTTATTTTTATACAAAATCAACACTCTTTGTTCACCTTCCAAAACGAGACTTTTCATTATCCAAAACACTACTCGACTCTTATAAATCAAAAACTCGAATCATATATCAAAAAAAAAAATTCGAGCGCCGCACAAACGACGCGCAAAACATTCCAGAAGAATTGTCTTTCTTCTCTGTTTCTCATTTATATCAATTCGCATTGATATAAACGAGAGGCATATAAGAAAAACATTCTTATGGAATGTTTTGCTTTACGCACACACTCGATTCGCATTGTTCTCTCTCTCTCCCATTTTGTTTTACTACCAACCAAACGAACAAAAACATACGAGAATCCCTCCACACGAAACGCGTTCAGACACCAACAACACAGAGGCAAGAAACCAAGAGTAAAAACATAGGCAAGAAACCAAGAGTAAAAACATAGGCAAGAAACCAAGAGTAAAAACATAAAATTTAACAAAATATGGGGATGTCACGCGTAAACGAATATTATGTCTTGTTACAGACAACACAGTCGTAACAATTTTTAAATGTATTCTTTATCAAAATTTTTCACTTTTTTATTTTTTCAAAATAAGGTAAGAGCGTATCTTACTTTTTAGAAAGTACAGGCCAAATTTTCCGAGAAAATGTATCAATTTACTCGATAATTTTACATTTCCAAAATAGTTTTTTAATAAAAATCATGTTTACTAAATTTTCATGAAACATGAAACATGCGGCCATTCTATATCCAGGCAAGCTTCATGAAATTCCTGACGAGGATCACAACCTTAATACAAATGGAAATGAAGATGATGAACAAATTGACGATGAAGAACAAATTGACGTTTGAATAAGTTAAAATTGAAATTTTGAATTAACAAACTACTATTTTATTTATTTTTATTAATTGCTTCGTCAACCTTGCAGACACAGATCAAAGAGTTTTTATCGCTCCTATCGCTTCTTCTGATAGTGCCACAAATGTGTAATAATGTGTTGTATGTGTTGTAAATATGAATAAAAAATTATTGCAATTTTAATTCGTTGTATACCTTAGAGGGTGGGGGCTACTGTCCCCAAACCCCCGATTTACACAATTCTTAAAGTGTCAAATTTTAATTATAATTTTAAACTAAGTAAAAAAACTTTCATATTATTCACTTTAACCAAAGGGGTTTGGTAATTATATATAATAACCAAGAGGAATGTTGTATTTGTGGAATCGTATATGTATATTAAAACTAAATAAAACTAATGTAAGTACATCTAGTTAAAACAAATAAATATTGTAATAAAATACAGGATTGAATATTGAAATAAAAATAATATTCCCCATAGAAATATAGAATGCCTCGAGAAAGTGGACGTAAAAATTCTGCTGAGCAGACTAACGTAGTGCATATCGAAAATTCTACAACAGTAAAGTGTAAGGGCACAGTTGGTGCTGATAAAAAGTTGGTCTACTCATCAGGTTGCAACGTTTTTGGAAGGGTTGTGTATTTTTTTTACAAGACTCTTGGGGTTAAAAATGAGGGGGTGAATTTTCTACTTTTTGTGGTAGAGATATTGTGAGTAAGTAGATGGCCTCTTTCTTTCCAATGATTAACAAGTCATAAACATTGCGAATGTCATTAAAAATAATATTTTTGTCTATAAAAAAGCCAAAACTTTAAATAAATATTAATAATAAAATCTTAATTAAAAAAGTTACAACCTGGGATAGTGATACGGATACTGATACCGACATTGTTACGATTACATGATCGTAACAAGCGCTGTTGGTATTTTCTTCTGGTGTGTGCCTCCACTTGCTATGTTTTCTCAATGTTGGTTGTTGTCCCCACTTTTGTGGATGTTGTTTTGTACGTACCTTTTGTAAGGTGGCGCGAGGGTGAGAAAGATGTTGGAAAAGAGAGAGCAATGCGTATCGAGTGTGTGTCAAGCAAAACATTCCATAAGAATGTTTTTCTTATATGCCTCTCGTTTACATCAATGCGAATTGATGTAAACGAGAAACAGAGAAGAAAGACAATTTTTCTGGAATGTTTTGCGCGTTATTCGGCGTGAGAGTTTTTTTATTAAGTCAGTCTAGTTTGGAATTTTGTAAAAATTAGAGTTTTTGGTTTTGAGACATAAAAGTCTGGTTTGGTGTAGTTTTTTTGATCGATTCAAGTTTTTATTGTTTTGTTAAAACGAGAATCATAAACTTTGTTGTGGTTAAAAATTTTTTAACTTTAATAAAATGATAATTTAAATAAAAATGAATTGTAAATAATTTACATAAATGTGTTTTAAATAAGATAGTTATTAATAAAAACAAGTGGTTTAGATGATAAATATTACCAAAATTATAAAAGTGGTTAATAAAAAATTCGCCATTACGGAATATTTTCGTTTTTTATATTCTTGCGAGAAAAAACAACAAAAACCCAAGTATAAAGAAGGACGAAGATTTTTGATATATTTGTGCCGTCGGTAATTCATTGGGTATAGTTTTAATTGAATATGAAGTGCTCGTCATATTTTCATGATTAAATTGGTGTGCTGTAAAACTAGTTTAAGTAAATTATATGGTGTAATAAAATTATTAATTGGTACACAAGTATACGTTACATAACTTAAATTTGTTAATTAACAAAAATTGGATTAAAACCGATACTTTGATCACATAAAAAATTTTTAATAAATTCCTGTTAAAAAGTGGGAGACTAGTGTGGTGTGACATTCATTACATTCGATCGCGAGCCAATTATATCGGTATCGGGGTAAGGCCCCGCAACATTGTGCCCAACCAGGCACGCGCTCGAGCGCAAAGGCGGGGAGTCGCCCAACGACGGCATCAAGGCCGCAACCTTTTTGGGTAACGGTGAAAGGCACCGCAACGGTCCGGGGCGGCGACCCTGAGGCATGACGGCCGCGCAAGGCCGCAACAGATTTTTTTTTTGGTTTTTAAATAATTAAGGTACAATTTTTTTGATTTATTTTATTCATTTTTTTCGGTACATTTTTTTTATTTTAAATTTTTATTCTAAAATTTTTTAAATTTTTATATAAACATTTTTTTTGTAATCGAGCGCCGGATAGCGGTCGCGCGCTCGATGCGTATTGTTTCTCCCTCTCTCTCGTTTTCTCTCCCTCGTTCCTTCCCTTTCTTGTTTTCTTGTGGGAAGTTGGGTTTTTTCTTTATTTTTTTTTGAGTATAAGTAGATTAAATAAATAAATGAATTATTAAAATTTTTCTGGGTTGGTTATGATGAGGGGGGAATTCCCACCCTGTGTCGGCGTAGGGTAAGCGGTCCCTTGGTGCCCGCATCCGGATTCGAAACCGGTGTTTACCACCGTGCGAGTTCGGGCGGATGCGCGCACCGGGGCACCTCTACCTTTATTATTATTTTATTTTTTTTATTTTTGAGTTGTTCGTTCCTCAGGTTCCGGCCGACGAATTTCGGCGGAACATCGGTTTTTATTATTTGCGTTTTCCCATTTTTTTTATAATTTTCTGTATTTAATCACGGTGTAGGCCAGGAGCCCTGCATGCCTCAAACCCCACGACCTTCGCACTTCTCCGCTGAGAACGTAGCCGGCAAAACATCACCGTGGAGGCCTCTGCAGGTGCTTAGTGAAAATCTGCAGGTTGGCAGCAGCCAGCCTGTAACAGTGGCGCCCAATATATTTCGCGAATTTTAAATTTTTTTGATTTTTTTTATGATTTGTAGCTTCACTCCCTTTGGCGTGCGTGTCCAGCGCCGAAACCAGTGTTCTGCTCTGTTTGACTTCGCCTGGACGCGCACACCAAAGCCAGTCTCCCGGTTGGCATTCCCCATCTGCGATCGCAACCAGCACGGGCTGTTTGATTGCGCGTAGATGGGGGGTGTCATACCCCTATTCTTCGGACATCCGATTTCCGAGCTCTTTCCCATTTCCACTATGTGGTGTTCGATTGTGGTGGAGCTCGGATGTCATTTGTCTGGAGTTTAGCGTAGCTTCATTTCTTCCCTTCCCCGAAATTTCTTGGCCGAAATTTGAGGAACGAAACATAACCTTATTATTATTATTATTTTTATTTTTTTTATTATTTAGCCGACACGGAGTGGGATTTCCACTCTCATCATACCATCCGTTTTGTTGATTGTATACCAATTTATATTTGATATGTTTATCTGATTTTTATTGGTAATTTGATAATATTTTTTTGAGTTGAGTTTTGCTTAGTATTTTGTTATATTTGATTTTTTGAGATATTTTGATATTTTTGAATTTGATTTTGGTTTCGTTGATTTCGTATATGGGTTGTATTGGAACCCGCGGGTACATTTAGTACTTCATTTTTTTTTTCTTTTGTATCGTTTTTTTTTTAATTTATCATTCTGCCTGCATACCGTTGGGTGTGTTGGTAGATTCTGACCTCTTTTGCTTTATTTTCTCTTTTATATTGTTTTTCTTTTCTTCTGAAGTTATTTATTATTCTGCCTGCGTACCATTGGGTGTGTTGGTAGTTTTGGATTTTTTTTTTTTTTTTTTTTGGTTTTTGTATTTCATTTTCAACGAGCCCCTCCAAATTAGGTTCTCATCGAAAAGCGCCACTTTGGAGGGTATCTCGTATTCGCCGGGTTAAACAATCGTGGGGATCCGGGCCCCACAAAATTTCACAAGGTAACCATTCCTTTATCATTATTAATTTTTTTTTCATTTTATTATCTAGTTATAGTGGGTGTGGAAATAATTATATAAGTTCACTTTATTCTGAAACCTTCAGTTTCGAGTAAAGTTATTTTGAATTAAACTTTTTGTATTATGTATTAAATTAATAAAGACTATGTCACTTTTTGCCTTCGCCAAATTAAATCGAGCGAGTTTATCCTTCTATCCTGTCATCATCCAAAATGGATATCACCTTACTAGATCAAGATGAGTTGGAGCAAAACTTTACCGACCAGCCATTATTGTCTGAGAGCGGCCTCAATTACACTGGATCTCCTTCGGACATCTCCATCGACATGTTCCTGTTTCAGGTAGACACCATCGCTTCGTCTCGCGGATTGTCCGACCAAACATTGCTATGTGAGCTACATACCATCCTGAAAGATATCGCCTTGCAGTGGTATTGGACATTCCGCAAACATAATCCGAACGCTACCTGGACAGATCTACGAAGCGGTATCATCGAGCGTTTTAAAGACCATCGCACCAATTACGAAATCCGGCGAACCGTCGAGGCACGCAAACAACGACCCAACGAAAGTTTCCTAGATTTTTTCGATCAAGTGTGGAGTCTAACGCTACAATGTCGTACACCGTATTCGGACGAGGAGCTCATCGAAATTTTAATGACGAACATGAAGCCAGAATTACAGTTTCATCTCACCGATCGTCGGTTTAGCACCATAAATGAGCTGATCAAAAGTTGCTCTGCTTGGGAGGAGTCTTTCAGGCGGATCAAAGCTACGGCGGACCCTGCAATCCTTCCACGACGCGTGATCAATGAGTCATCAGGCAGTCCGTATGATGATGTTGGAGCATATGACTCTTATGAGAATTATCTCTTGACTGATGTTCTACCCGATAACTCAGTATCCGCAATTCACAAGGGGAGCAGGTTTCCATCGGCAGCGGCGAGACGTCCTGGCAGACAAATCTCAACAGACAACTCGAGATCAGATTATATACAGCCTTCGCATTACGGTAAAAATGTCGTCACCACAACGGCCACTCAGACGGAGTGTACCGAGATCAAATCCACCTCCACTCAGACGGATTGTACCGAGATCAAATCAACCTCAACCCAGACTGCGGATATTACAGAGGATAGAGCCACTCAAACCGATTCAGGAGAATGCAGCGGGCAATACAAATGCGGAACTCCGCTCCCCGTCGAATCCGATGAAGAAGTAAACTCGTCTGCCAGTAATGATTCCTTTCCCGATCCTTCTTCCCCACCAAATTCCCCTTCCCTTCCAGTCGCTCTAAAGTTTTTCTATAATTCTCCGTCGTTAGCTAAGTTAGATCGTTTAAAACGTTCCAAGAAATATTGGAACCACCGCGCTACAATGAGAAACGACGTGATTTCCTCCGTTTTGTTCTCCGAGGGTAGTGACACTCGGCCTTACGCCCAGGTCTTTATAAATAAGATCCCTTTTAAGGGTCTTCTCGACAGCGGGGCGAGTGTCAGTGTTCTCGGGAATGGAGCGGAGAAAATCTTGTCGAATCCATTCGTAGAGTTCCATAATTTTCCATCCACGATAACTACCGCGAGTGGTCAAGTCCAACGAGTATTTGGTTACATACGAGCTAACGTCGAGTTTAATGGAATTACTCAAACTATGAATTTCCATGTTGTTCCTTCCTTAGAACAACCGCTTTATTTGGGTATTGATTTTTGGAATCGTTTTGGAATTTCCCCAAAAATCTCCGCGTTAAATACTTCGGACGAATTAGGTGAAACTACCAACACACCCAAATTTCATATTTTAACATCTGATGATCGTCGTAAATTGGATCTAATCCGCGAATGTTTCCCGAGCAGCGATATTTTAGGTTTGGGCCGCACATCCCTCATCACTCATATGATCGATGTCGGTTCCGCAAAACCAGTCAAACAACGTTTTTATTCCGTATCCCCAGCTATCCAGAAACTCATGTATGCCGAGTTGGATAGGATGTTGTCTTTGGGGGTCATCGAGGAGTCACAAAGTTCCTGGTGTTCACCGGTCACGTTGGTGCGTAAGGCCAATGGCAAAGTTCGTTTGTGCTTGGATGCTAGAGAACTGAACAAGACCACCGTCAAGGATGCGTATCCGCTGCCAATCATCAACGGATTGTTGGGTCGTTTGGGACACACCCGATTCATTTCGGCGATTGATTTGAAGGATGCCTTTTGGCAGATCCCACTCGACCCAGCATCCCGCGATAAAACAGCGTTTACGGTTCCTGGACGGCCCTTGTATCAGTTCAAGGTGATGCCGTTTGGTTTATGCAACGCCCCACAGACGCTTTGTCGCTTAATGCACCGCGTGATCCCGTACCAGCTACACGATAAGGTCTTTGTGTACCTCGATGACCTTCTGGTCACATCCTCCACTCTGGCCGAACATTTCGATTTGCTTCAACAGGTTGCTGGATATCTGTCGGATGCTGGTTTAACAATTAATTTGACCAAAAGTAAGTTTGTGTTGAAAGAAGTAGACTATTTAGGTTATATTGTGGGTGATGGTTGCCTCCGTACAAACCCAGACAAATGTAAAGCTATTCTGGAGTACCCTATTCCGAAAACGACGAAACAGATTAGACGTTTTCTGGGAATGTGCGGATGGTACCGTCGCTTCATTCCAAATTTCGCCTCTTTAGCTTCTTCTCTCACCGATCTTACTGGTAAAAACGCTAAAATATGTTGGTCTGCAGCTGCTGACTCTTCTTTTAACGCTCTCAAAACCGCCTTGTCAACGGCTCCTGTATTGACGCATCCTGATTATTCAAAACCCTTTTTTATTCAGTGCGATGCCAGTGCCGTTGGGGTCGGTAGTGTCTTATTTCAGGTGGACGCCGAGGGGGTGGAGCGGCCCATTGAGTTTTATTCCCATAAGCTCAATGCGGCGCAGCGAAACTACTCGGTGACCGAGCTGGAATGCTACGCTGCCGTCCTCAGCGTGCGAAAATTCCGTCCTTACGTGGAAGGCTATCCGTTCGTCATTTATACCGACCATTCCAGTCTACGCTGGCTAATGAGTCAAAAAGACCTCTCCGGACGTTTGGCGAGATGGAGTCTTAAACTCCAAGCGCTGGATTTCCAGATTGGATACCGAAAAGGTTCAGTTAACATTGTACCTGATGCGTTGTCTCGAGCTTTTCCGGATGAATCCGCTCTTTGTGCGGATGATTCTGAAAGTAAGAGCACGCCTGATCCTGGTGCCCAATTTGAAGATCCAGTCTTGTCGAGTAAAAATATCGACCCTTCCGTGAATGCGTTAATACCTTCTTCAGTCCCCATTCTACACGTTGATCAAAATTCGGTTGCGTTCCAAGATCCAGATTACGTCGATCAGATCGCGAAAATTCGTTCACTAAAAGATTGTTCGCACAACTACAAGATCCAGGATGATAAACTATTAATATCCCCTTCCTTCGGTTTTAAATATACGGATACCGACCTTTCGAATTGGAAACTTGTTATTCCTAATTCCTTAACTTCAACGCTTATCGAACAGGCTCACGTACCCCCCACTTCAGCACATTTAGGCGGCAGCAAAACTCTCGAGCGCCTTCAGCGTCAATTTTACTGGCCTCAAATGGCAAAACAAGTTAAACAATACGTTGCTAGCTGCACTAAATGTAAAATGAACAAAGCTGTTAATTTCTCTACACAACCAGCCATGGGAGCCCAGGTTACGTCAACTCGCCCGTTCCAAAAATTGTATGTTGATTTTTTGGGTCCGTATCCACGTTCGAAACTCGGTAATACCTGCATCGTTATCATCTTGGATCATTACTCGAAATTTGTCGTTGTAAAACCTCTACGGGAAGCGTCTGCTCTTTTGCTGTGTCGATTCTTAGAAAACGAAATATTTCTGTTGTTCTCGGTTCCCGAAATAATCACGTCCGACAATGGGAAGCAGTTCACCTCGAATCTATTTAAAGACTTGTTAGCTAAGTACGGCGTAACGCACATCCGAACGCCTTTGTATTCGCCTCAAAGTAACGCATCCGAGCGTGTTAATCGAACCCTAATTGCCAGCATTCGATCATATTTGAGCGATCACGATCATAATCAGTGGGACAAAAATTTGCAAGAAATTGCCGCTGCTTTACGTAATGCCATACACGATTCGATACATTATTCCCCTCATTATGTCGTGTTCGGACAACATATGTCGATGCATGGTTCGGATCACTCATTGCGACGGTTACTCGATGAACATGATCCCAGCGAAGTCCAGGTATGGGCTAAGCCAGATCGAGTGAACCTTCTGAAGGATCGTATAATCCATTATTTACGCGTGGCACACGAAAAGGGAGCTCAGCATTACAATTTACGTAGTACTAAGCGCACTTTTCGCGTCGGACAACCCGTTTTCATACGATCTTTTGCGTTGAGCGACGCGACGAACAAATTTTCCGCGAAATTAGCCGGAAAATTCAAACCCGCGGTTATTTCGTGTAAAGTAGGTCAGGTTGCTTATTCCGTCGAAGATTTGAATGGCAAATCATTGGGTATTTACCATGTCAAAGACATCCGTGCATAATCTTTTCTCTCTATGTTTGTTTTAGGCCCGGCTTATGAGACATCTCAGGGTGTGGGACGTTCCCACGTTTGTTACGATTACATGATCGTAACAAGCGCTGTTGGTATTTTCTTCTGGTGTGTGCCTCCACTTGCTATGTTTTCTCAATGTTGGTTGTTGTCCCCACTTTTGTGGATGTTGTTTTGTACGTACCTTTTGTAAGGTGGCGCGAGGGTGAGAAAGATGTTGGAAAAGAGAGAGCAATGCGTATCGAGTGTGTGTCAAGCAAAACATTCCATAAGAATGTTTTTCTTATATGCCTCTCGTTTACATCAATGCGAATTGATGTAAACGAGAAACAGAGAAGAAAGACAATTTTTCTGGAATGTTTTGCGCGTTATTCGGCGTGAGAGTTTTTTTATTAAGTCAGTCTAGTTTGGAATTTTGTAAAAATTAGAGTTTTTGGTTTTGAGACATAAAAGTCTGGTTTGGTGTAGTTTTTTTGATCGATTCAAGTTTTTATTGTTTTGTTAAAACGAGAATCATAAACTTTGTTGTGGTTAAAAATTTTTTAACTTTAATAAAATGATAATTTAAATAAAAATGAATTGTAAATAATTTACATAAATGTGTTTTAAATAAGATAGTTATTAATAAAAACAAGTGGTTTAGATGATAAATATTACCAAAATTATAAAAGTGGTTAATAAAAAATTCGCCATTACGGAATATTTTCGTTTTTTATATTCTTGCGAGAAAAAACAACAAAAACCCAAGTATAAAGAAGGACGAAGATTTTTGATATATTTGTGCCGTCGGTAATTCATTGGGTATAGTTTTAATTGAATATGAAGTGCTCGTCATATTTTCATGATTAAATTGGTGTGCTGTAAAACTAGTTTAAGTAAATTATATGGTGTAATAAAATTATTAATTGGTACACAAGTATACGTTACATAACTTAAATTTGTTAATTAACAAAAATTGGATTAAAACCGATACTTTGATCACATAAAAAATTTTTAATAAATTCCTGTTAAAAAGTGGGAGACTAGTGTGGTGTGACATTCATTACATTCGATCGCGAGCCAATTATATCGGTATCGGGGTAAGGCCCCGCAACATTGTGCCCAACCAGGCACGCGCTCGAGCGCAAAGGCGGGGAGTCGCCCAACGACGGCATCAAGGCCGCAACCTTTTTGGGTAACGGTGAAAGGCACCGCAACGGTCCGGGGCGGCGACCCTGAGGCATGACGGCCGCGCAAGGCCGCAACAGATTTTTTTTTTTGGTTTTTAAATAATTAAGGTACAATTTTTTTGATTTATTTTATTCATTTTTTTCGGTACATTTTTTTTATTTTAAATTTTTATTCTAAAATTTTTTAAATTTTTATATAAACATTTTTTTTGTAATCGAGCGCCGGATAGCGGTCGCGCGCTCGATGCGTATTGTTTCTCCCTCTCTCTCGTTTTCTCTCCCTCGTTCCTTCCCTTTCTTGTTTTCTTGTGGGAAGTTGGGTTTTTTCTTTATTTTTTTTTGAGTATAAGTAGATTAAATAAATAAATGAATTATTAAAATTTTTCTGGGTTGGTTATGATGAGGGGGGAATTCCCACCCTGTGTCGGCGTAGGGTAAGCGGTCCCTTGGTGCCCGCATCCGGATTCGAAACCGGTGTTTACCACCGTGCGAGTTCGGGCGGATGCGCGCACCGGGGCACCTCTACCTTTATTATTATTTTATTTTTTTTATTTTTGAGTTGTTCGTTCCTCAGGTTCCGGCCGACGAATTTCGGCGGAACATCGGTTTTTATTATTTGCGTTTTCCCATTTTTTTTATAATTTTCTGTATTTAATCACGGTGTAGGCCAGGAGCCCTGCATGCCTCAAACCCCACGACCTTCGCACTTCTCCGCTGAGAACGTAGCCGGCAAAACATCACCGTGGAGGCCTCTGCAGGTGCTTAGTGAAAATCTGCAGGTTGGCAGTAGCCAGCCTGTAACAGTGGCCCCACGTTGGGCGCCACTGTTACAGGCTGGCTACTGCCAACCTGCAGATTTTCACTAAGCACCTGCAGAGGCCTCCACGGTGATGTTTTGCCGGCTACGTTCTCAGCGGAGAAGTGCGAAGGTCGTGGGGTTTGAGGCATGCAGGGCTCCTGGCCTACACCGTGATTAACAGAAAGTTGGGGAAACGCAAATAATAAATAAAACCGAGTTCCGCCGAAATTCGTCGGCCGGAACCTGAGGAACGACACGAATAATCAAAATAAATTATAAAAATAATAACGGTAGAGGTGCCTTGGTGCGCGCATCCATCCGATTCAAACGGGGCCAAGCCCTGGTTACGGAATTGGATGCGGGCACCAAGGGACCGCAAACATTAAACCGACACAGAGGGAGCGGAGACTCCCTCTGTGTCGGTTTAATGTTTGCGGTCCCTTGGTGCCCGCATCCAATTCCGTAACCAGGGCTTGGCCCCGTTTGAATCGGATGGATGCGCGCACCAAGGCACCTCTACCGTTATTATTTTTATAATTTATTTTGATTATTCGTGTCGTTCCTCAGGTTCCGGCCGACGAATTTCGGCGGAACTCGGTTTTATTTATTATTTGCGTTTCCCCAACTTTCTGTTAATCACGGTGTAGGCCAGGAGCCCTGCATGCCTCAAACCCCACGACCTTCGCACTTCTCCGCTGAGAACGTAGCCGGCAAAACATCACCGTGGAGGCCTCTGCAGGTGCTTAGTGAAAATCTGCAGGTTGGCAGTAGCCAGCCTGTAACAACATTACAATTGGAAATACGTCTCATAGCAGTAGAATGGTAATCCTCGGCAGAAGAAACAAAAACCAAACATTTTACTCCATCATCTATGATAGAACTTTCAGTTAAAACTTCTTTAAATCAAAAATAAAAATTGGATAAAATTGTGGCAAGTTTTTTCGCGAATAACATTGCTTTTAACGTGGCTGATAACAAATATTTTAAAGAAATGATAGAATCTCTACGACCTGGATATTCTGCCGCAAGCAGAAAACAACTAGCTGATAAGCACCTTCTTGAAATTGATGAAGAAATAACCGATCATTTAATAACTGAATTGAAGGATTCCAGTTTGACAATCATTTTACATGGATGGTCGAACACTTCAAATGATCCATTTATCGCGTGTTCAGTCCATACCGGTTGTAATAGTTTTTTAATAAGTGCAGAGGACACCGGGTCTGAAAAAAATCTGCTGAATATTTTGTAGCTGTGGCAGAAAAATCAATTGGCTCCATAAAAACTAAATACAATAAAGAAATATACGCCTGTTGCACGGATAAAGAAAATAAGATGAAAAAAATGAAGGATATTTTAGAGGAACGCCATGGGATTTTTCTGATGGGTGCTCACCACACATGATCAATCGTTAATACAAAGATATAATTCCAGTAGAAGTCACCAAACAAATAATAAGTGTACAGAAATACTTGTAAAACCACCACTAGCCACATGAATGGTTAAAAGAAAAACATGGAGTTAGGCCTCAACTGCCAAATGATGTAAGGTGGAATTATTATGATGATTGCTTAACAACATTTATTTCTAATTTTCACGTCGGTGCACAAATAAGATCAGAGCATGTTCAAATGAATTTAATAACGATATCCACAAAATTTTAAATAAGCTGTTGAAATCTGGTATAATTTGCTGAATAACGAGATCTTATTAACAAAAAGACCTTTAATTGAAAAAAGAATAAAAAGCGGCTCACTATTTAGCAAACATGTTGCATCTAAAATATTTGGGCGAACTGCTTAGTGAAGCAGAAGACTGGAAAAGCTAAAAACACGCTACCTTTTTGGCACACTGTTTGGCATTTAAAATTAACGATGGAGAATACTTCCCAAAATCTATGTTCAAACCGGAGGTGCTCGAAAATTTAAGCGAAAAAAAAAAATGGTGAAAAATATTACACGTGAAAAATGAAAAATCTCCAAAGTTGACTGAAAATTTTTGCAATCTTTTTGTATCACTAATGAACTGCCGCCCAGCAAACTCGGTAACAATTGAAAGAATTTTCTCAACATACGGTTTAATTTGGAATAAACTAAGAAACCGACTTTGTTTCGAAAAAGAGCTATCTCTAGTCAAAATGTATCGCCACTTAAGATGTGAACCAAAAGACGGTAAGAGCGAAATTCCAAAGTTATTAATTTGAACTCTGTACTCAATTTTGTTTTTAATTTTTCATATCTGTGATATGTATTTCTTCGTTATACATATATCTGTGGCAATTCAATAAAACCACTTATACTTGTTTTTAGCTAATTTTCAGGGGACCAAATTTTAATTTTAAATTAATTTATAACTATTTTTGGATCTATGGTATCAGGGTTTTTAAACTACGTTTATTGATACCTCCAAACACTTGTTACCTGCTCTGGGTTCACCGGAAATTCCCAAAATTTTTAATTAGCATTTAGAAAAAAACGCTTATATCGATTTAAGTAAATACCAACCGAAAAATTAAATTCAAAATAAAAACTTATTTCAAGATATTCTAAATTTATTTCTGATTTTACAAATAAAACTATTGTTTCAAATATCACTTATTTCATGCGATAATATCAAAAATTATCAATTAAGTGGTTTTCAATAAATACCAAACACCTATAACAAAAATAGGTGGTTTTATTTAAAACTTTTTAGTCGTAGAAAACAAAGTGGCCCATTTATTCACAATATTTCTACGACAAAAGTAGAAAAAATGCTCTCCCTACCATCCCTAGGGCGTAATGGCTTGTGTATCGTTGTGTTCACAAGTGCCCTGAGGATGGGGTGAGTGCATTTCTACTTTTGTGGTAGAAATGTTTTGAGACAATGGGCATGTGCCCCTTTGTTTTCTGCGACTAAAAAAGTCGTAAACATTTTCGGGTACTATTAAAAATAAAATTTTGTCCGATAAAGCCGAAAGAAAAACTTAAATAAAAAAAAGATTATAATTAATACTTCAAAAATAAGTGGTTTTGTTTTTTTTGCTAATAACTCGGTCAAAAATAGTCGGATTTTAATGAAAAATTGAAGGGAAACCAGGGTGGGTTTTTTGGGTTGCAAGTAAGATAAGATTAGTTCGTTCACAAGCTTCTCCTAACTTCCACTTAGCCACTCGAACGGTACTGAAAAACAGTCTAGAGGAATTTGAAACAGAAATGGAAGGAGGATTTGTAATAGAAACAATTTTCTATGAAAATTTCGAAAAGAATATATTTCCAGAAAGATGTTAATCATCACAGTGTTTAGGATTTTTTTTTCTTTGGTTAATTGATATACATACTTATACAAATTCTTAGATTAACAAAAACAAAAACTAGAATTTCACATTTACAGAGAAAAACGCAAATTTTTCAAGCAATTTAGATGAACTGTACGAGAATTGTTTTGATTACACATATAGTGGGACAAAATGCAACTCAAAGCTAATTAACACAATATTAAATCGATCATTGTGCTAATTAAACTAATAAATCATGGCAAAATAGTTTTATATAAATAAATGACCCCCAATAAATTCAGACACATATATCATATAAATCCAACTCCCCATGATTTTATTTCCAACGTGTTAAATAATCATCACTATAAACATATATAGGTAGTGTCTATAGAGACAAATAGTCTAATGTGACACAAAAGACATTTTTTTTCCTATTGTTGTTGTTGCTAGTTTATTTTATATTTTGTATACCGACAATTCGCGTGTGTAGTGTCGTTTTTATACAATTTTTTATTGTATTTCTTTTACAAAAATTTTACTGTATATTGTAAAGCTATCCGTTAATACATATTTTATTTATTTTAATTATAAGAATGAATTAAAGACGTTTTTTGGTTGTATCTTCCAAGAAACACGAAACGATAGAATAAAAAGAATAAGAATATAAAGAGGATCCTCTAGAGATATTCGATTGTTTGTTGGTATTTTCTTAAACTTTTTCCATTTGTGTACCAAAAAGGCAAACAGAACAAAAACTATGTAATCTTTCACAGTGAATGTGTCAAAATTGAAATCTATACATATGTTTTTAATATTTTTTCGTCTTATGCATTTATTATGTACGTGATTATTTTCCGTATGTACCTGATATATTTGTAAATAAGGAGGAATGGAGAAATGTACATAATGTATATACATAATATAATATAAATCATATATTTTGGTAATGTAACACAGGAAACATATTATATGTTGTATCATAAGTATGGCGATTTATTTAAGATATTGATTTCGCTATACTTATGCCTCAACCAGTCAGACTCAAGAGCTTAAGTTACACGCCGATTGCACCACTTCGGTTAATGCTACAATCACCAAAATTTTATAGGCTTCTAACCTCTAAAATTTTGGTGGTCGTACAGCTCTCCTAAGTGGTCCAAAATGGAGCACAACTTAAGAACTTAAGTCTGACTGGTTGAGGCATTAGGCAAACAAAAGTTTTTCTAGTTCTTAAGATTTTTGTGACTCATTTATATGTTGCATTACATTTTCAGCACAGCTGCATGTGCATATAGCAAGCATTCACCTACCTAATACAAAGATATAAATCATGCCTTTTAACATTTGTGCGGTATGAATATTGAAATATAATTAATTTTTAAAACAATTAGTCTCGGAGTTACAAAATTATTGTGATTTTGTATTAATCGAGATAAAGACAATTAAGTTTAAACTAAGTGAACTTTCACTATGGTGCGTGTGCTGGTAATTGATATACACGAAATGTAAAAGCGGCAAATTGATTTTGTCAACATAAATTAACGATATATGGCCATGTGGAAATACATTACATATTATGTATTCATATGGAAATCATCTTAATTAAATATTCTTTCTATTTAATTTTTTGTTAACGGCAATCATATAATAATAATCGAACATAAGAAACTGGTTCGTCCTACACAAGAAGCTTGTCTTAAAAAATTATATTTTTATTTGTTTATTTTATTGAATGAATAAAATTATAAGCGAAAAAAAGTTAAATTACAATAAATACACAACACTCACGCGTCCACCTTTGCGTTTCTTATTGTTTTCTTTCAAATTTCTTAATGAATTCGTGATTTTTTATTTTTTTGCTTAAATGCTTCTTTTTCTTAATCGATTTGTTGTTTTAGTTTATTGTCTGTTTTCTTGTTTTTTGTATTATTTTATAATTATATGTTATTTTCTGTACCATCATGATCATGATGCATAAGTCACAAGTTCCGCGTAGCTGGTTACAATTTTTTAAGAATGGGATTGGTATAACTGTTTTTTAAATTGACGTGTGTGGAGACCACAGTTTAATGGTTACACATACGTAATAAAATGGGGAATTTTTGATTTTGTTTTCTTAATAGCAAATACAAATTTCATACGTAGTAGAGATCACTAAAAACAATCAATTGATCGTTTTATAATTAAATTAATTTGGTCGATTATCAACCCTTTCTTTGGTTATGAAGTTGTGTCATTAAATTAGATGAATTTCTAGAAACTGATCGCCAATTCAAGCAACATTAATTTGTTGGTTAACATTTTCGAACTTTCTCACCAGTAGAGAGAGAAGTTTCGAAAATGTTAACCAGCATTTTTCGTTTTACTTAATTTGACGTATGTTTACTTGTATCATTACGCGCGTGGAGGCCTTTCAGTCACCTTACAAACGTTTAAAAAGAAGCCTTGCAACGCAACATTTTGTATTAAACAATCTTTAATATCTCGCTCGGGAAGTAACGATTCCCATTTTCCAATCTTAAATTCACTGAAAAGTTGATTAATATTTTTAAGGTAAAATAATTATTACAGTTTGAAAAACTATTATTTAAGTTTGAATTTTTGACTCATAGATGGAAAAATTTGTAAGAATCTGTAGCGGCTAGTTTCTTCAACCATAAGAAACTCCGCACAATTAATTCTCAACGGACAATCCTCCGTTCACCTAATTCTTTATAAATCGACAATTATCCATCTAAAGAATTATTCTAAATTATATACAACAATCTTGTATATATAAATAATGTACATAACAACTTGTACATAGTAATCGTACAACAACACTTGTACATACGAATTTGTGTAAGCAAAATAGAATTGAAAAATTATATTTTGGTTACACTAAAATTTCGCATTGCAATAACCTCTACAATCACATCATTTAGAGATGCATAAAAATCGTATTCCGCCTTGCAGCTTTTCGCTTCCGCATCACAACATTTACGTTATATCTGGTGACCCTTGACGACGGTTTTTACCGTTCACGTAAGTTTTTTTAACATTTTTTTTTTTCTAAAAATTTGAGAAGTGAAAATAAAGTTTAAATTTTTTTTTATATATCGAAAAAGTGCATGTGCAGTGTTTTATTTATTTATTAAATTTATAATACAACGACGAGTTTTATGAAATAGTGGCCTAAGCCCGCACCAGTCGTAAGCGCACTATTTTCATAAATCGTCAAAAATTCCCTGGTCGTTTTTTAGAAATAATTGTCCATTCCGACACTATTTCTAAAAATTCACAAGTTCTATTTTGCTCTGATTGCAAAATTCGTGTGTGAAACCATCAACATCAAAGCAAAATCATTTCATTTTGCGCTTAAATCAATATGCTCAATAATGAAAATAATCGGCAGCAACAAGCAAAAGCCCAACCTGAGCCAGCAAAGTCAAAACATTTGACAAGGCTACCAGCGTTTTGGGAAACCAACCCAACGTGTTGGTTCTTGACTGCCGAAATAATGTTCGACGCGAACAAAATCGTTAGCGACAAACAAAAGTTTGCGCACACTGTGCTATCGCTCTCGGCAACGCAGGCGGAGAAGATCAATTTCATTTTAGAAGATCCTCCAAGCCAAGATAGATACCAGTCAATTAAACGAGTACTAATTGAACGCTACTCCATTTCCGAGGAGCATAAATTACAAACAATACTCGGCACAATCGAAATAGGCGATCACAAACCATCGGAAATGTTACTCCGAATGAAATCGTTGGCCGGCAAGAATTTCACGGCCAATGTAATTATAAAACTATGGATCAGGCAACTCCCTGATTACATACAAACGGCGTTGATCCCGCAACAGGACAAACCTGAAGAGGATCTCGCACATATTGCCGACAAATTACACGATTTGATTGGCGCACGAACTCATAATTTCAGTTCGATAAATCGCGATACGCGAACATGTAACTCAGAATTACATACGCCAATTACAAGCAATACCCATCTCGAGAATATGCTCGAACAAATTAACGATAGGTTAATTAGGCAAGAAAACATTTCACACACACAGCGACAACCCTCGCGTTCACAATCGCCCTGGAGACGAACATCTCCTCCTTGTAAACTACAATCCGCAACACAGGGAAGTTTCATTCGAAAAAGCAACCGACAAACGCCAAGATACCAATTTCCACAAAACTGGTGTTGGTATCACGAAAAATTTGGCCACGCAGCATCAAAATGCAATCAAACATGCACTTTTGCTAAACAACAAAAGGGACCCGCAAATCGGTTCCCTAGACCATTAAGTCTTAAGGTCGCATCGGCAAACTTAAGACAAGCGCAACACAGCCGCTTATTTATACGGGATTTGGAAAATAATATCACGTTTCTGATTGATACCGGCGCTGATCTCAGCGTAATCCCGTATTATAAATACTATCGCTGCGGAACAAATCGCAATCCCGATTTAGTTCTGTCAGCAGCAAATGGTACCACAATAAATACTTTTGGTACCAAATTACTTAACGTTGACATTGGATTAAGACGTTCTTTTAAACACGCATTTATTCTTGCCAATGTCAATCGCCCCATCATCGGCGCGGATTTCCTAACGAAATTCGGTTTATTAGTGGATCTTAAAAATCGCAAATTAATCGATCCATCCACTAAGCTTACTATCAACGCTACAACAGCACTCGTTGATACGCCATCACCATTGTTCTACATAATCAACAATGGCTACGGAGCATTGTTAAAGAAATTTTCTTCTTTAACAGCTCCACCAAACTACAACTCTCCGGTAAGGCATAATGTAGTACACCACATTGTGACTACAGGCCATTTACCATTTGCGAGACCACGTAGACTTGATCCAATTCGGCACAAAGCAGCATTCCTAGAATTCCAACACATGGTGGAACTAGGAATCTGCCGACCTTCTTCTTCAGCAATATCATGTCCATTACACATGGTGAAGAAAAAGGACAACGACTGGAGACCATGTGGGGACTACAGAAGGCTTAACGCTGTCACTATTCCTGACCGTTACCCTATTCCCCACATTCAAAATTTTTCCATGCAATTACATGGATGTTCAATTTTTTCAAAAATAGATCTCGTCAGGGCATATCATTTAATTCCGATTGCTCCTGACGACATACATAAAACCGCAATTACCACACCATTTGGCTTATTCGAATTCACTCGAATGCCATTTGGTCTCAGAAATGCTGCGCAAACATTCCAGCGTTTCATCAACGAAATCGTGAGAGATCTCGATTTCGTTTTTGTTTATATTGACGATATTCTCGTAGCATCTAGAGACGAGAAGCAGCACTTACTCCATTTGGAACAACTCTTCCAAAAATTGTCAAATTATGGCGTCAATATTAACACAGCAAAATGTGTGTTTGGGACAAGCAATCTTGACTTCCTCAGTCATAAAATTACTCCTAATGGTATTCTGCCGTCCGAAGGACGAATTAATGCAATTAGGGAATTCCCTGCACCACAAAACATTAAGCAAATACAACAATTTGTCGGTATGGTAAACTACTACCACCGATTCATTCCAAAACTCGCTGAGATACTTGCCCCAATTCACTCACAATTGGCAACACTTCTCAAGAGACCTAAAACGCCTCAAAATTTTTCTTGGCCTGAAGAATGTCAAAATGCATTCCTTCAGCTCAAGAAGTGCTTAGAAAATATTGCTCTTTTAGCGCATCCGCTAAATGCAACAAAATACAGCATCACTACTGATGCTTCTAGCACAGCAATAGGCGGTGTCTTACAGCAATTAAATAAAGGCACTTGGGAACCTCTTGGATTTTTCTCCAAGAAATTATCAGATGCCGAAAGAAAATATTCGGCATTTGACCGCGAATTGCTTGCAATTTTCCAAGCAATTAAACACTTTCGCTATTTTGTCGAGGGTCGGGAATTCACTATTTTCACCGACCACAACCCGCTTACTAGAGCAATTACCTCTAAAGCGGAGCGAAACCCAAGGCAAGCACGCCACTTAGATTATGTCTCTCAGTTTACGACAGACATACAGCACATACATGGCAAAGACAATGTGGTCGCCGACACTCTTTCTCGGACTTCTGACCACGAGCTCGCCTCCGTAGCAACTCGCTACGATATTACAACAATCGCAAAAGCACAAGCTAGCGATCAAGAACTACAGAAGCTACTCTCTAGTTCTACAAATCGGCGCACTTCCAAATGGAAACTAGATAAATTTCCATTAGCCGATTTAACAGTTTATTGTGAAATATCTACAGGCAATAATCGCCCGTACATTCCAGAGACATTACGTCGAACTATTTTCGACACTCTGCATAATATTTCACATCCAAGTGTACGAGCAACTCGTAAACTTGTCACTGCAAAATACTTTTGGCCTAGTATGAACAAAGACGTAACCCAATGGGCGAAATCTTGTTTATCCTGCCAAAAATGTAAAGTGCAACGTCACACCAAATCACCTCACGGGAATTTCCAAATTCCACCAGGTAGATTTGAGCACATCCATATAGATATTGTTGGACCACTTCCACCATCTAATGGATTCTCATACATATTAACTTGCGTTGATCGTTTTACGCGGTGGCCTGAAGCCTACTGCATAAAGGACATCTCCGCAACAACAATAGCAAAAACGCTCGTCGAAAACTATATCTCTAGATTCGGCGTTCCGGCCAACATAACGACCGACCAAGGCACACAGTTCGAATCAAAACTATTCGCTGAGCTTATGCAACTCTTAGGCTCACATCGAATACGAACAACTGCCTATCACCCACAAGCAAACGGTATGGTTGAGCGTTTTCACCGCCAACTAAAAACAGCTCTAAAAGCTCGTGCAAATACCGTAAACTGGAGCTCAGAGATTCCAATCATATTGTTGGGAATCCGAGCGACAGTCAAAGATGACCTAAAATGTTCACCAGCAGAACTGGTGTACGGTCAAACCATTAAATTACCTGGGGAATTCTTTGTGGAACATCCACTTACACCTCAAGTTACCACTGACACAGTGATAAATCAATTGCGCTCCACGATGAACAAACTCATCCCAACGGACACGCGCAAATCTAATCAAACCGACATATTCGTACCAAAGTCACTGCAAACCTGTGACTACGTTTTCGTACGAATAGACAAAGTACGAACAGGCCTCACACCACCGTATGAAGGCCCATACAAAGTGATACGACGACTTCGTAAGCACTTTGTATTACAAATTAGAGACAAGCAACAATCTGTCTCTATCGATAGACTCAAACCAGTCTATGGAATTTTGAGTTCGCCCGATCAAATATCGGGAGTGAAGAAAACTGTCCGCATTTTCGGATAACACAAACTTCACCAAACTCAAATATTATCTTAAAACTCCAACACACGCTGGTGAAGACATTATATTTCTTATGACGATCATACATCGTCACAATGATACATTATCTATCATTAATTCAATTTTCGGTGATAAAACCATTTACATTATCACTACCATTACATTGATTATACATCATCATAATACAAATAAAATCCATCCACAAACGCCAGCGGACAAAGAACCCACGGTGGGGGAACTCACTGCGCGGTGGGTGATGTAGCGGCTAGTTTCTTCAACCATAAGAAACTCCGCACAATTAATTCTCAACGGACAATCCTCCGTTCACCTAATTCTTTATAAATCGACAATTATCCATCTAAAGAATTATTCTAAATTATATACAACAATCTTGTATATATAAATAATGTACATAACAACTTGTACATAGTAATCGTACAACAACACTTGTACATACGAATTTGTGTAAGCAAAATAGAATTGAAAAATTATATTTTGGTTACACTAAAATTTCGCATTGCAATAACCTCTACAATCACATCATTTAGAGATGCATAAAAATCGTATTCCGCCTTGCAGCTTTTCGCTTCCGCATCACAACATTTACGTTATAAATCACAACAATGTATTATTTAAGCTTTGGTCAAAAAATTTTGTTTCTGTATCACTTAGCTCTTAACAATTATTTGACGGCCTTAAACGTTTTATCCTGGAAAAACAATTCAAACCCTTAATAAAAAGATAACAATTTTTAATCCAAGACGTTAGACGGCTTTAATGAGACGTTTATAACTTGACAGATTAAGGAGGCCACCACGTTCGAAGTGATATAAGAACATTTCTCCTAGAAACATTTCTGTTGCACAATATTATTTGCAGGCTTAGGATTCTCTAGTTTTCGAATAGATTATTAATTTAAGATTTTAATGTATAGTGTTTGTCCGTTGTTATGGTATCAATAACCCAAGATTGAGGGAAAAGTAACAAATTTTATTTATATTCAATTAGGTTAGTTAATTATGATTAATAGTGATATCAGGATGGCTAGAAAATATTTTTGTTGTTTTTTTCGTCACGTAGAGAACTTTATAATTTTTTTGGAGAACTTCTGTCAATGTTAAAATCTTCTCCTTTTGGGATTTGATGTTGGTTACATTTAGGTTACGGTATAAGCAAGTTATGTGTAATTTTTTGTATTACTGTTAGTTTTTTTGTGTCAGTTTTAAAATGGAGTGAAAAAGGAACACTTTCGGTAAATTTTACTCTTTTACATCAAAAATGAATGTGCGATTTTTATTTCAAATAACTCCGACTCCCGTTGTTTTAGAGAGAGATAGAATATATGAGAGAAAGTATATCCGAGTTTCAATCATGATGTTGAAAAAAACAGCAGTAGAGTGTAAATTAGTAGGGTTCAACATTTCAAAAGGAACATTAACCAACTATAAAAAAAAATCCGCTAAATGATGTAAACCATTTAAAATTTCTGGACGAAAATCATCTTTGTCAAAACGTCAAATTTAAAATTTACGAAAAATGGAAACCAAACAAAATCCACCGACGCAAAAACATCTGGCAAAACATTTTAGAACAAAGGTTGGAGTTATTGTATACTCTAAAAAAGAAATTGGAACTAAGTCTTCCGAAGAAGGCGAAGTGTTACAATATGTCTACGCAAACAATCACCAAAAGACACCAGCGCTACCTCCCTTACAGGCCTTCGAAGCTTGGTTTTATTTAACGAGTGCCGACGGCCAAAGACGTGTGAAATATTTGAGTCGCGACCAAATTAAAGCGGAATTTGTTCACTTCACAGACACGTCTCATCTGAGACTGAAAATGCAATTTTGGCACAACAGTACCCATTTTTGATGAACCAACCAGGCGCTAAGATAAATGCAGATCACCACATAAGCAACTATTTAAAACAACTTCTCAAAGGTTCGAGAGATTATACCCAGATGGTAACTAGATATTCCACGAAGACTCAGCTCCATCACACGCGGCAAAGAAAACTCTTGCATTTCTTCAACAAAATAACACTTCATTTGTTCATCCTAATTTATGGACCACTTACTCGTCTTGGCGCGCTGTAATCATTTCTCCTGGGGCTACTTAAAGCCACAATTGACAAAATCTAAAGTTGGCAATATTTCACAACTAAAAAAAAGATAAAGCCAGAGATCAAGAACATTCCTCTCCTCCCAACGAGGGCTTTAATATTGGTCAAGTATTACAATTACAATAAAAACTATAATTGTATTATTTCAATCATTTCCGCTGGAATAGTATGCCGCGGGTTACAAAAGTAAT
This sequence comes from Nephrotoma flavescens, assembly GCA_932526605.1. NCBI lineage: Eukaryota > Metazoa > Arthropoda > Insecta > Diptera > Tipulidae > Nephrotoma > Nephrotoma flavescens. The sequence goes on along the minus strand of OW052220.1, from coordinate 176,179,337 downwards.
GTAAAGTTTATGGCGCTGATTGCATAACGCACTTGCCAGAATTGGTTTAAAAAATTCCATTCAGGAAATTTTTCCCTCAAACTTTTCGAGAGATTGCCTTGGAGATGACAGAGAAGTTAAATCTATGACACACAACAATTGAAAGTCACTTAAAAAGTTTTGGACTCGCTAAAAGCCGACCCTTTTACACCCTGGTGATGAAATATGGATCGTTTTTTTTTGAATGATCACTTCAGAAGTTTATTGCCAACAACTGATCAAACTGGATGACACTATCAAAGAAAATCGACCAAGCTGGCAAATCGAAAAGGAATTGTGCTTCACTCGTGGGAAATTATTGGATGATCGTTTTTTAAGCGATGTCGCATCTTCCTGACAACCCGGATCTGGAGCCATTTGATTATCATTTGAACCATCAAACAAACTAGATAATACATTGTTGATTAAAAATTATTCTTTGTATAAAGGCAATGAACAATTTTGTTTAAAGATCGGACATTAACGAGATCGGTAATAAATCCAACTGATCCAAGAACTTAAGGAAAACGATCATAAACAACGACGTTTGTTCGTTGATTGGAGGAGTTGGCGCAGATGACTCAAATTCCAACAAAAAATCATCTTTAGCGACGAGGCCCATTTTTAGATGAATGGATATGTAAACTAGCAAAATTGTTGCATTTGGAGCTATACCAATCCACATGAGATAGACCAGCACAAAATGCATCCCGAGAAAGTCACTGTTTGGTGCGAATTTTGTTCTGGCAAAATCCTCGGTCTGCAGTTCTTCCAAAACAAAACTGACATTGCCATATTCGTCAATGGCGAGCGCTACAGATCGATGATCTGTAGCCAGCAACTTCAGGTGGCCTAAACTGGATGATGTGGATACCATCGGCATGTGTTTCCAACAGAACGGGCGCTACGTACGACACAGCGCATGCTACGATGGACATTCTGCACGAGCGATTTGAGGGTTATCTCATGCGGTGGCGATGTGAGCTGGCCATCGAGATCGTGCGATTTAACGCCTTTAGACTTTTTCCTTTGTGGCTATAATTTGATTTTGAGATTTGATTTTAAAATGGTGTTAAGAAGTTCTGGAATGTGACCAAATGTTAAGGATTTCTGCCATTAACTAACCGATCATAAATAAATTGTGCATAGTTGATGGAAATGGGATTCTAAAATGATTTTTGGAAGAAATTCTGAATTACGGTCAACTGAGACGGAACTAGGTTCAAAGTAAGTAAGTTGTTAACGGTGGATCACAATGGGTTTCAAAAATGATTGGTAGAAGAAATTATGAAATATGTCCAACTGAAACGGAACTAAACCCTTTCTCAATTAATCATGTTGAAATTAAGTATGATGGACGGGAATGGGATTCAACGTAATTTTTGGAACAAATTCTGGAATATGGACATATACTACGAAAATAGGTTATTTCTGAACAAATTATGATAGTTTTTATACTTTTTACGCTATTTGCCGTAGGCACTTGGCGAAACACACTTATACTTAATAAACACATTTTTATTAATCACTTGTTTTTGTTTCGCAGAATATTTTTCAAAAAGTTTAAAAAATCACTCGATCGATTTCGACTTGTTAGGTCATCATCAGGAGTATCTACCCTAAAAAATCACTCGATCGATTTCGACTTGTTAGGTCATCATCAGGAGTAGATACTCCTGATGATGACCTAACAAGTCGAAATCGATCGAGTGATTTTTTAAACTTTTTGAAAAATATTCTGCGAAACAAAAACAAGTGATTAATAAAAATGTGTTTATTAAGGATAGTTTTTATGCTGCTGTATGGCCAACCGGGGCGTAACAATTTCTTTGCCAATCATCATGAAATTAGAGCATGAATGGAAATGGGATTCTTAAATCATTTTGGAAATAATTCTGGAAAATGCCATATTGGGATGGAACTATGTTTTTTCTTAACAGATTATGATGAAATTTGGTATGGTGGATGGCAAAGCGATTCTACAAAAATGATTGGAATAGTTTTGGAATAAAGCCATTGGAACTAAGAAATTTCTTAAACGATCATGATGAAATTGAGTAAGCAGGGTGGAAATGAATTTGGATGTAAATCTGAAATATGACAAACTGAGCCGGATTAGGTTATTTCTCAACGAAATATGATGGAATTTTCTATGCTGGAGGAAATGAGATTCTAAAATGATTTTTAATAGATGTTCTGGTATATGGTTAACTGGAACGGAACTAAGCCATTTCTTAACTGATCATGAATGGAAATGGGATACTTGAATAGATTTTTAGAAGAAGTTCTGGTATATAGCCAACTGGGACGGAACTAAGTCATTTCTTAACCGATTATGGTGAAATTGGCCATATCATGAATATTGAATTCTAAATCATTTTTGGGAAAAGTTCTGGAATAATGCCATCTGGGAAGGAATTAAGACGTTTGTTAACCGATCATGCTGAAATTGCGTATTGCGGATGGAAATGTTTAAAGTTTGATTTTTTAAAGTAATTCTGGAATATGGTCATGGGAAGGAACTAGGTTATTTCTGCACAGGTTATGTAGTTTTTATGGTGGATGGAAAAGGGATTCTATAAAATTATTTTTGGAAGAAGTTCTGATATATGGCCAACTTGGACAGAACTAAGCCGTCTCGTAAATAATCATGATGAAACGGGGCATGGCGGATGGAAATGCTGTTTTAACATAATTTTTGAAAGAAATTCTGGAATATGTTGTTTTGGAGCGAAACAAGGTTATTTCTAAACAGATTATGCTGAAATTTTTGATGATGGATGAAAATAGGATTCTAAAATTATTTCGCCATTACTGATATTTCGTCAATTGGAACTAAACTAGTCCTTATCAAAGATAAGGGACACTTTACAGATCATCATTGAAAAATTAATAGAAATAGGATTCTGAAATCATTTATGGAAAAAGGTCTGGAATATTCCCGTCTGTACGGAAATAGATTGTTGCTAAACAGGTTATGTTGAAATTGTGTGTGGTGGATGAGAATTGGATTCTAAAACGATTTTTAGAAATCCTGAAATATGACGAACTGGGATGGATCCAGGGTATACCTTAACAGATCATGATGAAATTTGGTAGTTTACGGGGTGCAAAGCGTTTTCGTTCTGCTAACAATAATGAAATTTTTCCTCAGCCTTTTATTTTATTTTTATATTCAAATTATAACGTTCTGACCTTTCTATAGTTACTCTGTGGTAAAACTAACCATTGTATCATATTATAAACATATAAGTAATTTATAAATAAACCTGTCAAATAATACAAGTTGAAACCAAAAAACTTAAAAATCGAAGTACATTAATAATGCCGTATTTTGTTGAGAATTAAAATATTAGAGGTCAGGTTTAGAATTAGAAGTGTTTGTATCTGAATTTACCATAACAAAGGAAAAATTTTCATCATAGTTGGCTTACTTATCAGTAGTAATTATGATTCCAATTCGATTTGTATAATCTTTCAGTTTTTTTGGATTTATATGCAAGCGAACTCTTACAACTCTCTTATTACTACTGATCAATACGCCGACTATGATGAACAAATTTCTTTTACTATTACAAATTAGGATACAAACGCTGCTTATTCGAATAGTGGCTTCTACTATTTTAATTTTCTCAACAAAATACGGCTAATGTTTATTCGACAGTAGTCCATTCATAATTGCATGTTTGGGGGGGGGGGGGGGGGTCTTTGTTCATAGCTGATTAAGTCAAGACATATTACTTTATATACATAGGTTAGGTTTCAGTGGTTGACACTTAGGCCATTTTTGGCCCATTGTGATACCACGCATTCATGCTACATCATTAACCCATTCACCTACTCACACAACTACAGTATACCACCTGCACATTGCAAGCTCCATGTCAACCTGTACATTGACATGGACGGTGGGTCGGCGCTGAATTCTGCACTCCATCAGAGGGTCTTAGTTGTGTTTATTAACATCACCGATTGTATCGATGATGAAAATTCGATTTGCATCTAGCCTCTGATGGGATTCGAACCCAGTACCTCCCGGTCCAAGTGCCGAAGCTTTAACCACTGCACCACTTGTCCGGTTTTATATACATAACACAAAAACATTTATATGGAATGATATTAGAGTAACTAATAAATTGTTACTAATTGTTGTTAATTTCACTAAAAATTATCGGTGAAGCTTGCAAGAAATAATAGGTCGAAAAGGAAACGAGAGAACTGTGGAGCGAGACAGAGATAGGATTTCCGCATAGAGATGAAAACCTTCCGTGGATTGTCAAGGCTAGAGTTAAAGATCAGTATCCTTCAGTGTGAAAATTTAATCAAAATTAAGTTTTTATCTTTACTCACGATAATGGTACGGAAGAGGATATTAAAAAACTATTGGCCTATACTATATACTATAACTATACGGTCCAAATACATTTTCAATGCAGAGCTACGGTATTGGTATCGGGATGTAAAACGAAAGTTTTACAGTTCACTTCTGGTCCGACCCATTTTTTAGACCATAGTATAATTATACGGGTTGGCATGGAATTATGAAAAGTGCAAAGATAAACTTTAAATGTATTGCAATCAAAGAACATTATTCATTAGATTCACTGGGAATCCATTGGATAATCGATAATTTTGTTTGATTTGATTTTAATTGTACAAAGTGATTGTATAAATGACGCTACTTGCCAGAATTGGTTTAAAAAATTCCATTCAGGAAATTTTTCCCTCAAACTTTTCGAGAGATTGCCTTGGAGATGACAGAGAAGTTAAATCTATGACACACAACAATTGAAAGTCACTTAAAAAGTTTTGGACTCGCTAAAAGCCGACCCTTTTACACCCTGGTGATGAAATATGGATCGTTTTTTTTGAATGATCACTTCAGAAGTTTATTGCCAACAACTGATCAAACTGGATGACACTATCAAAGAAAATCGACCAAGCTGGCAAATCGAAAAGGAATTGTGCTTCACTCGTGGGAAATTATTGGATGATCGTTTTTTAAGCGATGTCGCATCTTCCTGACAACCCGGATCTGGAGCCATTTGATTATCATTTGAACCATCAAACAAACTAGATAATACATTGTTGATTAAAAATTATTCTTTGTATAAAGGCAATGAACAATTTTGTTTAAAGATCGGACATTAACGAGATCGGTAATAAATCCAACTGATCCAAGAACTTAAGGAAAACGATCATAAACAACGACGTTTGTTCGTTGATTGGAGGAGTTGGCGCAGATGACTCAAATTCCAACAAAAAATCATCTTTAGCGACGAGGCCCATTTTTAGATGAATGGATATGTAAACTAGCAAAATTGTTGCATTTCGAGCTATACCAATCCACATGAGATAGACCAGCACAAAATGCACCCCGAGAAAGTCACTGTTTGGTGCGAATTTTGTTCTGGCAGAATCCTCGGTCTGCAGTTCTTCCAAAACAAAACTGACATTGCCATATCCGTCAATGGCGAGCGCTACAGATCGATGATCTGTAGCCAGCAACTTCAGGTGGCCTAAACTGGATGATGTGGATACCATCGGCATGTGTTTCCAACAGAACGGGCGCTACGTACGACACAGCGCATGCTACGATGGACATTCTGCACGAGCGATTTGAGGGTTATCTCATGCGGTGGCGATGTGAGCTGGCCATCGAGATCGTGCGATTTAACGCCTTTAGACTTTTTCCTTTGTGGCTATAATTTGATTTTGAGATTTGATTTTAAAATGGTGTTAAGAAGTTCTGGAATGTGACCAAATGTTAAGGATTTCTGCCATTAACTAACCGATCATAAATAAATTGTGCATGGTTGATGGAAATGGGATTCTAAAATGATTTTTGGAAGAAATTCTGAATTACGGTCAACTGAGACGGAACTAGGTTCAAAGTAAGTAAGTTGTTAACGGTGGATCACAATGGGTTTCAAAAATGATTGGTAGAAGAAATTATGAAATATGTCCAACTGAAACGGAACTAAACCCTTTCTCAATTAATCATGTTGAAATTAAGTATGATGGACGGGAATGGGATTCAACGTAATTTTTGGAACAAATTCTGGAATATGGACATATACTACGAAAATAGGTTATTTCTGAACAAATTATGATAGTTTTTATACTTTTTACGCTATTTGCCGTAGGCACTTGGCGAAACACACTTATACTTAATAAACACATTTTTATTAATCACTTGTTTTTGTTTCGCAGAATATTTTTCAAAAAGTTTAAAAAATCACTCGATCGATTTCGACTTGTTAGGTCATCATCAGGAGTATCTACCCTAAAAAATCACTCGATCGATTTCGACTTGTTAGGTCATCATCAGGAGTAGATACTCCTGATGATGACCTAACAAGTCGAAATCGATCGAGTGATTTTTTAAACTTTTTGAAAAATATTCTGCGAAACAAAAACAAGTGATTAATAAAAATGTGTTTATTAAGGATAGTTTTTATGCTGCTGTATGGCCAACCGGGGCGTAACAATTTCTTTGCCAATCATCATGAAATTAGAGCATGAATGGAAATGGGATTCTTAAATCATTTTGGAAATAATTCTGGAAAATGCCATATTGGGATGGAACTATGTTTTTTCTTAACAGATTATGATGAAATTTGGTATGGTGGATGGCAAAGCGATTCTACAAAAATGATTGGAATAGTTTTGGAATAAAGCCATTGGAACTAAGAAATTTCTTAAACGATCATGATGAAATTGGGTAAGCAGGGTGGAAATGAATTTGGATGTAAATCTGAAATATGACAAACTGAGCCGGATTAGGTTATTTCTCAACGAAATATGATGGAATTTTCTATGCTGGAGGAAATGAGATTCTAAAATGATTTTTAATAGATGTTCTGGTATATGGTTAACTGGAACGGAACTAAGCCATTTCTTAACTGATCATGAATGGAAATGGGATACTTGAATAGATTTTTAGAAGAAGTTCTGGTATATAGCCAACTGGGACGGAACTAAGTCATTTCTTAACCGATTATGGTGAAATTGGCCATATCATGAATATTGAATTCTAAATCATTTTTGGGAAAAGTTCTGGAATAATGCCATCTGGGAAGGAATTAAGACGTTTGTTAACCGATCATGCTGAAATTGCGTATTGCGGATGGAAATGTTTAAAGTTTGATTTTTTAAAGTAATTCTGGAATATGGTCATGGGAAGGAACTAGGTTATTTCTGCACAGGTTATGTAGTTTTTATGGTGGATGGAAAAGGGATTCTATAAAATTATTTTTGGAAGAAGTTCTGATATATGGCCAACTTGGACAGAACTAAGCCGTCTCGTAAATAATCATGATGAAACGGGGCATGGCGGATGGAAATGCTGTTTTAACATAATTTTTGAAAGAAATTCTGGAATATGTTGTTTTGGAGCGAAACAAGGTTATTTCTAAACAGATTATGCTGAAATTTTTGATGATGGATGAAAATAGGATTCTAAAATTATTTCGCCATTACTGATATTTCGTCAATTGGAACTAAACTAGTCCTTATCAAAGATAAGGGACACTTTACAGATCATCATTGAAAAATTAATAGAAATAGGATTCTGAAATCATTTATGGAAAAAGGTCTGGAATATTCCCGTCTGTACGGAAATAGATTGTTGCTAAACAGGTTATGTTGAAATTGTGTGTGGTGGATGAGAATTGGATTCTAAAACGATTTTTAGAAATCCTGAAATATGACGAACTGGGATGGATCCAGGGTATACCTTAACAGATCATGATGAAATTTGGTAGTTTACGGGGTGCAAAGCGTTTTCGTTCTGCTAACAATAATGAAATTTTTCCTCAGCCTTTTATTTTATTTTTATATTCAAATTATAACGTTCTGACCTTTCTATAGTTACTCTGTGGTAAAACTAACCATTGTATCATATTATAAACATATAAGTAATTTATAAATAAACCTGTCAAATAATACAAGTTGAAACCAAAAAACTTAAAAATCGAAGTACATTAATAATGCCGTATTTTGTTGAGAATTAAAATATTAGAGGTCAGGTTTAGAATTAGAAGTGTTTGTATCTGAATTTACCATAACAAAGGAAAAATTTTCATCATAGTTGGCTTACTTATCAGTAGTAATTATGATTCCAATTCGATTTGTATAATCTTTCAGTTTTTTTGGATTTATATGCAAGCGAACTCTTACAACTCTCTTATTACTACTGATCAATACGCCGACTATGATGAACAAATTTCTTTTACTATTACAAATTAGGATACAAACGCTGCTTATTCGAATAGTGGCCTCTACTATTTTAATTTTCTCAACAAAATACGGCTAATGTTTATTCGACAGTAGTCCATTCATAATTGCATGTTTGGGGGGGGGGGGTCTTTGTTCATAGCTGATTAAGTCAAGACATATTACTTTATGTACATAGGTTAGGTTTCAGTGGTTGACACTTAGGCCATTTTTGGCCCATTGTGATACCACGCATTCATGCTACATCATTAACCCATTCACCTACTCACACAACTACAGTATACCACCTGCACATTGCAAGCTCCATGTCAACCTGTACATTGACATGGACGGTGGGTCGGCGCTGAATTCTGCACTCCATCAGAGGGTCTTAGTTGTGTTTATTAACATCACCGATTGTATCGATGATGAAAATTCGATTTGCATCTAGCCTCTGATGGGATTCGAACCCAGTACCTCCCGGTCCAAGTGCCGAAGCTTTAACCACTGCACCACTTGTCCGGTTTTATATACATAACACAAAAACTTTTATATGGAATGATATTAGAGTAACTAATAAATTGTTACTAATTGTTGTTAATTTCACTAAAAATTATCGGTGAAGCTTGCAAGAAATAATAGGTCGAAAAGGAAACGAGAGAACTGTGGAGCGAGACAGAGATAGGATTTCCGCATAGAGATGAAAACCTTCCGTGGATTGTCAAGGCTAGAGTTAAAGATCAGTATCCTTCAGTGTGAAAATTTAATCAAAATTAAGTTTTTATCTTTACTCACGATAATGGTACGGAAGAGGATATTAAAAAACTATTGGCCTATACTATATACTATAACTATACGGTCCAAATACATTTTCAATGCAGAGCTACGGTATTGGTATCGGGATGTAAAACGAAAGTTTTACAGTTCACTTCTGGTCCGACCCATTTTTTAGACCATAGTATAATTATACGGGTTGGCATGGAATTATGAAAAGTGCAAAGATAAACTTTAAATGTATTGCAATCAAAGAACATTATTCATTAGATTCACTGGGAATCCATTGGATAATCGATAATTTTGTTTGATTTGATTTTAATTGTACAAAGTGATTGTATAAATGACGCTAGAATTTTGCACATTTCTAAAATGCAATACAGTTTACAATCTCAATATCAAAACCGCCGTATATGATAGCGCATTGCTGGTAAAAATGTTAATTAATTTCTATTTTGTTTTGAATTAAAACATAAATAAAATAAATTTATTTTATAAAAAGTAAAATTAATTTATTTTATTTAACAGAATGTACGTATAATAATATTGTTCTATATATATATGTGTTGTTTTACATATATGTATAAGCATGTGTTTTTCTTTTATAGCACAAACTTAGTTGTTGTAAAAGTAATGATACAATTTTATTGAACTATGGATAATCAAATGTATGGTGGTTTTGCTTACGCAAACAATAAAATTAACAAACTTAATAGTAGTAAGACTCATTTTGATTTCAATTAGCGATAAGACACGAAACTATTGAGTGAACGTATTTTTATAATCAATCAAGTTCATTAATTCCGGTACACGCGAAAATATCGCAGAATACAAACGAAACACCATATAAAAAATAAACGGTCGCCACATATCGTTAAAATATTTTTTTTATATAAATATTAAACCAACAATGGAGCGAATAAACTTTTAAATTACATAATGTTGAAATTATGTATATGGATAGGTGTTTGTGTGTTGGTTGGTTGCCGGTTTAGCACAGTTATAAATTTTTGTGAATGAAATCTTAAGACATCTTAAATAATTTTATACAAAATATTCTTTTTACACGTTTTATTTATGAGCTTTGCTATTTTGCCAAAATATATATAATCTCGCGCATCGATTTTTCAAAATTGTATATAATCAACAAAATACCAAATTTGCATTGCTAAATTTATTGATTTTGATTGGCTTTGATATTCTAAAATAAATATGAATGAAAAAAAACATAGAGAAAAATTGCGTGGTTGGTTTATAATTTCAAAATAGATAAAGATGCATGACCGGATACGGTATATCATGTAACACAAATCAATTTATTAGATATTAAACAGATTGCGCAGAAAAGTAAATTAATTAATAATTAGATGGATATAGGTCTGGCATACACAATAACAAATTTAATTAGTACAACTAAGACAAATTCGAGAAATCGCGTAAAGGTAGCTGAATTTATTTGTGTTTGTCGTATATGTGTATATGTCATCATTCATTTTTATAAAATAAAAACATAAATATGCATAACACACCATATGATAGCAACATGTGATATTTCCGAGCAATTCTCATGACTATCTTACAAAATTTCATTAACATGAATCGTATTTTTCAATCAAACGTTATTCTGTACAATTTTAATGATGTGTAACGCATGCCACGACTAGAAATCAATGCAATTCTCATACATATGGCTTACACACTCTTATTATAATATTATGAAGCAGATAATGAATGAGAAATTTATCTTGAGACTTAAAATGTGTATGTATTACATATTGTTGTTGTTGTTGTACTTTCAGAATATACATAACGTGCATATAATAAAATGTTTATGTTGTCAATTCCTTTTATTTTTAAATTGGATAGATACTCCATGTTGTTGGGTAATTTAATATTATGCTGATTTTAATTCCAAAATCGATTCGTTTTAAGCTTAGGTCTGCGTATATAAAATTAGGGTTTAACGTAGTTTTGTATAAGCTGCATATCGAATATCTATATTGCTCTTCCATATTTAAATAACTTTGCAATTTCGATATTATGTTAATTACGAAACATTATCGGACATTAATAGTTTACACTAGACGCGAACAAAACAGCAAGCACATTTGTATATTATGTATTTTTCAAATTAGCTTGACTTGATTTGTTTACGGAAATCATATAAATAATCATTTCTCATATTGTTCACTACTGGGCAGATTTTATGCATTCAGAATCGGTAGAAAATGCTTACGTTTTGGTGAATGCTTTTGAAAGAACACACTGCACTTGATAAGAATAAATGATAGCATGTCCACAACCTTATAATGGAAAGTTCGAATCCGCATTTCATTCTACAAATTAAATTTTATCACAATCGGCCAAGAAACGACCGAATTGTGTTCAGCAGCTCCAAACCGTTAATCATAATTGTTTAAAAAAGACCTACCTAGGGATGTGTCCCAAACTTAATTTTAAGTAAATTTTTCGGCAAATCCAATTATTCTTCAAAACTCTAAGGCAAACTGATTCTGTCCTAAATTCGGTTTTTACCCTAGTAAACGATTTACCTAAGTTTGGCACACAGGCCCAGCCCTATAGTAACCAAATCAGAATGATCAAATAAATTGCAGAACTGAATTAATTACCTCCCACTCAAAAAAACCATTTGAGTGGGAGGTGATTAATTGTTGATGCCCCCTTTGAGATGCAATACAGTTTCTTTAAAAAAAATTCGATTCAGAAAACAAATTCACTTAAAATTTAAATTATAAAATCTAAAATATTAAATCAAGTAACCAACTTTTGACTATGGTCATGTCTAATTATGCCTGTTTCCAAAACAAGGGCTTAAACCCGGGCCACATAAGATTCGTTTCACTTCGTTCCGCTTCGTTTTCATACAAATTTTTAAACGCGGTGACTGAGTTTACGATTTTCATACAAAAAATTTAAAAAATCGAAAGGAGACGAATCTTATGTGCTCCGGATCTAGTCAAATAGTTAAACCGAAATTAACAACTTTCCGGTTTGCGGTTACGGTTCAAATTGTTCAATTTCATTATAGGCTAGTTATATAACCGAAAACGAAACGGACTGAAACAAAACGAACGGATGAATTGATCCAATTCAAATGCCTTTCGTTTCGGCTCTTACAGTCATTCACAATAAATGTGTTTTTATATCATAATTTCTTTAAATTGTGAATATTCTTTATCGGTTTTATTTATTTTGCTTGAGACGTCAAAACAATAAATTTAAAACTGGAAAATACAATAAGGAAAATTTATAATCCATAAGGAAAAATTATAAAGGAATTCTGTTTTGGGATTTTAATGACCAAAAATAATGAAATTAATTTGTAAATGCTGATATGTGATTTGTGAAAATGGGAATTTGTGCTAAATTTTCCAATTAGAATAAAATTTGATTCGGAGATTTCTCATTTTCTACAAGATTAGTTTAAAGCTATGCCATTTTTCAATGCTCGCTATTTTTAAATTCTTCACAAATTTCGTTTAACTTTGCAACCTCCATTTTACAATGAAAGAAATTTTTCTGTCAAAGACGTCAAAATAAAAGACCGAAACGTCAAAACTTTACCGATTCGTCTTATGATCAGTGTCATTTTGTCTTTTGTTTTGTTTCTTGTTTCAGTCCGTTTCGTTTTCGGTTGTATAACTATTCCATTACACTTTAGTTCCGGTTTAAATTTAAAGTTTTGCTTCGGTTCGGGCTCAAAAACGGTTTTTCGATCGATCATACATTTAATGATAGTTAACAAGTATCATTGTAAACGCACCGTGGGTTTAATAATAAAATTTTAAACAGTAATCTAATTATATTGTTTATGTATATATGTTACATTTACACAATTAAAAATCGGATGTAAAGTGGTCTCATTGTCTCGGTAGATTTACTGACCAATCCTACATCATAGACCCCTCTGTACTTTCATTTATTATCAGACGGGTAAGCGGAATAAGAGGTACAGCTACTTTCCGCGTGTCCGTGAGAATTAACTGAGAATACCATTCCAATTAGCTACGATACTAACGGGTCATTCATTTAGAGGTACTTTTTTAGGAGGGATGTTTGAATCTGGTGGTATTTTTGTTCAGTATTGTTTGACATGTGTGTGAATCAAGTGGTATTTTTGTTCAGTATTCTTTGACGATGAAATATCATGGATAGACTTAGCCCGGAACAGCGTTTACGAACTATTTGCTACAAGAAATGTGTTTCGTGCGCTTAGACCAACTTATGGTCCACATAATGCGCCTACCGAACACACAATTCGCTATATATATAATATTTGAAACCCAATTTTCATTATTGGATAATACGCGACCAAATAGACCACGTCCAGCATGTAGTGAAGAAAATATAGCGGCGGTAAACGAGGGCGCATGCGATGACTGTGATGAATCAATTCGGCCCAGTTTTCAACAGCTTGGCTTGTCGTATGTAACACCTTTTTATGTAAGGATCTTGGTTTAATAGCACACAAAATTCAACTCGTGCAAGAATTGAAGCCGACCGATCTTCCAAATCCCCACCGTTTCAGTCTTTGGGTTCTTGAAAAGCTTGAAGAAGATCCACCGTTTTCGACTAAAATGTTGTTCAGCGATGAGGCCCATTTCTGGCTTAACAGCCACGTTAATAAACAAAATTTCCATATTTGGACGGAAGAGCAACTCGAAGAGGTTCAACAGCTACCATTATATCCAGATAAAACAACGGTTTGATGTAGTTTATGGGCTAGTGGAATCATCGGTTCATATTTTTTCAAAAATGAGGCCGGCAGGAACGTAACTGTGAATGGCGCCCGTTTGGGCGTCGTTGAAGCCCGCGATCTCGACGACTTTGGTTCCAACAAGGCCACGCTACAGCCCGTGAAACCATGGCTTAACTGCGAGAACAATTCGGTGAACAGTTAATTTCACGCTTCGGACCAGTGAATTGGCCACTGGTTACGTAAAGTCCAAAGTTTACATGGATAACCCGGTTACGATTGAGGATTTAGAAGCCAACATTACTCGCGGCATTGGCCAAATACCGCTCGGAATCCTCGAACGCGTCATTGAAAATTGGAACTTCAGAATTGACCATGCTAGCCGCAATTACGGGCAACATTTGAAAGAAATAATCTTTAAAAAATTAATGAAAAGAATGGCTCTTTTTTATAATAATAAAGATTACTCGATAAAAATGAATTTTTTTATGTTTGAAAAAGTACCTCAAAATGAATTGTCTCACTATATAAATCGTTCGCGTAGTGAACCATTTCTAAAATATAGGATTCATTTCATAAATTAGGTTCCAGAAAACGGTTCTTCTAATTTTAATAGCACATTTACCAATTTCGTGCGTTAACTGTTTCTTATATACATATGTCCAATTCATAATCAATTTCTGCAGGAGCAACTGTTATAACAGAAATTTAGGGAAGAAATCTGCAACGAAAAAAATGGAAGTGTGAATATGTTGTGACCAACGCCGACTTTCTTTTACCACGAATGTACATATGCATATATCTTGAATACACCACACTCGATTTCTAAAACTAAAAATTTAACTTGCCGGACTTTTGGTAAAATTGTTTTATATAATCAAAAATGGTTATTCCTACTTAAATTTCCGAGCCCAAGAAAACCAACTGTAAATACTAACTTTTGAATTTCATTGCATAAATTGAAAAATATCCAATGGAAGCTCCACTTCTGGTACACAGATTTTCACCAAATTTCACACGGATTTCCCAATTAATGGAAAAAGTTTAAGTATGAAGTTTGATTCCTAATAGTTAATCCGGACTGTAGAGATGTCGAATTTTGGTGAAATAAAGTATTTTTTTATCAAAACTCGAAATTTCCGAAATAATTTTGTTTGAAATTTAATTTACAATTGTTTTGCTTTTAGTACTTTTTTCGTAAATGCTATATACTTTTCAAAATATTTACAAAAACAAAAAAGCTCTTATGGAAGCTGCCACTTCCAGTGTACCGATTTCAGCCAAAAATCATTAAGATTTCCCTGTTTATGGGAAAAGCTTAAGTATTCAGTTTCATCCCGATCAGTCAATCCGTCTGAATTGTAAGAGATCAACACAACAACATTTAGTTTATTTATTATCAATCCGTTAAACGTTAAATCGATTAAAAATCAAATCGCACAGCGACTGAAAATTCGGATCTCGTATTTCCTTTAAAACAAGCGTCGGCACGGGACAAATTTAAAATTGCAAGGACAAAATTTCAAAATTTAATGGCTCTTGGTATTTGTCGACCAAGCAACAAGGAGTGCAAAAGGGTGTTCTTCATATTTGGTTATGAAAAACTGAGATTGGAGACAATACGGAGGCTACCGTAGTTTAAATCGTGTCATATTCGGTTTTCGCTAGAATCTTGTTCAAGTGTACCACCAAATTCCGATAGAACCATCTGATATTCCCAAACAGCAATTTAAACTCTCTTTCGTTTATATTTCGTTTAAATCTTAAATGTACTAGGCATTATACCAATCACCCCGTTTAACCATTTTTAACAGTTAATTATCTCAAACCATTTTTGGGTATGATTAACTTTATAGACGCTTTATCTAAACCGCAACACCAAACAAAATCTTACCCAACAGTTTTTTGAAAAGTTACCAAAAAAACAGCAAGCAGACTCCGATTAATTGGTCAGCGGAATCCATTGAGGCATTGAACAATTGTAAGGAGAAGTTATGCCAAGCAACCCTTCTCGCACGTTCGTCTTCTACAACCAGATTAGCAATTATGGTCGACGCAACAGACGCGGCAATTGAGGCAGTTTTACAGCAATATATTGATAGCATGCATGACAACCGCTTAATTTTTTCTCTGTTCGCAAAGACATAGTGCTTATAACAAGGAGTTTGCCGCTTATTCCCGCACTAAGCACGTCGAGAGTTAAATTAGTTCACCAACCAGTGATGTACGTTTGGGGTTTTATTGATCAACGTCATTGAGATTTTATTGGTCAATTTATTACCGACATTCAACATATCTTGGAGATTAATAATGTAGTAGTAATTACTTTATTACGCTTTATGCCTGGTCAGTTTTTAAATTTTTCGTTGACAAAATTTTGGAAACCGAAACGCACTTAATTTAAAAAACATTTCAATGTAAGGAGACCAACTCCGATATTCAGGCACTCCAATGTCAAATTTTTTATCAGCAACGATCTCATAACTTGTTCTCACGTTTTCTTTAGAACTGGTGATATAACCAAGTCTCTTCAAGCTCGTTTTTCTGGACCATATAAAGTTATTAAATGAAATGATAAGTTCATCCTTTCATAAGTTCGTCAAATAATTATAACATCTCTTGCTCTCCCCTGGTCGGCTTAAACCCTGCTTTTCGAGGATTAAGATTCTATAAAACGATTTTAAAGAAGGTTAATTTGATTTATCACCGAAAATATAAATTCAGCTTCTAAGCTTTAGTATCGTTTTACAGCTTTAAATAATACAAACGCAATTCGGTTCTAAATTCCTTGGGAATACATACTCAAATCTTAACAAATGAGAAATTTAGCTGGGTGCAAGAACTACATTAGTATAATGAAAATTGAACGTTAGTAACGATACTCCTGTTTACTAAAATTTCCAATTCAATTTTCTTGGTATTTCAAAAATAGATAGTACGTAAATTTTTTCGAGAATAGATTTATATGCAAATTTTTAAATATTGGATTCAGTCAATTTTATATCTGCAATAAAACAATGTATTAGATTTTATAGCTTGGTGTACATTTTTGGTTAAAACCACCAAAAATAAATAAAAATTTAAATGTTTTATGAATTCACAAAACTATTGAAATAAATAAATAAGACAAAAAACAGTTAAATTATGCAAACAAGAAGCTAATAAAATTAAAACTATAAAACTATTAAAGTTTGTGTTTTGCGTAGCAGTGTCATTGTGGGCGGTAATTGAGATGATTTATTATTTTTGGGGGTTTCTAACCATTAATTATGGATTATCGATTTTACAACCAAAAAGAGGCAAATTTGATAAAAGCCTACGCTTAAAATCTTATTGCATATTGATAATCATCTACCTACGAATCTATGCCGAATGTACCACAAACGATATGACCGCCAAAATAAAATGTTTACGGGATGCCTCACAAGTAAGCATCCCGTGCTTTTAAAACTATAATATTTGATAATAAAACAAATGAACAATTTATAGATAGAATTTATAATTTATTGTTTAAACTTCGCAATGTATAAACTATTATGAAAATGATATTATTTATAAATTACAATAATTAAATAACAATATCATTAAACGGTGCGAACACACAAAGAATTCTTAATTAATTTTCTGTATACCATACCATACCAAAACATTTTATGAATCCAAAATGCGCTACCAAATCAATTTTGTATTTTTACTGAATACGATTTTTTTTGAGCACAAAGCTTTCATTCCGTAGGTTGAATTTATGAGATGAATATTACAAAACTGTATTATAGCGATAAGTAGTGTAAAATGGAGTATCGGCGCCTAAACTTATATTTGCATTTTAAACTGATAATTTTTGTTTTGTTTTGAGGAGTTTTTGAAATTAGATAGTTTAGGCTGGCTGGTTATGGAAATTTCTCAACCATTATCATTTTTTTAATATGATTTCGTCGGCATCAGCTTTTGCATACTTAATTATAAATTTGGTGAGTTTTAATAATAAATTAATGTAAAAGTTTAGTGCGATGAGTATAATTAAGTCCGTTTAGACTGAAATATGAAAATTCTACAAACCTATTCAGTTTATATTCTTTAAAATCTGATTTAAAAGATAATTAATTATTGAAACGTGACGTAAACTGACTAAAGCTATAACCAGCGAGTCTGTTTTAAGTAACAAGGCGATATCGGAAAAATATATGTTTATTGACATTGCTGACCAGCGAAAATCAAAGTACTTTTCGTTCAGTTTCGTTAAATTTGAATTGTCACTTAGCAATCTGTAACAAGAGCGAAAATTATCGCCCAAACTGAAGGAAACGTCAGAATTGTATATTTGAAATGGCGGTATGTGTATATGTGTTACATTTTTATAATTTACGTGTACAAATATTTATTTATATTTTAATAATTTAAATAATATTTTATATACATTTTTCATCAGCTCTTTTCAGCTCAATAGATTCCGTTTGTTCACCACATTTGTGGCCGCACAAGGCCCATCAGCTTGTTGAATGAAAACCTCAAATGTCATGCGAGTGAATAAAAAATTGCTGTTGACAATTCTACATTTCTAAAATCGTTACCTAAAATAAATTATGTACATAATTATACCTCTAGTAGTTACATACATAGTAATCTGTCTCTTTTGCGATTTATTTTTCGTACCACACAAGACCGTTTTTTTAATTTTTGCTCCCTCGTCCTTTAAATAGGGTTAGAAGCTGTTCAATTTTCACAAATAGATTCAATTTTGACGAAAATCGTGGTGTGGTTAATTTGTAATTTTGCAGATTGACATTTAAAAATTTAATTGACAATAATAATCGTGTTACAGATTCGCTGGTCAAACTGTCAAATATTCTGTACTAAAACGTTCTCGTTAAATTCTGTAAGGTTTTGTTACTGACTCTTACAGACTCGCTGGTTATAGCTTAAATATAAAAATAAATTTCGTATTAAAAAAAACATAAACCTAAATTTTATAGTAGATGTCGAATCGTATAAAACCACCCATCTATATACATGGATACGACATCAATGCCAGAAATCATATAAAACAACAGCAAAAAATGGGAGCACATTTTTTTATAGTCATATCGCTCGTTTATATACACCTCTTGCTTTAAAAAAATATTTCCGAAAGATAGGACCGTACCGAGGATAGATTTAATTTCGAAATTTTCTTAAATTGGATTTTTATTATTATAGTCAATGAACAAATAATAATATTCAAATAATTTAAATTATAAATCACTTTTTATTCATTTAGTTCATGTGGTATCGCGATTTCTCTTGATATTTCAAATCAGGCCTGCAAATATTTCGAATAAAAAAAAGAGTTCGTGTCGTCAAAACGTCAAAAACTCATAGGAACCAGTTTTCTGTTTACTTTAATTTGATTTTCGAAAATTCGGATTTCAAAAAAAGACGGAACATTTTTCTGTCTTTGTCACAAACGTAGAACTATTTTTGCTCTACCATATGGTTTTTGTCATGTATCCATGTAATATAGATCAGTGTATAAAACCAATGCAACTGGCCTGTTTTGTTTTCTTTGTTAGCTGAGTTTTTGTAAAACAAATCTGCTCGGGTTCGCGATAGTTTCGAACCGAATTTAGCCAATTTAAAATTGCTGCTCTAAAACAGTAGACATTTGCTTTATCATTAGTTTGATTTGCCATTTCATAATGAATACTCACACCACAGCAACGCGTGCAAATTGTTGAAATTTTTTATCAAAATAATGGTAATAGAGCGGGTAATTCAGTTAACTATGCATCGTTTTCGAACCACGTATACCCTAAATGAAAATACGCATCCAGTAAGACGTCGAACAGTGCATACCGAATAAGCGATAGACGTTGTACAGCACAGATTTGAGGAAGACCCAAATCAATCAATTCGACGACGTTCTCAGCAACTGGAGATGTGTTCATCTACTTTATGGCAGATTTTATCTAAGGATCTTGGTTTACGTTCTTACAAATATCAACTTGTGCAGGAATGAAAGCCATCCGGCCATCGCATACGGCGCCAATTCGGCCAATGGGTTGAAACACAAATTGATATGGATGTTTATTTTCCAAACCAAATTTTGTTCAGCGTTGAACTCACTTTGGGTTGAATGAGCACGTTAATAAACAGAATTGCCGGATTTCGAATGAAGATAAGCCGCTACCAAAACACCATTACATCGAGAGAAAATCAATGTTTAGTGCGCTTTATGGGCCGGCGGAATCATTGGATGAGCGAAATGTTAGTCAACGGTGATCGGTATAGACATGATTTCTAACTTTTTTGTACCGCAATTGACTGGCAAAAATCTTGCTGATATGTGGTTCCAACAGGACGATGGCATATGCGACACAGCGCGGGATACAATTGATTAACTCAAAGAAATATTTGATGAACGACTGATTTCACGTAATATTCCTATTAATTGGCCACCGAGATCGTGTGATCTAATTCTATTAGTTTATTTTCTTTGGGAATATGTTAAGTCACTTGTCTACGACGATAGTCCAGAGACGATGGAACACAACGGCCACAATTGCTGCGAAAAGTGTGTGTATCCAATAAAGCTAGTTTCACTGATATTCAAAATGTTTTTCTTTGTTCTAGTTATATGTTATAACCCCTTTATATGTTATTACGAGTATATACAGAACTGAAGATAACAAGGATAATATAAGAAAACTATCTAATTTTTAAATCGGTTTTTTTGTTATAACATAAATGACGGCTATTTGTTTCAATTTATTTGATTTAAAAGCTTTCACGAGCAGATAAAAGCCATCTTCAGAAGATTTTTTTTTGTAATATTATACTGCTATTGCTAGTCCTGTGTGCCGTTATCAGAAGACAATTCATTGGTCTACTAGTTTGAAGGACTTTTCGCATTGCGTCGACAAAGTTTAATTGCCCTTTCACAAATATTATTTTATTATTTTTTACAAGTTTTGTTTCATTCCTAAACATCAAAATTCAGAGGTTTAGAAATTCGAACAATTGTACAATGTTTATAGTTTTACACTCGATGCTCACATAATAATGCTTGTTATAGAAATGTTACTGAACAAGGTTATTTTAAATAAAACTGTGATCTCAAAACATATCCCATTTCGCTAAAAAATACATAGCTGAAGTGTGCAACATTTCAGCTAAGCTAAGCTAAGCGATGTGAGCTAAGTTCATTGCTCTTGGTTGTAAATAAAGAGTTTTAATGGAACAATGCACACTAGCTTAACTATGCGAACTATGTTTTTCTGTTTTAAGCGATGTAAACTAACTTAGCTCGAGTTGTCTTTGGATTGCAAAAGTCAGCTATATCGCTCACTCATACATTGCTATTATTGTGTACATATTATATAACATATTCAAATTTGGATGACATCCCACCTACATGTGATTCTAAAAATATATGTAATTTATGTAATGGCGCGCGCGATGTACGGGAAATTTTTTTTTTATTCAAATTATTACAATTATTGTATTCAGATACAATTCATCTAGTAATTTTTCTTTCTTAGTTTAGTCACTTGTGAATGAGAAGACGCCTATTGGCCGGCTCTATTTATAGGTTATTTACTGAAGTAGTCTTTGCTTTGGTGTCCTTAATCCATTAAATCAATTGGTTTCGTTCTCTGCAATCATCTTACTGCATGGGAGGTGTCCAACATACCACGAAGCTCTTCAATTACGTGTTGATAAATACGTTGTCCATGTATTACTGCAAGTTTTTTTATTTCTTCTTGGACCGTCGGGATATTTAGATCCCTATGAAGGTCATCATTCCTAATGTACCACGGAGCGTTAACTATACCATGTAACACTTTGTTTTGAAAAGTTTGTATTCTTTTAGTGTTGGTTTTCTTTGTACAGCCCCAGAGCTGTATTCCGTAAGTCCATACAGGCTTTACCACCTGTTGATATAATAGCAATTTATTTTCGGTTGACAATTCCGAGTTTTTCATGAGGAGCCAATACATTTTTCGATATTTGATATTAAATTCTTCTTTTTCTGTTTAACGTGCTCTTTCCATCTGAGCCTGGTATCTAAGGTCATCTCTAGATATTTAGCCACGGGAAATTGTACTGCAAAATTTGGAATGCGAGGTTCTCAAATGCGAGATTTTGAAATGTGAGATAAAATACCTAACCCGTGCAGCATTTATTGAGAATATTCGCTTAAAATACGGGTGGCGATTTCCCTTAAGGTAGGCGGGATATGAACCTAGGATTATTCCATCTCCAGTCTTTATTGACTTAGTCTGTTTGTTGTACTTAGACATATTAGAGTTCGAATTGTAATCAGTGTCTTGCAAGTTTTTAAAAATTTATTTCCAAAATAAAAGTTTTTGATTTTTATGAAGTTTTTTTTTAAAAGGAGCAATAATAGAAGAATGATTTTTTATGTATTAACGACTACTATTCAAAAATAAATTTGACTGAAAACTAAGAAACGAGATCGTCACCTTACTTACTGCGCTTCTTATTTTGTGATTATATTGTAACCTTCAGTCCCTCGATCCCCAGTGGCGAAGCATACGAGTAGAAAGGTTATTGTACCGCAAAGAATAAAAAAGTACCTGAAATCCAAAGAGGAGGCTCTTATATATAACCATTGTGTCAAAGGAAAATAATAGTCAAATTTTGTGGCAGATAGGATGCTAATGTGACGACAATTTGCTACAGATAAATAGGAATTCAATAAAATTTGTGTTTTCACTATAAAATATTTGAGATCTGGTACCCAAGCATATAGAAATTTTCACTCGTATAATGGTCAAGTGCTTTAATTAAAATTGCCAAAAAGCATGTATCGGCAAGTAAATAATTACTAATTTTCGGATATCACCGAGCTAGGGATTAGTATTATCAGGCGATTTTAATTAACCAATAACTACTGGTACTGAGCTGAATACTAAACGTTTAGGGAGTTCCGTAAGTTCATACATGTAATATAATAATGTAATATACAGTGCAAAGTCGGTAAATGTGTCTATAAAAATTAGAAAAAGTATTTTAATGAACCAAAATCGTATAAATGGGGGTCTTATATTGTAAAAATGTTGGACCCTTTGCTTCACGGACTATTTTTATGTTATTAAAACCTATTTGGCTATTTTGGCTTACTTAGGCAAAATAACAAAATTAAGGCGAACAGGGTTCATCGCCTATTTAGGCATATTAATTGTCAACTAATAATTTCTAAATTTTGAAAAACACGGTAAAATTCACAAATGCAACCTGTTTTCACTACTATGATAGACAACACCTATCTGAAAAAGTGGGCGAGTACTTGTGAAGATTTCTGAGATAGGCGGTTATAATGCTAATGATACCATAATGATACCATACATCCCGCGAACATCTTTATTATCTGCAGAATAAAATTGGAAAATTTATTCAAATCCACGAAACTTCTAAGTCCTGTAATATCATCATAACTGAACCTGATTCATTTCACTATTAGCACTTTGTACAAGCGACCTAAAAATACACCCAAGAATCTATAGCCAACTCTAAATCGTAAATAATTTTAAATTTTCATAAAAATAGTAAGAACCATCATCACAATATCCCCGTCTTAGCCACTAAGATATTCATTATTCGTCGCGATCACATTACTAGAAAAAAAAAATGTCTTCAATTCTTACACCTATAGATATACTTTAAGTAAGAATTACTTTGAATTTATATCAATTTATGGTAGTTAAGTTGCTTTAAGAACTGATATCAGTGCCTTGGCACATTTTTACTGCATATAAGAAATTATAACGTTTACCACTCTGAGCCGCGAGGAGGCAGCAAGTGCGCGGGACTTTTATATCGCACTATTTCCCTTCAATGACACGACAGGCACCTCCTTACAGTCGAAAAGTAGCTGAGAAGTGCGTAACGACTTCTACCGAATATTGAGGAAAAAATGTTATGCTACGAAAATGATAGAAAATATCCTGTCTATGTGAATATGTGGGTCCGTGAAAATTTCTGGGATAGGCGGTATAACCATAAAACAATATTCATTATAAAAGTTGAAAACCATCATAATTAGATCTCACGACACTCATGCGACTTTGATTAAACTATCTGACCATCTAGGACTCCGTGAACATTTCTCAAAGCGGTAAAACAAATTTTGAAAATTTATTCAAATCCATAGGTTACTGTAAAATATGTAACATCTTGAGGATCGATATTTTTGTATGTAAATTACGTGTATATATTATACAATTGTAAGTCGTTTAGAATCTTCTGATTGTAAGTCTTTTTAAATCCTTGAACAAGTTAAAATTCTTATATATTGGATGTCACTCACAGTGAAACTACGAGAGGGTTCAATAAGTTCGGTAAACCTATATATGAAATAACGGTATTAGAAATTTTTAATGTTTTTTTATTTTGTTTTGCATAATGCAAATCAATTGTTTCATTTAATTTATGGAGTGATTTGATGAGCACTTGATCTGAGAATTAAAAAACCCAGTAAATATTGAAAACCATGCTGTGAAATTGTTTTGAAAGTTAAACGCGAACTTGTGGTTCAAAATTCCTGTCAGATAGCACTCGTATCACCTGACAGTAATTCCAAACCCAAGATCACGGATAACTTTCAAATTGCAGGATGTTCAACACTTTCCATTTTTAAATTTTCAAAATACGTGTTCATAGAATAAGAATAAACAGAGGAATAAAAAAAACATTAAAAATTTCTAGCACCGTTATTTCATATAAATTTATCGAACTTGTTGAACTCCTATCGTGAAACTTTGAATCTGTTAACTGATCATATATAGTTGAGACACCATGAGCATCTTAGCTTCAGAAGAATCCTGTTCAATGCAAATGATTGATTGAGAATCTTCTGACTTTAAAAACTATGTAAATGTCAATCTGCAGTTATAGAAAATTATAAAAATTATTTTAAAGAAGATCTGATGGAAGCTAATAACGAATTAAATTTTGAAGCCACAATAACTTTTGCAAGGAAGTCGCCGAAATTTGCTAGGGTCGTTTGAATAGTCTCAATAAATTCTAAAAAATATTTAAGTTATTGATACGTATCGTGGTTCGTTATCTGAAAACACAACCAAAATAGCAGTAACGATCGATATGTTCGAGATAATTACTTCGACTTTATTAATTCATTTTTAAATTCGGGAATTTTTTAAAATTTATAAATTGATAAACCATATTTTTCTTGTTTTTCAAATATATAATTCTATTATTCCTGTAACTAAAAATTATTGTTGGCCTTCATTCTAATGCTTGACAGGTTTCATTCCTGTCATTATTGTTGTATTAGAAACTTCTTGGAAATCCAAAATAAATTTGTCTGATTCTACTGTTGTTTGAGATAGTTTTTAATACGTGTCTATATAAAATATTTGCTCTTGCTTCACCAATCCGATTCGAGCATGTGGATTAAGAGGTTAAACGTCAAATCACAAAGAATTTTACAAAATGTTGTATTTAAAATTCCGTGCTTTGGATATACCATACATTAGTGTGGTAGATTATCACAATTCAAAGGCCAAATATTTAAAATCCTTTAAGAAACAACGTTATAAAACCCATCTATGTATAAATAATCGGCATGCGTAACTTTTATCTTATTTGATCAGCTCAACGAAAAAAGAAAATCTAGACTTGTAATCAAAAAATAGTGCCGACAGCTTAACATTTAAACTACTTTTTAAAATTGGTATTTATCAAAAAATTTTAACATTTTATTAAGCTGATTTGCATGCCAAACTAATCTATTAAAATGTATCATATAGTTTTATAGTGCGTATTGCGGATTAAAAACTAAATCACGACTTAATTCGTTTTGTTTTTGTATTTAGATGATTTTTTCGTTTTTTTGTGGTTCAAATACTCGAGTAGAATTAATTAGAAATCCATATAGATAACGTGGGCGTACATACCAGTAATTTTCTCACCTGTAGCAGCCGCATCTGAAATAAAATCATAAACATAATTTAAAATATAAATTCAGTGACATAAAAAACATTTTTTTTTGTTGTGCACGAAACTCCATTTATGCGCTTTATACATCAATGTCTAACAAACCACTCACAGTTTAATTTCTTTTAATTAACACCAAAAATAGAAGAAAAGGAATAAATCTGAATTTTATATGGATTTGGTTTAAGAAAAGCAAGCAGGTGTGTCTTTTCAACTCTATATAAAACGCGCAAGACATTTATCTAATTTAGAAACTAAAAAATACTATAAAACAACAACAATAACAAATTGAAAATAGAAAAAATACAGGTTTCATGAGAAGAGTTGTATTATAAAATGAGATTGAAAAATTAAACAGAAGTTCTTAACCCAAATCCTTATTGATTGTGTACACTTACATACAGTATCGAAACGTAACGAACGACGAAGGAATAAAAACTGATTATAATACAACTGATAAAAATCGTGTCATATTACAAGTTTTAATGGCGACATATTTTGGAATTTAAATTAAAATTTTGTTATTTGTAAATTGTATACAACACAAACCATACCAAACCAAGACGTCTTGTATTAGATTTCATTGAAGTTAATTATGAGGGTTCGCGTTGCTTTGTATACAAAATAATAAAACGTAAAATAATATCGTGGTGTATGGATATTTTGACGGGTTTCGAGGTTTAGCCGTCCGTGCCATGCTTTATTTAGTGGCGACAATGAAATTAGTTTCTTGATCTGTTTAAGTTTTGTTAAATCGACACAAATAAATTAACATGTTAATTTAATATTGATGCCTGGTATAATATACTTTATTGAATTACTTCTAATTATTCGAAACAACACTATAAGTTACGAGAGAGCGCTACATAGTCACAATTCGTATTCAGAAGGAGGTGTGCCTAACCTTGAGTTTACTACGGTGGTCTCCGCAAAAATTCGTGCTACTTATTGACTTTTTATCGACCAAATGGCAAAGTGGTTCAAGCTTCGGCGTTTGGATCGAGTCGGGAGGTACCGGGTTCGAATCCCAACAGTGGCAGGATGCCAAATGTATTTTTCGTCATCTAATTATGATCAGTGATAGAAATGAACACAACTATAACCCCCTGTTAAGGAAGATGTTTCGACCCATCAGTTGTGTACTCCAACTGATGGGTCGAAACATCTTCCTTGCCAGTACTATTTATATAGACTGGCATGGGGCTATGCAATGTGCAGATGGTTCTACTTAAATCGGACCTATAGACGTACGTCCTCGATTTGACAAGCAATGCGTAAGGTAGGACGTGAGAAGTGAACCGCGAAAGAGTTGGGAGTGCTTCGGCCCCAGAACAGAATGCATAGATTAAAACATAAAAACTAAAAGAATAAAATAGAAACTCAGCCTATTCAAATAAAACATTTTGTCTTTCTACTGTGATTATATCACCTACTTATTTTATGAATCACTTTATCGAAAAAGAAAAAATAGATGTCCAACTAATCTATTCTAGTAGACCGCGGTCACACTCGAAAAATCACAATTGAAAAGCGGAACAAAAGCAATTTTTAACTACAGGGTATACTATAAAATCGATTGTCCCCTAAATTGCAGGTCGATTCTGGCTTTCCTATAGGAAAAAGGAATTAGGAAAGATATTTTCATAGTATTTTTGTCGCGAATTTTTTTTTCTGACATGCTCATGATAAACAGTGAGTGTAAGTTTTTCAAAAACAAAATTAAAGTGGGAATATTTTTTCTAATCCAATTTCGATACAGAAAAAATATTTAGGCCAGTCGGCCAGAAAATTATTAATATTTTTGACAAAACTGTTAGGTAAATTTTTTTCCTAACCCTTTTTCCTATACGAAAGCCAGAATTGACCTGGAGGGGGTCAATTCGCGTTCCGTGAAATAATGAAAATGAAAAGTTTTTTCATTAACAATCGAGTAGGTTTGCATTCTCCATAAGAAATTTTGATTTCACACAGTAAAATTTAAAATTACGTGCAAATAATTCAAACTACTAGATTGCAAATGAAAAAAACTTTTCATTTTCATTATTTCACGGAACGCGAATTGACCCCCGGAACGGCAAAAAATCGTGTTCTCGCCAGCCAAACGCCTCAAATACCGAAAATCTAACAAATTTAAATTTTTTTAGAACACTTATAGCGTAAAAATATAAGTTTTTATACAGGCATTCACTTCCCATATTACACAATTCTCGGTGAACAGAGTACATATTGCAAGCCGATTTTCATGAGTGCCTATTTTGAAATTACATTAATATTAATGTGCGTTGTTGTTGTTGGTATTATATTTTTTTATTACACAGCTAAAAATTAGCAATTTAACTAAAAGCAAATATAGCACGACATAGTTCCACCAACTAAAATTTTGATTTTATATAAAAATGACACTTTAGCTGTAATAAATGCAGCAATAGTGAAATTATTGACATGGACGTGGAAGAATTTGAAGATTTTGGTGAGTTGGCGTGTTAGTCGCCATGGCATGATGTGATGACTTTTAACACTTTAACGACCGCTCACACAACATGTGTGTGATGGCATGAACAATTGTTAGTGACCGTTCACACAACATGTGTGTGCAAAATGAAATAATGATTTTTTTTTTTTTTGTATTTTTTTTTTATTTTTTTGATTAAAAAAAAAAATAAAAAAATAAGCAAAATAAAAAAAACAAAAGAAAAATTTGTATGTATTTGTATTTATATAACGTTTTTTTAAATTTATTCTTTAAAAATATTGCCGGTCCCTGGCGAAGTTTAACTGCGCAGACATGCGGTCGTTATTATTCAGATTCTCATCAGATCGGTACTGATTGTTGTGATTTTTCCACATTTTCTATCTATATAGTTATAGTATACTTATATCATGCAAGTACTTTAAGGCGGCAAATTAGTGTATTTAGGCTTAGTTGCAAAATTATTCTGATGATGATCAGCCAATGATCAAAAAAGTGAATAATAAAATATAATATACGTAAATAATCGTAATCATAACTTAAATTGTGATTTTAATTAGTTTCGTAGTTTTAAGAAGGAGATTGCGACTGGAAGTGTTTAACAAATGTGTAAATAGAAACCACGGCGACTCTACAGCGCAATAATCAATAATAACAAACAAAAGTCCTTTCTATATTAGTTTTCCACACACACGCGCACACACAAAAACACACACACACACACGCACGCACGCACGCACACACACACACACACACACACACACACACACACACACACACACACCCACACACACACACACACACCCACACACACACACACACACACACACACACGCACACACACACACACACACACACACACACACACACACACACACACACACACACACACACACACACACACACACACACCAACACACACACAAACACACAGCCGGCGAATGGGATATGATGCGATGATATCTGGTTCTTTCACTACTAGACGTAGCCTCTCCATCCCTACTCCGCTTGACTACGTCCACGCTCGTGTCGATGGTAACTCGGTTCTAGGAAGCTAGGCCGAGGCACAAGTCAGAGGAGGGTCACATAGGTCACTTGCAAATGATGCGTGTAAGAGTTATGTGACTTAAATCCTGGAGCGTCTGTCTCATATTGAGCGGCTTCCAGGTCAGCGTCTGTATCCCAGGAGGGGCGGCTGTGTACCTACTTGGCAGAAAGTATAAAATGCTAGGGGCGGCACCTCGAAAAAGAATCCAGTATGAGTTCACATGAGGAGAATTTAGTTACGGTGCAGGGAGTAGGAAACCCAGTACCGGCCGAAGGGAGTGAGCAAGCAGGCTCCCAGCGGTCGAGATCCAGCAACTGCAATGTTACAACGGTGGCGAACTTGGCCGGTGTGACAGATATGTCTACAAGCGAAGAGAGAGGAAGCACTACATCCGTGCATGGGGATAGAACACCCGGTAACCCCTTCGGAAAGAGTGCTTTAATGCAGAGGTCCCCTAAGAAGGGAGCGATGACCAGTACATTGTAGAGATGTTTTTCATCGCCTTCGTTGGGGAGTTACAAAGAGGAAACCCAAGAAATAAGGCTAGCTAGGCTTGGGAAAAAAATTGAGGAACTGGTGGAGTTCGTAAGACCGCGAAATAATGTTCATAGCGAGATAAAAAAGATGATAAGCACTATTAGCACGCTTTATGGCTCAGCTATAGGAAAGATGAGTGTTTCGGAAAAGCAGTGCCAAACTTCGCCGGCCAATAATGACGGTAAGGGGTCGACTACCGAAGATACACCACTTGTGGAGCCCAGTAAGAGGAAGTTGTCCACGCCACCTAAGAGTGATGAAAGAAGGCAAACTAAGAGAAGGAATACTAAGGCTGCTCCGCAAGGTCCTCCGCAAGCCATTCGAATGTCGGAGACCTTTATTAATGAAGAGGACGGAAAGAAGAAGCAAAAGACCGCAGAATCTATGCCAGATAATGGAGATGTAAACACCACGAGTGAAACCAATTGAAGGATGCGGCAGTTGGTTCAGAACAAGAATGACAGAAGGTGAAGG
This sequence comes from Nephrotoma flavescens, assembly GCA_932526605.1. NCBI lineage: Eukaryota > Metazoa > Arthropoda > Insecta > Diptera > Tipulidae > Nephrotoma > Nephrotoma flavescens. Next base: position 176,149,124 of record OW052220.1, on the reverse strand, counting down.
GGAAAAGTCGATCACGTCCGCGAAGGAAAAGGGCTCGCCCGGATGCGTTGCTAATAAAGAAGAGTGACGAAATCTCATCTGCCGATCTGCTGCAGAAAAGTTAAGGTGGACCCGACGCTAAATACTCTGGGGAAAGGGTATCAAACATACGTCAAACCTATAGTGGAGACCTATTGTTGGAGCTACAAACTATAGGAGACCAGCCGAAGACCGCAATATTTCGAGAACAATTAGCGCGAGCTATCGGGGGCAATGCGTCAGTTAAAACTTTGACCCAGGAGACGTTACTAGTGATCAAAGACATGGACGAAGTTACCACGTCTGAAGAGGTAAGAGAAGCTCTGGAAGCACAGTTTCAAGAGGTGAAAGGTGTCTGTCTTGTTAAGTCACTCACAAAGGCCTACCGAGGAACGCAGACAGCGGTTGTTAGCCTCCCTAACACTATGATTGGGAAAGTGCTAGAAGTGGGTAAGGTTAGAATCGGCTGGGTTTCCTGTCGAATCCGGGAAAAAATAGAGCTGACTAGATGCTTTAAATGCCACGGTTATGGGCATCGGTCTTGGAACTGTAGAAGCGAAGCCGATAGATCAAAGCTCTGCAGGAGGTGTGGTGAAGAAGGGCACTTTGCTAAGACATGCCAAAAAAACTCAAAATGCATGCTATGCGACGAATCGACCAAAGGCTGTAGCAAACACGTAACTGGTAGTGGTAAATGTCCGGTTTACCAGAAAGCGCTGCAAAAAGAACGTTGGAAATGAAAATTATCCAAGTCAATCTTAACCACTGTGAGGCTGCTCAGGACCTGCTGCAGCAATCCATACAGGAAGTGGAAGCGGACATTGTAATTGTGTGTGAGCAATATAGAAACTTCGATAGACCGTGTTGGGTGCCAGATAGATCGAATCGAGCTGCTGTATGGGTTTGTGGTACCTACCCCTTACAGGAAATTGGTGTGAATACTCTACCCGGGTTTGTCAGAGCCAAAGTGAACGGCGTTCATATTTATAGTTGCTACGCAACTCCTAGTGCATCGATTGAGGAATTTAAAACATTCCTCGATCAATTAACGGATGATGCACGGAGCTACAACCCGGTGCTCATAGCCGGGGATTTTAATGCATGGGCCGTAGAGTGGGGAAGTAGAGAAACCAATAGCAGAGGTACCGCATTGTTAGAGGCCTTCGCATCATTACCGGTCGTATTAATGAATACAGGAATTACACCTACTTTCTGTAGAGGAAATGCCACTTCGATTGTTGACCTAACGTTTATGAGCCATTGTCTTGCTGTGAGAGGAGTAGCATGGAGAGTGAGTGATCTATATACGCATAGTGACCATCAAGCTATTGTGTATGAACTGGCGGATAGTGGACCCCAAAGGACTATAGTTGGACACAGGAAGAGAATAGGATGGAAGTCAGCAGCGTTCGATGAGAACATCTTCCGTCTCATGATGGAGAACCTTATCCTATCTGGTACCGCAAATAACAAAGCCTTCCAGCTTATGAGACATGTCACAAGAGCCTGTGATGCAGCAATGCCAAGAAGAATGGTGGATAATCGTAGAAAACCGGTCTTCTGGTGGAACGATGAGATATCGGAATTGCGTAAAAGGTGCCTGAACGCAAGAAGGCGATACCAGCGTGCTAGATATGTCGAAAACGCTCCCATTCGACAACAGTACTGTAAAGCTCGATCAGAACTCAAACATGCCATTAAATTAAGTAAACGAAAGTGCTTTCGCGAACTGTGCGAGGAGGTCGACCGCGATCCCTGGGGTAGATCCTACCGACTGGTGATGAAAAAATTCAGAAGCAATTACGCCACTGTTCCAACATGCCCGGCAATGATGTCTGACATAGTAAGTCACCTGTTCCCGCAGCAACTCGATTGTTTATTAGAAGTACTAGGCAATGAGGAGGATGATGTACCACCAGTTACTGAGGAGGAGGTTCTGAAGGCATGTGGCAAACTTATTCACGGAAGTATATACTGCATGCTTAGTTGAGGGGGTGTTCCCTAGTAAATGGAAGGAACAGAGACTGGTATTGTTGCCAAAAGGAGACAAACCACCAGGTGAGCCGTCCTCCTGGCGTCCAATCTGTCTGTTGGATATGGCTGGCAAAACCCTAGAGAGAGTTGTATGTGACCGGTTACAAGAGGCTATAGTTAGAGCAGGAAACCTGGCAGAGCATCAGTATGGCTTTCGAAAGGCGCGCTCAACAGTGGATGCGGTTAAAGAAGTTGTAGATACGGCGCACCAGGCGATATCCGGTGCTCGATGGCGACGTGGTAGTATAAAATACTGTGCCATAGTCACATTGGACGTGAAAAACGCATTCAACACGGCAAACTGGAGCTGCATATTTAACGCACTTACACGGATGAAGATACCGAAGTACCTGCTGAGACTAGTTTCCAGCTACTTTAGCGAGAGGATCTTAATTTACGATACTAAGGAGGGAAAGAAAACTTACGAGGTGACTGGTGGAGTTCCTCAAGGATCAGTGTTAGGTCCTACACTATGGAATGTGATGTACGATGGTGTTCTTCGACTGGCCATACCAAGTGATGCACGGGTGATTGGATTCGCGGACGACATCGCGATTGTAGTTGTCGCAAACCGCAGAGAGGAAATTGTGGAGATTTGTAATAGGCCGGTTAGACTTATTCGCCAGTGGTTAACGTCTGCTGGGCTGCAACTAGCA